>JAWWMP010000081.1:89770243-89805515 GCA_035047865.1 Dendrocincla tyrannina | reverse complement strand
AGGAAGGAAGGAAGGAAGGAAGGAAGGAAGGAAGGAAGGAAGGAAGGAAGGAAGGAAGGAAGGAAGGAAGGAAATATCAAAGGAAATAAGCATAGGTAGCAGACAGCAGCAGGAATGATGTTTTCAACTTAGCAGCTAGAACAGACAAAAGATAAACCTTTTCAGACAACCCCATAGTATGGAAATTAGACTACAAGTTGGAGCCAGCAAGTCCAAAGAAGAATATGACAAATAAAGTACAGCTGCACATCATATTTGTAATAACACAGCTTAATTAGAAAGTGATTAGAAAGCATAATGGTTATCAAATGATGCTTATGCTGGAGATGCATTGCAACTCAGCTGCAAGTGCTATGAGACCCTTGCTTCCGCACAAAAACTTAGATGAGATTCCTCTGTTACAGGCAAGCTGCCAGTTATTATTTTTTACTGTGGTAAAAGGCTAAGAATTTCAGCATTGATAACTTCCTTGCTGTTCTGTGCATAATATTATCCTGCTTTTATATATAGCATTGAATAAATCTGTTTGCTCCGGTCCGTGACTAATATTTTCACTTAGATGCTTTTCAAGTAACTTGTTTGAAACACTTTCTTCTTTTGTAACTGGGTCTTCGGGAATACTTGATTACTTTTGTTCAACAGATGAAGACACTTGCAAAGTCGTAACTCCTGACTGAGACGGAATACAGCTTTTGTAATATATCCAGTATTAGTGTACAGATTTCAAGTGACAAGAGCAAGGTTCCTGTCCAGGTAAGTAGTTTGCAGGGGTCAACTAGCCACACCAAGGAGTAGGCACATAATTTCTAACTTGATTGATCCACAGTTACTTTACAGAAGTAGAAATCTCATTTTTGCTATTTTCTTTAGTGTTCAAAAACTCCTTTCTGCCATAAAGTAATCTTCTTTTAAGCTCTTTTCTAATAGAAACTAAATAGCCTATTGCATCAGTCACACTTGCATAGGTTTTACAGACTTGTAACTATCTTCTGAACTCTTTCCTAGTGACAGAAATAGATAGGATTTTAGTGGCAGTTTCCTCAAGGCAGTACCACCTTCTATTGCTGCTTGACAGCCCTGCTTTTTACAGAGCGTGCCCCAGCACTCTGAGCCAGAGACCACAGAAGTTCACGTTCAGCTGTTTATTAGCTTTGCATTTGAGTCTCTTTCAGGATCACCACTTTGCAGATTATCCTTTGTGCAAATATGAGGTTACTCTATTTCTGCATGTATCATCTGAGCAGACTCAGTCCAGACATCCATATTGTTTATAATAACTGGTCGGTCCCTGTTCTTATTGTTATCTTCCAATCTGTATCTGCAAAATGGACTTACACCACATGCACATTTTTGTCCGGATTAATGCACTGGAAGTACTCAAGAGAGCCAATGCTTCACTGTTGTGAGTGCCCCCTGATGATTTTGATTACCCATTGCTAGTATTTGGATGAAAACAGAACAGCAGTGAGGCATCCCTGTGCAGGTGCAGGTGTCCACTCAGAAACAAACTATATTTGCTGTCGTCCAGAGGGTCCTTTACAGGACCACTAGTGTCTATCTAGTCTTCTGATGGCTGTTAAGTGGCACTCACACATTTCACACTTAGTTTCTTAAGTGGACCAAGGCACTTGTTTGCAAACAGGATAATTTCTTATTTCTCCAGTCTTTTTAATTCATTATTTAGTATTTTGCTCCATTAAAAGTTTTATATTGATTTAAAATATTTGTAAAGCAGTCACATAAAAAACAGAGTAGAAATGATTCCTCAGAGCAAATGTATCAAGAATGGATTCCATGTGTTTACACCAACTACCCATCAGACAGCAACCTGCAGCAAACAGTTCAACATATCATGAAAAATACTCATTTATATGTTGCAGATGAATATTTGTGATCAATTCTCACTAAATGGAACAGGAGTAAGTTTTGTGCAAATGAATAATTGAACCAACCTTGCTATCTTCAGTACAGGCTTAGTTCGAAGCAACCACATTCAGCTGAAATGATGGTGCTTAATGGAAAACACAACATGCTTCATAATTTGCTCAGCCAAAATTGTCTTCTGCTTGAATAGGCCAGCGTGTGTACCACAGAGGAGCCGATTACCTCCTGGTGGAATCCCCAGAAAGGTTTTGGAAGATCTGAGAATGCACACAAGTCGTAGTGAAAGCGAAGTAACCATGAAGTCATTCTTGTAGATAAAATACTGCATAGTTTTTTATGGTACATTTTCAAATTTTCCAAAGCATTATGGAAATTTCAACTTAAAAGTCTCTGTAGGCAGTCTGCCTGCCTGTAAGAGAGTGAGGGAGATAATATTGGGTTTTTGACTTTCCACTGTCTAGTATAGTGAAAAGTAAGAACAGCAGAGTATAACTATGTACCCTGCTAACTGGAGGCACCAGAAGGATGCAGAACAATGAAACCACAAGAGAACACATAAGGTGAACATGGGGAATCACATGGGTGTAATTGGACCTCCCCCATCTGGTTCCATCCAGATTTCACCCCCTGCACCACCCATCCCTGAGCATGAATACTGGGAAAAATACTTGGTGTCAAAAATGGTTAGCAACTAAATACAGCAGAACTGGTTATTCAATATCAAATGTGAATTAATTAGGTCGTATTGTAAACAAACTTGAGAAGTTTGCAGATTTGGTCTGTCTTCACTGTATAATATGAACAAAAGCTCATACATTGCGAGCAAATCACTAGGATACTTGCCTACAGCTTCATGCAGCAAATAAACAATTGGTTTGGCATTTTCAAAGGAACTTAACTGGTTGCCATGCCTCTCCAATGTATCTGTATTAAAAATATACTTATCTATATTTGTAATGTGTTAAATACTTTCATATTTCATGTTACATTTAGATCTTTTTTCTGTGATATTGCCAATGTCAGGGAAGGATGAATTTCAGTAAACTGTCTGGTGCTCTTGGATGTAGATAAAATATGTGCAACTGAAAATGAAATTCTGGATTTGTTTCATGAAGACAAGATGTATTTCAGTTTTAAATCTTAATGTTAATGTTATACCCAAAATGGATGATTTTTTTCCTCCTAAGTCATAAAAGATCAGTTAATAAATTGGCCAGTCTCCTTGCTCAGCTAATACAGTGAAGAGAGAGGGATTCTTTAGAAACATTAGTATAATGTCAAGGAGTTTATGCATGGAATTTGCATTTTAAAAAAGAGACATATTTTACTCTGTAGAAAATTGTATTTTACTGCAGAAAACAACAGTTGGTTTCTGTGCAGTTGCTTTGAGACTTGCTCAGTTCCCATTATCTTCAATGGAGATGAATATGTATATCCGAGGAAATATTTTGGCCTTGAGAGAAGGAAAGCATTTGGTTTTGAGTGTCTGCATAACTCCAACTTCTCTTAGAACAGCTGAATCCACTGGTGACTCTTGAGAGAAGCTAGCTGTACTCACATGGAATACAAGAGACTTTTTTGTCTGATGCTTGGTGGATGTCTGAAGTCATGGAATCAAAAGACTGTTCTCTGGGACATAGTCTGGTGGGTGGAAAGGTAGAAGAGAGACACTTTATCACCAGTTTGTGTTTATCTAAGGTTTATTGGGGTATTTTATTTCCTCAGCTAATAAATTATTCTCTGGTCACATGAGTCTCTGCCTTTTCAGGGGGATATAATTGGTCTCAAGTTTTCCAGTCTTCTAGGGTGGGAAATATGAAAGAAATCTGTAAGTAATTCTCTAGAAAGACCTCTCAAGTGTTTTCTGTTGACATGACACACTTAGCAAAAGATTCCCTAAAGTGAGGTGCTACCTGCTTTGCTCCTGCCCACTCTTCCAGTTAAAGCAATATTGCATCCAAACTCCTGCTTCACTTCAGCTAAACCTGAACCTCTACATCAGCAGTAAGTACATTAAAAAGAACAGGAAAATGTGTTGACTCTTTTCTCTTTGACATTTCTTTTTCAAACCTCTTTTGATAGTTTCCTCCCAGAACAAGAGTGAGGAGTGTGTGCAAACACTTGTTCTCCACATCAAGCCTGACTGAACAATTTCTCTGCTATTCTGAGCTTCTGGTGAACTGAAAATTACCAGCTGTACTGAATTGTGACAAACACTGTGTGTGTGTGTCTGTGTGTCTGTGTCTCTGTATGTGGAAAAAAATATATAAACAGAAACTATCATATCTGGTGACAGCAAATTCATTTTCACATTTATGACCCAATATAGCATTTTAACTCAGTAAAATACAAACACAGCCTCACTTTCTAGCTAGATTATTTATTCAAGCCCTCATGGAAGCATATATGGAACATACAGAGAACAAGGAATACTCTAATGCATTTCCTGGCTGAGACATAGTCAATGAATAGGGCAGCAAGCACATAAATGCAGTTATCAACACAGATTTGAAAAGGAAAATGAGATTGAGCTAGGGAAGCAAGACAGGTATTTTAGAGGTATGTGGCTTCCCCTTCATGCTTCAGAATGGCTGATCCCCATCCAAACATGCTCACAACTGATCAATGACAAGCTTATTTTGTAATCTTGTAAAAAGAAGATTAGAAGCAATCAGGTTACCTGAGCTTAACTAGCTAACTCTCCTCATCTGATTTGCAGTGACAAACTGTAACTCATTGAACTGCAGTAAGACATTTGCCACCCTTTGATGTCTATACTCTTAGCATTAAAGTGGTAACAATCTAAGCTTTTTTATGCGTGCTACGTCACTCCCTCGATGTCAAAGTAAACCACAGTAACTATAAAAAATATGTGGTCACAACCCAGCTAGCTAAATCCTTGCCAAAAATTGACTTCAATAGCTGTCTACAGAATCTGCCAGAATACTGTCGGCCAACTCATACCATGTGTGCCTTATGGGGTCATGGCTTTAAAAGGACAACAGAATTGCCAAAATCTATCCATCTTTTCAGCTGGAATCCTCTCCATCCCTTATGAAATGTAGTCACATCTAAAAGGAAGGAAATATATAAAACCCATCAACACAGAGCACACCTAGGAGAAAGTAGATAATACTTTTAGACACCAAATGGGAGTGCTTCATGTTGGCAAAATGGGACTGCCCAGGCTGAGATTCAGAACTGAATCCTGAAATAACACTTTTTAAAACACTTTCTCTGAATTGCATTTACCTGAGAACCTGGGAGACAACTATTCTTTCTGGGCATTCAGGCAATTAAGTGAAAGCTGTATCTGATTTTCTCAAAGGACATTTATAAACACACTGTAAAAATTGCTCCTTTTCTGAACACCATGGTCCAGCCAATCTGTTACCTTGACAGGACCACTCTGGCAGAAGGCCTCTTTGCAGAGGCTTTTCAACCAAATATGACCCATCTTTCACCAAAAGTTTGCTGTTCTAGGCAGGGATATGTACAAGAATGGCAGTCTTTGAAAGTCAAAGACCTGACCATAATTTCATTATAATCATGACTAGATAACCACTACATCTGTACTGTTAAGTGCAGCAAGCCCACTACACCTGGGACAGGTGATCTGTACTGAACAGGCACAGCAGAATTGCAGTAAGTGTATGGGTGACAAGAACCCTCTGACTTTTAAGTTTGGAAACCGGTGGCCTTTGCTTTACCCAGTAGAGCTGGGAGGGACACATCCCAACAGTGTGCTTACAGGTTCAGCAGATGGCATGAGAAATAGCTTGCTACAGAGTCCAATCTTATGGATTTAAGGAATACGGTTCTTGTGTCTTTCATGGACTCAGAATCTAGGGTTGATGGGCTAGGAGGTCACTGATGAACTAAAAAACGAGACAACCCCTGATTGCCCCCACTGTCACTGCTGTTTGTTCTGCTCTGAGTATTTGCCATATCCATGCTTGCATGAAGATTTGCACGCAATATCTGTGTGTCCAGAATTACCCTTATTCAGATTCCATAAAGGGACAGTGCTCTGATGTGGCAAGATGAGGAAGAAGCAATGGAGACCTGCACTCTGCGCAGAATAGCTAAAGTGAGATAAACTAAAAAGGATATAAGGGGACAAAGGAAAAGAAAAAAAGATGCAGAGAGCGCAGAAAGAAAAGGAATAGCAAGAGACTGGGCAGAGAGAAAAAGGATCAGAGTGTACTAACAGAAACAGCTGAAAAGGAAGGAAAGGCAGACAAAAGTACCTTGGGAGCCTGAAATACCCAGCTCCAAAGATTTGGGCTGGGGCTAGTTGTGAGCTCATTTCACGGTAAACTCTAACAGCAGGGAACTCTTTGTGCCCACATATAAGGGGGATGCTGGTGACAGTGAGGTCAGTGATAGCACTTACTTTACTCACTGTTTGGGAGGTGGGAAACGGCATGAGCGGAGGAGGGGGGATGCAGCTTCAGCAGAACACTTCCAAGAGAAGAGAAAGTTGGTTGGCAGGAAACTCCCCTGTTCTCCCTCTGTCATCCATGAGGATTGCTGGACATCTGCAGCTCTGTCCTGGTCTTTTCAGTATAAGAATCCTCCTAGTTTTCTTATAATGGCAGAAACAATTAAAAAGGGGATCAACTTCAAAGGAACTTAAAACACATACCAAAAGTCTGTCTCTTTAATGATATCCCCTACATACATTACTGGTGGGCATTCTGCTAATCTAATACCTGTTAATTCTATTTCTAATTAGGACTATAGCTCACCAGAGGCTGTTTTATACTTAATTTGTTGGGGTTTTATTATATGGCTCAACAGTCAGCCAACCACTGTGTGCATCATGTGATCCCAGCCGAGATCTTTCAGGCATTACTGCACACTGAGGCCCTTGGAGAGAACGTGCCACTACAATTTGTGAGTCACGCGTTCCTGCTCTGCCTAGGTCTTGTCATGTGTGTGCTTGTCAGGATTCATCTCCGTCTCCATTACCCCTGGGGCAGAAGTCAGAGTTTGTTTCTGCTCACTTGTCTGATTTTTAGCAGATCATATTCCCATCTTCAGAACCTTAAGCAAGTGCCATCTTTGTAGAATTTAAGGTGGAATTCTAAGTGCTGATTTAATTTAACTCAAACCCATCTTTTAATTGACAGGGAGTATCCTCAGTTCAACCATTTTCCAAGGTTGACATAGACTGCTATACAAAGAAAAATAATTAAAGGCTTTCTTCGCTGTTATCAAAAAGAAAACCTATTTTCTCAGTGTTTTCCTTTTAATTTTTAAAATATTTACTTTTGAGATTTTGAAATGTTGTTGGGGTCTGAGGCAAATTTTATTTGTCTGAAACACACGTCTGAAAGAATCATCTTCATTAATTCTATTTTTGCCAGAAAGCTTTGCAAACAAATTATGCACCAGCTAAAGAATTAGCTTGGAAATTGTCAAGAGAAAAACAAGAGATCACAGATAAGCAAAGTCCATGGTGGTTTAGTGACCAGAACATAATATAGGCCAATGATAAAACATTTTAAGCAGTTGTAAGCCTGCTCAGGAGACAGACAATTCTTTGTTTTGCCTCTAAGATGGTCAGCTTCCAGGTAAACGAGGGTGTTAGTATGTCATTGACTCCAAATTGGCGAGCAAAGAGGGTCACCAATAGCTGCTACATGGTAAACCTCACCTCCATCTCTGTGAGTGCCAAGAAGGACGACACTTAAGAGTTGTTCTGTCACACACTGAGAATGGTGGTAGCACTTGTTATGTCATCTTGAAACAGCATATCGCTTCCAGAGAACCTGCTTATCTGAACTCACAAAGGGCTTAACTTTCATGCAAGCAGTGCCCATGACTGGAAATTGCAGCTCTTACAGAAACAGTATAATGGAAACTCTTGCCTATCTCTACAGCAGAAATAAACCTAAGAAAATTCCTGCTTTCTTCACTGTTGCCTGGTAGGTTCTTACTGGAAGAGATGGAGAGTGCAAGGTCAAGATAATGATGGCTGCTGTTGGAAACCTTCAAAAACAGTACATTAATAAAAATGTTAAGTAAAATAATTTTAAAAATATAAATTCATTCATATAGCCAAATAACCTAATCAGCCTGCCTAGCCACACATCTAGTAGCTTTTCTATGTGAGCTAGCTCCAGCCAGCTCAAAAGAGCAATTGGTCTGGATCTGGTTTTCTCTACAGAAGCATGGTTAGTGAGATAATCTTCAGTGGTATTTGGATGGCAAAATGACAGGAATTAACAGTTCCTAGATTGGGAAGTTCATGGCAAAATGAAACAAGGAAGCTGGTCTTCTGCCTACTGCATATGACCGCACAAGATGCAGCTGACCATTCAGAAGAGCAGCAAGTTACCCTCCGTCACCCAAGGAAGACTAAACTTGTTCCAGGAACAAATAATCTAGGCACAAGGCAATGTATTATTTCATTTCTACCCTGCAAAAGAAGTCATCCTCAACTGAAATGATGTACATCAGCTGAGAAGGTTCTATGTTTCCATCCCATGGAAGAACATAAAGCACCGCAAAATAAACAACCCAAACCCTATCAGAAAAACCTCGCAGAACTGAAGGAGCCTGAAGCTGTGAAAGGACTTCTGTTGGAGATGTGATATAATCATACTTTTCTGAACATACCCTGCAAGGTCTAGATAGATCTCTAGAAGGGAAGTCCTTGCATGAAAGAATAAAATAGAGAGGACAGATTTGCACAAATGCACATTGAAATTATGCATCTTGGTGTCACCCACTGCTAGGCAGGCATAACAAACTTCTCTGAAAGACAATGAACATAGAATCATAGAGTGGCCTGAGATGGAAGGGACCTTAAATACCATCTAGTTTCAATGCCCCTGCTGTGGGCAGGACACCTTCCACTAGACCAGGTTGCTCAGAGCTGCATCCAATGTGGCCTTGTACTCTTCCAAGGATGGAGCATCCACATGTCTCTGGGCAATCTGTACTAGTGCCTTACCACCCGCACCTAGTCTAAACTTACTCTCAGTTTGAAACTATTTCCCCTTGTTCTGTCACTACATGCTCTTGTGAAAGGTCCCTCCCCCTCTTTCTTGTAGGCTCCCTTCAGGTACTGGAAGGCTTCAATTAGGTCACCCTGAAGCACATGCATGATAGTCATGTCCATAGGGAGTCTTCAGATAGAACAACTTGGTTTCTTGACCAGTGAGTCTCTAGCCCAGGGATTGCTGGAGGTATGGAGGAAAAATGTGAGAAGGGAGGAGTCATTCCAGAAATGGCCATTTCCTTAATTCTTTTGCAGAGACCTGCTGTTGGCTCCTGTCAGAGAAAAGGTGCTGGGCTGCATGGAAGTTCACAGAGAGAGAAGCTCTTCTGCTCTCTACTCACCTGTCACCAGTATCCTCTATTGCTTTCAGCCCCATCCCCATGCAGTTTTACATTCCCTGGACTCCTTAAGAAGGATTGCAAGCATCAAGGGACATTACTGCTGATGCGATCATCAATGACTGCTGCTGGAAATCATTCTCTGTGCACAGAGAAGCAGACAGCAACAATACCCAGCTCTCCTTCCCTCTCTCCCTTCCTCCACCTGTAAATGAAAATCAAGGAATGCAAGTCCCATTATCTCCTGTCAGAAGGATATTTCTGTTCCTTGGGGAAGGGGTTAGCAGTGGCAAGCCATGCCTTAGTGCCAGCCCTCCCAACACTGTTCCCATACTACGTGTGTAAATAGGCACCTGATTTCACACAAGATTTTTTGGACGTGCAAGAATGAGGGATGAGCAAATTCACATATACTAGCTGGTCAAAATTACAATGTTTTGCTTGACCTGGCTGATTTTTCTCACAGAAGGGTCACAGGAGAGGTCAGATAGTGGAAACACCTCTACCCTTTCGAGACAAGCCGCAGCCTTGCACCTTTGAGGCATGAGGCTTCCTGTAGTCCCAAGTATTTTGTAGTGACATTTGTAGGTTCAAGGTCAAGCCTGACATGCAAATCATCAAGTCAGGGCCAGGCCAAATCTGACTACAGTAGCCAGGGTCAAATACACTCTTGTGCTCACCAAACAAGTCCATAGTGACAGGGCAGGTCCAATGTCAAGCTGGGGACAGGGGCCATGGCCAGGCACGACTGAAACACAGCTGAAGCTAAACCATAGCTCAGCAGAGACTGAGCTGCAGCAGAGCCCCTGAGCAGAACGTATGGGTGGAGGCCCTGTGTGGGATTGATCAGAGCAGTTAAGGCTCATTAATGCACTCAGGACCCTGACACAATTTTTCTAGGAGCTGTGCAACAGGAGAGGTGAAAAACTGCCAAGAAACTCTGACCTGAGCCAAGGGATACCCAGCAAAATAACAAGCCCCAGCTGTTCCAGCAGAGCTCATGCTGCAGAAGTGTCAGACAGGCTCAGACATTTCCTGTCCCATCATTTTTTCCCAGAACATTTGAAAAGCATTGGTTAGCACCAATCTGCAGTGACCATGCCCAAGAGAAGAGGCAGCCAGCCAATGTGACATTTGCTTTCCTCACAGCCAGAAAAGCCAGCAGCAAACAAATTCTTAAGGGGGGCTAGGAGGAGCATTAAAGGCTTTGGGTTGCAACAGATTTTAAAACAATCATTATAAAATTTAGCACTAAGTACTATATTAATAGTCTTTCCATAATGCATGGCTTATACACAAGACCACAGAGCCCTACCTTTGCATTTCTCAACTTTTGTTGTTTTCAAATTCATTAGGATTCTGATCGTTACTTTTTTCTTTAGTTTCTCTGCAAGAAAACAAGTAGCTTGGTGAACACATTAACTAATGCAGTGTAGTTTTGAACAGCTTTTGGGCTTGTGATAACTGACTTTTAAACTTCCTTACCCCTTTACTAATGACCAGAGAATAAGAGTCTACACAGGAGAGACATATTTGTTTTAGAGCAGACCCCATGTTTTCTGCAAGAAGCATTTCCTGTGGCTGGTCAATCATAACAACTCTTTTCCAGGAGTTCCTCTGACAGATAACCTAGGCAGCTATTTATCCCTCCATGAGGATTAAGAGTATCACCCTTTCTTACTCTGTGCCTAATTGCATGAAGCATCTAGGAACACAGCATGTTCAAGACCTCTGGTACTCTATCAGATCTCACTGAAACTGGCCAACAGACTAAAAAGACACATGCACATCTAAAGAAAGTGGAAGAAAGAGGGATTGAATGCATGTCATTCCATAAGAAATGAAACTAAAAGGAAAAAATATCAACCATATGATAATCACTCTTCAGTTCCTTTTTGCAGACAGGTTATAAAACCTCTATTAAAAAAAAAAACAAACAAAAACAGAAAAGTGGAGGCTTTTTAGAAGGTATTTCAAAATAATAATAAGTAAGATATTAATATCTTTAAATATTTCTTCAAATATATAATTCAAACTGTCTGCAGACGTATAGCTTATGCCTCATTTGTGAGGAAGAAGAGTAATGACATTTGTAAAATGGACTATTGCAAAGGTTTTTGAGTTTTACACAAGGTCAGAGGGAGAGTTCATTGAAGGGTTGGCATCAATACCTGGACTTTAGCACCTAAAACTACTGCAGGGTAAATATTGTAACTTTATTCAATTGCTGTCTCAGTAACAGAACAAGAAGAGAGATAGTAACAGAGCTATCACTTCATCACATTTGTAAATCAGAAGAGCATCCAGCTATTTTTTGAAATCTCATTGCATTAGGGAAAATACAAGTAATTCCTCGACTTTTTATGTGTGGTATTTGCCACGAAAAGAATAATGTGAAAGATCATAATTTTGGGGTCTTTCTTCATGTTTCACCTCCAAAATCTAATAGTCTTCTCCTTCCCTACTTCCAAAACATATTATAGGAAACATGGCTGGACATGTTCTCAAAAGTCAACCAAGTCCCTCCTTTTAACCCACACCTAGACATACCTGACAAATACTTGCCTAAACCAACAGCAAATATGTCCCTTAATGATGGAGCTTTAACAGCTCTCTCGGGAAATACAATTCAGTACTAGAGTACCCTTTCACGGTTTACCCCTCAATTTGGCCATGAATCCCTCTTACTGTAGTTTAGACCCATTATCTATTGTTTTGTGCATTGTGAATGCTCTGAGAGCAAGCAGTTGCTTCCCACCAAGCACTTGCATACCTAAAGAATATTTCTCCTGTCTTCCTTTGGAGTTCTCATTTTCAGACTAAATAAACCTAATTCTGCTTTTGTTTCCCTTGCTGATCATAGTTTCCAGTTCTTCTTTTTAATCTCTGCAGAGTACATCCATTTGGTCCACATATTTTCTGAAGTATGGTATCCAAAATTGTATGGAACAATCCAGCTGAAACTTCTATTCATCCACATTTTGACATCTCCAGATGTGTTCTTTTGGTTTGATTTAGTCTTGTGCAAGCTCTGTCAGTGTGTAAGGATATGCATATTTGAAAACAAAACAAAACAAAATAAAACAAAACAAAAACACGGCACCAAATTAAAAAGTGAAGGGTTAAAACATAGTATGGGAGTTTGAGAGGCACAAACTGTCAGAAGTGAACAGAATGACAGAGATAGAAGACGTTATTATTAGGAATAACTCTAAGTTCATAAAGGATATGTGTAAATTTATTTCCTCCTGATTGGTGCCCTACATTACTGCAAGCATTATAGATGGCCATAAACTCCTTTAGAATTCAAAGACTTACCAGGCATTCCTTCCTTGTAACCTCGTATTCAATTCCTTACAGAAGCCATCCCCAGTGTAATGATACTTGCAAATTTTCTTCAGTGAATCCCTGAAGTTTGCTCCTTATGCTTTGCAAGCCAGCCCAGTGTGACCTTTCAAGGAGCAGAACAATTGCAAAAGCCCCATATACTGATTTCAGTTGGATAGAGCTATCAATATTACACAGTAAAAAAACTGTCTCTGCAAGTAAGAGGATGAAGCCTGAATACCTTGATAGCTGTTTTCCAAATGTAGTTTCAATGAGTCTCTGAAAAATTATGGGAAATTGTTATTTCTTGGCAAGACAGTCATCTATTATTCTTCAATACAAGTTGGAGATGGAATGTGTTCCACAGTACAGGCATGATTCCTGAAACTCTAGCTGTTCGCATTATCTTCAATCTAACTGAAAGTTACTGCTCATGAAGAATTGTAGACAGGTTTCTGACTGGTTACACAAAGTGGAGGTAAAAATAGAGGGGTTTCTGGTAGCAAACAAATTTTGTAAGGCACATGAAGACATATCAGTGCATTCAGGCATGGCCTGGTTTTCAAAATAACCTTAGTATATACACCACTGAATACATACTAATCTTACTGCAACACAAAATCTATGTTTGCAGGCCACTTTCTGCAGGCTTTGGGCAGCATATGTGATTCACAGTTCTGTGATAACTTCATATACAGAAAGTGCTCCAGCTACAAACCCTGGAAGCCTACTCCAGAGCTTACAGAAATAAATCTCAGTTCTGTGATGGGGAACCTTGCAGCTTTCAGAGCATCCTCCCTCCCAGAGTCTTCATGGTCATGGTTTTGGGAAATGTCAGATTCTATATGTGCCTGGGAACCCAAAGTTTGGCAGTATGCTCTTGGATCTCTCCTGAAACTGAGTGATGAGTGACCTGCTTTGACAGGAATCCAGCAACTCAGAAAGGAATACTACAGGACACCTGTGTTACAAAGTAATGAAAAATACTTGCAAAATACTCAGTCCCAACTAAGAATTAATTGATCAAAGCCTATTTAACTGAGAAATTTCAGCCTAACTTGGAAAGTGGTACACTTGCCCTCGAAAGAGGCAATGTGTGCACATACACTGGTAGTTCCTCTTCAGAGGCTGTTTTTCCCCAGGAGCCGAGTGTTGTTCTCTTTGCCTCACTTCAGTGATGGAGGGACACTGGGGAATGAGGACTGTGCCTCGTATTCACAATTCCATTCTGCTAACAGCATAGTGACCCTATATTTCTGAGCTTTCAAACATTGTGAAAAACGTGGCTGCAATGAAAGTTAATACACTTATGGCCACAGAGAGCTTTGTCCCTATAAAATCCCCTTCTGTCCAAAGCAGTGCAAGCTTCATGCATCTTCCATGTTGGTTTGGAACCAAGATAAAATGAAGTAAACTTCCAGTGTCTTGCGTATCATGTCTTCTCATATCTTTTAAAATCTCTTTCCATAGCTCAAGATTATTTCCCTAATCAAGGATTAAACTTTTCAACTATATCTATATTAGATATAAAACAGCCTCTGGTGAGCTATAGTCCTAATTAGAAATAAAATTAACAGGTATTACACTAGCAGAGTGCCCACCAGTAAAGTGCGCAGGGGATATGATTAAAGAGGCCGACTTTTGGTGTGTGTTCTATGTTCCTCTGAAGTTGATCCCCTTTTTAATTGCTTTTGCCGTTGTGAAAAAGCTAACAGGGTTAGTCCACTGAAAAGACCAGGAGAGGACAGAGCTGTGGAGAGGTTCACCAATCTTCGTGGATAACAGAGGGAGAACAAGGAATTTTTTACCAACCACTTTCTCTTCTCTTGGAAGTGTTCTGCTGAAGCTGTTTCATGCCCAAATGGTGAGCAAAGTCAGTGTCATCGCTGACCCTACTGTCACCAGAATTCCCCTTAGATGTGGGCACACAGAGTTTGCTGTGAAATGAGCTCACACCCAGCCTCAGTCTAGGTCTTTGAAGGTGCTTATTTCTTTGTTCATTTCCCTCCCTGGCAAATTCAGCTGCAAAAATCAGTCTGATCCTTTCTAGAAGTTTGATCTGCAAGATTGTAATGTTTTAGGACTTCCAGTGTCATAGACTTTCCCTCCCTTTTGCCTCAACTGACTTTTGAAGACCTTCAAGGTCCAAGTGGACTGAGACACTGAATTCTACAATTTCATTCCTTCAGACAGTAGATCTGCCTTTTTCTTTTCATTCCATCTGCTAAACTGAAGCTGCAAGAGACAGTAAGTTGCACTGGGGCAGTCTTCTACAGGAGAAGCTAATCAGGCATCAGCAGATGAGATGGTGGTTTCCTACAATACATCCTATTTAGAAGCCTTTTAGACTCTTTTGGCATTTTGCTGTGTGAAACAGATCCTTCAACTTCACTGAAGTTTTATAGGTCCTCTCCAAAACATGTGCTCAGAACATCTTCTGATCCTGTCTTCAGCAATACAATAAAACAATATGTCCATGAAGACATGACCTTCTAATCAAGACTTCCAGTCAGAGAACCAGACTAGAGCAATGGTGTCAACAAGTCTGCGCAACAAAACAATTAAGCAAAACAAATCAAAATATACCTTGCCCAGACCTACACAGTTGCATGCTTTCCTCTTACAAGGTAGAGGAAATTGTGCAGGACAGTAGAAAACAAGAACAGTGGGCAAATAGCTGATGCACAGAGGGAGAGGCAGTACTGTGAATTAGATGAGCAAAGTACCTTGACTCAGGCCTTTTACCTACAGGCTTGTGGAAGGTAAGGTACCATGAGACTGGGTAAAAAAGCACTGACAGCCTTGCAAAATGCAGGATAGGGATCAAAATACCAGGTGGGGTTTTTTTCCAATCAACACAGTACCATTGCCAATGATTTGTCTTTTGGAAATATAAACTATAGAACAAGGAAGAGAAAAAAAAATGAATTTTTCAAAATACAACAAATGACTGATTATTTTTTGGTTTTTTTTTTAAATTACTCTCCCTCACAATTATATGCTATTAAAGAGTTCAGATTAGATAATACTTCTGCAAAACTTCTTTGCCTTTTATGTTTTTTGTAACCCAGAATTTTAGTGAAAATTATAATCCCATCAACTATTCCCATATCTGTACCAGAAGGCAACAGTACACTCCAGAGCCTAGCTGACCCAAGATGGGCTCTGAATAGCTCGATACTCAATGGAAACTGCTAGAAAGAAACAGTTGTTTTCAAAACGTAACTGAAATTTTTAAACATGTTTTAACAATGTCATCTACTAATAGAGAAGAAATGTTTGCAAATTCACCTCCCTCTTCCTTGCATGTTATTGCCAAAATGCATAAAAGAACCCAAAAACTCCAGTGGGTAGAATGATATAGATTCATCTTCATGCACACTACAGTTTTTACCTCAGAAGCACTTTGTTTGGGTACAAGATTCATGCCAAAAGTGATCTCCCTTAACAAGGGAGACAGTGAAGTACATTGTTCGTGGCTATTCATTTCTGTGTTTCACTATCCTATGGTAAAATCCTTGGCCCAGTGAAGTCACTACAACCCCTGTCATGGATTTTGATCTTGCCCTATGTGAAGTATCTGCTTATAACTAAGGGAAGCTTACCTGTGCAAGGACAGTGCTACCAAAGTGCCATCTAAGGCTGAAATCATTCTACAAGGAACTGAGAATCATCACAAGTCTCATTACCTTCTTGTACAGGGCACTTCAAGTTTGCTCTCAGTAACGTGGATAGCAACACATATTTTAAAACAAATCACATTTGAACATAATGAACATTGAAAACAAAAGTTAAGGCAGTGAAGCCTTAGTAAAGCCAGTAGTAATACCAGATAGTATTACAGCAAAACTCTTAATTAAGTATTGAAAAAAACCAATAAAATAAAATAACACTGCTCCTGTTGTAAAGAGGACAAACTCCCATTTTGGAAAGACTTTTTATCTTAAATAAACTACATGGAGCAGTGACTTTAGAGCTGACAAAGACTTTGAAGCAGCAAAACCCTGCTCTGTGTGACAAGATGCAAGACAAAATGGTGATGCAAGAATAGAAGGATAAATGTAACTAAATATGCTACTCAGAACACAGAAAGCTGAGGCAGGTGTTGTCACAGCTGTCAGATTTCAGGTTCCTTTCTTCAAATTTTTTGAATCATGTCTTGTTTCTTCCCTACAAAAACATGGAAAAGCAAAATAAGGACCAAATATGAGACTTTTGCATTTAAATACATAATTGCAAGCATTTGGAAAAGCAGTTTAGAATCATTGAATATTGGTTTAAAAAAACACCCCTTGACTCACTTATTTTCTCTTCTGGAATTCAGAGTTTTTCTTCTGAGAGATTAGGAAAGATAAGAGTTTTCAGAGAACAAAATAATAGTCTTAAAATATTAAAGCCTCAGATAAAACACATAAAAATATAATTAAATATTTTATAGAAATCAATTTAAAGTACTTCTCACTAGTAAACAAGTAATCCAGAAGAAATTTTACCATGAAAACAGAGAGTTTGTACTTCTCAATAAAGTCCCAGGGGCGAAAGTATCCCAGGTTGTGTCATTTCTGTACGGACTGAAAAGAGAAAATTGCCGCCATTGTGAGACTGTGACAAAAATAGCCAGCACTGGCAAAGGGGTGTCAACTGAGCTCAGTAAATGAGGGAAATACCAGCAAGCATAAACCTTGACCTCTAGCAGCGATATTCTTGTTTCAAGACTTGGAGGTATACACACATAGCCACCTATTTCTGTCGGAGTCTACTCTTGCTGTAATCTGTCCCTGGGCAGACAGCCAGTGCAAAACCTCTCCAGCACAGAAGCCCCACTTAAGCCATGGGTTTAACAGGAACATAATGAAGGGAGTGGCTGAAAATAACCTGCCCTTACAAGGCCATCGCATTTCAGGATTCCCAGGCCATAGGGAAAAGGCATCTATAAACAACAGAGTCTCTAGGTCCTGCCTTTCCCATCACCTTCTTCTTCTTGGAAAAGTAAACCTTGAGAAACTTCTGTGGAAGGAGCAGTCCCCATGTGGGAAAGAGAACTTTTAGTGGCTTTGTTCTCCCTTGAGCTGTCCCTCTATGGCTATACCAACAATAGCCGAGCTGTGGAGCCCACTTTTTCCCAGTTCTGTACAATGTGAGAGCAGGGGAATGTGTGCTCCAGGAACCTCTTTGCAGATGGTGAGTTTTTTTCTTTCTGCCTTCGTCTTTTCCGCTAGCTCGTAATCTGCCCCCTAGCTTCCTTGGGGCCAAGGGGAAGAGGATGATCTTTATATAGCTGTCCTCGGGGACTGGGTGAATCACAGAGTAACATCTAATCCCTCCTGCACTCCGCAACTGTATAACATCCCAGCTGAATATCAAAACAGGGAAAGTAAGCTGCAGTTTTACGTACAAAACTCAGGCAGACTATCACAAGCACAGCTAGAGCACTTATCAGTTGTCACCATAAAACTCAAACTGAAAAATTAAACAAAGGAAAACAACCGGAGACCAGAGAGGGTGCAGAAACCACTTAGAAAGGCCAAGATGCCATGTTCTTTATTTTGGCACTTAATTTTTCGAAAAATAATATTCAATAACCATTGGAAGAATCTATTGCATGATTTTTTTTTAATTTTTTTTTTTTTACTGGGCAGGGCAAGGAGCCATGTTTTTTTTTAAATGCTCGGCCACCATGTTTGGTATCTGAGCTGTATATCATGCACTGTTTGTCATTTCACGCCACTTAGAACAAATCCCAGCTGGCTGGAATCCTAGTCCTGTGGACTGTGAGTCATGGATATTAAATGACCATCATGTGAGCTCCTGCATGCTGCTGTGGTTAGTGTGTGACACTGTAAAGTTGTACAGTATCTTATCACAGAAGATTGTCAAGAATAAATGATCTGAGCGGGAGCACTTTCAAACCAGCACAAAACAAATTGCTTGTTTTGGCATGAAGCTGAAGCAAAGGTACAGCATTTATGTGTTTTGGGGGGACCAGTAAGCCACAGAAAATCAGCTGCTGGTTCTGTAGTAGTAGATCTGGGGCAAGAATGCAAAAGATACTGGCTGTAATGGAAAGATTTGCAAGAAATTTTGAATCTCCTCAAGGAAATCCTGTAGCAGTCTTTTTGAATCATAATTATATTCCAATCCAGTCTCATTGAAGTATCCTACCAAGATAAGGAACTGAACACAAACATTTAAGAATTCATCTCTTAGGAACCAGTACCAATCTTGGGATTGACTAAAATACCAGTCCCAATGCAGAATTTTAAAACAAGTAATGAGATCTTTCTCACTGATGTGATATGGACAGTCCTTGCAGTGGATGATTTTAGTCTAGCATAAGCCCAAATTAGAATACTTATTGAGCAATCCACTCCATGTTAATGACATGCAGGAAAACTATCCTACAAATAAGATTGGAAAAAAACTTAGTGCCAGGGGAAAACATTATTTTCAAAGAATACCATTTCATACCTGCATTAAGGTAGGTTATTCCATCCTGGTTAAGACCTGAGTAGATTCCTGCCATCGGTGATAAGATGAAAATCCATTTTAGCCAACATAGAGGAAAACCCTGTAAGAGTTAGGTGTGAAAGCCCATTTCCATCCTTGTTAACATGTGTAAGTTGTTCAGGCTAGAAGTCGCTGTTATCCAGTCCAAAGTGTTATCCAGTTACCTTCTGCAGGTTACTCTGAAATCACGTACTGCTATCAAAAGTTCTTACAAGTCTATAATGTTTCAGTTCTCAGTCACGGCTCCAACAAAATTACTTCTCTTGCTGACAGTTCCAGCTTAGATCTGTTTTTCTGTCTTTGCATGTGTTTTTCTTCCTGGTAGCAGCTACTAGCTTCTTCCCACTATCCCAGCAGTTTACCCTACCTTTTCTTATGTTTCTACCACGTCATAGCAGTGTAGTTAGCTCTCCTTAGGTCAGCAAAGCCAGGCATTCATAGCCTGCACTTTCTAACACTTTTCAAGCACTGAGTCACTTAAAATGAATTATACTTCTTGAATAAAGCATCAAAAACTTTGCATTTGAAGGCCAAAAGAGACAGTTAAAACTCAGCACTGATTTTTTGTACAGAAGTCCAGGGGTTTAGAGAAATAAATAGGACTTGAATCAGATGGGAGAAATTAATTCAAATTAATCCAGTCTTAATCAAAACCACCATTATAAAGACATCAGCAAGTCATATCTGAGGAAGATTAAAGCTGTTTATACACTGTACTCAAGTTGCTGTGATTGTCAGAGAAAAGTTAAACTCTATGTTGGGTATTATTAATAAAAACAGCACATTAAAAATATAACTATGTCACTGCAACTAGCTCCGATCCTGCTTTTTTTTTTTTTTTTTTTTTACATGTAGGGACAAATTTTTAAATTGGTCTTGAATTTTAAAGTTTAAAAGAGAACATCTTCAACTATGGATAAGCTTTCATGGAAAGAAAAGACCAAGAAGAAGCAGGATTATTCATGGACATGAAGAAATATTAGATAAGAGATAAATCAGTCTTATTAGCCAACTGGGAAGATGAGGAAGTAATAAAATAAAGTATCAACATGAAAAAATGCAGATTAAAAATTAGGGAAATTTTCATGACTATGTGAAGACAGAATAAACCCAGATGCAAGTAGAAACAAGGTGTCAGGAAAAGCTATGAAATTAGCTTCGTGGAGGATATTCAAGACATCAGTCTGTGGGGAGTCACTTCAGCATAAAAAAATCAGAGCTTTCAAGATGCAAAGACATGAACTGGGGAATCCACTCACTACCTTCTAACCCAAATCATCAGAAATGGCTTCGGCAAGCTAAATGTTATTTTGTCACAAATTTTCTCCATTTATTATAACCCAGTTTCCTTGAAAGACATGGAACAGTCTGACAAGTATGTTGACAATGGCCTCTTAATCTGAATGTGACAGCAATGCCAGACACTGGGGCATCTGACTAAAAGTCATTGTTATTTTTCCAGGTCAAATCTTTCTTTTTAATTTAACCTGCTTTAGTGAGAGCATTTAAAAACTGTTTCTTGAAAACATACTCAGATGAATTCTCAAAGGGATTTTTATGAATAGATGTGCTTTGTTTTGTTTCTAGCAAAGATTAATGCTTTTGCATAAGGGTTGGAAAGCAGCTTTACAGTCAAAGGAAAACAGAAGTCACTGCTGATCCCTCAAAGAGAGCACAGGCCTGTCAGTCTGATTCTGGTGTTTGGAAGTAGAAATATTTTCTTCTTTTCTTTCCACAACTGTGATAACAATCTGTAAGCCAAAGTACAACTAAAGTGTCTCCAGGAATTACACTGTTTGCAGGAAATGCATTTTAAACTTATTATAATAGTGTACTAAAGAGCTTGAAATTTTCATGCCCACAGGGCAATATAGCACTCCATTTGTGATTTGATGTCACAAGCATGTAGACTTCTTTAGTTTTACAAATACTCTTCAAGAAAACATTTAATTTTTCTCTCCAGGGAAAACATTAAAAAACTGTACAGAAGGAAGGAAATTTGGTTTGAGATGGACGTGTTTTGTCTTCCAGTCATCAAAATCAAATTGCTTCCCCAGCTTTGGATTCATAAAGTCCTACTGCTCTGAACCAAAATACTAAACCTAGGACATATTTTACCTTTTATACTAAATGCTCAGTTGCATTCCAGAGAGCTTTTCTTATTTTGCAGGATTCTGGAGTTCCATGATTACTTTAGGTTTCTAAGGACATAAGGTTTAGACGATCATAGTTTGTCCACTCATACATTTCTCTTTCCTTCTCTCAGTTGAAACAAGGGTATTTTTATTCACACTTTACTGGGTGGATGAAGATGTCAAAGGTGAAGCAGTTCTACAATTTTTTTTGTTTGAGTAAAGGAAAACAAACCAAGCTGGTTCTGCCAAAGGGATCCTGCCACTGGGCATGGCCAGAGTTGGTAGCCAGGTGGCCAGTCAGCAAATATGTATTGTCACATATGAGGGCAACCAGTACCTCATGTGGTTTTGCCCCAGCCACACCATGTGCTACCACTCACCCATCTGGTCAGGTAAAACTCGCATAGCAAAGCTGGGACATCAGAAATGATCCACAGAAAATCCACTTCTCTTTTCAGAGAGACATGTGGATTGCAGCCTCTGGAAGTACACAGCAGTGCAACATAAACCAGAACCCAGCACTGCCAAAGGCACACAAGCGATGAGCCCTCAGGATTGCCAAAACGGAGGCAGACATCCATAATTATCTAATATCCAGTGTTACTGACATTCTGCAACAAGCACTCACTCACCCAGAGCGCATGCAGGGCTATGGCTTCGGGGCTCTGTTTCTGGGCCAGAATTCATCCTGCCGTGCCCAGTGAGGCACTGTGCAGCTTGGATGGCAAGGTAATGATATTAGCACCCACAGAAGTGTCCTGCCCAGTGCTGGGAAGTTCAGCACAGTAGGAAACCTACCTAGTGCACTGGGTAGCTGTGTCAGCATTTGAGCCGAGCTGTGGCTTTGCTGCTGTAGCTGTCGAACTTTGTTTAAAGGTAGTTCAGTTATGAATTCCCCCTGCTTGAAATGCATCCAGATCATGATAAGAATCAATGCATACAAAGAATTTATTTGTGCCTCGTTCCCATCAGCCTAAAGTTGCACCAGGGAGGGCTTAGATTGGATATTAGGAAATTTTTATCCACTGAAAGGGTGGAATAGGCTGCACGAGGAAGTGGGGGAATCATGGTACCTGGAAGGGTTCAAAATTCATGTACATATGGCCCTTAGGGAGACAGTTTAGTGGTGGACCTGGCAGTCTTAGGTTAATGGTTGGCCTTCTTCAACCTAAAGGATCCTAGAATTCTGTGATTCTATAGGATCTAGAAAGTTTGGAATTAGTTAAGCAAACATGAACTGGAGAGAGGATTTACAGGACAGAATTTCACAAAGCTTTAAAGTCCTACCTAGCCAACTGTCTAATTAAAGTAGTATGGTATTTATCTCCACATTTGCCCTGTTAGGCTATAAACCACTGCAATTCTCATGTTTTACACACACAGCATTGAAACAGTACCTGCAGTGTAGATACCCACACATGAACCCTTCGAATTCAGAGGACGAGAGTGGGCACTTAGAGGCCAAGAGCTGCCTAAGCAGTTTCATCACTCTGCCATATGAGGGGATCAAGTCCTTTCTCGGAAACTGGCAACACATTAACACCATACAGTGAGTGTGGAGCTGGCTCTGGCATCCAAAGTGTAGGCACAGCCTTGGTCACAGGGCTGAGAGGAGAGAGAGAACTGAGACTGACAGCTGTGCTAGAGAGCTGAAGCGAGAAAGGCTAAGGGTGAGGGTCAAATTGCTGCAGGAGCAAGTGCCACAGTATCTGGTTTCAACCAAGCAAATTATCTACCTGCCCTTAACTCCCTTACACATTTGTTTGCAGCATGTTTGTTAACATAGCAATTTCTGTAGGAACTGAATCCATTTCACATGCAAATGTGCCTAAAAATCACCAAAGTGAAAGGATGGGAATTCATTACCTTTCTCAGTCAGCAGAACTGTGCAGAAAATAACAGAGAATAATTTGCACATCCCAAGGGAGAGAAATAATACCTAATTTGATCAAGAAGAATGGCCAAGAAAAAAAATCTAGAATAAGTTTTGGGGTGAAATGAATCATTTAACAAGGAGCGATTCAAGAAACTGGATCTATAAGTTGCTATGCTTCAAGACTATATTTGAGGGCTGAATGGGATAACCCTTTCAGTGGAAACAGCAAGTTAAATGGGCAAGGGGAATGTATTGGGTCTGTCTGAGATGGAGTTCATTTTTCCCATGGCAGCCCTCACAGTTCTGTGCTTTGCATTGGTAGCTAGAAAGGTTTTGATAACACACCAGTCTTTTGGCTACTGCTGAGCAGCGCTGGCACAGCATCAGCACTGTCTCTCAACATTCCTTCCCCATCAGTAGGCTGATCCTTGGAGGGGACACAGCTAGGCCACCTGACCCAAATTAACCAGAGGGATATTCCATACCATATGATGTAAGGTCAGATATAAAAGCTAAGCAAAAAAGGAGGAAGGGGAGGTATTAGTTATTTACAGTGTTTGCCTTTTGGAGCAATCGCTGCTCATGTAGCCCTGTTCCCAAGTAGTGGCCAGGTATCACTTCCTGATGGGAAGTAGAGAACAAAGTTGTGGGTTTTTAGTCTTTGTATGTACATATACAAGCTTTTGCTTTTGCTTAAGAAAACTGCCTTATCTCAATCTACGCGTTGTTTTCCATTTAATTTTCTCTGCCCTGTCCAGCTGGGAAGGGGAATGATAGAGTGGCTTGGTGGGCACCTGGCATCCAGCCAAGGTCAACCCACCACAGGGAAGAAAGAGGCAGAAAGAACAACCTTTCTGATGTAATTTTTAATAGATTAAGCCTGAGGTTTCTTCCTTGTGTGTTTTTAAATCAATTAAAAGTGAAATATGTACATTACATACATAAATGCATGAGTCATGTAACCCTAACGTGACCTGATGTTAGTGAGTTATGATTTCATACAGATATCACTGGTCCATTTCTGACCAACAAATGTGGCAAATCCCAAAGCAGGGCCCCAGGGCACCTCATCATGTGGTATCACTGCCCAATACACGTTCCAGTGTAGCCAAAGAGCAGTGGAGTGGATCACGTCAGGAGCTAGTTCAGGTAGATACATGAAGCAGATGAAAGTGTCTTCTCCTGGCTAGTGATAACCAGGAGAGCACTCTGACATGAAGCAAGATGCCCCGGAGGCCCAGAAGAGCAACTAAGTTTTCAGAGCAGCCTTTCTTCCTCTGAG
The DNA here is from genome assembly GCA_035047865.1 of Dendrocincla tyrannina. Classification (NCBI taxonomy): domain Eukaryota; kingdom Metazoa; phylum Chordata; class Aves; order Passeriformes; family Dendrocolaptidae; genus Dendrocincla; species Dendrocincla tyrannina. The sequence goes on along the minus strand of JAWWMP010000081.1, from coordinate 89,781,154 downwards.
CAGATGGCTGGAAGCAAGATACCCTGACAAGCTGACAGGCCAATCAGAGAATCTCTGCAGAGAAGGGTATTTACAAACTTCCCACCTTTGTGATCATGAGGAGCTTGAGAGAAAAAGTACCCCAACTTAAAACTGCAGCCTCATTTACCATGTGAGAGATGGTGGTGATGGGGGAAGCCTGAACATCCAAAATAAGCACTCCAGTTTTGTTTGCAGAAGGAAGGGGAGGAGGTGTCTCAAGCACCCAAGCAGAGATTCACCTGCAGTCCCTGGAGAGACCACAGTAGAGCAGATGCCCACGCTGCAGCCCATGAAGAACACCATATTGAGAAGGTGGATGTTTCCTGAAGGAACTACACCCTGGGGAGAGACCATGCTGGAGCAGAATTTATCCTGAAGGAATTGCATCCTGTGAGAGGGACCCAGATGGAGCAGGGGGGCAGCATGAGGAGGAAAGAGCATCAGAGAAGAGCTGCTATGGACTGACCATAGCTCAGTTTACCCATGTCCCTTCACCTCTTAGGGGAGAAGGAGGTAAAATAGTCAGGAATCAGAGTGATGCTGAGCCTGGGAAAAGACAGTGTTGAGGGGAAAGTGTTTATTATTTTTTACTTTGTGACTCACTATCCAGCCTGGAAAAAAAGAAGATTTTGGGGTGACCTGATTTCAGCCTTCCAGTACCTCAAAGGATCTTACGAGAAAGATGGAGAGGAATACCCTGTGCCAGTGGGGTTTAGAACTAGATGATCTCTAAGATCATTTCCAATCCAAACCATTCTGTGATTCTGTGATTCCAATGCCAGGGACTGACCTTGTAATATGACTGTAATATCAGTCACACAGTATAATAGTCTTTGAAGAAAAGAGAAATGGGTTGAAGTATGAATCTTGGAGTCCTGTGAGATATACTTGGCCAAAACAGTGGCCATGTATTTGATGAAAGGAACGGTGCTGAGAACCCTAGCTGGGTAGGGAATGCATTTGAATGCCTTTTGTGGCCGTCTCTGTCTAAGTCATGTGTTCAGTGCAGACTGCAATACAGAGGAGGGAACCACAAATGAGCTACTAGAAAACTACTAGAAACAAAGATAAGAGAGCTCTCCAAAGAATATTTTATTTTGCTTTCAGTCTGTAGTCTCAGAGTCAAGTTGTGTACATATTACACCTACTTACCTACATATGTTTCAAATTCCCTTTCATATTCAACACAGATATTAACATTTGTGGCATAGTAAAAGAACACATGGAGCTAAGGATCCTTCTTAAGGTGACTTGAGTGGCTTCTTGCATCTAAGTGCATTCACATTTTAGAGAAAATTTCAGACAGAACTGTATAAAAATGTTTCTGAGGCATAGGAAAACTTTCTGCACTGCAATGTATTTACTGCATTCCCATGAGAAGCAGGACTTTAAAAGAGGCTAACCCATGGGAGAAAGTAACACAACTGTGACACATTTGTACAGGGGTAGGCATTAAGTACAGTTGGCCTGCCAGTAAAATCCCAATTTATGAGTTAGAATCACTTGAGCAGGTATCGCCCATGAGGTCCTCTGCCAAGTCAAACAGTAGCATCTGAAAGCTGTTGTTTACATTCTGTGTGCGAAAGAAAGGAGATCACACAGAGGTAGGTTCCAAGCAGAATGGGAAGGGAGCAAAATGGATTTGCAATGATGAGGTGAAAAGTTGGAAAGAGAGAATACTGCAAAAATAGTTAAACATTTGTGATTACATTTGTGACAGTAAGGATGCTATTTGACTTAGCTTCCCTTGTTTTCTTTTCTAATGTATTTAACACAACATAAAAATACACAAGGATTAAGATAAATAAAATAGAACAGACATAGTAAGCAACTACCCCAAGGGACATAAGAGGTATTGTAAAACAAATTACATCAAGCTTGCTCAGGGAGGTTCAGATGACCTGGGAGGAAAGGGAGGGGGCTCAGAATCAGGAAGGTGACAGCTTCCTTATACCTTCCATGTCCTGAGTTGTGACAGCTCTGCAACTCAATCTAGAGCAAAGCAGAATAAAAGCATTTCCAAGTGTCCAGCCCAAAGCCACTGCTCCACCCAGAGCTAAGAGGTTTTCTGAGATTCCAGACCCAGGGGCATCTAACAAGGCTGGGAATGAGGAAAGCAGTTAAATGTCAGAGGATAAAGGAATTGAGGCAGAAAGAGACAGATGTTTCCCTGGCACATGGCTCAACTGTCTGGTGGGAGACTTTGGCAAAAGCTCTTGGTTTGCCTGTTCCTATTGCTGTTGAGAGGAACTGGGCTTTGTGCAAAATTACATAAACAAATAAATGACCTCAAGACTATCCCAAATTTGAAGCCATTTTTCATGCAGATGCACCCTCCCTCCTGCAAAGCCTCAGTATTGAGTTTGCCATGAAACCAAAAGGGCAAGGAGGCTATCATCCCCTGGTTCACACAGTGAGGTAGCCCAGCAACAAGCGGTGCGAAACCAAACTACTGGTTGCCCCATCCATTAATCTGCACTCTTCCTTTTCCTTTTTAACTGTGATGAACCACAGGGAAAACAAAGAGCTGTTCTCGTCAGATTTTGGACTAAGACATTGCTACTTTAATCCCAAGAAAAATTGTTTGGAATCAACAGGGTTTTTGTTTTCAGATGATTTTGAAGATGCTTTAAATGGCAGCACAGAAAAATGCAAAATGAAAATAGCAATAGTTGACTTAATATTTTGAACAGAAAGATACAATTCATTGGGAACCTGAAAGAAGCCCAGGACTGTTCTGACCTTGTTGGAGTAATGTTTTATTTTATGCATACTAGAAAGAGTGGGAGATTCAAGCAGATTGAAAATCTTCTCCTAAACTCTGCAAAAAGCTGACTCGCAGAGAAGGTTTACATTTGTTTGATTTACATTCCAGCCAACAGTGTTCTAAGGCTGGGGTTAATAGCAGCAAACTAGAGTGACTTGCAGTAGAAATACTTAATGGTCCTACAGTATATGTGATAGCTATGCTGCAGGAGCTTGAAGGAGCTGGCTGACAGAAATTGTGGTGCTCTGCTAGGTTAATCTAATTAGAGTTCTTCCTTGCAGCTTCGATTGACAGTCTGGAAACCTGCAAACTCCTCTAAATATATAGACAGCCTTCTATTTGCTGCAGTTCAAGAGAGGACTCTCTTCTTGCACTCTTCCCTTGAACTGTTTCCATGGAATACTGTCCATATTCAGAAAAATGTACAGGTTGCCAAACTGTCAACTAAAGCTGTAATGAATGGCTCTAATTACATTCAAGTAGCAGAGAGCATTGCCATTTTAATCAAATCTGAGCCTTGTGAGATATTTGGCAGAAATACAAGAGAAAGCCTGAGGAAAACACTGCCAAAATGTTAGCAACCTTTTATTCTAAATTCTGCCTGTCAGAGAACTGAATACCAATAGCTTTACAAAGGTTTTTGTTTTATGTTTGGGGATTTTTTTATTGTAGCCTATATGGTCTCATCATGAATTATTATCCTGTTCTCAAACCACAAAGTAAAACAAAACAAAAACCACTGGCCCACAATTTCAAGACTGAAAATTACGATCAGCAATTTTGCTAATCAGTCAGCTACAGTCACGTTGCCAGTCACAGAGGCAAGGGGGACCTAATAACATCCTTTCACTCAAAGAATTTCTGCCAGCGCTCCGCTTGGTGTTGTGTACAGCAAGAGACATACAAGCAAACTGCTTTGTCAGATATCCTGTCAGATGCTGCCCCAGCTCCTTTCCAAATGGCACAACTTTATGTCCTGCAGCTTTTTCTTACCCTGATAGTGTGAAAGACTTGTCTTTACAGAGTCTGGTGATCTTGATATTACATCCCTTTTTACAAATCACAAATTTAGAACTAACCCCAAAATTATAGCTTTTTTTAAAAAATATTTATTTATTTATTTATTTGCCATACCTTCAAGACCTCATAGTGATGAAATGTAAAGTATTAAAATTAGTGTGTGACAGGGGAAAAAAAAAAACATAATAATTTATCCAATTCTGTAACTGTAATGGACAAGAAGAAAAACAAAATTTCCAGAAACTTATAAAATCTACTCTGAAGGATAAAGTACGAGAACAAAGAAATTCCCTTTTCTTCCACAGGACTTCATTTGGTAACATAAGGTTTTCGATTACATTTCAGTTCCCTCTCATAAAAACATCTGCACCAAGAGCATTTTAGATGAAACGAGGTAAAAGAGGAAGAACTTCATATCACAGATATTTTTGGTGTGGCACAATCAATGTCAATCCACCACCTTCCTTCATTTCCAGGAGATGGATTTCATTTATTTCACTAGGCATTTTGCTAGTCTGCCAGCTGTCACACAGAGGTCCTGCTGCATCATGTCCCAGCAGATCCCCAAATGCCAACCACGTCTTACTGCTTAGTATTGCATTATTGGAGTGTTCTTCCTCCAGCTCCATTCCAAGCAACAAGAGACCTTTAGAAGAAGCCATCTTTTGAAGTTCCAAAAGGTTTCCTTATTCATATTTTTTTCTGTTAAATGGTGTGTTCACTCACTATGGTTTTAAAATGTACAAAACCTAAAAGATGGGCAATCCAGGCCCCTTGCCATGGTCTGTCTAATAACTAATTTTGAAATAGCCTTCAACAAACACATCACTACTCAGCTTCCTCAGTAGTGACAGGGGTTGTAGAGAGACATTGCCTAGATATTGATGACCCTACCATGGTCTCCCTCAGTGATGAAGTTTAGCAGCCCTCAGGAAACAGGCTCTTGATTTCTAGTCCTAATCTCTTCTGCAAGCAGAATTGAATTATTTCATTTAGATCTAGCAGTCTAAACCATTGCATTCTCTTTTCTTTTTGGTGAGGATGCTTCTAAAGAAGTGTTCTGTACTTTTCCTTGAAGATTTTTTTTTCTTTTTTCATGTCGTAAGGAGTTTCACGGCTTTTTGTAAAAATTATAATCTTACTGTTATCTTTTTCTAGAAACTGCATGTTTTGAAGCTGCTAGTGAATTCCTTTTCTCGTACACTTCATGATCAGCATGGGATACATCACTGGCAACTTTACTGTTGATGCAACTAAAATATCAGATTAGCTAATATAAGGAGAAAAAGACTTTTTTTTTAATGCTAGTTGTGTTCTCCATTCTTTAAATATATTCATTAAATACATGCATAGGTCTTTCTGGCTTCAGCTAATAACAGATGTTTTAAACATGATGTAAAAGCTCCACACAGAAGGATATTTTTCTCCTATCAACTTCAGTTTGAAGCATGAAATATAATTATCCTCATATCATTATCTTAGCCTGCATAGTTCAAAGAAATAAGACACAATCTGGAAGTGTTTCTGTGCCAAAAAATGTGCTAGCCTTTTCTTCTTCTTAAATCTGAGTAGTAGTTAGAAGGGAGAGGGGAGAATCCTTTTTTGTGGGTAGTAAAAATGGGAGTGTTAACTTTATATTCCAACACAAAGCCCAATATCACAACCACCCCTCCTTCACAGATAAAGCCTGGGACAAGAGCATTCAAACTGCATGGAAAACACCTAAGTTGAAATAGTTTGCTTTTCAGACATGCTGAGTGCTTTCTGCAAGTGATGCACTACTGGTGCCTAAGGAAAGCACAGCCTTGAGCAACCAGAACCAAAGCCTGTTTTACTGGGAGAAGTAACATGCCCTGTTCTGTTTTGTATGCCCTGACACGTTGGTCCCATGCTAGGCCAATGAAGGGTAGTAATGGTACCTTTATGAGGAGCAAAATAGGGTAGAAGTAGGAGCACCAAATAAAATAACAACTATTTTATATAAATCTTTGGATTCTTGAAGTTTCCTCTACAACCTTGATAATTTAAGATAGAATCAGCTACTCCCTATATTAGGAACACCATTTGCCCTATGGTTGAAAGGTACAATGTGGACATTTACACAGGAGTTAATCACCGTAAATTGTTCTTAGAGTCAATGGGTCCAATTAACACAAACTATGGAGTTACTTTTCTCTGCCGTAAGCAGATTTTTAAGGTAGGTCAAAGGATCCCATGCTAATGATTCTCGTTGCTTTCCATTGCCAGCCTGGATGACAAAGTCAGTTATACTGGGGTGAGAGGAACCTGATTCCAGGTACTAAAATATAGAACATAACAGACAGGTCTTCAACTTCACCTCAATAAGTGGAACCTTGGGCCTTTTGAGTCTTACCTTCTTACCTGCTTTATATCAGGTAAGAAATCAACTCGCTTCTCTTTGTTACTGATGGGACTCAGAAGAGCTCGTAGGCTCTTTAGTGGGCTCTGAAACTTTCACACAATTCAATATCATGTATAACGTCTGTTATGGCAGTCAGCTTCAGCTGTCTTGAAGTCACTGAAGAGAAACAGACCTTTCCAAATGATGGTTCACTTGATGTATCATATATACAACCTATTTTAGGATTAGATGACTCATTTTCCAAGGGTGCTTTATTCTCTGTATAAACACTAAGAACACTAGATATCCAATGCAAGCATGGATTTTTGATGTTGATAAACATAAGGAACTGCAGACTGATTTCACTCACTCTCTCATTGTCTCAAATATTTGCTGTGACCATTGCTGACCTGACTGCATAATACTTTTATAGAGTCATAGAATAGTTTGAGTTGGAAGGGACCCTTAAAGATCATCTAGTCCAACCCGTCTTGCTGCAATGGGCAGCAACAACTTCAGCTAGATTAGGTTTTACTTAAGGATGTTCATACCAGCCAGTATTTAGGTTGCACTACTCTTCTCCTCCCCTGTGCTCTCTCTTTTTTCTTTTTGCCACTGTTGTGATGACAGACTTTAGTAATGGAAAAGACATAGCTGTTTACCTGTGAAGTTACTTTTCCAAGGACAGCAAGAATCACACTGAAGCTGAACTAAACTTCTGACTGCATGAAAATGAAATAATTGAACATAAGAACTTTAATACAGGGGGCATATTTTCTTGCAAAAAATCATTCTGCGAGGGAAACTAGTCACATTTGTGTATTATTTTATCTTTTCAGAAGCAGGAATATTCAATGAAGATAAAATTTTGAGAAAGTGTAAGAAGTGAATTAGTAACCAGTTCTTCAGTTATGAAGAATTTCTGCAATCTACCCAAGACCTCTTTACAAGATAAGCGGCTCCTTATCGAATAGAATTTCGGTATCATTTCAGTTGAAAATGACCTTTAAGATCATTGAGTCCAGCCGTGCGCCCAGCACTGTCAAACCCACCATTAAACCATGTGCCTCAGTGCCACATTTACACATCTTTTCAATACCTCCAGGGATGGTGACTCCACCATTTCCCTGGGCAGTCTGTTTCAATATTTAACAAGCCTTTCAGTCTAGGATTTTTTCCTAATATCCCACCTAAACCTCCCTTGCTGCAACTAGAAACCATTTCCTCTTGTCCTATTGCTTGTTACTTGGGTGAAGAGACCAGGGAAAACGACAGTCAGGAGGGAAAAGAGGAAGCCAAAAGTTTCTGCCAGAGCATAATGCAAAGATCCAACTGCTACAGGCTGCTGTTTCCCCATAGTTTTGTTGCTATAATATCTGAGTTGGTATGTCTTAAAGGACATTATACTATCTGGTGATACCAGCCCCCTTCATTACGCAATGCGTGTATACCTTATGACAGCTCCAATTAGGACTGATAAAACGCCTGGCCAAGTTGATGATGAGTTGATGATGGACTTGGTGAAGCAACCCAAGTCCAGAGAATGGATGCGGAGATTTAGGAATCCAAAGGGTTTACTCAAAGGCTTGGTAGTAAATCAGTATTTCTCATTATCCTTCCCAGAAGTCATTGCAAAATCCAAAAAGGCATAAATGCTGCTTTGTTTGAGGTCTTTTTTAAATTGAAGGTGGAGATGGAGTACGGGCAATATGCCAGCATTCCCAGCTCAGTGATAGGTTTTTTGTTTGTTTTGTTTCACTAATGTTTGTAGACAATACAGCCTGCCAGTCCAGATTTTCCAGCATATTTGAACACTCAAGGGTAGATAAAAGCATATATAGCACTCATGGTAACGCCTTTCAGATACGTATTTATATATCTGGAACCTTAACATCAGTAGTTCTGATACCTAGCAGAGGCAGCATGATTCAGGTGGGGCAGGTTGCCCTGAACCAGCAGAAGGACGCTCGTGACTCTGCTGTCAACAGATGATACTGAGTTTCATGTAGAACTTAACACCACATTGCTGCCTGCTACTTTTTTAAGAGAACAGGTCAGTGTTACACGTTGAGTTCCACAGGAGCACAGTCGGGTTCCCATCAGATTTCAAGCTGCAGATTTCACCTGAATGTTTCAAGAGTGAGCTGTAACTTGAGAATAAGCACAGCTTCCTAACTCAACTGCAAGTCTTGGTATGCTTGTTGAAGCACCTTCTCTTATCTTTCTCGTAATATAATACACTGAATGATTATGACAATAAAGATATGGAATTCTTGATTACTTGATATGGGGTCTTAGTATATATTTAATTGGTATACAAAAGAACTCAAATCTCTTAGTTAAAATGAAAATCTTTAGTTAAACCTTTCAAATGATGGCAAGAACCCCATGATCACCAGTCAATCATGTTATACAGGAAATGAAATGCATAAAGTTGTGGCACTTTTATCTTGTTGCTGACACAAAAGTAATAGCAAGATACCAGCTATAGGCAGGCTTTCTGCATTATTTCACAACATGCTATATCATATTGGAGGCTGACTAAACAATCAGGACAAATGACTTCATGTTACAACACGGTGAACTCATAGGAAGTTGTAGACAAAACTAAGAATGACTGTGATAGTGATGAAAGACGTCTTTGCATGTGTTCGCACAAACACAGACACACACACACACACACACACACTTTCCCTCTCTGATTAAGTATGGTGGTTTCTCCTAAGATAACACCAGGTAGGTATTTCAGGATGAACTGTCTTAATGCTTGCATAATTAATGTGTTCCAGAGATGGGAAGCTGAGATATTTGCGATTGGCTTTGAGGCACATCAGCCTGAATAAGGGTATAAAATGCTGCTGAAGACTGGCCCAGCTGTGCAAGCTGGTGTCCTGAGGTTCCAGGCAGCTTCTGAGTGGATTGCCCCTCCTGGCATGGACACCTGCAGGGTATGTCCAGCATGAAGATGGGAAACACTCACTTTTGGATGGGTGAGTAAAAATGCTAAGATCTGGTCAAATACAGAGATAAAATCCAAAGCAGCTACATAGGTGTTTTGTTGTTTTATAACTGGGAACCTGCAAGGTCAAAAACTTTAACCTTGTATGTTTCTAGCTGAACCTTTGTATTTTATAACCCTTTAGACATAAAGTGTCCATCAAATTTGAGACTAAGTGGACCTAGCCACACCTAGATATCTCTGAGAAATTTAGAAAGCAAGAGAACCTCACTGAAGTTCATGACACAACAGGAGGGACCATGACCTGATGCTAGTAATCCTTTCTAATAGGTGATAGACCTGTCATTTAGATACAGCATTGACAATATTTAGACACTGTATTAGCAATAAATCTAATCATAATCACTGTGTTCTATTTCTCACACGTGACCAAGGGCCTTCTCTTCACTACTCTGCCACAGTGACAAGATCTTTTACATAAATATTCTTCTGCTTTAAAAACTGTCATTTCTGGAGAGATTTAAAGTTCTGATGGAGACATTTGCTTTTAAGAAATTATGGACCAGCCAGCCTAAGCTGCCTACAGATTAAAACAGCAAAGAATCTTGCAGACAGATACATGGAAAGAAGCCTGAGTCAGCAGGATTTGGACTATAGGTAGACCTACAAATGTTCTGTCCTGATTGCATTAAGGTGTCCTTTGCAATCTGGTCTACTCTGGGATTGTTTTTGCCATATCTTAATATATAGTAAAAAGTCCTATATAAATCAAAATAGGAGTCATTGCTTTCACATGAAGATTTATGGTCACTAAGTCTGGGAACCAGAACCGCAAGCAACAATGAACAATTGAAAAAAATTCAAAAGTTAAAAAGGAGACGATTTGTTTCCCAATTGGATGATAACCAGAGATCCACTCATATTCTTTCAAAGCCTTCTCAGAAGTATTTGTTCCCTTTTGACTGGCCCACACAACTCATCATAAACTGTACAAAATGGGCTTTTTATTGTTTGCCACTTTACTTCCTGAAGCTGAAAGATCCCCAGGAAAGAGACAGAGAAAGTGACTGCTTCATGCAGTGATAGACCTTAGCTTTAATTAAGATACTCGTTATATGAATCAATGATCTGGCACAGAGGCCAGTTAAGTGATTAAATCAGTAATTCCCCCTTGAAGAAATCTAGGAAGACCAGTTTCAACAGCCTGAGCTGTTCCTTATATCGAAGCCACTCTTTTGAAAGGCACCACACACAGCTTGTTGGTTGCCGCAGGGAAGGCTCCAGCCTCCCAGGCTTTCCTTTGCTTCCCTAGATCATTAACAGTTCTTACTGAATCATGTGCTTTCCCACCGTGGCTACTGCATCAAATGATGGCCTGGGCTGGGCATGCACAGACCTCTCTGGTCACAGCGCTTGGAACACAAACCACCTGAATGGACCTTCTCTTTGCCTTAGTCCAGACACAGCAAGCATGAGGCTGAGCTAGAGGACATGCCTACATGCTGCGCGACCAACAAGAAACAAGGAGGCTTGGGCATATTTGGGGCGGGCTTCTTGATTTACCAAGGTGATGACAAGGAATGATAACTCTGTTTGCCGAGCAGTACTGTTGCCATAGTCACTATTGGTGCTGACACTCCTGCAGTCTCTATCGGGAGCAGGAACTTCTGGGTATATAAATAACAAAAATATGTGGCGCCTGATTCTCCTACGGCTTTCACCAAAGACACTGTCAATACTGTCGTGCATTATTTCAGATTGACAAAAATCTTAGCAGGAGAA
>JAWWMP010000081.1:89742165-89770143 GCA_035047865.1 Dendrocincla tyrannina | reverse complement strand
AGAATTAGGCCTGGAAGCAGAGAGTGTGATAAATGCATAAAAAATTTCAGCAACTTAATCCTTTAGTAAATACTACTAAACAAATATACAGCTCTTAGAAAATCAGAGTTAGAGAATAAAGCAGAAGTTTGCAGTCGGAAAAGACACTTGAAGTGCCATGAAGAAAGTGTAACCAGTGTAAAACAGTGCACTCTCCAGGAATGGGGCTCCACCTGCTTATGCTAGAAGAGGACCAGGCCCAACATCTTGGTCTGTGTTCAGCTCAAGCTTCCTCTCACAAACTTTGAGCATCCCACTTCTGCTGTTCAAGAGTGTCCCTTTTTTAGAAACCTGGTATTTCACAACTTCTGGAAGGTAGGAGGAGGGACAGGAAATTTGTCTTTTCTTTCATTTGTCTCCCCCAGTTGAATACATTGGTACTTTTCCCTGAAAAGACAAATTTTATGGAAAATTTTACAGAGGCTTCTGCTGCTTAGAAGATCATACAATTCATTTTAATAGCAGCAACGATGAGCAACCAGCACAATTTCCTCCAAGAAGCTGGCAACAGACAGTTCCAAAAACAGATAAAAAGATCTGTCTTACTAGACATATTCTTTGCCTGATTGTAAAATGGACAAATTAAAGTGAGCTGGGGGGGAGGGAAGGAAAAAAAAAAAAAAAAGAAGCCAGTTTTGACAAGTATTGTGCTCAAATTGGCAGTTTTCAGAGAGAAAGACTATAATGCTATTTCATAAAATTCTGACTGATGTGACAATTTGTAGCTCCCATGACGTATCAAAAGGCAGTTTAGCCATTTGTAGATTTATACTCCTTTAGTCAGTTACAAATCACAAAGGAGCTTTTGTACATTAAAGAAAACATTAAAGCAATGGAGTTAAGTCACTGTAGCACAGTTGTGGAATCAGAATCATGAACAGAGTTGTGGAATCAGGATCATGCCAAAGTGGGTATGACTTTAATAGGACTCTCAAATTTGTCTTATATGATAGTCTCATAAACAAGCTTGGAAAACAAGAGTACACAGCAAGTTACTTGGCACAACAGGAGTGGACACAACTAGAGGCCTCTGTTCAAAGGCATCAAAAGAACCAATCGCTAGTTTGAACTCCACCAGTCTCTGGACAGATTTCCAGAGCTTTCTGTGTATACCTGGAGCCAAAATTCAGATTCTGTTTCATCTCAAAGGAGTCTAGGACACACACTCTCAAATCTCCTATAAAACTAAACGAGCACACATAAACAGGCCAAAGATAACCCTGCTTCTCTGAATTAGATCTTGCATGTAGACACAGCCAGAGCCATTTGCACACAGACTGATTAATAATGGTTCACTATCAGCGTGAAGAGACTATTGAATGGAGAACTATGAAAAGCTGTTCTGGATTTAAAGACATTTGATACTTTCACTGACAGCCTATATGAAGAAACAGAGAGGATTATTACTTTAATTAGCCAATGACACAGAAGAAGAGAGGTTTACAAGTATGCTAGATGTCGACAAACTGGGGAATTGATCTGAAAAAATAACCTGAAATTCATAAAGGACACCTAATTTAATTCAATGTCTACATCAGTGTGGGGCAGGGACCCACTGGCTTCACAGTAGTACATTAATAAGAAGTGTAGGAAGACAATGTGTCAGAAGTTTGCCACTTTTGGTAAGAGAGAAAAAATAGAGGTTTTATAAGATCTGATGCCATTTGTTTTTGTTGGTCCTTATCTGTGATAATCTATTTGACTGGTTGTGTGGAGCCGCAAAATGTGTGAAGAATTGATGCATAAAATGCCTTACATATCTGAAGCAGTGCTATTAACTATAAAAATGTAAGTGAAATGTATTTATTAATATCTAGCATACAAATTTGTGTTCTAATGTGCCTGTACAAATTCATAAGCTGTGTTCACATTTAAGGAAAGAGGTGCAAGAAAAGGTTTTCAAAAGCCAGTTACTTTCAATTTAAGGGTAGGTTTCCTTTGTGAACACTTGAGAGTTTTCATGAGAGATAACATAGAATTCAAGCCATTTTTTAGCAGGAACTGTGAGTGAACTTTTGTATAAACAATTCCAGCTTCTTTGTACATAATAAATGTAATTTTTTTCCTCCATGCCCTAGCAAACACTCTTGGTCTGCTGGGAGGTGGAGAGAATGAATTCAGGTGAATGAAGAGCAAGTTTTAATTGACAGAATCCAAGCAACTGTAAGGCAAAAAACCTGAGAGCCAAATACTAAAATCAGCATTAGTATGTCTTCTTAAAATGGGTGATGCATGTCACCAAAATGTCAAAATTCCTCATGGTGATTTACTTAAGAGATACACTTCAGCTTTTTGACATGTCTGATTTAGCCAGGTAACTTTTAGATCCCTGAATTAGACCAGATTTGTTCCACTTAATGCTACTGCTTACCAAATCTAAATTACGTTATGATGGCAACTTTACAAACTATAATTAATATTGCAAACAAAATGCACCAGATCCCTTCTCTGGGCACTTTGAAAGATCAGGATACAGCAACTACTTTTGGATCACCCTTTCCATGGCTCCCAAAGCCAGGGCTGGCCCACACACCATACGTTGAGCGATGCTGTCCTCCGTGCGTTTAGAGCAAACTGCAGCACAAGCACAGGTCTGTATGGAGCACTCTGCTCACTGAAGCAAGCCCTGCTCTGCCCAGGGCTTTGGCAGTCTGGGATCAGGGCCAATTTCAGCAGGTGTTAAGCCCAGACAAGGGTTCTTTGAGACTTCTAGGAAGTCTCAGCAGCCACTCTTCCTTTTTCTCTCCAGAGCAGCATTTAACCTGAGAGTCTCAGTATTGGTCAGCTGCTGCATTGCAGCTTGCCCAGTCCTGGCCACCATAACCTGGTGATTTGCATCTCAACCCTCACCTGCTGAGTTGATTCCCTGCCTTGACCATGGGCCTGCCTCATCACTATGACCAACAGACTGTATCTGACCCTGGCAACCACATCCAAGTACCGACTGATCCTACCACTGACTTTCTGACCTGTTTGCCGGACCTTGGACCTGCCATGCCACCAGGGGTTTCTCTGGCAACCTGGATTCCTTTTTTGGCTGAAGATGTTACCATAAAGCATGCTCTGCTTGCCATGTTCAGGTACTGCAGAATGGCACCCTTTGGTGGCACGGACACTCTCTGTGTTTACCACTCTCAGCTCCTGGCTCCCCTTCCTACTGAAACCTGTGATACTGCGTTTTGCCTCCTACTGGGATTAAAACCACACCTATGGGCAGACCAAGAGAAGCAGGATGAAGTCTTCATGGTTAGGTTGGAGAATGCGTACAATAAGCAAAGCATATTGACAATATGAAAAAATGCCAGAAAAAGTCTGGTAAAATTGGAGGGTAATTTTTACATGAAAAGTTCAGGTTTTGAAAGTGTCATCTTCAGATGAGTATGAATTCACTTTTACATGGTGTCTTCTTCAGAAGCTGTATTTATTGTGACACAGAATTATGATAGATATGACTATAGGTGAGTATCTCCTAATTTCTCTTTAAGCTTCACCCTGGTGCAGAGTGGAAGGACTGTAGCATTGGAAAAAGATGACGCTTCTGATAAATAAATCCCAAATGTTGTGTAAATTGCCCCATGTTTACAGTCCATTTCCCAGCTGTGGTCTGGGAACTACCAGCTCAGAGAACTCTCCTGACACTGCATAGAATGGAAGACATTCAGTCAAACAGTGAAAGAGAGGGTTTTGAAGAAAAATTGAGGATTCCTATGAGGATTTTCATCTCTGTGTGAAGTGTTGACCAGATGAGAGTGCAGATCAGTCAACAGCATTCCTATAGTTACATTTTCTTTGAACAATGCAAGTGGGTTACATCTCTGTACGTGGTGAATAAAAAAACCAACTCCCCACAACTCCCTATCCCTGTCAATCCTGACATGTCTATTGCATCTCCTCCTGCCCGCCCTGTGTACTAATGCTGGGTAAGTACGCACTCAATACGCCATAGCATGTTTTATTCCCAGCTAGTAGCTTTTAGGCCTCTTTGAATTGAAACTTCTGAAAGCTTTCCTGTTTAAAGATGAATGAATGATAGGGCATGAATCACTTTTTGTTCTGTTCTTTTGACTTCTAAGTCTATTTTCAATGAGCCTTCTCCACAAGTCTTGCTCATTCAGGCACTTTAACACATAGACAATTACAAGGAAAACTCAGATAGGTATTTCTTCTATTTTGCATCTCCTGAGCTATAACTATCTTCAACCTACTTCAACATCAAAACCAGATGTTTATTAAACAACTTGATTTTAAAGGGAAGATTTAAAGGTGATATAGGCAAATGCTTGTGAACAACCACATCCCTCTTATCTGGAGTAAAATACCTAAATACCAAAAGAGATTTTGTGATGCCAGCCTTTTAGGTTTTGTGTTAGACAGAAGAGAAAGCAGGTATGAAAAGCAACAAGGTTTCCTCAAACTGTTAATGGAACAGTATCTGTTCACTACAATTTCAATTCTGTTTCCTGGGGTTATTAAAGTATTTCATTTAGTTTCTAAGTAGTTCTAAGAACGAGTCTTACTGAGGCTGGCATGTAACTGTTGATATTTAACACAATTTTTGATGATAAATCATTATTTAGGCAGAGGATGCATCTTGTTGCTTTTGACTCATTTTGAGTTGCAAACCGTAAGACCCACGTAGAGCAGGAGAACCTCTTCTGCACAGCAGGTACATCAGCCCATACACCCAACAACCTATGGCATGAAGGTTGAGCATGAAAGAAAAATTGTGAAGACACTGGAATCAGTCTGAAGGACAGATGTTTAAACAGAGCAGTTCTGAAGTTGTGGTGCCTTGTATTTCAAGTAGCACAAGTAACTAATGTAATAATTTTCATTTTTACAATCTTTTTTTCCAAACAAAAGCTTTCTTTTGCTTTTAACTGTGGTAGGAGTAAAGGGATTAACTA
Organism: Dendrocincla tyrannina; assembly: GCA_035047865.1. Lineage (NCBI taxonomy): Eukaryota > Metazoa > Chordata > Aves > Passeriformes > Dendrocolaptidae > Dendrocincla > Dendrocincla tyrannina. Next base: position 89,765,197 of record JAWWMP010000081.1, on the reverse strand, counting down.
TTCATCCTCAATTTTGAGGGACAATTTTAATGAGGGGACAATGAATGTACACTGTGTGTGGACCAGGACACCTGTGGTGGCAGGTAACAACTAGTATTATTTGGTGCATAGTGGAAAGGATGTGAAGAGGAAAGCAGAATTACATTATCTAATAAAAAATAATAGAAAGGGGAATGAATTCTCTGAGAAAAGGTTAAATTGTTGTGTGGAAAGGAATCTTGTTTATGCATTGATGACAATTTATGACTGTGATGTATAACATGATGTCTTAAAGTGAGATTACTGTGCAGGGCTGATTTTAACCCTTTGATGAAAGAGGTCACACTTCCATTGCTGGCTGCCCCTATTAACTTCCAGTAGCATATTATTCCTCATCTACACTACATATGTGCAAGAATACCCTCAAGGCCAGGTTAGAGTACACTGCTCAGTATTCTTGAAAACAAATCCCTGCTGTGATTGGTTTCAAGGATGTTCCCAAAAGTGGCCCAATCTGGCTTTGTTTTACCACATGTCTTTGTTCTACCCTTGCTCTGGTGGGCCACGATAAACAGGGAACAATGCTGAATGTCTCAGTTGCCAGCTCTCATGAAGGGAACTGGAGATCAGGCTGAAGATGACAGAAGGGATTACTGTGCGCTGGAGGGCACAACTGTACTGTGCAACACCACAGCGACTGCAGTACCAGTGTAAATACAGAACCTGGTGGCACACCTCTGCAGTTGGCTAAAAGTTGAGAAAGATCTCTGGTGCTCTCTGCAATAGCAAATAAAAAAGTGTGAGGCTTCTCCTCCAACATTGACCAGAAACATAAACTTTCAAGGGAAAGGTATAGGTCAAAGAAGAAATAGATACAGATTTTTGATTCTATATAGAAATCATCTAGTTTGTAGAGCAGATTATGCTTCTGTCTCTCACAGTCCTTTTCTGAAGAAAGTGGCTGAAAAAGGATTTCATAAGATGATCTGTGAGAGACACATATTTCAGATACCTAAGGAATATCTGAACACAAATTAAAAAGGTCATACTATGGAGTTCAGAGCCTTCTATGAGTTGGTAGCAAGTAAGCAGTGGTTTTTTGGATTGCAGTTTTAAATTTGAGCACCTACTACTTTTACTAGATTGAATTCCAAGGCACTAGAGGGAATTAAGGAGACAGACACCTTCAAGACCTCCCAGTCTGAAGAGAAGGATTGCACTGCGAGTGAGGTGATATTTATTTAGATTTATTTAAATACCCTAAATTTTGGACAGTCTTCAGTTCTCAAGTCAGTATCTTTCATTTGATGTTGGTGGGCAGCTACAGCCAAAAAGGATAACCCAAGACAAGTCCTAAGCAAAATACACAAATAGTCCTTCTGTGGAAATTAAAATAACAGGATTTTTCTCTCTTCCCTGCCCCCTCAGAAGATGTTGATTTATTGCCCTGAATTTCCAATCAAAGCATGTCATTCAAAATTGAGATGGTAAATAGACATTGAATTAATGATTTGTGTAGGAGAACTCGCATCTAGAAATTATAGCAAAAACATAGAGTACCCTGAAAAAGGAGAAAATATTAACTTTCTAAGAGGAAGGTTTATTGATCTTGAAAATTTAACAGAAAAAGTAGACTCAAACGTCCTCCCAGTCCCAGTAGTATTTATTTCTCTAGATTTTATTAATACTAGACCATCATTCTTCTTATGACATAAAAGACTACACTTTCAAAATAAACACTTTACTTATTGCTAGAAAACATGTTTAGTTAGAGCTCTATCCTGAAACATGCCAGTGGAATCTCCACGCATAAGTGTTTGCCCAGGCAAAACTTATATTTGTTCATGCAAATGTCCAGCAAGGACACATAAATATTGATTTGTTTGCATAAGGAAGATATTTTTGCTGGCAAAAGTTTTTGAAAGTGTGGCCTGACATCTAGGGCCAGACTATTAAATGGCCTTTAAAAACAGAATATCAGCAGGCAAATTTTTTTGGAAGTTTGTAAAAATATAACAAATTTGAAAAGCATATGTTCAAATATTCAGGTTCAACCATTATGAATTTTGAATACAGCATTTCAGACAGAATAAGGTTTCACAGAAGGAAAGACAGTCTCTATTTAAAGCAGGAGCCTGGGAAAATGTAGACATATGTTCAATTCCTGTTACTGCAATAAACTTTACTGACACTGGGCAAGTATCCTAATCACTCAGTCCCTTAGTGCCCAGCTGGAAAAAGCAGGAACACTGGTGCTTATTTTTCCCGTCTTGCCTCATTTGCCTTGAAGGTCTTGGAAACAGGATTGCCCCTGCTTATGTACAGTTACTGCTTGCAGGAGTAAGACTTGGATCTCAACTGGAAGCTTCAGGAACTGCAAGGAGCAGGACTGGCCGGTGTGCAATTAAAAGGGTGAAAACTTTCAGCACAGCACCTCGAATACATTTCCTTAAATGTTGCTTTGAAAACAGGGAGAAAAAGTTCTAGCTTTCTTCTATTTAATTTTCAATTAATGAAAATATTTACCGTGCTTTTTGAACACTAAAAAATAAATTAATACCTGTGAGTATATTGTCAGAAATTGTGAAGTGGTTTAAAATTTAGCTAGTGCTTCAGCTCTTTTATGTTTTTTGAGAACTATGACAGTAAGAGCAGTTTCTGCTGCTACTCTTCAAACTAGAGGTATTGAAAATGACTTTATTCACATGAAGCTATGGAAGGTTGCGCGAGATGAGGGAAGCGAGTAAAGATACTTTTCTTTTGCAAAGATACTTTTCTTTCGTAAAGATTTGTTTCTGAAATCAAGAGAACACAGCGTGATGTAAGATAAAAGTTGTCAAAGAATGTAGTTATTCCTTTGCAACAAGGATTGAACATTAATCACTTTCTTGGGTGTACACAGCCTTCCACAGCAAACGTGCAGTGTTGTGTCAGAGGTAAAAAAACCCACTTTTTTCACAGCTCCAACTTTTAAATACTTGTAATTACTCATCTTTTCCATGATTAAGTTAAAAAGAATGAACAGTTCGAAGTCATGGATGATATTTGGGTTTTTGGTAAAAATGTGCCATAAGAAAAAGAACATCAAAGATGCAAACTGTTATGAATTATCACAGGACCGAACAGCAGTTACAACTAGGGCAGCACAAACAGTTGACTTATGTCATCCGACCATCAGCCACTGCCTATTTTTTTCCACAGTCAAATAAAAGAGTGAAGGCCATTCCACTTCAGATCAAATGAAACTGTTAAGCTTGGGTGGGTGAGGGTTTTTTATTTGTTGTGGGTGTTTAATTTTTTAAATTTTTCATTTATTTCACTATTAAATGTAACTAACTTCTAATGTTATTTTCTTTGATTAAAAAATAAAATTTCTCTTTAGAAAACCTTGATATCAAGTTGGTAACTTTTGATTCAACCTGTGTTCACAAATATTTTTATTTACTGTGTACAAAGAAAGCAATCAAAAATGTCTAATTCAGCTTCACTTGGCAACACTAGACATCTCTTAGCTTATATTATTAGCATAGAAAAGATTTGCCAGTCTTCAAAAGCTCCTGAGATTTACTTCACACCATCGATGTGAATATGTATGGAAAAACTACAACTGCTTGAGATCAAGGAAAGTTCGACCATACTCTTCTTGAGGGTGTCCTAATTTCAAAGTGACTGAGCCTTATTGAATTTCAGTATATACCTGGGGTAGCAATAACCTGGACTCACCTACATGGAGCTTTGCAAAAACCAGCAACTAGAGGGGAGTGAAGACCCAGAGTGCACTCAGATATATTGGCTCCCCAGGAGCTGAGGAAGTGGTGACTGAGCAGCACACATGCTGTGTGGGATAGTCAGCACGCTCCATTTTGGCCAATGAAAGGTTCTGATATACCTGTTCAAGTTCAAAAACTTCTCTTTAAGTAGTGGCATCAATATGACAATTGCAGAGGAATTACAGTGTTAATGTCGGTTTTTCTTTACAACTCTTCTCTTTCGTGGCCTCTTTTATTACTGTCATCAAAATAAGACCTAGATTTTGATAAATTTAAAGGGTGCGGTTTATTTTTTGATATGCATGCTCAGAAAACAAATAGCTGTTCGAATAAACTGATTTCCAGCTTCCATGGCTATTTCATTGCAGAGCCAGAGAATTTATGAAACTACCAGCTCCACTTGCCACCCATAACTCTTCCCTAAATTCACCTGGTGAAAGCCCTGTTTTCCTCTTTCTTTAGCAAGTAGTCAATGCAGAGCTGAATTAAATTCTCAAGTCAGCAAAAGCTTTTTAGGTAATCATATAATTATTTTTCTTCCTTTCCCCCAAAAAAGGGCCAAGCAGCACCAGTGTCTAAAACATTAGGCAAACACTGGAAGCTGTATCAGACCACAGACCAGAAAAGAAAATCTATATGATAATCCCCATCCTTTATTTCAGAAGGGATGTATTTTGCCTTCTGTGGAAAGATCTGTGCCATTTCCAGCCAGAGGTTACAGAAAGTTATACAAACCTCCTGGTTCCACCTTTTTTCAGGAGGATTTTACATGACTAGGTTATGCTCATAATTTATTTGTTATTTTATAGGGGTTTTTTTCTTAAAGCAATTACTATCATGCTACCAAGCAGTTGCTATTGATTCCATCCAAGCTCAGACATCCCCTGGGTGGAAACACAGAGACAGAACTGATATATCAGTTTAACTGCACCCACATATCCTTCGTGTCATGAGGATCTCTGTGTAACCTATTAGGAGCAGCTTCTGGTCCCATTTTTGCTACAGAGCTGCACAGAAGGTCAGAGAAAGAGTCAGCAGAACGTGTTCTGAAAGGTCATTTTCTGATCTTAATTATTTTGAGCCAATTCCTTTGAATTATAGGTACCATTTTTTGCCTGTGAAAAGATGATCTAAAGTCTGCCCTGAGCCCTGACTTTATAAACATGGCTTTCTTGTTCCCCCTTTCCGTTCGTCTAACAGACGCTTTATAGAACTCCAAATACCAAGGAAATTTGGTGCGCTATAAGGAGTGGAACAGAATATAATCTGCTTTTTATTATTTTTTTATTGAGTACTGAGGAAGCAATGCAAGGCCTAGCGCTAGCTGGCAGTGTTCAAATTATAAGATACACTCCAAATCCCATGAATTCAGTTGCTCAGCCTACCTGGTGAATGATGCTGCACTGTCCACATGGTTATGATGCTTATTTGATCCACAATATAGCAGTTAATCACAGGGAATAGGATTTTTAGGCTCTTTAAGAAAATGCTCACAAAAGTGTAGTAATATCGTATTTATAAAAATATATCACCAGGGAAAATACAGATTAAAAATACTGGGATTTTTCTTTTCAGTGAAAAATAAGTGGATTGTTAATTTCAGGTGTTATCTTCTGATATCAAAACAAATCAAGAAATACTTGTCTGAAAAAGAGCTCTTTTAAAAAATACAATTACAGATGTTGCTTGTTGCAGAATGAAACCAGGTCAAACAGAGAGGGCATGAAGGAATATTTTATATAGAGCTTACAGGTTCCTTCTTTGTTTCATGTACAAACACATTGGCTTCAAAGCCTTCATCTAGCTTAATTCTAAGCAGAACTGTATCCATGTGCCACTGCCTTCTACAAGTACAGGTCTTTTTAGTCTACAGCAAACATTCTTAGTCACTTGTCATGCCTTATCTCAAACAGTATAAGTTCTTTTTTCCCAGAGTCTCCTCCCTCAGATTAATCTGGAATCATATCACAAAAAGCACTTTGTACAATCAACTCATTTTCAGTAATTCAGAAATCTGATGTCTTAGATGAACTTCTGGAATTGGTACAAACCCACTGAATACTTCTTAGTTTTTAAAAAAGAAATAATGGAAATATAGTTCTAATAGATCTTGTTTCTGTTTGTGCGCAGTGGTCCCATCAAAAAGATCATATTTAAACACTCACTGTTGATATATATGCAGTAACAACAGCTATTTCAAAAGAGGTTTTACGTACAGTTATTACAGTTATTAATCTTCATTGACCACCATGAAATCTTTATCAGAGTTTTCTTTATATATATCAGCTGCCCTTCCTCAGTAAAAGGTGTGTCTCAACACCAGGTGTTTCTTGTATTTGTTCCATGTGCATATCATACATTCACATAAAAAGAATGTATAGACCAAGCTACAGAGATGTAGTATTTCTTCTCTTCAGTGGTTGTTGGTGGCTAAATATGTTGGTCAGAGAAATTAAAAATCACACTTGTGATGCACATCTTAAGTTCAACCATCCACAAGCCATTATTAGCAGGAAATGTTTCCAAGTATTACACTGTCTGATTTGCTGGTGATATCAGATTATTACTAAGCAAGCTTGCTCAGCATCCCCTTGTAGTTTTGGATATACTTGGGAGTCCTTGCCACTTCAGGAACAGTTTTCAAACATTCATTTATATCCTAGTTTTTGTTTATTTCATTGATAATCACCATATATCAGCACATCTTAAAGTCAATAGAGGCCACCTACACCAAAGACAGAATTTTGCAATTATCACAGTAATTTTTCCATTCCCATTTTAAAAATTATGTCCTACCTTATCATAGAATAGAATCATAGATTTTTTTTTTAATTGGACAAAGTCCTCAGGATCATGGAAGCCAGTTGCTCATCTAGCACTGCCTAGTCCATGTGCCTCAGTGCTACATCTTCCCATCTTTTCAACATTTCCAGAGTTGGTGATTCCACCACTTCCCTGGGCATCCTGTTCCAATGCTTGACAACCCTTTCAGTGAAGAATTTTTTCTTAATATCCAATCCGAACTTCCCCTGTTGCAACTTGAGGCCATCTCCTCTTGTCCTATCATTTGTCACTTTGGAGGAGAGACCAACACCCACCTCATTACAACCTGCTTTCAGCCTGAGCAGCATCATTTCATAACAAATTAGGCAGAGATCTCATTCCCTTGTTACACTCTGTAAAGACAAAGTTTAATGTTTTTTCTGGGAATATGATTTTTCATTGTGTCCACAGTACTGTCTTGAGCTCTTTCATCTCATATCTTCTTGTTAAATCATATGTTCTTACTGTATTTCTATCTTTTTTCAATCAGTTGACAAACTGAAAATATTTGAGCCACAACATACTTGGTTTTCTGTAATGCCTTCATATCTAGCAGTAGTAGATATCTAGTAGACAAGAATTCCATTTCTGAGTATTAATATATTCTTGCAAAAGCCGATTAATCTGATCCCACTGTAAGCAGCTGTGTTACAGGCATAGCTCCTTCTTGTTTTCCTACTTTAATACCTTATGTAAAGAACATGTTAATGTCAACACTGGGAGCTGGTATAGGCTCCTTCAAGTTCTGCCTAGACTCAATTTACTGTTTCTTCAGTGAGAGCACACATGCTGATATCAAGTTTTCTCACAGCTGGTTCCAAAGACAGTAACTGCACTGGCAGATTTTGGTACCCAAGGGTTCCATTTCTTTTTCATTCTGCTGCGATTAGGATGTGTTTTCGAGATAGTTGCTCCACCATATTTGGCTGGGATTTTTGCCTTTGATGAGATCCAGATGTTCCACGTTCTCAGTTTTTAGTCTCTTTTCCATACCTGGGCAATTTATTTGTATTATCATTTACCTGTAATATTTATTTGGCTTTATATCAAAAGGAGACGAGTGTTCAGGCTTTGCCCAAAGACCGAGCTAAGAAGACCAGATCCTGACTCTGGCCCGTCCGCTCCAGCCTGCCCTGTTCAGAAGGCTCTGCTTGCAGCAGAACATATTTGGCATAACTCCCAGCTCCGTGGGAACACACAAGAGCTGCCACTATGACTGGAGACTAATTTAGAGTAACAAATATATTCAAGGAAGACCAAAGCAGCTCACAAACAAGCGGCAGTCAGAGACAGAGCTAAATTTGTCAAGCAACACATTCTGTCCACTCATTGCTCATTCATCTCTAACAACTCTGTTTGTGAGCATAATTATATTTTTCTGCAGTGGTTGTTTGAGAACATTTTTCTGACTATATCATGAGGCAACATTCTAACTACCCCTAAATAATTGTCTGTTTGAATAATTAAATTCCAGATGAAAGATTTGGCTTCACCAAGGAGGGCACAGAAGATCCTTTCCAATATTCATGGTAAAGTATTTTAAATCAGATTTGTTCCTAAGTCACAACATGAATAAAATCATTCTTAATGTAATTTTCTGGATTTTTTAATAATACACTAAACTTTGAAACAAGGTATTTATGAATGATAACTTACTCTAGCAGAAAATAAGCAGGACACTTGACTCCTTTGAAAAGCAGAACCATATTCATTAACCATTTTTATTTATGTCTGCTAAATTACTCTTAGGACAGTCATTATTCCAAACCCAAGGATAATACTTTACCAGATGTGCTGCAAACAATTTTTTAAAATAATAAGTTGCAATATTAGAATTGAATATTTATGGAAGGTAGTAAGCATAACTCAGAAAGCCTGACAAACATATAATTTCTAACCTAAAAAAGCAAAAAAAAAAAAAAAAGAGAAATTGGATACATCTGAATGCAAGCTGAAGTTTTAAGGGGCCAACAAACTATCATAAGTAGCAAATGAGGAATGTTTCACTTAGTTTGTCTTGACTGTAGAAAAACCTACTCAACATCTTCTAGACTCACACTAATTTTAAAAAAACCCCAAACATAAATCACTTATAAATAACAGAGAAATGTTTTTAAGTGGATCTGTGGTCACACTGTTAGAATTTGGTACACAATTATAACTTTCTGTTCCAGACAATACTTAGAAAAATTGTGTGGCCCTACTGAAGCTGTCCACAGACTCTGAATATTGTGTCCCCTATCATGTCACAATATAATACCTTAAAATGTGAAGATCAACTCCAGAATGTTTATTAGGGAATAAAATTAAAAGAAAATTAGACAGCAGGCTATACAGCCAACTGCTATCTTTTACACTGCTCTTGAAGGATCTGATTCACTTAACATACTGACATGTTTGGTCATGCAAAGCAATATGTACCAAGCTCCTTCCAAAAACTGATGTCTGTTTTGAAATTCAGGGCTTTTGTGAATCTCTTCTAGGCTTTAACTGATGTCATCCCGGGATATCCAGAAGAATGTTTTTCCCTACAGAACCTCAGCTGCCCTTGGGTGTGCTTGCAGCTCACCACCACTGAAAACTATCAACTCAAGCTTAAATAAATGGGAATTTACGGAGAGCCAGACAAACACTAAAAGCTCACACTTAGCTCACAACAACCAGAATTTGTAGACCATGCAGTGAAATGAAATGAATACATTTAGAGCCCGGTTTTTGATTGTGGCTATTTGAGACAATAAGAAAACACACTTATCAGGTCTTAGTCTTTTGGCTTGAAGGTGTACTCATGTAGCAATGATGAGAGAGGAACCCTCAAGGCACTGTTCACACCATCCTCAAAGCAGTCCAGCAGTCATAAAAAGGGGCCAGGAGGTGTCAAGAATAGTTTTCCAACTACATGATGACCTTTCCACTTTCTTTCATATGCTTCTCATTACAAAACAATTAACAAAAGAACGGGGACATCATGAAGTGGATGGAAAAGAACTTTAGAATTAAATGGCAATTAAATACATGACAAGAAACTATCAATTCACAAAGAAAACAACAGACAGGATTAAATAGCAGCAATGCCTTTAAATCACAGCCCTCATGAAGTATTAAAAATAAAAATACCATTCATAAATACATGTTTGAATTCAGAAGCAAAATTGTATCTGCAATGAGACAGTTACTGGATGAGCAGTCTCCCCCAGAATCTGGATGTTCACTCATGTATTTTGCATGTTATTGCAGATTTTGAGGTTTTGGTTGCTTGTGTGTCCACTCACTGCCCTATTGTTTAGGCTTGCAGACTCTGGTAAAACAGATGTCTAAGTCAAGAAAAATCCTCAAGGGCCAGTAGAAGGCTAACAGGCAAGACATATGGGTGAGAAACTCAAATTTGCCTCAAGAACCACATTTAGGCAGTAAAATGTAGGTACACCAAAAAATATTGTTTCTATGTCCTGAACCTTTCTTCATTGTAGCAGCAGCACAAAACCTGCCAGAATAGTATCTGGTGTTAATACAAGCCAAATAGAAATCTGGATAAGTAAGAACAAGCAGAATGAAGGTAAAGAAGGAAAGAAAGAAGGAACTAAACAAAGAAAGAAAAGAAAACAAAACAAAGAAAAATCACTTATTCCAAAACACCTCCAAAAAGTACAAGAATGGGCCAAAATTGTTCATAATGAAGGACAGAGCAGTGAAAAACAGCAGAAGAGACAGAAATAAGAAAGTATATAGTACTTTTAAGCGTATAGAAGAGGGTACTGATGGAGAAGTACTAAAATTTTATCAGCTTAATAGGATCTCAGCAGGAAAGTTTAGAGACATCCTAGGATGAGTGAGGAAGGATTTCTCAAATAGAAAAGAAATAAAGCAAACCTTGAGTACAGGGTTTCAAGAGCTGCTAAACAAACCCACACCATAAAAAAATACTAAAAAAATACTGTTTCAGGAAGAGAATTGTTCTCAAAGGAGCAAAGGAGTCAGTAAAAGAAGATTACATCTAAAAACCTTGCATCTGAAGAAAGTTTTAAAAGAGGACGAAGGTGCTGATTCAGAAGCTGAAGCATTGGGACAGTGGAAAAAATGTGGAAATCCACCACAGGATTAAAAGCAAATTCCTTAAAAGAAAATACTTTGGAAAAATGCTGGTATTGAATAAGATGTATTTCTAATAAGCGCCAAAGACTTGCCAGAGTTCAACTATTTATTGCTTTAAATGTTCTACATTAAAAAAGAAACCAAAAAAATATTTTTTTTCAAGGAAAATCCTGAAAGGGAAGCCAATTACTGGGACAAAAAACTGGAGCCAACCTAAAGCGTATCTCTGTAAACCAGCACTGAAGGGGAGTTTATGGACTTCAAAGCAAAGGACATGCCAGAAGCAACAACAGACGCAGAGGTGTAACAGAGCCACCTTTGTGTCCCTGGCGATGTCATGGCAGCACAGAAAACTTCAATTCCATTTTTTGCATGCTGGCACATTCAGCTGCTGTGCAAATGAAACCTCTGTATTTTTTTTTGTGTCGCAATAGCATTTTTCTGGGGTGGGGGGGAAGAGCCTTCCTAACTTTTGTGTCTGTTTTGGTGTATATAAGATAATGATACAAAAGGTGCATCATTGCAAAAAAATAACCCTACTGGATTTGAAGTGTGGTGTGTTCCTGGAGATTGAAAGCAAACTCTTGAGAACAGATGGGAGTGGAATCAATGTTTTTCTTCAAAATCAGATTCAGCTCTAGCTCAGTGTATCATTCTTACTTCTTTTCAGATGCAAAGGTCTAATACTATGTCACTCACAGGGGTGGAATTTGTTACAAATATTAATTCTTTTCTGTTATCTTCCTGTATTGTGCACTTTACATATGAGACTTTACAATTTTGCCTCTTCTCAGAATGCACATGTGTAAATACTCTTCCACTTTATATTTGACTGAAATTTTGTATATTAATGAAGGACTGTGTGCATGTGTTAGCTAATGTCTAGAGCACAGTGTTCAGGTGCATACTTGATTTTCACATCATTAAATTTGACTGTCTTCCTTAGTTATTAAATGCCATTGTGTCCAAAGTAACCTGTTGAACTGGAGTCACAAAGAATGTGTTTGATGAACAAAGATGGTACAAGATAGGTAGAATTCTCATTCTCTGTGAGAATATAAGATTCTCTATGTCATGTGAACAAAAGAAAACAAAACTTAAGGTAAAGTTTCTGTCTTTTTTTCATTAAATCCTTGCATCTCTCCTTTCTATATGTTTGCTTTAACACATTAGATCATTAAATTTTAAATTGTTTGATACTTTTTTTTTAAAGAAAAATTGCCTACAAACTTCTGTTCATGCTAAAGTTTATGGAAACAATATTTTGTATACACATTAACTAAATTTTATTTTATTTTGTGTATATTAGAAGTTGAGGTAGTGCACAATAAACACTTTTTTCTAGGAGGAAAATGGTGCTATGGCATTCCAGAATGTGACCTAAAGAACATGACAGTATTAGTTGTCAGTCTTAATGAGTGTAATTGAGGTAAGAAAAAAAGACCCAGTTATCACACATAATATAGTATAAATTCCTGCATATAAGGCTTTATGAAAAATGCTTATGTTGTGTTATAAGCCACCAAAAATCCACAGTAGGAGAATAATAAAATTTGAAAAGTAAATTTTCAGAAGTTGTGTTATGTTGGAATTAAAATTGCTGCGTAACTTTCACTGAGTTCCATTGTACTTTCATATATCACTGAATAAGTGAACTAATTAATTTTGTACCAGCTTTTTTTCAGGATTTCTGCCTCAGTTCAAAACTGAGTCCGTCAGTCAGTGATGAAATCTGCAACATTTTAAAATTAATTTTCAATAAGCTCACTAATGGCATTCATCACTGCTACTTCTGTGTGAAAGTTATTTGAAAATGTCAACTGATTTATCTTTGCAGCATTCCTGTGAAGGGACGAGGTTGACTATCCCCAATTTATGGTGCCACAGCAGAAACAAAGGGCAATTAAAGACAAAAACAGTCAGTAAGTATGGATGTCCATTTGGGGATGCCTCCTACTTGGATTTTTAAAAGCACTTAATGATACATATGCAGCATTTTACGTATCCAACATTAGGTTTCTATTGATTCCATCCCATCCACAGGCAAGAGTGTAAAGTGGTAGCAGAACAGCTTTTAAGTGACGGTGCATAAAACAGTTGATTTAGGGAATTCTCGCATGTCTACAACAAATAAAATTCAATTATCTGAACAGCATCCAGTTCTCTTAGAAGAACCTTTGTTTCCCCCACACACACAACAGCCAGTTGCCTTGCACATCTCCCAATTTCCGTAACTAATGAAGGGCTACAGGGCAGACTCCATGGCTGTGCAAGCCTTCTCCACTATGAGAGCACAGTCTGTCCTGTGTAAAAAAGGAGAGAAATCAGCTTCTAAGAATGGGCACAACGTGATTGGAAACTCTTTCATAATCCACAATGAGGAAGGGAAAAAAGTAATTTTTTTACTTGTCTTTTCTTTTCTCTTCTTCCCCCCCCTTTCCCCCCAATTGCATGATTTGTCTTGGAATTCTGCTCTCGTAGGGTTTGAAGACTCAGAACAATACAATTTGTTTGCTTACCTTTGGAGAACTAGCTTATGCTGTTAAACTACATTTACCGATAGTAATTTGTTAATACAATAAATGTTGTATTAAACACATTTCAGAAATGTATCAGCATCTATAACATATGGCTGAGCATACCAGTCTAACAACTAGAGAGGAAAATTATTTGCCTGGACACCACAGCTACTCTTTCCAATCCACATTTGAGGACAAATTCTAGCACTTTTTCAATGGTTAATTTTACATGTGCAAGCTTATGAGAGCAATATGTACTCTAGAAAATTGCCTTGCTCAGCCCTAAACAGAGCTACTCAGTTTAAGATATTTTCTTTCTCTCCCCTTCCCTGTTCCCTCCAAGTTAACAGATTCGCTCCAACTTTGTTGTGACCTTCTCCATGCTAAACACCATCTTGTGATTTCCCACCCTCATTTTTCAGACTTCTACCTATCTTTGAAAGACAGAGGGCTCAACTATCTGGTTACATTAACAACCAGAATGCACGGTAGAATCAGGAGTAAGCCCCTTGGTTTTAATTAATTTCTCTCATCATAGGTCAGCATTGTGGTTACTTAGTGTTTCACCCCTGAGCACCTTCTTTTGAAGATCCAGTTTGGGTCTGTAACTTAAAATTAAGATTTCATCATTATTCTCTTCTGGAGACTGTATAACTGCTCTCTATAAAATCATTGTTCATGGCTGCTTTTCATACTACTGGGTTCAGACTGTGACTTCTAGAGGAAGGTAAAGAGAAATCAGCTTCTAAAGGCAAAGGGTCTGCTTCAGCCACGTCCTCTCTATTGCTTATGTTGAGTAGGGAGTTGGTAAGGGTACACACAAAATGAGCCCCAAAGGATCAAAGATAGCAAGATCAAGTGAGAAATTGCTTCCCTTTCTCTTTCTGCCTCACCAGGGGCCATGTTTTCTGCTTTCTGATTACTTAAAAATATCTAAAAGAGTTTAGGCTGCAAATGTATCATGCAGAAAAAAATTCTCATGAGCATGCCAAATAAGCAGAAAACACAGACTACCTTGAGGAAATAAGGTGAAGTTTGTGTACTGATGTTAAAGAGTCATCTTTCAACCAGTAAGTAAAAAAAAATCTGATAGAGTGACCTTTGAGAGACCACAGACGTGGAGGTCCTGGATGTCATTCTCACATATTCACTTTAAAGAGTAGAACTGCACTTTAATGAACCAAGTTTGAATGTTTGTCATCCAGCAGATGCCCGCATATTTAAAATTTCCCCATGGGTAAAAGAACTATGTGGGTTTGAGTACCAGATGAGTTGATCTGGGATATTTTATTATTCTGATCTAGCCTGGTGGTCCCTACAAGACAACAATTCTATTTCAACTTATTTTCTTCTTTCTTAATCTTCCCATAAGCATTTAAATTAAAATTGCCATCATATTATGTCTCACTGTTACTGGACACATTTCTGAGTTTTTATGCCCTTCTTTTATCTCTACAGTTGTATTCAGACATTTCCTTGGTGTTCTGGGGTTTGTATGTTTACAAGTTCCCACATGACAGGAGTTTCCTGAATTTTCATATTGTTTGCTATCCTTGACAAAGACTTCAGCCTCAGACAGATTGCTGACAGATTGGTTCAGAGCCAAAGCGTAGGTGAAAGCACTCAGTGGAGCAACAAAATCTTTATTATTTTTCTCTATCAGAAACAAAAAACTCCCTTGGTTTTGGACTTCTTATGTCACTGAACTTCTGAGAGAGCAGTTACAGTACAGGATATAGCTAAAGTCAGTTTTATTAATGTAGTTCTTGAGACAAACCAGGAAGACAATCCAGGTCAGTTGTAGGCTGGGTCGGGTGTAATTCTTGATCTGGGAAGAAAGAAGCCCTCTGCCTCTCTTTGTCTTGTCTGCAAGAGAAGTTAAATATCCTCTAGATGTACCTCAAAAAGAGAAGCAGAGGGAAGAAAAATGTTCTTTCAGGGTACTACTGTCTAAGTATTCTGTTTCTTAATCTCCCTACTGCTTTGAGCCAGACTCCACAACAACTGTGCATATGTCAAAGAAATCCAGAGCCTTGCTTCTGTGTTTGGGAGATTAAATTAATATGGGAATATGACGCGTCTGTTCATGGCAAAAGGGAATATGTAAAAATAAAGGAAATATGAAAGAAAGCAATCATCACTCCTGTCTTCAAAGAAACCAAATGTCATTTCAAGGCAAACAAGAAGGAGAATCTGGGGAACTACAGGCTGGTTCCCCATGAAGCTGTTGGAGCAACTAACTCTGGAAACCCTTTTCAAATACACAAAGGACAGGAAGGTGATCAGAAGTAGTCAACACAGATTCATCTAATGGAATTCATGCTTCACAAAGCAGGTAGCCTCCTACAATGAAATTAGTACCTCGTCAGACAAGGGGAAGAGTAATAAATGTAGTTTGTTTCAACTTTCTTGAGGCTTTTGACACAGTCTCCTATAAGAACCTTACAGACAAGGTGACATTTTATGGGTTAGGTAGGTCAGATAGATGAACAGGGACGTGGATTGAAAGTGGCTGAACAGCAGGTGGTCATCAATAGCACAAAGTCCAGTTGGAGGCAAGTCACTGGTGGCGTCCCCCAGGGGTCAATACTGAGGCCAATATTGTTTAACTTCTTAATTAAAAACATAGACAATAGGATTGAGTGCAAACCAGCAATACACCACATTAATAAAAGTGACAACAGCATTTTGGGCTGCATCAGGAAGAGCATTACCACCAGATTTAAGGGGTTAGGCTACCCTTTCTTTCTACTCTGTACTGATAAGGCCATATCTGAAATCCTGTGTTCAGGTCTGGGCTGCCCAGTACTGAAAACACATGAACTCACTGAAAGAAGCCCAGTGGAGAGCTGTGAAGACAGTTAAGGGGCAGGAGCCTCTCATATGAGGAGACCTGAGACTCTTCTTCCTGGAGAAGAGATGAGTCAAGGGAGAACCTCTTCATCTCCTGATGGGAGGCAATGAACAAAAGCCAGACTGTTCTCAGTAGTTCCCAGTGACAGGACTCAAATGTTCAAATATTAGTTTGGACATTTGGAATTTTTTTTCAGTAACTTAATAAGTAAAAGATCCAATTATTTTTTTTAATATTTCAAAATTAGGATAACTCCAAAATATTCTAAGAAACTTTCATTTGTTTAACTACATGTTTAATTCGTTTTGAGAACTGCAAAACTTCCATTTTTTAACAATGAGCAATGGACTTCTGTGAGATACATTTCATGAAAGTAGAATTTTCGTTTCCTGGAAAACTCTGACATCATAGCATTTCACCCCTTCTGAACTGAAACAAAGCAAAAGTTTCCCCTAGGTCTTTTTTTTTTTTTAATTCACATAAGATAAACTTTTATGAAAAGTTTTATTTTTGACTGTTTTTTTCTAATTTATATTTTCAAACACAATCCTGAGTGAAATGTGCTCCAAAATGAAACACTCAAATAATCTGTCATGACAAGATTATAAAAAAGTTATCAAAAAGCTTTGTTTTGATTGAAAGCAAAACAAACAAAATACAGTCAATCCTCACACATTCCCACAGAACATTTACAACTGAATCAATTGGCATTTCTGAAAAACATTCTGCTCAAAATTTCTGAGCCCCTCCACTAACAAGGGTATAGAATCACTGCTCTGTCCCAGGCAACCCACCACACACGCACACATCCTGTTGAACTGACAAGATGCCTATTGAAAATGTTGGCTTTTTAAAGGTGGAATTGCATTGCTATATTTCTATCGCAAAGGTAGAATAAGGAGGAAAAGCAGAGGAACTGTTCCCAGAAGGGTGTCTCAGATGGCTAGTTTCTCTTCATGCCTTCCCTCAGACAGCTTTTTATCCATTAGTTTTGGTCCAGACCGTATCTAGAAGTAGCACCTAGTCCTTTTGTAGGCCATTTACTATTATGGTATGATTACGAGGAAGAATTTGGGCATTTGTCACTTAGTAAAACTAACCTGAGGGAGAGGAGAAAGCATAATGGAGTTAATGGGGTGCTTTTAAACCATTATCTTTAAAAATGTTCAAAACCAGTTCCAAAGTGTGCTACCAGACGGATATGAATTAACAATGAACACTCGCTGACGCACACCAGACTTTACTTAACCATGTTAAAGCATCACATATGTTTTACCATGACTTACACGATTTACTGCTATTGATTGTCATAATTACATTAGCATTTGAAAGGTGAACTGCTTTTGAAACTTACTGTGTTGTTTTTGCTTCAGCAATTTCAGATAATAAAGTTTAAAAAATAGACAAGAAATTAATGCCCTCCATTCCTCTTCATTCAACTCATCAGAGAATTTATAAGGCCAGAAATTTTCTTTTTTGTTCCCCACTTGCTTTAGTAGGGCGACTTGCTGCAAAGATCTCTGCCTTTACCCTTAGACATGAAGGTTCATGCAGAACACTGTTGAAAACTGAAAGGTAAATATTCACAGGGAATCTCTTCAGCAGACTCACTTCACGGTTGTCTGAGGTCTTAAAGGCTTTGTGGATAGTAAATTTATTGTCTGACCATATCAGAAAGGAGAGTATCACAGGAGGTGTAAGACTGAAGATACATGTACATCATATATACCATTTACACATAGTGAACTGTAACTGGCACAAGAAGAAAACTTTAGTCACAACTGAACTCAAACAGGAAACTAAAGCAAAACATGTTGTTTTGGAGCAGTTATGTTTAATTTTGCATGAATGACACCAGTTTATTCAAACAAAAGAGCCTTCGCAGATCTCAACTGATAGGACAGGCAAAACTGAATATACAGTGGTGACCACTACACATAAATATGCTGAATACAGTGAATATATAGTTATATCTGAGATACCGCTTTCAAAAAATGCATTGGTACTGGGCACACAAACTTGTGTCATATTAAATGGAAACTTCTAACTTAATATTGACTTTGTAATGACAAGTAGCAAGATAAAAAACAAGAGTATTGTCAAAAGAGCTTTTATTTCCCCCTAATGTCATCTGGTCATGTCACTCATCACAGTTAAATCCAATCTCTAATTGCAACAAGCACTATGAACAGCATTTATGAATTTATTATGTGGTGCTATGCAAGCCTGCATTTGAGTGCATGCTATAGTATTTCTACTCCTACTTCTACAATTTTCTCTTTCTACACCCCTCTTCACCTCAAAAGAACTGAGTTTATTGAAGAAAAAAAAAGTGTGTGCATTTTTAATGCATAATAACATAAAAAACATAAGCACAAACATTTTCTTGTCTGCATGTGTACCCTCATCTTCATTCTGTTTCACAATTTCGTCAGTGGGAAGGGTTGAATTTTTAAAACGCAGGAATCTTGCACCTGTTGCTCCGTTTACACATGTGGAAGATGACTGCAAAACACAAGCAAAACACAATATTGTCAATATGAAAATGCTTCACAGCCACACTGCATGAGCAGAGGCAAGTGTAGGAAATGACAGTAAATGAACTACTGTCTTCTGTTTTGCATCATTCACATATTGGGCACTATAAGTCATTATGAACTCATCAAGGCTGCCATGTCTGTGAAAGCCTCTGCCAAATCTGCAGCTCTTTTACACAACCAGACTCTTGGAAAGGAACACAAATATAAATGAGAGTCAGCCCATAATATTTTAGTGCTAAATAATAGGATTGGATGTAATACTGCATATCCGAGACCAGTAAAGACACAAAATGTCTACCAGTCATATGAAATGTAGCTTTATTATTGTATGGCAGCAATATTGTTCTGAACCATAAAAACACAGGCTACCAGATGCTGAAGTGCACGTGACTTTTTAATGCTTTTCTTTAATGCTGGTAAATTCAAAACTGAAGAAGTGAATGTCTATATTTGCAATTATTGGTATCAGTTTAGTTTAGAAAATTCAGTTCTAGATATTTTTCCTCCATTTGCTCACATTTTTCTACCTAGAAGGTTTCAAAATCACAAATGAAAATGCTTTTTATTGATAATTGCTCAGGAGGCAAAAGATAATAATTTCAGTCTCAATATAATTTGCACACACAAGACTCAGAAGAAAATGATTTTAGACATTAAAATGATCTCTGGTTTCCCATTCTTCAAACTCAGTTTCTGGATGAATCATTTAAAATGCTCAGGGACTACAACATACAGTGAAACAATCTATTAAAATTAAAAAGATTTTAATTAAATTTAAATTTTAAAATTAAAATTTTAAATGCTCCTAGGTGGTGGGGATCTCAACAGAATCCTTTACAGTCGGGGCACAAGGGTGTGTACACAAATGACTTTTAGCAGGGCAATTTGATACAGAACATGAATAGCACCAGTTATGAAGTATCAAGATAATTCCATATAAATGAATGCACAAGAAACCTAAAACATTTAAGTTAAAAAGTTAACCTAAATGTGTTACAAAAGCAAGCATTTACAGAAAGTCTTTTACAGCACAGAAAAAGTTACAACCCAAAGTGATTGCTACAAGGTGCGGCCTTTGGTGAGGGTTTTGCTGCCTCTCCTCAGCCACACAGAGTCAGACGTGGCAATTCCACTGAGGGAGAAAAAAGCATGCATCTGGGAAATTATATGCACATGTATATGAAAGGGAACAAAGTCCTTCTAAAGAGCATGGGCTTTTTTTTCCTCTTTTGCAAACTATGGGAGCTAAATGATTTCAGCTTCTTCATATTGTCTTTACAAAGAATAACCTATACTGTTCTTGTTTTGTCCAAAATTCTCTTAAACCTCCATTCTGCAATAGCACTACTACATATCGGTATTAGAAAAATTAAGAAAAATGTTGCAATGACAGTACCAGAATCTTCTATAGTTCTTAGCAAAGTTTTCCTTTTCTGGACGGGAAATTTTCTAATTTCCATACACAATACATATATAATGTCCATACAAGCAATATAAGATCCATACAGACAGGAATTGCAAACTCTTTTCCTTAAGTCATTATTTCTAATTTTAATTTTCCTTACTCAGTCAATATTTCCAGAATAAAGGGGGGAGGAAAAGAGAAAATATTTCACTAGAGCTTTGACCAACTAATAATGAATAAATGACTGTTGGCAGATTTGGGTGAGTGCATTTTTCAGCTGATGTCTTCTTTATCAGTTCTACTAAATATCTTTTTTAATTTACCCTACACATATGGAACAAGGATGCAAACAATACTTTCAGGAATATTTTTCAGTACTTTGTTGTTCCCATTAGGCTGTATCTTTGCATGAATTTTTAAGGGATTCCTTATAATTTTAAACCCTACCCCTTCCATTCAGCCTAAAAGGGATGCCTACATTGCCAAAGGGTAATATTTTCATATATGTTTCTCATAAACATTTGCTTCCTTGCTTTCAACTCAGAGTTTCTGGGATCTTTAGAAATTATTTCTTCCTCATGTCTACTGTGATCCTGCAAGCTGTTAAGAGACTAACTGTGGGCAGAAAAAAAATATCATCTTTGTACAGGGTAAATTCTCTACTGTCTTTCCTGGCACAGTTCCATTCGACAGCTCCTTTGGTACACACAGTGCTCTGCCTTTTTACACTAGAGCTTGACGCACAATTCAACTGCCCTTTTTCTCATACCAGATACATCCATTTTATTTTTGACAAGTAATTTCTTAATACTTTCAGAAATAGCCAGTAACTGAACGAAGTAATGATGATTTCAGGCATGTACCCTGAATGAGTGTGTTCACGCGAACATTTCCACAGAAATCCAGAAAGGCTTTGCATATTTGCACTTAAGGCTGCTTTACGGGCTCTTAAGCGGCTGAAATATCTTAAACAAACAAAACTGAATGAACCCATAACATCTTAGACCTCCTTGCCTTTTGACTCTCAATTCTGGGCTGCTGTCTTGATAGAGTCTACACATTGTTCTCCGTGTGTTAAATCTTCTGAGTCTTTATACCTACAAACAAGCTATTTCCCTGCCTTCCTACTACTTTATTATTGGCATTAACTTTTCACTTTCAGCAAGAAAAACAATATGCAGTTTCTTTAACTGCATTTAATGCTGATTATTTCCCCTAGGCATGCAAGTTGCCACTGCTGGTGTCCCCCTGAGCCCTTTCCTGTGCCAGTGCTTTAGCTTTTACAGGAAGGTACTGGTGACAAAAAAAGGCAGAATTTCTCGACACAATTTCTCTTTCCTTTAAAAACCCTTCAGTTCCCCTTGTCAACAGCTCCTACGCTTCAGATACCTCAACCAACCTCCCATTCTTGCTCTAGGTTGCAGTATTTCTTCAGTGACCTCTTTTCCTTGTTACCCTAGGGATGGTTGCCCAGGCTTTTCCAAACAGGGATATAATCATGTTCAGCTGGGTTTTGGTTTTCTTTGTTTAAGACATGTTCTCCCTCAAGTTAAAAAGTATCCATGAACAGTGAACCAGCTCAGGCCCGGCATACCCAGCAAACATCAGCAGAATGCAAAGATTTTAAAATGGCAAAAAGGCACTGTCATACAGGTTTGGAGGGATATGTGCAGGCACAGAAGCAAAGGGAGTAAGTTCCTCTAGTGCTGCACTGCATGTGACTGCTTAGTGCCTCTGCAATGCAGCAGACTCTGGGCTCCCCTGGACAGTGATGTCAGGTCAGGATGGGGAGAGGTATCGCACAGGCCCTCAAGTTTACAGTAGTTCCAAAGCAAGAGGGGGATCATGAGGAGCAGGGAAGATACATGAAGTCCTAGCAGTCCATATGTGGCATGTGGTGAGCAAGGTATATTTAAGTGGAATTTCTTGTATTATGATTTGTGCCCATTGTCTCTTGTCCTTCCACTGGGAACCACCCAAAAGAAGCTGCCCTGAGCCTTACATCCTGAACCAGTTCTTTCTTATTTGTAAGTACAAAGTACAGAGGAGTGCCTCCCCTTGCCAACTCCTTAATCACCTGTGTTAGAAAGCTATCATTAATGTGCTCCAGAAACCTCCTTCATCACTGGATCACTTGCGCCCTTCTCTGTTGTCCCTTCAGCAGATTTTGTGGTGGCTAAAGCTCCCCTGTGAGCATCAGGGCCTGTGAACGTAAGGGTTCTTCCTACTTTCTGAAGAAGTCATCATCTACTTCTTCCTCAGAAGTGATCTATAGCAGACACCTCCGGCAACATTGCCCACATATCTCTACCCTCTAACACTAGTCCCTAAGCTCTTGAATGGCTCGTGATCCATCCCATGGCAGAGCCCATGCATTCCCACTGCTCTCTCACATGAAGTGTAAACTTCCCATCCTCACTTTCCCAGTCTATCTTTACAAACAGCCAGTATCCAGCCATGGCACCTCAGCCCTTTGCCTGAGCAGAACAGACAGCAACAGGAGCCAGTTCGTTTGCATTCAATTTACTTCTGCTGCTTAGTTTAGTTGATTCCACTGATCTAGCTTTACAGCAAACATTTCTGTGTATGTAAGCATGCTTATATGTTCCTGAGAATGGCCAGAGGGAGAGGTAGGTCTCCAGATCAGAAAGACAAGGATAATGCAATGTGATGCTTACATACGCTCATAATCATGAGGAAAGGAAAGCAAGGTCCACAGATGGAAACATCTCCTGCAAAAAAAAATAAAAAGAAAGAAAAGAGTAGCGTGGCACAGGGTGAGCTACAGAGGGATGCATGTTTCAACCCTTTGTAAGGTCTATTCCAGATCCATGTCTCTGTAGGAGAACACAGGAAGCATAAAATAGGGGAAAAAAAATGGAGTGGGAGTACAAGTGGAACCAAGGGCAGATAGATGCAGGCACCACTACAGAAATGATCTGCCCAATTTCTTATCCTCTGAGAAAGACAGTGTATCTGTCAGCAGATAGTCTACACGTGGAGTTTAGAATGAGCTCCTCTTATGATAAAATTGCCAAATATACTCACTC
>JAWWMP010000081.1:89697810-89742033 GCA_035047865.1 Dendrocincla tyrannina | reverse complement strand
GCTCTTCCGATCTCAAATATACTCACTCTACCCCACCCATTTTAGCACCTTCAGTAATGGAGCAGATGTGGTGCATGCCCTGCAGGCCAGACAAATTGTTTGCATGTCATGTTTTGTACAAAGATACAATTTGATGATCAGTGATTTCTTATGCAAATGCAAAAACATTGAAAACATAATGGCTACTTTGTTGGAAGGCTGCTGTGAGTGCAGCAGTTTCTTCACAACCTGACACACTTGTGAAAAATTGCAGCCACACAAACCCAAAACACGAATCACAAACCAGATGGGTTTCTTACCTTCAAAAAGCTTCAGTGATGGTTTCTGCAACACGAACCATAGAATGGTTTGGGTTGGGAGGGACCTTAAAGACCATCTCGTCTGACCTCCCCTGCCATGGGCAGGGATGCCTTCCACTAGACCTGATTGCTCAGGGCCCCATCCAACCTGGCCTTGAATGTTTCCAGATATAGGGCACCCACAATTCTCTGGACAAGCCAGTAAGGACTTTTTAGGGGCCACGAATGGGGCAAACAGGGAAAGTTTATATATTGAGTGCACTTCTTACAGAAAGCCTACAGGTAGAGTCATTTTTACAATACTTTTAGAGGACATGTAATAATAATGAATTAGGGGATGTTATCTGCGCCACATCATTCTCTTTGTTCTCATGGTCAAAGAATAGAATGACTGAAATTACAGCTGCATTGTTCCATTTGGTGGACACATAACTAGTTGAACCATACAATGAATTAGTCATGGCTTTATTTTTAGATCTTCATTTCAGGTAGTCCTGCAACTATCTGCTATGGCAAGACAATGCATGGCTAGAGAAGTCAGACCTCCAAAAATAGTAAGCATTCTACATTTTTAGTGGGAGAGCATATTGGAGAGCACTCATACTGTCATACCCTATATAATCCTGCCTTTCTTGCTGCTCCAGATACCATCTTTGAGACTTCTGTCAGCTCCAAAAATGGAACCAAAACTATGGGATCATCTTCTGTGTAATAGCAACTCATAACTGGCAGAGAACAGTTAAAGCAGCCTTTAAATTACCAATGTACAGAAGAATCCCTTATTAACTCCTTTACAAATCTTTTCTTTTTTTTCTCATGCCCTTTCCCTGTAAATAGATCTCTGTCTCAGCAATTGCTTCTGGATGACTGCTATCTTCAGATTTTCTCTGCCTACTTTTGGGTAACTAGAGAGATCATGTTTGAGCTAGGATGTCCAAAAACATCCTTAATAGTGGCACCTCAGTTACTTGTGAAATGAATGGCATTTCTGGCTTCATTCAAACACTTTCCTAGAAAAATATATTGCCTTTTCACCAGCTCTGGAAAGGAGTAATATATGATGTATGCCTTGCCATGCCATCTGTGCAAACTTACCACAATATATAGCAGTTTTCACATCTGTAGTTCCAACTATCCATTTTAAAACAAATACATTTTCAGTTAATTCCAAAACTTCTGTTTTCTCCAATCAGAATTCTTTCTCTGGTAAGGCAAGGAAGAATATGCCTAACCAAAGCATGTAAGCAGTCCTACTGCTTTTCAGTGATCTTTACATGTGTGGAAGCTGGTATCTTGGTAACTGGAACTCAAGGGCCAAATTCTCTGCTAGTGTCATCCTGTAAGAACCATGTCCTTCAATTCAGCTCCACTGATTTATATGCCCAAACTCTATAATGAAATTTAGCCAACTGGAAAGTGGAATATAAAAGCATTATGATGTTGTCAGGCTTTAGAGTAGAAAGCCTTGTAGCTAGCATTTCTTTGGAAAAATAACAAGCCCTGAAGATGTTGGCTAGATTTCCTTGACAAGTCGTCTTATTAATGTCAATTCTCGGTATGGAAAACACTGTGTTAGTCCCAGGAGTTTAAACAGAACCAAAATTATATTAAACTTCTTTTCATTTGTAAAGGTCTTTTGAATTAAAATTAAGCTTGCAATGACAAGACCAGCAAATAGGTGCATGGTTCCCTCACAACCTGCAGTTCCCCACTGTGCTCCTCTGTTCTTATAAAGCCTCAGGATCAAGGATGTGAAACTGCAACACCTGATTAGTTATCCAAGCATCTACTACTATTACTGTGTGCAGGTAATGGTTTCAAGGAACACTAGAAGTTCAAAACAACAACTGTCTTGAGAGACTTAGAAAGCTGAAATCACTCTCTGGCTCGCTTGCTGGTAGTTCCATTCAGCCGGGTGTTCTGTTTGTTTCCTTTGGCTCTGTTTCTTGCTTGTTTCTTTCCTGTTGTATAACTTGTCCAGCAAAGCTTCAGACTGACTAAAGCTCTGCAATGCCCACAGGAAGATGGAAGGGCAATGTACTGTGATGTTTGGGCTATGCCAAACATCACTGTATGCAACAGTATTTTTGCCTGCAGTTCCTTGCAGGTTAGGTACAAACGTATACGGCTTATCTTGTTCCCAAAATCATTCAGCCCTCACACGTTTTCCTATGCCACAGGTGACTCCAATGTTTAATATAACTCTAACGTAAAGAGTAGCATAGCTAGTTAAACAGACACGAGTACCACTCCAAAACAAAATCTGTTTGTATTTATATGTGAAAACAGGAGGTGTATCCTCTAGCAGATATTCCTGTCTGCCTGGAAAGCGTATATGCGCTATTAAGGGAGGCTTACAAAGGCTTTGACGATTCCTATGGTAACCCAGTAGAAAGGCTGTTTCCATGGGGACTAGCCAAGCCTATATAAACCTTCTGTCTTCATTAGAGTATCTCTGAGACAGAATGCTTTAACAGTTACTGTTCTGGAATAGTTGACAACAATCTCTGCTTTGGGGAAAGAATTAATTCCTTTCCGGTGGAAGTACAGTTATTTTGTCAGCTTTCAATAATACTCAACAACCTGAATACCTGTCATGTATCAATATAGTAAACAGCATAAACAGTGGTATACCCTTTAAAAAACACTTTGATTTACCACCCCCAGCATTACAGTATTACCTACATTATGCATTTGAAAATGCAGTTAAACATAAGAAGAGAATAAATCATACTTCTTGAGTTCCAATAAAGGAACTTGCATCAAAAATATTTGTGTGTGTGTGTGTAGTTGATTATCTGTGAAGGTGACATTCTGATTCCCATCCAGATTCCTCTTCTTAGTTATTCACAACTCCTTCTAATATACTCTACCAAAACAAAAGAAGTTCTTTTGAATGTAAATGCTGCATGCTTGATCTCAGCCAAATTTTCTTTTCTCCTTACCTTTCTCCTTTTTCCTTTCCTTCCTATAAACTCAACAGTTTTTGAGTTATGCCAGTAGAAATAAAGCTTTGTTTCCTCCATATGCCCTACACAAAATGTTTATATATTCGCAACTCAAAAATGCTTGAAGAAAGAAATTTCAAACTTGATCTCAGAAATTTCTGAGTCATCATTAATTTTCCCATCTCTTTCCTATTTATTGAGATTAGTTTTTCTTTATTATTCTATTTTCCTTTAAATTAAGAGTCTTTTTATCACCTTCTCCCCATATTATTCTGCATGCTGTCTAAGCTATAGTATGCAGACCTCAGAGTAAATAAATCAGAGGAACAAACTAACTAAAATCTCTGAATAATTCTTAAAGAGTTTTAAAATGTGCCCCAAATTGTCTTTGTCTCCAGTTGCAGCACCACATGTGCCAATGCAGCATGAGTTCTTGACTGGAATCTTAGTGTCAGCTTAAAATAGATTAAAATTATTTCTCTCTACTTCAAAAAAAAAAAAAATGTTCGGGTACCCTTTGTGATAATACTTGAAATCTTCCCTAAAATTAGTATAAACAGCTCTTGAAGTTCATAAAGAATCTCATTTCTCTTCTATTTAATAATGGAAAATTCTCTTTAGAGTAGCAATTCAGCATTTTTCAGAAAAAGAAAACCAGACAGGACTAGTTTGTGATATAATTTTGTTCCACACTTGCAGATTTAAAAACAACAAAGAATATCACAGCACCCCTCCATTTTGGATGGATAATGACAAAAGTGATGATTGATGCATTCATCCAGGACCACTGTATCTCTGCTCACTTCATGAGCTGTTGCTAAGAAGCACCCTCCGGTATGGGATGTTTAGAGAACTCAAAGCTTTCATGTATCTGTTTATGAGGCCAAGTCTTGCTCAGCCTCAGCAGTTGTGCAGGCTTAGGTTCTTTAAATAAGATACCGCTTGGACTAATGTGTCACTTATGCAGCACATGTGACAAAGCCAAATAGTACCATCACGCTTCACAGCTTCGCTTTCTGTAAAGATGCTTTGGTTTCCTCCTTGAAGTTTAGTATGTGATGAAGACAGAAATTAAAAATTGTTCTGCCATCTCTCATGTTTATATCTCTTTTCCATGCAGTAGCATGCTCAGAAGAGCACCACACACACACCGCCTGAAAAACAGGTATCTTGTCGTTTGATCTTAACTGCTTATTTTCCACTATGTGTTTAGACACATTGCCAAAGACAGTATCTGAATCATAAACTTGATTCCAAGTAGCACTTGATTAGAGATTACAGGGTGTAAATGCACCTTCTGGCATGGTATAATCTGACACAGCTCCTGGATCAGTCACACCACTTTGGATCATAATGATTTTCTTCTTCAAATTAATGCCAAGGTCCAAACTTGTCTTTAGCTATCCAAAATTAAAGTTTCATGTACTGACTTCAACTCAGTGCAGCAAACAGGAGGGTAAAGAAGGCTTCTGTATTTAATAACTTCCTGATTGTGGATATGCAGTGCCTTTCTGAAAATAAATGGCACCCGATTAGGAAAAATTAAATTAAAAAGAGAAAAGGAAAGAAAAATACGTAGCGTAAACAGTAATGCTAGTTTATGCCTCAGTCTATGTGAGGATCCAAGTTTTCAGGCTAGACTGGTTTTCAGAACTGCTATGTGAGTAAAATCCAATTTTGGGTGAGTGCACTACTCACTGACTGATTTTAGGCCCTGGCACACAGGCCAATAGTTATATATTCCATCCCTTACATTACATTTTATTGCAGTGGTGCATCCACTTACGGCAACCGCATGTGCCAGCTGGACACACAAATGCTTCCACCATTCTGAAAAATCTGGGTCTGAACACATTGTGAAACAAGACAGACTCCTAACCAGTGTTCTGTGAGCCCACAGTGCACTGCTGGGCAAGCAGTCTCTGTATTGCGTTGAAGCATTGTCTATCCCTATCTCCCTGTCACCATACTCTACAACTTCACAAGCGTTCAGAATAAAATGAAATGATACCCAAAAGGCATTGTAACAGAACCCCTGTGAATCTGAACAATTAAAGCAATTCTTTTGAGGATGAGCTCTACTAAGGAGATGCCACATTTTACAAAGCTCTTAAAATTCCAGTGTTTGCATGATGGCATAGGATTTTTTGTATTGGGCAAAGACTATGCATTGAAATTTGCAAGGTGCATGAGATGGGCATTACTTCCCAAATTCTCATTGTATTTGGAGAATCTATGGGTGCTTAGTTTAAAGCATATTTTTAGCTTTTCAGCTCATGTTTTCTACTTAGGTTTCTACAGAGCAGTGAAGTCATGATATCTCTGCTAACTCAAATGGTAACATTTAGACACTGACAATACTACCAGCACCCCTTTAAGCAGAGCCCAGTGAATGCCCCTGAATCAGCAGTGTACATGCCAGCTGGACAGAATAAGGTCATTTCTCTCCCTTACATCTTGTTCACAGCAAGTAATTGCTCAAAGGAGCAAGCCTGATTCGATACTGTTGTAGTCAAGAAATCACTGCCAATTACTGCAGCTGTGAATGACCCCTGACCAGACTGGGGCAGGCTCCCGAAGCCAGTCCCACAGCCAGGTATCGGGCGCAGCACATCGAGGTTATGACACCAATGGCCTAACAGTGTCGTAGAGGGAGAAGACTGGGTGCTGAGTGATACACTCTTTCCTTCTGCGTGGTGAGACTTACAGTTTGAGATGATTCAGTTAGGGAGTATGTCAGCAGAGAGTTTTTAATCTTGTTAAAGAAAGCAGTCTTCCTTCCGATTGGATACCTACTGGCAGTCTCTAGAGAGATGACTTCTTCCCAGTGCTGCACAGGATCCCACTGCTTGCTGTGCTGGGAGGAATGTGTCAGAACTAATCTTACAATAACAAGTTGCACTCACTGCTGACATGAATCTTGGCACTGACGTAAGCCTGAGTTGTTTAATTAGTATTTATGAAAGATGAAGCGATACCACTCTTCAAAAAATGGTAACATTCTGTTATCATAATCTGTTATGATATAACTGATATAAAGATTTCAACCAAACTAAGATTACTTTGGAAGGGGAACAGTTACCTACAGTTTAATAAATCAGACAAGCAATTTGGGGAGCACATCATTAAAAGGAAGCAAATACATAAGTTTAGGCTTAGTGATATTCATTTCCTATTTAGTTTTTCATTAAAAAATTAATAATAATTTTGAGATAAAAACTCAGCTCCTTATTATGAATGCATTCTGAAACATAAGTGACCACCACCAATCTTATAAATTGTGACGTTCCAGCAGTGGTGTATTCATTGACCACACTGGCAAAATAAGGATCAGTATTTGGTATCTCCCTAATTAAAAACCAAGCTGTTTCCTGATCCGTAGACCACAATTCACAATGGAGAACTTCATAGGCAGCACAAACTAATAAAACTATCTCCAATTAGTCTTTGGTAGATTTCTTTAAATTGTTTATTAAGTTCTTATAGATGGGTAATAGCATGTGTAAACACAAGTGCAACATATTCTTCCATCTTCAAAGAAGAAGTCCATTAAGGAATTGTTATTAAGAAACTCCTGGGGATATTTTCAGGGATTTTTCTACTGTGGTAGCATTTGCTCATGATAAATTCTGCTCATGGATTCTAAAATGTTTAATTTCCCACAGTCAGATTGCTTTCTTCCACTGAAAATCTTATGGGAAGTGGTTTGAGTAAAGGGATACTCAGCAACATTCCTTCACTGCTGTATTTTTCAAGCTAACTTCTGTGTGTCTCTAGGGAATGACCAAGGACATAGGGCTACCCTCAAGGCTGGGAAAACATTTAAGCATGAGTACTTAGCACAGTGATATTCCGTGTTAGCTCTTCTATGAATTTATGTTGGGAATGAAGCAGACAGCTCCCAAATGTTGGACTTGTTCTTCCTTCAAACCTGTTTCTTACACACCTGTTTATGTACAACAGAGGGCTGCTGGAGGCCTTGCAGATGGAAGTCTGATATTATCAAGGTAAATAAGTTACTTTCTTTCCATGCCTCTCATTTTACTTCCATACAGATAGGGAGAAACCTGTGTTTGTCAGGTTTTTAAAAGTCTTTTTCAGAGACTTTTCTCAATGTCTTCACTACCTAAATCAGTTTAAGTTTTTTGCAGTCAAGCTTCTGCACAATTTGAGAAATATCTGTCTCTCTCATTACTATGTTCCTTCCCAGTAGTCAGCATTCTCCACACATTTAGGGCAATTTAATCATGCGTTGAATTTTGTCTCCAGGTGAAGGCTTTATATTCACTAAGAGATTGTTTTTGCTTTATTATATGTCCACAATAAATGGTATATACACAACATTGCTTTGATCTTTTTTTATCTTAACTACATATAAGGATATAATGTAAGGATCATAGAATCATGGAATATTTTGAGTTGGAAAGGATCTTTAAAGGCCATCTACTCCAGCACCCCTGACATGGGCAGAGACACCTTCCTCTAGACCATGTTGCTCATAGTCCCATCCAACCTGGCCTTGAACATCACATCTTAATTTTCTCTGAAAGCCCACCTGCCTCACTAAGACTCTTTTATCCCACTACTTTGTAGTCTGTTTCTCACTTAAATTCATTGTCTGTTCTCCAGCTTCCCTGGGTGGGCTGGGATCCACAATGCTCTCATGATTCATCTCTTCACCATCTTTTATTCAAGATCCTTCCCTTTCATACAATGCCTCACACTTAGATCCATACTGTTCACTTCATACATTTAGCCTCTTCATGCTGCTCCCCAGCCTACTCAACCAGTCAGGCACAGTCCATTTCCATTTCTATCAGTGACTTCAAAATGCCTCAGAGTCATATATAGACACAGACACATACATACATATATATGTCTTAGACATGGCAGAAAGGGGAAGACTTCATATATGAGAGAACAACACACAGAGTTGAATATGGCCTCTTTATTGAGATCCGCCTGCACCTGAGGTGATGTTCAGGTATGAAAAGCAGTCCTTGGGCCGAGGAGAGAACACCAAACGCCTCGATCTGCACCTGCCCCTTAGTGTTGGACCAATACTGAGGGAAGCAGGGACAGCACTGAACATATCCCATCTAGATTTTTATCACTGAAAGGTAGAAAATGTTTAAGATGAATGC
Source organism: Dendrocincla tyrannina (assembly GCA_035047865.1). Taxonomy (NCBI): domain Eukaryota; kingdom Metazoa; phylum Chordata; class Aves; order Passeriformes; family Dendrocolaptidae; genus Dendrocincla; species Dendrocincla tyrannina. The sequence continues at coordinate 89,733,642 of JAWWMP010000081.1, read as the reverse complement.
ACATAAGGAAAAGTTTAGTTCTCACTGATCCCTGAAAGAAACTGAGTGCTGCAGCATCAGTAGGCCTAGAAACAAAACCGTTATATGTATTTCTGTCCTGCATTATTCTTCAGACTCCCTCCCACCTCTGATTCACAGAGCATAAAAATCTATCAGAACCCTGGAATTTAAGTCATTTTCTGGCATTTTGAGGGTTTTCGACATCTTATTCGATCTCAAATGATGTGGAAAAGCCTGTACAGAGACGAGTCAATGGATCAGCCCCCTCTAGCTGAGGGGTTAGGAGCCCGTTTCACATATCTCACAGCCTCACACACCAAGACTCAGAGCATCAAGAGCCTCTCAAAGTCCTCCTGGGTCGGTACAGCTTTCTGCCACCCCCAAACAGGCGGGTGGTTGTCAGGCACAATCTGGCCTGGACTGTTTTTCATTGTATAAAGTTGCTATGGTATCACCAATTAAAAATTCTAAAAAATAATCTGCATCTGTACAGCATGCTAAAATAACCTACGAAATGACACGTCCTTTCGTAGAAAGCGAGTCTACTAATTGCTGAGGGGCAGATTCCTCCACCCTTCCTCTCACTGAACAGTGCCTTCAAGCTGCAAATACTCCCACTGCTTTCAGCATTTGCCAAGCCTAAGTTTTCCACAGAAACCATGAGTCAGGCTCCAAAAATCAGGAGAGAGGCTTAAAAAATAATGAGATTTAGCTACAGCAGGTGAAGTATTTTGCCCTGATGATGGATTTGGCAGAGCAGGCATTCAGCATAAGAGTCAACCTTATAGCTAAAAGCAGATGATCAGCACCTTCAGCAGAGTGAGCCCAGGCACATCTGAAGAGATGTGGTCTAACACTTCAAAAGCATTTTGTTAGTGTCTAGCAGAAGGAAACTGAGATTCTAGTTTCCCTAATCATTTTCTTTTCTCCTCATTTTTATCTTTCTCCTTTAATCTTTTTTTCCCACTTTTTCTCCCTCTCCACCTTATTTCCAAAGGCATTTCAGTAGATTGGTTACTGGAGGAAGAAGATGAAAGTCAAGACTCAGATAGCAAGAGGGCCTGACAAAGCCATGGATGACTGAGCTAGCCTGTGAAGGCAGCACCAGGCCCCCTGGGAGAGAAGGATTTGCTGGCAGGAAGGCAGAGCCTGGCATACACCATGACCTGGTGGACCTGAGCAAGAGGACACTGCCTGGTTTTGCAAAGTTTTGGTTTCCTGTCCCTAACCCATTGGCTTAATATCAGGGGCCTGAGATCAAAAAAACAAAAAAAATAAACTTCAGTCAACAGTACGTGAGATCACAAACTCAGGACCTGGTTTGCCTCTTCCATCTCACAAGCTCCTCCTTCACAGCCAAGTACTCAATCTTCTGCCCCCGACTGAGCACAGATATTGGGTCCCTGGGTACACCCACATATGGTGGTCTACTGACTGCCATAGGCCCTCCCCTCATGGCTGAGGAGCTCCACGTGCCCTTGGCTGCAGCCCAAGCTTTGTCACTTGGTAGGCTTGTCCTTGGCTGCCCTTCTGGCCCTGGTGTGCTAACTGGTCCTCCTCAGTGAGAAGGCCAGTGTCCGTCCTCAGTGGTGTCACTGTTCCTGCCTTTATGCTGCCCACCTCCAGGTCAGTTGGGTGACAGAAAGGCTGATGTCATTACTTGGAGCCATCTGAAATTAACCCTGGGCTTATCATGTGTCAGGAGTCCACAGGAGGGTCTGTGGCAACCATATTTAGCAGAGCTGAGGGCCATCGCACCTTCTATGATGACAGGAGTGCAAGTACTACCTGCTGAACATGCAGACGAATCAGAGGACAGATTTAGACCTGGTCAGACCTGATGCAATGAGAACCTCCCACTGAACATACTTCCTCCCACTTTTCACACCCACATGTATTACCAGCAATCTTTTATGCCTTCCACAAAAATAGGGAGCTAGAAAATGGTAGTGCACAGAAAATGAGACCTTGACACTCTTCAACTCAAAAATTTCATCTTCCCCACACACAAAAAGCCTGAAAGCTCCGAAGCATCAGCTTGTCAATGAGGAATGATTTAGCTTCAAGAAATTATCAGCACTGATTAATTTCATGAAGTTTCAAAGCAAAGCTCGGAAACAAGTTTGATCACATGAGCTTTACAAGGTTAAAAGATACAAGCATTTGTAGATGTTCATGTTATTAATTTGACTAATTAAATGCATGATTTATTTCACATGGATTTATTACACTTTAGTCACAAACATATTGGTGGTAGCTTTCACACAAGGGAACAAACAAGTACCAAAACGCACCTGGAATTGCGCAAGGAAAACATGGGTTTGTAATGTCATAAGATCAGACAGCCATTGCTAAGTAAGAAGAAAAAGAAAGATTTAGGTCATCTTCAAAAAGAAAATATTAGTTTGCTTTTTTTCAAAAATGGGTGTTGAGAAGAGCTAAGTGAATAACTGTCTGTCTGGGTGCTGTAAGTGGGAGCATGTCTAGATGCTATAAATTTAGAGATGAATAATCTTTCTTTATAACATGTATAAGAAAAGTACAGAAAAGATGCTCCATCTCAAGAAAAGTCCATATAAGCGGAATCAGCTTCCCTATGAGGAAATAATTACTGCAAGCTGCAAAAATAGAAATAAAATCTCTGACGAATGGCTGGTGTATGAATTCCTGTTACAGTTTATTTATGCAGACAATATAGTGTCTGGGATGAAACAGTTCTGTTGGCAGAACAAGCATGAGCCACTGTATGTGGGCTCTCAGAGCACTGCATGGGAGTGTTTACTTCAGCTCTCCTGGAACCATGGAGAAGTGACGTTACCATGCTAGAGCCTGAAATAAGCAGTGATACTGCCAGCACCAAAAGAAAGCTGAGCCTGTGGCTGAGATTTTCGTCATCTGACAAAAAAACCCTCAACCCTAAACAAACTAAGATGAATAAGTGTTTGAAACCTCTTGCTATACAGATCTCACTGATTTCACAGAGGGGCTGCTAGACTCAGTCACTCCCATTTTGCTGTTATGATCATTTACCTGTAGTGTTTTCTGCAGGACAGGACAAACCATTACTATTTGCCTCTCCATGCCTGTATGTTTATATTGTCTTATTTTTCTAGATAACAGTTAAAATTGTACAGGATGTTGTCAAAAAACCCCAATAATCTTTTTTCTAATCTAAAGGATGAGTCTGAAATTCAAATGTATTAAATAGAACCACTTTTACATCATGCAGACATGCTAACCTTTTCTGTTAGAAGACACTATCAATAGGCCTTTTCATAGCCCTACTGCTCAGAAAAGTGGGGGAAATGCATAGACACGAGAACTAGTGAGGCTGTGGAACACGACTGTGAGAGAGCAGACCCTGGAGAGGCTGGCAGCATGCTCTGCTTGCTGTGCATCACCCATCCACAGCACCATCACGCTGCTGCTATGTTATCCCACTGAGCTCTGCATGCTCTCACTGCACCTGTGGGCTTGTGGACAGCCACAGGTTGAGACCAGCCTTGGAAGAAAAGTATGAACACCCACCACAGGGAGGCTACACCACAGCTAGAAAGATATAGAGCAAAGAGGGATAGAAAGACAAAGGGGTCTGTGAAAGCACAAATGAGCATGCTGCACTGTCCCCGCAGGAGAGGAATTCCCCATCAGTCATAACATAATTCTTAGAAACCAGTGGATCAGGACAAGAACCAAACTCCAACTCATAGCCCACCTGTTTGGTCCTGCACCTCCTAATGAAGTTCCATTGGCGCCAGGGAAAGAGCATCATACCCTGTCAATAGGAATGGCACACAGCTGTTTCCTGAGACACTAAGTTTATACAAAACCACAATTTTCTTTTGCCCTTAGTGTTCAGCTGTTGGGAGACTTTTCTGTGAGCCCCAGTAACATACCTCTGAAGTGCCCCATGCAAAACTTGAGCATGGCCAGAGAATAGCCACTTGTGGGCCTGCAAGGCTTCCTGGTGTATCCAGAGATGGGCTCAGCAGTGACTCAGCTGAAGGAAGAGAGATATCTGAGCTATTTAAATCTTAGAAGTTTGCTGAAGTGATGTTTCATTCCTTTCCCCTGAAGACATTTGGAATATTCCCATCAATTATGTAAAAATAGGACTGAACTTTGGGGTTAGCTTAGACTATATATTTGTCCCAAAAGATATTGATACACCTCAAAATAAATGGTTATTTAAAATGTATTCTAAGGGGCAAACACTGAAACAGACTGAAACAGACGCACCTGAGAAGAGCAAATTGCACTTGCTCATTATTATGAGAAAATTATCAATGTTGGGCAATACAGTGGAAAATGATCAAAAATTCATGTGCCCCATTGAGGAAGAAGAAGAAGAGAAGGAGGCATGGAAATAAACATTCTAATGCAGAATATCCTTTTCCTGCCTCCAGAAGAAGAAAACAAAAGACAAAACAAAACACCAAATTGAAACAAAAAAACAAAACCAACAACAAAACCCTAACTAAACAAAAACAATAAGCACCAGGAGAAATCATTTCATATATTTTAAAGTTCAAATATTTTATGGTCCTGTCTTAGCATCTCTATGAGTTCTCCAAGCACTGCTTTTGTTTGTATGAATTTCTGCGTTTGTCAATATGTGCAGGGAATATTATTGGTTTTAAAATGCTCTGATTTGGCCTTATTCAAAACTGGAAAGAATCTTTCTTGGGGTAAAAGATAGGAATTACATTAATCTTCCATTTATCAAGCTTCATAAAAAGATGAAAACATGCAGAACATTTACTCTATAGAAGGAAAATATAAATTGCTATATTTTTTAGAAGTGTCTTCACTAGTAAAGTTGGAAATTCTTAACCAGTGTCTTCACTGGTAAAAGAGGAAATTCTGAGGCTAGATATTATGTACATGCTAAAAAAGATGCCAGTGACGGTTGTAAAAGCCTTTTATTAGGTCTTAAAGATCCAAAACACCATTATTTTTTTGGAGAGTGAAAGATCTTTACAGTACCTACAACAGGCAGAAAAGCAATGATAGCTGATAGTATCAGACAAAGCAGAGAGAGTAGATGAATGGGTAGTGTCAGTGAGCATTAAATAATAATTCACAGTAATTTCCAATAAATTCAATGCAACTGCTGTCTAAAATCTATAAGAAGGAAAGAAAAAGCTCACTTCTCAATCATATAGGTACCTATTCTCTTAATTCCATGAACAGATATCTAATTGCCTGTATACAAATACATGTTAGTTTTAAGATACTGTGCTTATTTCAGAATATGATGTAGAGATCCTTGTCAGGGATTTAACTATTATTTCTGCTTCTCCACGAGTTCCTACTGAACATTATTACTATTAAAATTTTTCAAAGAGTTTTTAAACGTTCCTGAGTTCATATATTTTCAAAGCAGCGGATTTTGAATACATCCAATTTTGAGTCTTTTAATCGTGCACTTATTATATGAGTCCATTTAGTCACTATGCACTAAAGAAGAAATATCTTTTTTGCATAGATATCAATTATAAAACTTAATCTGGATCTTCAGCACTGCATTTCCTCTGTATCTTTTGTGACATTACAGATGTGTAGTCTCAATTTCTTTGCTTATTTTTAACAACTTCCAGTAACAGAAAAGGGTGTATCATAATGAGCATGTGAAGTGCTGCATCTGGCAAAAGCTATAGCTTTTCACAATATGAGTACAATGTTCCTTAAGGCATCCCTTGGTAAACGACATTAGTATTAATACCTAAACCTTTAGACAGGAAGGCTGGGTTGATAGCTTCTTTTTACTCTTACATTTACCATTCATTTCCAAAGGGCTTAGTTTAACCATTAAGCAGTTTTACATTTTTCTGAGACTATTGTTAAAAATATGTAACATTTGACAGGACCAGTAAGAAAAATTACTGAGGTGGGTCTCAAATGGCAAGAGATATAATGGCAAAAGCTAGACAGGCTATCCCACAAAAGCACTTTGGAAGCCCATCCAGGGAGGACTTCAACTGCTTTAGAGCACTTTAGGGTATTATAAGACACTACAGAATAAGAGGAACGTCAGCATGCCCTTTGCTAACAAAAGAGCACCCATGAGAATAGCTAACACTTCTCCCATTGCCTGGCCCAGCCCAAAACAGATTGTCCACATGCAAGGATTGTGCACTCAGTTACCTGAGTTGCACAAGTCTCTGAAATAAAAGGTTTGAACCTGGCAGTACTGCTGAAACAGAGCATCTCTTCCTACCTATGGTGGTTCCTGGGTACACTCCAAATCACTCACTTGGGCCAGTAGGGCTTGGATGTTCTGTGGTGCTAAAAAGGCACTGCAATGATCTATTAAAAACATTTGGAAATTGGACAAATATAAAAGTCTTCAAGACTTATGGAGACTGGTTAAGGGATAGCCTTCTGTGCTTTGAAAATAGCTCCAAATGACTTAAAAATTAACTGGGAAATCCCAAAATTGTAGAGAATCTGTAGTACTTGAGATAATGGACAGCTGGTATAACAGTATATGCACTTTTATGGATTCCTTTAGTATTACACTCATGCAGAAAAAATCATAAGGGCAAGAAAACACTGTTTTCATCTCTGCTGATCTTTTCAGTGTTTCCAAAACACAGACATTTTCTTCTTGGAAGCATGGGGTTATTGTTCTTGTTCCTGAAAGCTGAGGTAGTGTTGCTGTAAGCAGTCATTTGGGCTGGATAGGAAGCAAGTCAATACCTGGAGATAACAGTAAAGGAGTCATAATCCAGAGGTTGTTTCATTTCTTATTTTCAGACAACAGTGTGTAAAGAGGGGACAAATGGTGAAATACCGTAGGATGCAGCTGGGAGCTAAGGCCACACAGTGGGGTTGTACAAAACAGACAAGAAATGAAGTATCTGTTGGAGAGTGGTAATTTTAAGCACTGACCTTACATAGTAGATAGAATAAGAGTAGGTGTTGTAGTCATCTAAGAGAAGAATCTAGCCAAAAATAAAAAAAAAGAAAGTGCCTTTTTTTTGACATTTTATGTTTTAGGCATAGCAATGTAGACCAGATCAGAGCAATTTGTAGATGATGCTAGTTACTCACTGTGAAAGGAGCAGAATGTTCTTTTAAAGGGTATTAGGACAATTTCAAAGGATCTGAGAGTCTGTCCTTATGCAGAGGCCTAGATCACTGTGGTGCTATAGGAAATATTAGAGCAGAGATGAGCTTGTATACCCTTTGTGAATGCTTCATGTTTTCCCGCTAGCTGTATGCTCTATGAGATACTTTGCCATCAGAGTCTTGTTCATTCCATTCATTTAGGGTCTCACAAAGTCCAGTCCTGTTGGTTGAAATCGGAGGTGTCCACATAAAGGGGTATAAAGTCTAAAGGCTTACATATGAACTTAGATTAGCTATGGGCAACAGTTCTGAGAACTAAAAAAGGGAACACTGCATCACCGGATGAGCTCTGAGTGGAACAAAAGGATTAGCTTAAACACATGCTCAAAATAGAAAATAATTTTAGCAATGTTGTTCTACTAGGAGGCTTTTTTTTTTTTTCTCAGAACTGATCTGCAAATTAAAAACTACAGCAAAGCAACTTCTCTTCCATTGAGCTCTCAGGGCTAAATTTTCTTGCAGTACAAGTTCTACAAACTAATTTAAGAATCTCATACAATGGGCCGGATGATTTGGTACAGTCACGTTACCACAAGCATTGTGAATGTTGCCTTTCTTTGTTGGAGAGCTTGCCAACTTACCTTGCTGTTCTCTTGCTGCCCCGCAGCCTGGCTGGCCTCTCAAGCAATGACTAAGTCTTTGGGGAAAGTTTAGAATTCGTGAAAGAGAAAGCATAGGTTAACTGTGTGTATACCTTTCCTTCTCAGAAGGCATGTCGTAGTCAAGACTGCAGAAGTCACATTCACTCCCTTCTTTCTTGCTAGTGCTGATTTGGGCAAGAAGACAGTTGTGTTTATGGGGCAAATTACAGTCTGATGTGATGCACACCCCAGTTTAGAGCCCTGGATCAAAAAGGTTGCCACTGGGATATTGGACTGATCATATTTCTCCTATAGAATTCTGCTTCACAGTGTTTCTGCCTCAGAAAAAGACCCAGACACAGGCAATTAGGCAAGGCTTACTAGAACTACTGTATTTATCCAAAGCAGTTACAGGGCACTGATCACTGGCTGCCAAAATTATGTACTGAACTCAATATCTGCTCATAGCTCCTATAACAGATGGAGGTTAGGGAGTAAGTTTAATATAGTTAATAAATAAATAAAAATAATAATACATTATGATTTTCTCTCACACCCAATTTACCTTATTTTCTGTCTCTGGGAGATGGACCCATCTTCACAACCCAATCCCTGGCTTCATTTAAACTACTTGGAAAGTTGTCTTTGCTTTCCAGACCTTCAACAGCTGTTGAAATATGGTTAAAAACTCATTAATCAAGCCAAATAAATTCCATAAGAGTATACCTAGTAGCAGATGTGCATGTTTGTTACCAGCCCTGAATGCCTCTGTTACTCAAGTACGTGGCAGTTCAATCAGCCTTTAGAAAGAGGAGATCATTAGTTATTTTCAGCCCCTCAGTACAACTTTTTTGATAGCTTTTAAGATGACAGCAGCTTCTAATGGTCAAATGTGGGAATCCAGTTTTCCTGCAAAAGCCCAGAGAGCATAGGACTAATGTTAAATGATTAGAGACTAGACTTCACAAGTACTGAAGGCAGATCAGACTTTTTAAAATCTCACCAGCTTCACATTTTGTTGCAGCCTTTATTTGCAATTACTTGACTTAGTTCAGTTTGAAAGGCTGTCTGAGAAGTGACACATTAGGCACCATTCAAATATTTTAGTTAAGAGAACTCTCTGAACTAAGGACACAAATTCATCCTTTCTGTTTTTCCTAGTAAAACTCAGTCCACCACCACTTCTGGTTTAGATGGAGTTTCCTCTTCTGATTTTATTCTTTGCAGCAGCAGGAGGAAGGATTTTAAAGCTGAGCCATTTATAGCCTTAACCCATTGAATTCCTTTCTGGGGAAGTAGTTAGGAAAACTTTCCTTTGGAAGAACTAGCTACAGTGTGTAAGCATTCCAAATCACAGTGCATGCACCAATAAGGTGCTGGGTTTAAAAATGCCTTCATTTACTTGTGTGCATAAATGAAGTCAGTGGGGTTTCAAATTAAATAAAACTTGGCAATTCTTCTCAAAAAGCCATATTTTGTTTTGCTAGATCTGCATAACTCAAAACTGCTTAAGAGAAAGTTTCTTGCACATAAGAGAGATGAATTTAGCACAAGAAAGAAATTCTGTCTTAATTTAAATCTCTAAGGCAAACAGGTGTTAGTCTGTGCAGAATTTGGCCCTCTGGGTCCTTTTATTCTACCTCTACATTTATGTTCTCTCTAAAACAATTGCGCAATTTCACCATCCGCTCATATGACCTGTCACTCTGAGACCAAGACATGGATCTCCCAGCTCTGAGCAATGTCAGTCCTGATAAATGAAAGAAACAGAGAATAAATGTAATGTCAAAATAACACTCAAGAGAGCCATATTTTCTTATTTTGATTTTTCAGTTTTGCCTAAGATATGAAGAAAGCCATGGAAGTATGGCCGATTTTTTTTTTTTAATCACCGGTCAAGTATGTCTAGGAAAAAAGCAATAAGGATTAAACACCCTTTTATCATGACTTTTATCATCTTGAAGTTGTTATTTTGTGATCTCAAAGGTCTCAAATGAGTCACCAATGTTTGTAATTACATCATTTATTCTACAAGTTGCAAATAAAAGGTCCTACTTGCATTTACTTCAGCATGATGAGTTCAGAGTAATTTCAAGCTAAGTAAGCAATGACAATACATTTAACAGTGAAGTGTATGGAATATAAGTTAAGTTGTAGTACACAGGCACCCCAATTCTCCAGCAGTTCTGATAGAGTATTTAAAGCATAATACTTTGGGCCATTTTAAAGGCTCTCTTTTGAAGGAAGCAAGGAGAAATCTTGGTTCTGGACCACATGAATCTGGATATGCGTAAGTGTCTTCTGGCAGACAGCAGGAACAAAGGAGGCTCCCCGGCTGCCTCTCTGAAAAGATTGCAGGGAGCAGACGCTCAAACTCGAGGCTCCCCAGGGAACCACCAATTATTATCTTTGAAGAAGTGGGATAAAAATAAATCTGATTTCTTTCCTGTCCTCTGTTTCAAGATGAAAGAAAAAATGGTCTAAATGGATAGCCAAGAACCTCCAAAACAGAAAACACAAAACCCATTTACCTTCTTTTCACTGTTACATCATTAAAGCACCAAGTAGAGAAGAAGGAAGAGAGGGTATTTCCTGCAGAATACTTCAGTTTATTTATGAATTCAAGGGAACGTATCCCCAGTGCGTTCTGGAAATGCAGAGAAATGGGGTGGGATCTGGTAGAACCTGACATGCCGAAGAATTGACTCTGTTACTGCCAGTGATCAGCAGGAGACAATGTTGCGGTGTTAATAAACCATTATTAATTCCAACTCCTGGATAACAGTGAGCTCTACTAACTACCTAGCTATTCTCTAACAGTCAGTAAAGAAACACAAATCGTATTTGGGAGTCTTTAGAAAGGACCCAAGCATAAACAGCATTAAGGTGGGCTTTCTGCTGAGCTCTGCTAGTTTACCTCTCCTATTGCAGATATGAGCAAATTCCTTTAGTCTTTGGGTGCTTTGCAGAAATTTTTAATAATTATACTACAGATATGGCTTCTGTGGATGTTCTTGTGTGCCTGATACCACAAGGTTGCATCATCCTAAAGGAAGGATTTCTAAGATATTTTGAGACTAATTTTTTGGAAGTGGCTAGTTTGCAAATGGATTTATAGAGAATTTTATCAGTTTGAACACAAAAATAATTCTGGTATTCTGCTAATGTACAGGGCTGTGACAGATACACCCACACAGTCTGTGTACAGAGAGCAAGAGGGGCAAACACACAGGCACTTTGTTCTGGTGGTGACTCTGTAGCTGCTGTATTGCCTGGGACATGCTGAATTGAGGAGATGGCAGTTCAGTGGTGATGCCAGTCATTGATTAGGAAACCAGCTATACCAAAGACATTCTCTGGTCTTCTGAGAACTTTCAGGAGAAGAATTTAACTTCTCTCTGTCTTTGGGCTTCATAATCCAAAACTCTTTGTGTAATAAGACTAGGATTTGATCCAATGTCTCCATAATTTTTATGAGTCCAGTATTTTCCCATTTACTGATCTATGCACGAGACTGGCCATAGAGAGCAGTTAACACTTCACCTTATCCTCAGTTGTTCCTTTTTGCTATTCCCCTCTATCTGGTGCTATAAGCTGAGGCTGCATCTAGAGGGTAGGAGACATGAATGAAAAAACTCACTGGGCAGCTCCAAAATGTTTATTTTACACATGTTGTTTTATGTTGTTATAAATCAAGAGAAAAGGGAAGAGAAAAAGATTTTTTAAAAAAAAAAAAAAAAGAAGCTGAGGCAAGTTTACAGATGGAAAAATAGGTATCTGGAGCAGTGAATTATGTCTAGATACACCTGGAATCAGTGGTCACTCCAATCTATGTAAATACCTTGCAGATTCTGGTCACAAAGCCAGTGCAGCGTGTGCAGGGAAATAGGAAGGAAAGATGTGGTGATAGAATCTACTTAAATCTCTTCTAACCTGAGGGGTAGTAGTGTCTGTCCAAACATGACAGGTCTGAGCAATAGCTCCATTGTGCTGCTCCTTTGCTCTTACTGAGAAGCTGAACTGCTAGCAAAGCCATGATGGCTGGCTTAAAGTAGTGTCAGAGCAAGGAGAATGGAAATGGTGAGTAGCTGGTGCAGGGCAAAAGCAGCTGTGATTGAAAGATCACTGGCAGCTTCCATTAGGCCAACTGACCCATTTGCATCTGGCACTTGTCCATCCCACACTGAAAGTGAAGTACTAGCAGTGGGAGTGGGAAGCCATGAAGTGACCTGTCAAGTAGTCCAAGTAAAAAAGCAGAGGAACAGTATGAATAGCTCAACTTCAGGAAAAAAAGTCATTTGACACTGCATGTTACTCAGTCAATCTGCCTTCCTGATTATTTCCTTTATTCTTTTGATAAACTGCTGTTTGTTATGTCAGTTGAATCATTCATGTCAAGGGGAAACTAGCAGCCTGAACAACAGAAAGTTTAATTTCATTTTCTCAGGGTATTTCTTTGGTTTTTTGGTTGGTGGGATGGAGCCAGAGGCTCAAGCTGATATTTCTTTAGTATTTCCTCAAATATAAGCCCAGTTCACATTGTGCCCAATCAAGACTTTTCAGAAGGGTTATAACCAAATGAACAAAAGCTGCAAGGAGGACGAAGTTTCCTGCAAACACTTTTCCTCCTCTTTTCCTCCAGTGCAAATCAGAATACAGCCACATTCCTACTCATCCCTCTCAGAAGTCCAGGTCAGAATACCAGATAAACTCAGAATACCACGTTTCAGAGTTTGGTAGAGTACAGCCATTAAATCAAAAATATGCTTAGGGAATGAGACCTGTCAAGGGAGATGCTATCATCCACCCTTCAGAAAGACTCATCTTTCCTGTGATTGAGCATGTCTTTAATAAGAGTCTGTCTGCAGAAGAGGGACATTGGTGCAGCTATTCTTAGAGATCAGCCAACAGGACGAACAGGCTTGTATGTCATTCCTTATGGCTCAGGAGGAGTTTGGATGCTGAGCTTATCAGTTCTGACAGAGACTCTATGATCTGTGTCAATGTGAGAAGCACGCCTCTTGTATCTGAAGGCAAAGTAAAAGGAAAATGCAATGATAGTTAACTGCTGTTCACAGCTGAGCTGAAGTCACAGACACTAAGCTTTACCTTCAACCAGAAGAGCCCAGTTACAGTAGGAAACAGCAAAGCTGGTGTCTACAGAAAGCTATTTAAATTCCAAGACATGTTGCTTTCTTAGCTATGTTACTTGTGTTTTATGAAAAAGCATGCAATAGATAACTCAGAGACTGTGTGTAATACACGTTTGTTACTATGGCTATTCCAAGACTAACCTTGAGTGTCCTCTGCTGCCTTGAACTACAACAATTACATAATCCCTAGCAGAAGCAGTTATAGACTTTTTGGCTAAGTAGTGAACAGTGAGTATTTCTGGATAACTACATGCTACCTAATAAAAATGTCAGCACACTGGATATTTATTTGAGGAGCAAATCACCGTCATAAAGGGTTACTTGATCCAGCTGTAAGTTAGCATTTCTAGCACGGAATGAGAATATCACTGTTGACACACAGGTGGTTGTAGTTACATAGTAGCTACTCAGGTTTTTTGCTAGAAAAACATTAATATTTCATCTTTCTTTGTCCTGACTCATCAGTGACAGCCAGTTTTCAAAAAGGATTCATACTTAGGAGACAAAAAGTGACAACCCTTGATAACCAGCGCAATCCACATATCTTGCAAACACTACAATGAAAACAAACTTGAGTCTTCAATAGCTGCACTTTCCAAAATTATTAGGTCAGCTTACCTCTAGGAAGAAAAGGGAGGAGATTTATTTATATTAAGCTGTGTAATGCTTCACTGAAGAGCAGGACATTCTCCATTAAAAGCAACTTGGAGACTTTGTGTGGGCAATCATGAGTAAGGTTACGTAGGAACAGCTAATGTTTAGCCCTGCTAAACTGGTAACTGGTAACTGTAACTGGTACTTCATGTACCAGTTACACAGGCTGTAGAGACTGCCTCAAGTACTTCTTTGATAATTCAAAATTAGGATTTTTATTTTTTTTAAATTAAGACAATTAGGGCTTACTTCATAGATACTGACTTGCTAAGCTCATCTGCACTAACTGCTGTGAGGAGCAGTATTGTCTTCTAGACTGCATCGTCACTATGCCTTAGGCTTTATTTACAACTTTTTTTGCATGCTGACTGGCTTATTCTTTATGGCCTCTTCCTCTTTTGCCTCGTACCTAGTTGTCCAGGTTCCATTGTGCACAATCCTTTCTTGGTACCTTACTGAGTGATACTTCACTTTTTCACTTTGCGCTGAGTAATGTTACACTCTGAATTAAAGATATACTCTTTTGACTTTGCCATATCCGAGTCCTCAAAATCAGAATATGCCGTGCTCCATAGCTGAGGTCCCTTACTTGTGTGGATTGTCCAGACTCAACACAGAGTTGCCCTCTGTTCATTCAGATTCAATTGCCTAAGGATATAACCAGCTCATTGGTTAAACAACTTCCTACATCACAGAGGTACAAGTCTCAAACCACTTCAAGGCATGAGAACTTATTTGAATAATCTTCCACAGTGATGGAAATATCACAGGATTTGTTATGTATCCTATCAAGTGTTTTGCAGTTGGCAACATAGTTGATAGTACAGTTGACCTTTATAATAATTTGTTGTTCTTTTGTACAAGGAGTAACAGACTTAATCTGACTAAAAACCAGCCAGCTTAAAATGGTCTGGAGACTAAAAGTTGCTCTCAGTAGCTGTCACTATCTGACCAACGCTTGGAGATCTAACTATATCACCAAAACAGGCAAACTCACAGGGAGTCAGGTCTGTTTTACAGCAGCAGGTTTAAGAGAAGAAGAGCATTTCTTCCCCAGTTGTACAAATAATTCCACAATATACAGGAAGACCCTCAAGCAGCTATTACAGTTGCCCAGTTCAGTAACTGAATTCTGAACCACATCCCTCACCCACTTCTGATCCCAAATGTGGCACTACCCAGCAAAAAATGTAGCTTGCCATTTTATTTATTACAAATTCTGCAGTCTTCACAGAAAATAAAAGGTTTTGACTCAGAGAGGTAAAGCTGCTATGTGCTTTATTTTTGTTTGTTGCTCTCCTTAAAGACACAGTAAACAGAAAAGCAGTATTTACTGGCAGAAGTTGAAAATTACTTTGCTGATATCCATGGTCATATGTTAATCTGCCGTAGATAAAATCTGTCCCTTTTTTCCCCAGTTCCACTCTCTACGGGTGAAGGCCAGCCATATCATTTCCTTGATTTTTAAGACCACAGCTTGGCTATATGTACCTGACCATCAGTTATTAGTGTCTGCACAAACTCTCTTTTTGATGCATTGTATTGCACTAGACATGAGCCAAAGGTCACAGTCGTGGTTCTGGTGAGGACAGATGGTAAATCTCAGGGTTGCAGGAAGTGGTGCTCATGGTGAGAAGACACCTGTACAAGTGATCCCCCTTGTTTCTGTTAAGGAGACGGGAGAGTTATACCAAAAAGTCTTTCTTTAGAAGAGACACCATTCACTAGCATAGGCAGAAAGACAGGATGATGTAACTCTAAGGGAATTTTTTTTTTTAACTCCCTTGAGCTTCTTAGTTCTTAGAACCACAGAAAAACCACAGAAAGAATTATGGCATTAGAAACTAAGGGAAGAACAAACAAGAGTAACATAAGGAGCATATGGATTTTATCCGTAGGCTAGACATGGTCAAAAGAAGAAGTAGCCTACAGAAGACAAAGGAGAGAAGGGAGAGAGGAGAGAGGCAGGGGGAAAGTGAGGGAAAGAGGCACTGTAGTTTGAGGAGAAGCCCTGAGATGCAAAACAAGAGGATTCCAGTTGTCCTATAGGACTCATTAAGATGTTATAATCTTATGTGGAAGCTGAGAAATACATGCAGGACATTATTTTTTTTCCAATTCTATGAATCTTTTACGCTTGTTACACTGAAAAATAATTGGATTTAGAACCCTTTACAGTTCTCGTTTCTTGTCTGCTTCTTCCGTAACACACCTGAAGACATGGATGTAACCTTCAAACACTCAAATGGGTTACAGAGATGGAAAAGGGTGAGAAATAAGATAAATGAGAACTTCATCTTGAAGTTCTAAGAAATCTTCATCTATGAATTATCAGTTCTGTGAACAAGTGATAGCCAGAGAGAAGTTGTACTATAACGGCTGAAGTAAGAGACTGCATGGTTGCCTTTTCCAAACATATGCAGTTCGATCAAGCATGTCCAGCATGATGGCACTCAAACACAGTTATTTGTCACTGTCAGCTGGAGGGATCTCTCCCAGGACTGTATGACAGAATCATCTGCATTAGGAACAACACTGTCAGCAGGTGGAGGAAGATGATCCTTCCTCTCTGCTCCGCACTGGTGAGGCCAGGTTTGGACTGTTGTCTCCAGCTCTCAGCTTCACACTACAATAAAGATATAGACATACAACAGCAAGTCCAGAAAAAGGCAGAAAAGGTGATTATGGAACTGGAGGAAAAGCTGAGACATCTGGATCTGTTAAGCCTAGAGAAGAGAAAGTTAAGGAGGATCTTATCAGATGTATAAATATTTGATCAGAGGGATGGTGAAGGAGTCAGGCAGATTACAGTATTGCCCAGGGACAGGACAAGAGGCAATAGAGACACACTGAAATACATAATTTTCCATCTGAATACCAGGAAACACTTTTGACCTTGTGGCTTATACATATTATTTGCTACAGATCAGGTAGAAAACTTAAATCCCAGCCATGTGAAGACTTTGTAGAACAATGGCATATGCCTGAACCATCCCAGCAGCACTGACTGCCTAGAAACACTAAGGTTTACAAATCTAGTGTGATCAGCTGGGAGGAGCAATGCATTCAGCTCTCACCAGCTGAATGTGTCTGTGGAGAAAGAATAGAGGGGAATATCTTGGAATAGTTGCTCCCAGTTTCGCTGCCCTTTGGTTCTTGGGGCTTGATCTAAGTAATTTACTGCCCAGTGATAATTATTGTCCAGAAGTTAGACCACAGAAATTAACAAACTCTCTACAAAAAGTTCAACATTATTTATTTCATGTCATGAATGCCTAGCTTTACCACTCAAAACAATCAGTTTCACAAGATGAATACGTTCCTGAGGTATAGCTGTTTCACACAAGTGCATTTTGAGAGAAACACTTAAAAAATTTGATTCAGAGCCTTCAACATTGAAGACATTAAATGAGTGGGACAGCAGTGTTGATTGTTGCTCCTAATTATGACTTTATTATGAGTGGATAATTAGAACTGAACCCAGCATTCTTTGTATTGGTTTTGTACTGAGCAGCGTGACTAATCTAAGGACATTGGGATGCCTGTGCTGTCTTGCAAACACATTTTGACATCATGAATGTGGAACCACGTGCTACCCTCAGCTGCTGTACATATGCTGCTTTCACTAGAGACCGTGGTCATTCTGTCTGTGCCCTGTCCAAAGGCAAGAGCCCACCCTTGTACAGAGACCACTTCAGGAATAAAGAAGAAGAAAGAAGTGTGATAACATGTTATTCTACAGCCCTCATCACCAGAGGGAAAGAAAGCAAGCACACTGGCTACTTTACTCAAAAAGAAAATGTTGTGGCAATGATTTCCCTTACACTTGTGCATGGATTACCCAGACTAGAGTTACTCCCCCTTTGGACTATCCCAAATCTGTAACTATTAAATGGAACAATAACTCACACACTAATGAACTTTATAAGGCAGATCAGTACCATTTTCTTCATTTAGCAGGGTGGAAATAGGGGCAGAGGAACTTGCCCAAGGTCCTCCAATATGCCAAGTGGTGGAGAAAGAAATAGAAGGTTTTCTGTTTGAATCCCAGCATCTCTCTACTGCACCTCAGTAGGATCCCTCCACATTTAGAAGATGTGCAAGTGGGAAACTCAAAAAAGTGAAAATAGTTATTAAAAAAGAATAGTTTCAGCAGAAGAACAAACTCTTCTCCAAAGTCGATAACTGAACTGTTATTTCAGGTAAGGAAGACAGTAGATGGCAGTGTCCCCCAGTACTTCCTAGGGAGACACAGCTCTCACACTCAACATCCCCGCTACAGAACACGGACCCATACCCCAACTAGTGACAGATGCTAGACAGGACAGAATTCACTCCCCACTGCCGGTTAAAACCAGGCAGTGCCTGCAAGAGTAGTGCTGTGCAGGCTCCTAGCTCATTTCTCCTTAGGAAAGCCCTTGTAGCTCACTTTTCCTGTCTTGCAAGTTAACCTACTATAACTGACATCTGTCAGATGGCAGTAGAAGATGATGTCTATTTCTGGACTGAAGGGAACACTGGTCAGTCAGCTCATCAAATATGTTCTATAGTAACAAATCATGACAGCTTTCCATTTTCTAAAGTCCTGACAGCTGGCCTTCAGACACAAGGTATTAAAAAGCCAGGGAAAAGGTCCTTGGGGAGTACAAAGATCTGGCTTCAAATTATGTGCTTCCACTGGCTTCCTGTGTCACAACAAACAAGACACTATGTCTCTCTGCATTCTGGTTCCTGTTGCAATGCAAAAATCTCTACTTTGGGATATATACTAAACAGTAAAAAAAAATTCTGCTCTCTCCATCAATGAAAGAATTCAGAATAAATCAAGTGACTCAGAGAATCAGATTTCTGTGGCAGATATCTGAAAAGCTGCTGAACTCTTCTCACAGGAAATTATCAAGATTATTCCATTAATGTTTGTGAGACAACTACCATACAGAAGCCCTAAGAGAAACATAGAAGAGAGATAAAGAAAATAAATAATGGAAAGAAGGAGCATTTTGAAATGGTTTTCTCAAGAGTAAATCAAAACTGAGAACAATTGTGGGGCAGATACCTTTCAAATTTCTCTGAAAGAAGAGGAGCACAACAAATTAAATCAATAGAAAGGTCAAGAATTAAAACATCTACTACTTCCAGTGCTGCTGGATATTCTGTTCCCTCGTAAAAATCAATATAACTATGTCAACCACAACATTGGCATGTAAAAACTGGTCAGTCATCTGACTTCTTCCTGAGCTTCGGTATTATCTTGGACTCTGAAGACTTTTATTAGACCACTTTGCAGCAAAACAACTGGTGTAGACCACAGTGATGTGAACTTTTAACACCAACAATGAGACTAGAGCAGGACATAGGACCTTACAACTGGCCTTGGGGTCAGGGATAAAGAATAATGGCAAACTAAGCCAACCTGACAGGACATGCCACCAGCATTTAATATTAGCCTTAATGAGTCATGCAGACATGTGCTAGAAGAGCAGATCCCAAACCATCCACATTCACAGCCTCCTTCCTCTAAAGGTCCATAGTAATACAAAACTTTTAACTACAGCACGCTAGTGATCTGGTTTCAATATACAAAAGGAGATAAAAACCAGTAGTTTTAAATATGCTGAGAATAAACTGTGATGCATCTCATGTCAGTGAAGGACAACACATACAAGGCTGAAGAGTGATAAGGGTGGGGATGGGCAGGAAATAAATAATTGCAATGGTCTTTGTTTTTCCAGCATATTGAGGGGAAATTTCCCTTTAATTACAATAGCACAAAATGAGGAATTTGGACAATTCCTTAGGCAGGATGGGGGAAGATTCTCCTGCAGAAACTGGCAAAATGTTGAATTTGCAGCTATGGTCAGTTGGAGCACCATTTCACACGGTGCATCTTATTGTTTCATTTTCAATGGCCCAGTCACTGGGGCTATCGTTGTGAGGAGAGGGAAGAAAAGAGAAAATAAGGGCCAGGCAGCTGCACCTGAAGCTCCCTTATATGCTGATTTTAGAGTTCTTGCATGGTCTGAAATGATTCCTCAGCTCTTTCAAAGTGTGAGGAAAATAGACTTCCTTTTGTGCTCACAAAGTTTCGTTTCTCTGATCTTTGCCTGATAAATTGACTTGGTCATATACAGGCATTTCACGTTTTGTAGAATTGAAAGTTTGCCTGGTTTGTGTGTCCAGAGCTAGAAATTTCAGGGACTAAGCAGCCACTCGGTAAGAATGACTGAAGGACATTGAAAGAAGAGATTGTTCAGCTATTTAGAAAGAAAAAGAAGTATACTTGTACTCCTAATTTTAGGAGCCCACATGTTAACAGATACCTTTTAAAAAGGCATTTTGCCACAAACTGAACAAAGTACGAATGGCAGAAGAAAGCTGTGTCACCAGAGTGACTTGAAAAAAGTTGCTTATTCATTGAATTACCTTTGCTTAATGCTTTTAGACTTTTAAAGGCATCATATTATAGCTATCCTACCTCTCAAAACATTCTTTCTTACAATCCCAGTACCATAGATGAACTCAAGAAGATCTTTACATACTTTATTTAATAAAAAGTTGTCTAGGCCACTATTATTTCTTTGCACCACCCACGCACACTGCAGAGCACCACTTCTGCTGGACCCTGATACCTCCACCCTGAAATGTGCCCAACATACATCCTGTTGCTGTGGGTTTAGCACCAGCTTAATATAAGAATTAGCTTTTCTCAATGGCATCAGCAGCAGCATCCCAGGAACGTGCTGGCAGGTGTTCAGCATCACAGGTCTTGCATAACTCAGCAAGATGAATTGCCAAGTAGTGGCTTGGGCTGAGGTTCAAAAGTTTTTTCTGCTGGCAATTTCAGGTTTGCCACTGGTGACACTAAAATAGGGAAAGGATCCAAATGTAAATACTTAATAGGTGTTGGCCAAGAGTTTGACTAACAGGATTTACAAACTTCTCAGACTCCTCAGTTTTGTTTTTAGAAAAGCAAGCCTAGGGTTCATCTTGATGTTAGAGAAGCCAGTGACTTTGAAGATTATGACATTGCTGGGGAGTTTCTCTGAACACGGGCCATGAGGTAAGGCTTTGAAACAAACCACAAATAAAACTACAAAGCCTTGCCTTCTAGATGTGTCCATGTTTTCTTTTTCTCTCTGAGCTATCAGGAGAACACCTAATCACTGTCCACTCTTCTAACCAGAGTGTCCTTCCAAGTCACCCTTCAGCCAGAGTCAAGCCCCGGCAGAGTAAGAGCAGCACATACAACGTGACCACGCAAGGCTCAGCTGTGCCCTCAGGCTTCAGTGTTTGCATCCAGCATACCTTGCCGTCAGACTCAGTGTCACATTCTGTCCTAGTCTGTGTGCAGGCATGCTTGTGTTTCATGTCACATATAATAAAGAGTAATTTTAAGAAGGATTGTCCTATTTTGTAAAGGGTTGCCACATACATACATGTAACAGAAGCTCTTGCTGCCTGCTTTCACTGAAGTCTGTATTGAACAGGGCTATGCCAATGATTTATTTTTTCTGCTCAGCAATATAAGCAAACAAAAAGAAAGATGAAGTTATACTCTCATTAACCAGAATACAATTTTTTCTTCTTTAATTCTCCTTCTTCCTTCAACAACAAAAAAGTATCACAGGATCACAAAATATTCTGAGTTTGAAGGGACCCACAAGCATCATCAAGTTCAACTCTTAAGTATCTATCACACTAACTAGCTATCACACTTCTTTCCCTCAAAAAATAATGCCCTAAAAGAACAGACCTCTACAGATTTTATATTTTCCAGCTATTCTTTAAAAGGACATTACATTCTTTGCTTTACTATAGGATGTGCCAGAAGGTCCTGAAGACTGTAAATCACAATTTCAAAGCAATATTCCACAAAACCCAGTAACAGAAAAAACAATTAATTAATTAATTTGGTGATCCAATACTACGGCATCTCTCGTCTCATCTTTTGGTTCAAACAGCATCCAATGTTTGCTCTGCTCTTTTACCAGTCTTTTAGGAATCTAGTTCAAACATGTCAAAAAAAAATAGTTTAGAGTTTTTTTCCATCCTTTTCATCTGTTTTAGAAACAAAACTTCAGGATTTACCTTATTTATTTTGTTTACACTTTCAGCCCTATTTAGCAAACTAAGCTATTTCAGTAAGGAGACAGTAATTAATA
Source organism: Dendrocincla tyrannina (assembly GCA_035047865.1). Taxonomy (NCBI): domain Eukaryota; kingdom Metazoa; phylum Chordata; class Aves; order Passeriformes; family Dendrocolaptidae; genus Dendrocincla; species Dendrocincla tyrannina. The sequence continues at coordinate 89,711,958 of JAWWMP010000081.1, read as the reverse complement.
TCCGTAGTGCATAAGGTTCCAGAGGTCCCCCCAAAAAAATCACAGTTTCACTTTCTATGTTATAGTAAAGCTACTGCCAGCCTAGCTAAGGAGTCCACAGCCCTCACCAGTAGGAGAGAGCAGGACTGGAGAACAAAAACAGTATGAGAGGCATAGAAGACTTTCTGGTAGCTCCTATTCTGAGAGCATTCCACTAAGAGTGAAATGCATATGAAAGCATTTATAATGTATTTTTACTGGACAACCCCCTGCCTGCAGTAGCAGCGTGCATTACTTCAACAACAGCTGTGGCACTGTGCAATGCAAAAGGACTTAAGAGACCTCACTGTCATCCCTAGCTGACCCCTGACTATCAACAGTTTACAGACTACTCCTTGCAAAAGCATGTACACCACTACACAAGTCACTGTAGTACAAAACCCTGACAGGAGTAACATCCTGCAAGGTTTTCCTAGTCATTTAGAAATCTCAAGAAATGTGAATCTCAGAGTGTTCTACTTCAGGGAACCTATTAAAACCATTTTAAGACAAAATTACAGACAGCATCCTCATGGTATAAAATACCCACGTCTCCCCCATCTTTAATATGACCAGCTTCTTTAAATCCTGGCCATGCCCCGGCTTTGGTGTTTCAGAACACAAATTTTAACTTGACTTAATAGACTTGCCTCATCTATTAATCTATGTTAAATAAAATCAAAGCTGAAGCTCAAACACAAAAAAATCTAAATTTTGTGAGGAAGCTAATCTTTTCTGTTTTTTCCTTTTTGCTTGATAATCATTATATTCTGTTGAATAACCAGTGTATTTCCTAATATAGCTGCAAGGGGTTTCACAATAGCATTCATTCATTTAAAAAAAGGAGAGAGTCAAAGCTCTTCTGTCTTACATCACTTTCAATGAATGCTTTAGAGCGAAATGGCAATCATGAGACCTCCAGCCTACACGAGGAGGAAGTGGTTTTGCAGGCTTGCCAGATTAAAGAGTGACATCACATTATCTTCGTCAATGCTGATTCCAGCTCTTCGATAATCAGGCAAACATGGAAAGTGCTGTTCTCGTATCACATGGTCAGACATCACTTTCCATTCATTAGTGGAGCTAGCACTGCTTGCCTCAGCAGAAGCCCTGCCTCCTCTACTGTAGGAAACTTGCAAAAGCTAAGAAAATGCAGCAGAAAGAACAACCATCTCTACTCCTTTTCTGACCTATTCAAGATTCACATTAAAAAGCCACTTGCCAATTGTTTATGTCACAAATCAGAGAAAACTGAGACCCTTGCCATCACTTTCAAATAAGTTTTGTGATTTTTTGTGTATAAAGGTGAAATGTTTGGAGAGCTCTAGGTTTTCAAATTGCTTATGAAATATGGAGTTAAAGCATGACAGGAAATGTTATTGCATCCCCTCTCTGAAAATATGCTAGCACAAACTGCAAATGATGGACATGGTCCCAACCACCAAGAATTCAAACAGTGCACCATGGATTTTTCCGTGACTTGATTTTTCAGCAAAGTGCCAGTAACTCCCAGACTTTTACTTTGTTTATAAGGGTTCTGCACTGAAACTTCTCTGAAATAGAAGATAGCTGGGATTCATAGCAGACACTTTAGAGAGCTTTCCAAGGTTATAAATGCATTGTTTCTGTTTACAGAAGTTTGGGCTTAACCTGCAGCCTTTTTGAAGTGAAGAGGCAGGAATGTCTTTGTACAGACACTTTTATATAGGTTCTAGCATTATTACACGGAACAGCTGATACATGCTCCTGATCTGTCTGGAGAGGAAATTATCTGACTGTCACATATGGTCTCAAAATTACATTCATTACTGTCCCTGTGACTTAATGCTTCTTTTCCACATAGGACACTGCATAGAGATGTATTTGTTAAACACTTTACAATTCATTTTCCACGTAACTCCAAAAAAGCATGCAACATCTTTTAGAGAAGAACAGATTGTGGTCAGTGCCCCAGGGATACTCAGGGCTCTTACACCCCTCACAAAAGTAAATGTTCCACAACAGTAACACAGGGAACACCAGCAGTACAGATGCAAGCACGAGGCTTTCTACAGAAGCCCAAGGTATTCGTCCAGAACACAGTACAAGGCAGCGGCCAAGGTGAAGATGAGGCAACAGGTTTCTCTCTTCCAGCTCCCTTGCAGACTTTTCCTTTATTCATTTCCACTTTGTTGCGGAAGGCTGGAAGTGGAATTCCTCACTGTGCATCTGGACTTAGCGAAGGGGACAGGCATGGGGACAGTAAAAGGAAAGTCTTCAGCTGAGACTGGGCCTTGAGAGAGCACGAGGCTATGATGCCACCAATCTAGAGCTAAGAACTCACATTTTCTGCAGATTTATACTTGTCTAATTTTGAAATCCAGTTAGGCAAGAGATTCAGTTGAAGTTTTTTTCATGGCTGAGGCTTTTATAACATTCCTCTCTTTAACTTTCTGGTGTCCAGAAGGAAATCAGCTCACCAAAGACAGCCCTTTGATAAAGGCATGAGTAAGCTTGTTTTGATTTATGCAGCTTCATGATTTCAGTAGGGAACACATCTCTTTAGGACCTGACCTCAACCTTTTTTTTGTCTGAGAACCTGCTGAAGGAGGAAAAGGCAGGGAGAAAGGCAGCAAGAACACCGTACAACTGCATAACCAGAAGTTTTGTAAGAAACCAAACTAAAGCATCAGTAAAGTAGAAAGCCTGCAGAAATTCATAGAGAGAGTACAAACAGGCCTTCAAGTGAGCACAGAACACATACCCAAATCTACAAATGCAGCCCCACAGCAGGCTGCAGTGTTGTGCAACTAACACGCAGACAGAACATGACTCTCAGCTACGAACCACCAGCTATGGGACAAAAGAGAAATGGCAGCACTCCAGGATGGTTGATTTTCTCAACCTCCCAGGTTCCACACCCAAGTCTTTAGGTGACCAAGACATTCACTGCATACAGTGTAAAGCCCCAGTGGGGAGGAATGGTAGGGGGCACTGCATAATTAATTAGAGATGGAAAATTATCCCCCAAGGTCTCAGTTGTATTCTGTCATGAATACATGACAGCTGAGGCTGGAAGCAGCTATATCTCAGGCCAACTCACACGGTGCCATCTCAACAGCAACTCCTGTCCTGGTTCCTCCTACAGCATCCCATCTGAGCACATCCCATACCAGCACAAGTTTGCTGTTGACCCGATGAGATCCTACCATTCTCTCTCATGGAAATTGTTCAAAAAACACCTGAAATTTCTCACCCATTCAGGTTCAAGGCCTGAAATATTTCCACTTTCTATCAAAAGTTTCCTTGATTGCTAAATAACTCATAGAAAAAAAAGCCAAAAAAACCCTCCCTAGAGTGTTTAGTATTACTTTTTAAATTGCAAGATTAAAAACTCAGCTAATCTGATCTCAGTTTACTCGCACTGTTTAATCTCTAGGAACTCTGGGTAAACTTAGAGGTGAAAGACAGCAAATCTTATCAGAGTAGAAGCAAGTCGTTCCCTGAAGTAAACTAAGTTCCCTTTTTCATTTGCACAGCTACGTCATAGGTGGCAGAGAGGAAATCTCCCAAGCCTGTCAGACCCAAAAGTGGTATCACACGACAACGCCCACAAGGTTAAATAAGCACCATTCTGATAAACCCCAGCCCAACAAAGGAAAGAATTACTGCTCCCTTTTTAAACTGGAAGTCCCAATCAAGATTATAATCCCCAGACACTGTGGCCCAAAAATAAAAATAAAATAAAATAAAAAATATACACAAGTGTAGATTGAACAAATCAACCAAGGAAGTTTGTCACAGGTATTATGTGCACACTCATGCAGTTCATCTGAACTGAAGCACTCTACAAATGAGTGTATCTCCCCAGGAGCTTTCATCATAAGAATGAAATTTCTCAGCTCTCAGGAGGCAAAAACCAGTAAATAGTTTAGATCATGAAACCTGAATAGCTAATAGCATGTTCAGAGTGCATTTTGTAGCAGAAATTCACTTCCTCAAAGTAGTGGCGTTTGCACTGAAGTTATAAAAATCCATTTTACCCACTTCTCTTAATCTAGAATCTTGGGTTCATGATAGATGAAAATGCTCTGACCACAGACATTTCTAAACTGAAAAGGAATCGGGAAGTGATGCCAGCTTCTTCTGTCATTCAAAGGTTTTGGTTAATAAATGTCACTTTAGGTTCATTTGAAAAAAATCACTTGTAGTCACAGGACATTTACTTATTGCTTTTGTTGATATTTTTTATTTGGAAACTAAAGGTCTAACAGGAGAACTAGGCCATCATGCTACACAGTATGCATATTGTTGTACGTAGATTATTTTCTGAAAAACTTATATTCAATCAGACATTCAGGTAGGGTATTGGTGGTGAAAAGACTGGGCTGTGGACCTTAGGAGAGGTGATAAGAATTACATTAACTAGTTTTGCGCAGCTTAGGTCTGAATGTAACTCACCGTGTAGGAGAACAGCCCACAGTTTATATCCTGTGCCAGCGCATTATGGGTAGCTTTAGATGCCAGGTAGGCACCCTTTCTGTACTACTGATCTGAGAGATGAAAAGTGTGTCATCTCTACCTGATCCCTCCTAAGATCTCAATGTCTAAAGGGCATGCAAATTGTGAGGCAGCTTTACTTATGCATGAAGAGAAAAACACATGGCAAAGTAAAATAAAAGTATCACAAAGGAAAAGTCAATCTAATTTTCTTAAGACTATGTGAGTGTTACTCTAGATAGGCACCTTTTGGAATAGGTATAGTACACAATGGCAAATGGTTTCTTGAGGGAGTTTCTTCTTTGTCCATACTGATCTCTTTCTCCCTGACCTTGCCAATGCCAGAGCCTCTCAGACTCTACAGCTAGCATATCAAACAGAAATGAACTTAACTAGCTAGACCCAGCCTGAGGCAAAGACAGGGGATTTGATTGTCTGTGAGGGCAGTCAAATGCTTATCCAGGGTGATGAGACATTCTAGACAACCTAGTTTCCTGGAGAAACATTTGGGATAGAGTTAAAACCAAAACAGTAAAAATTTAGTCAACTGTCTGCCAAAAAGAAAAAAAGAAAGTCCATGCTCCAGCCAGGCCTAGCCCAAGAGCCCCATCTAGAAAAGATGAGTACCAGCTGTATGAGCCAAGCATACTATCTGCACAGATAGTTTCTACCTCTTGTCTTCATAGCCTGTTACTGCTGCAGGGAAGAAACCATTTTTTTGCGATGCAGTGATTATAGTATGTTGCACAGGCTTGACTTTTGAGTTGGTTCAATTCATCCTTGAGCCTTTTCCTTTTTGCAGCTCAGTAGGTAAGCTTACCCTACGAGACAAAAAAGAAGAGCCTCATGTTGGCTGTATTTTGTTGGGAGTAAGGTTAGAGTTTGCCTTTGGCTTCCAGAACCAGAAAGCCCTGTCAACAAAGACTAATATGAGGCACTGCTAAGTATGGAAAACAAATCAAAGCATTCTAGTCAACAGACAATCCTCTGTCCAAGTGGGAGAGATGACACAGTAAGATGCCATGATCTGTCACTGCCTACTTATAACCTTTACTGCACTGATTTCTCTTCTGATATGCTATGCACTCCCTGCCCACCTTTACTACACTGATTTCTCTTCTGATATGCTGTGCACTCCCTGCCCTCCTCTAGGTTACTTAAACAGCTCAGCGAAAGACAGATGCAATGCTGCACTGCTCAGCAACCTCTTTCTTCCCAGGAACCACATGCTGCTGAGGAAACACCACTCCAAGCACTGTTCCAAATTTCATGAGAATAAGGTTTTCTCACAATGATTTCTAGCACTGCATTTCTTCAGTGAGTCAGCAATACTCTAGAAAAAGCATTTCTCATGGCAGGGCAATATTTTTACTAATGGCCGAAACCAGAAGGTAGGCACATAACCAGAAATTAAGGAAATAGGATTAAAATGCTGAACCTTCAGAAAGATCATTTTTCCAGAGAGAAATGAAGTCTCTTACCAGACCTTTCGTCTGTGTTCTGTGGTCAACAAATAGAAAATTCTGATAAAAACATCCCCCATAAAATTCTCTTAGCTCACTGTTCCACCACAAAAAGACATGTGCCCCTAAATTTTACCTGGCAGAAAACATTACTGCTCTGACAACCAAAGTGATCAACAAGAGACTCTGAAACCATAGGTATCCATCAGGACCACATAGCTGCAAGAAAACAAACAAACAAAAAAACCCTGAGAACAATAAACAGAGCTTAAGAAGAGTTCTGTGTTTTTAATCACAAAAATAGTTAGCAACTGGACCAGGCTTTATCCCCTTCCCTCTTTTGGATAAGAGCAGCAAAGTCAGTTGCTCTTAGTATTGGAGCTACACAGAGAGGCAGGTAGCATACCACAATTGGGCTTTGCTTCTTCCACATTCCAGAAGAGTCTCAGCACACACCAGGTTTATCATTTTCACACGAATAGGAAAGAGAATGGAGAAAGGTCACTTTCTGACATGCTGACCTCTGCTCACAGCAACACCAAGACAGCAAACCTACAGCACCGCAAATAGATTAGCAGTTTGCAGTAACCTTCCTTCAGGCACTGGCATAACTTTCTTGCTGGGTTGAAAATATTCCCATTAAAAAAAGCAAAAGGAAACCTCTGAGTTGTAATATAAAAATACTTGTACATTGAGCACAACTCCTTAAGAAATAAAGATCAAAGTTGCCAGCTAGAGTCAACTGCTTTCCAAAATAATCTTTGTAGCTGCCAGGGAAACCACAACAACCAATGGCTAAAGGCTCCTCTCTTCTGCATGACATGGAAATCCACAAACACAGGCAGGGGGAAGAGGGTGCAAATGAAAGGAAGTCCCTCTCTACCAGGAGGATGTGCATACCAGGCTGCTGTCTGCTTCCTTACAATTGAGAAAGTCTATTGTGAATTGGGAACTGATAGTTGCTATTAAAGGTAGAGCATGATGCCAAAATAGCATGGAAAAACCGCTCAAAGACATAATTTTATCTTTAAGCAGCAAAGGTATTTATTGTATACAACATTGGAGAGCTCCCGATTGGCATCGGACAAAGTAGCTCCCAAGTTCCAGTGTAAAGTCAGGGTTTTTATACAGTTTTTCAGGGTGGGTTACAACATTTTACATACATATTCATTAGGTCTAGGTATCTAATTATAATATTCATGGTAGACGGGGTTTGGGCGGAGCCTGGGTTGAAGTCATCTTTTGGGGAGGTTTTTGGTGGTCGTTCCTGTTTCTTCAGCCTCAAAGGGATCGTTTTCTCTCCTCTTCCTTGGTTGAACTTTTCACCTTTTCTCTACGTGTCCGAGCTTACAAAGAAAACCTCCTGACTCATCCTGGCTCCTGACCTCCTTATCTCTCTGGATGCCCACTCTCCATATTATCTCTCTTCTAACACAATGGGAGGCACTCCTTTGGTCAGTTCACCTTTGGGAACCTGTTTTCTCAGTTTAAAACACCATATTTCTTAGGGCAAAGTGCTGAGTCTCCTTCTAAATTAACTTTTTGAATCCTTGCCCTGTTTCAAGCACATCTCTTTTGCACAGTCCAGGTCACCAATGTGTGAGGTGATCCTACCCTAAAAATTGATACAGGGGCTGCTACCACTTATAGCGAGACAGATTCCATCTTTGGTTCTACATTTTTGAGATGGCAATATAGACAATGCTAAACAGCCTATCCATCCACTAATTACACATATAACAAATTATGAAAGACTGTAGCACTATATATATGACCAAACAAGCTGTGCTGGGACTGGAGGATACAGAAGTATCATCTGAAAATGACCATGGATGTCTGTCCATCCAGCTTGTCTAACCAAAATAAAGATCTCAAGATGCCTATGTTTGGTGCCCAGAGTTCATAGATGGAAAAAAACCCTACTTTTCTGGCAGAGACTGCAAAGAAAGTGCACGAGTAACCTTCATATTGCACAGAGTTCAACTTCTTTCCTACCCAGAATCTGGCAGGCTGAAGAAGCAAGAGGAGGGAAATAAAAAATGAAAGTTGCCAGCGGTTCAGAAGCACCATCCACTTTCTAAGCAATATCATTTCTACTGTACCTAAAGGCCAGCCTTGCTCTCTGATGCAAGAAGACTTGGTTCTGAGCTGAGCAATGTTCTACCTTGTACGGGGAACAGCCAGCACGAAAAGAAGATGCACAGACTCTCCACCTCTCTCCTCTGCTCCACAATCCACAGTAAAGTATCTTCAATGATTCCTAGTTCCTTAAATGTGAAACTCCATCACTGAAGACACCTACAGTCAGAGCGAAATGGGATTTGTGATAGAAGAGAGTCACTGATATTTGGGTATGTATGGAAGAGAGAGAGAGGGTGATAGAAGAGGAGTGACAGGAATCGGGCAGAGCTCTGTTTGTATTGTGTCCCATTATTTTCAGAGTTCAATGTTCCTAGACTGTTTATTCAGTTTAGGCTCCTTCCATGGCTGAGGTTTTTTGACTTTTCAGTAACTGAAGTCAGTAGATCTCTTTAATGCCACATTTGCTCAATTGCTGATCAGTTCCTTTCCTTGCTTGTGTATTCTGGAAGGTCATACCGGATACACCAAAATGGGGTCATTATGCCATATGCTTATTTACTATGTGTACGTTAGACCTTTTGTGTGCTATTTTTCACTTGTTATCCATCATTATATGTATTTATCTTCAAGTACCATATGGAGCAGTAGGATGGGGTATATATATGGAGTCAACAGATGGTAAGACTGTGTGTGATTAATATGTTCTCATAACTTTTTATTGTCTCTTTCTCTTATATGTTCTACTTTCAAAGTGTCATTACTTTTGTCATCCCTGTTGTCATTTCTTTATTCCTGTATCCTATCAAACAAAGACAAAAGAACTTAATGTCTGGTTTTGAGATTTGTCTTTTTTAGTGTACTAGGTGCTACTTCTATTGAGGTGATTCATAGGTCCAAAAGGGCCCATGTGTTCTGATCTTTTTGTATAACACCAAATACAGAATTTTACCCTGCAGCTTCTTGAGTAAAAGGAGTGTTGCTCCCAGCTACTGCATGAACACCATCAATATTTTATTGTCTGTATTTCACATGGCAGTCATTCTGCAAAATGATAAAAAATCCTTTAGAAGATTAAACAATAACTCATGCTATTACATTGCAACTTAAATGCAGACAGAAGGACCTACATTGAGTTAGAACCAGTTTACTATTCCACTGGAGGCACTTCAGAAACCTCTCTGAGATCTCTGAGACATCCACATGTGCACTGAGACACATGACAGGGAAGAAATCGTGCACATGCTCTGGCCTGACCCTGCATATCACACCTCCCAGACAGCTCCACCCTGTTTCATTTTGACTGTCCTTAGTAGTACAATGGTTTCACTTGCCAGCTGTGGCACAGGAAGCACAAGCATGTTTCCCCACTGAATTAATAGTTTCCAAGAAGTCTTTTACATCTGCCTTACCTGAATGGGTGGGCATACTATCAAAAGGTCTCAGTTTAGCTGTATTGCCTTTCCTGCCAGGTATATTACTTCCATTACATGGAAACTGTGTGTCCAGCACTTGCTAAAATGACTCAGAGCAACGGATCCTAATGTCTATTGGTTTTTATTGCCAGGTTAAAATGTTGCCTGAACTGCCTCCTCTCAATACATTCTGAAAACAAGGATGACTCTCCATCAAATTCTTTAAGGAAGGGCTTTTTGTCTTATAGCAGCATGATTAGTTCGATAAATCTGCATGGCAATGAGTGCAAGCAAAAACTTCCATCTTGACCTCTAGGTATGCAAAGCTCCATGCCTTTATTTACCTTTTATTTCATTATTAGATGAAACGTAAACTGTGACTTTCAGACATTGCTGCTGAAGATGAGATTATAGTGAAAGGCCTAAGCACAGGATGTTCAGAACAGCCTATTTCCAGATTGTACAGAAGAGGTGCTGCAACTCTATGCACCTATGATTTCCCTTAAATATGATTACTAAAAGGGTTTTATCTTACAGTTTTCTCTAGATGCACCATACTTGACACTATGTTGTTTAATAGTAAGCTACCAGTTAGTAAAAAAGGAGCAAGCAGCTGGCAATTACATACAGGTTGAAATATATCATCTAGAGCCTGTTATTCTCTAATCCAAACAACTGCTACCAAAGTCAAGGGGGATTTGCTAATATTAATAGTATAGATTAGTGTGAAAACAGGAATTTTCTAGGCACTACCAGGAAACACATTCATCATGATACTCAAATATAGATATTACCATATTTAAATATTTCCTCTACTGTTTCAATGCAAGGTTCTGATTATTACTATCACTTTGTTAATGTGATACTATGCCTATTTGTAACTAGACAGATCACAGATAAAAATAGTGACCCAAAAGCTGTTTTGAACACTAACATAATTTCAAACACTCACACAGTACTGGCATCTCTATTACACCCTCTTCAGATCATACACAGAAGAAACATATGAATTTCTTAATTAGCTGCATTACCTGGACAGGATGAACACAGACAGCAATCTTAGAAGACTGTCAAGGATTGTCAATACTGTCAATGACTATCAAAAGTTAGACTCTAGGAGGAAACCAGAAATCATGGAGGGAAACAACCACCTGAGGCATCAGCAATTAGTCACAGATCATTGAATGTTGGGACTTTCATTTTGTAATGGCCTTAAAATTGTGTTATGCTAGTATTGATAATGAATTCTTGTTATATTTTACTGATGAAGGGAGATATGTGAACACAGAACCAAGCCAGTTAGACGTGCAGGTGTGACCCTGTGTGTTGCATAGAGGTTGATATTACATAGCACTAGTAAGCTAAAGCTCAAAGAGTTGGTGAATCAGACTGTCAGGCTCTGAGTGAAAACCAAACACCCACAAGCTGAATGAGAGAAAGTGAAAAAGGAGATATGTCATCAGAGTTGGTTCTCACCATCTGTAACAGCTTGATGACAAACAGTTGCTATTTCATCATCTTTCTACTAGACAAGGCCCTACTAAAATAAGAGGAAAATTTCACAGTAGATTTATAAATATGCAGGACAGTGAGAGAGGACCACGAAATTTGAGCATCTCAGTTACCTATTAGCTGTCTGATAATTGTTCCTTCAAAAAAGCAAACAAGCAAAAATGAAGAATTGAGTGTGATTCAAGCTTTTAAATCCTTTATTTAATTCAGCTGCTTTAGGAAGAAGAAAATATGCTTTTAGAAATTCAGGAGACAGGTTGCTGCCTTTGCCGCCATCCTGGAAATATTAACATTTTGAATATAGGGAATATCCTGGTTGAATCAGAAAAGCTAAAGTGAAGAAAGTAATAATTTTCAAGACCCCTGAATGCATTAACTGCTGAGGATTTCCCAATCAGAGTCTTCTGTATGTTCCCAGTCAAGAAGGATTTGGCAATGGATCTAGCTATATTGTGAATGTCTTTCTACTTCTGGAGGCTCAGGTTATATAAGCTGTGATGAAACTATGCTGCAATGATAACAGATGTTACAGCTGCTATTTTTCATGAACATAATGCATAGACAGCAGCAGGAGTGTGAGCTAGTATGACAGTATGAATTAAACTGAATTAAACTTTCCTGGAAATCAATTGCTTTTACACAGTTGTTTTTAAGCTACTTGAGAATGCATGGTTTCATTGCTTATGTGCTCACTACAAATATTTTCACTGTAATTAATTATGTGGTATCTTTCTGTTAAATAACATCTGGCTACCTACACAAAAGACTTGAACTCAGTATTGTAATTTTGTGTCTGGAATTTTAGTCTGCCAGGTATCCTAAAATATGCCTGAGTTGACACATCTCTTTCTTGCGCTGCAGCAAACATCTAAACAGAAATAGAAAGAGAAACAATGACTGTACATGCTGCGTGTTGGTATTCTGCATAGTCTAAGTAACTTCCAAGGCAGAATGTGTTGTACTGATCCACATGCTCCAGTTCTAAGGCTTCTTTACTGTCTATGAACAGCACACTTCATTTTCTGGGACTGCATATTCGAGATTGTTTTCCATAAAGAGCCTTGGTTATTCAGCTATGTAAGAGCAGATACTGGAAAAAACCCATCACTTGAATTTCTCCTAGTTATTGACTTTTATTATTTTTTTTAAAAAGACAAAAAAAAAAGGGAAAGGAAAAAAAAAAAAAAAAAAACCAAACATAATCTGAGATGAGAAGACTTCTCTTCTGTGTTGCCTGTCAGTTTGACCAGGAACGTGGTGCCAACAGAAAGAAAAAAGACACAGTTTGAGTAGGCTAGTAGAAAGATAAAAGAAAAAAAATATTTGTGGGGTTTTTTTATGCAGAAGCCAAACTTAATTTTGCACCAGCTATGTGGACAAAGAGGTACATCCACTGCACATGTTAATGAGATCTCCTCACTAATCTTTAATCTAACCCCAGCTGAGCCCTTCTCTACATTTTAACTTGATACCTGGGATTTATACTATATACTAGACTTCAAACTTGCAAGTAGGGGGGTTGTTAACTCCATATATGCTCAGTTTGATTATTTCTCCACATTGGTTGGTTCTTTAATTTTCCTGTTGTTCAGTGTTTTAAATAGCTTTTTCTAAATACTTACTCATAATCTTTTCCGAATACATTTTATTTCTGTTTCATGAATGCTTTATTTTTGCAGGGGAGCACAAATCTTTCTCGTTACTGGCAAATGACAAGAAAGAATTTCTGTCAATCAGTTCTGTGCTCAAGACCAGGTAGGAAATTTCAGCTTCCTATTCAGTACCATACACAGAATATAGACTAATCTGGTCTTTCCTGAGACAAAGCATCAAGAAATTATTGCTCCTAAGTGCCTGACAGAATTGCACTTTTGCTTACATTGATGTAACACAAAAACAAAGAAGCCCTCTTAGAGATCACATGGTCCAAACCAGGTTGCTTATGATCAGCTTATGACCCATTATCATTTCATGCCCTGACACTGGCTTTCTTCTGGAGAAAGGAATGAGTCTTGTGGTTTCAGCTACAGAGAGGTTTTGGTTTGCAGCTTGTCTTGTCAAGGAAGGTCACCACTCCGTGTAGAGAGTGTACTTGAATCCACAGGGTAAGGAAATCCACTTGCTGCCTCCCCTCAGTCTCACAGGCTCTCCTGTCATTTCCTCTTCAGGCAGACCTTGAGCAGATTCTCTTCACTCTGAGCAGCACTTCTCTCCAGTAAATGTGGTCCAGTGTATTTGAAAGCATATGTCCCACGGATTTTTGTGGGAGTTTCACAGGAATGAAGCACTGCTCACCATTGGGGGAGTGGGACAGACACCTGTGAAGATGCTAGCCTGGAAAGGTTATGAATTATGGCAATGCATACTTGAAATAAAACCAAAATGGTTGCACGGTATAAGTAGCTTCAAATGGAAAGACAAACACTAAATTGAAGAGGATATCTTTATTCCATTTGGAAAGGCAGAAGTGTGGTGTCAAACCGGAAAATTAAAACATTTCCTCCTTTTATTTTAGTTTTGTACTGGCATGAGAACAGAGTCTTGAATTTTCTAGGCACTACCAGGAAACACATTCATAATGATACTCAAATATAGCTATTACCATATTTAAATATTTCCTCTACTGTTTATTACTTACACGGTCAGCTATAGCTGTTTCCAATTCAAGATGATTACGACATGCAGACGAAAAAGCTGAAGGAGAGGAGGGAAAAACTTTTGTTCCTAAACAGCTTACCTCTTCAAAAAAGAACAATGTTTACTGAGATAAATGAAGAGAGGGTGGTTGTTTTAGATCACTATGACTAATGTTAAGAAACAGCTGGTAAGGAATATTAGGTAATCACATACACAGGCTGCACATTGGGAACATTACGCTAACATACCTACTATAATTTTATTCCTTTCCCCACGCATTTATTCAAAGCTGCAGCTGCGATACTGGCTTTTGAACACTAGAAACTATCAGGAAAAGCAGCATGAATCATCATCTTTTGCTTGTGTTATTTAACTTAGTCAGTCAAGAGCAGTTCTTCCAAGAGAACAATAATAAAAGGAAAATAATAGTTTCTTTAAGAGACTTTTGAAGACTGCCTTGCTTTTCCTTTTTCTCTTTTCTTTTCTTTTCTTTTCTTTTCTTTTCTTTTCTTTTCTTTTCTTTTCTTTTCTTTTCTTTTCTTTTC
>JAWWMP010000081.1:89655269-89697710 GCA_035047865.1 Dendrocincla tyrannina | reverse complement strand
CCTTTCCTTTCCTTTCCTTTCCTTTCCTTTCCTTTCCTTTCCTTTCCTTTCCTTTCCTTTCCTTTCCTTTCCTTTTTTCCTTCCCTTCCCTTTTTTGTTCTTTATTGAAGATAACCACTAGCTTCTTCAACTAATTCAGAGTTACAGCCACCACACAATAACTCAGATATTTTGAAAATCTCACCCAGGACCTCAAACATGAAGTTGGGTTCTACAGTGAAATATTTGTGGTGGTCCCCATTTCTCTACTGTGGGATTGACCTAATTTCCAAGGTAGGTTGTGCCTTTCAGATGGCAACATTTCTGTTCCATGAGTTCAGAACAAACCTGCCGAGGGAGAAGAGAGGCAGCGAGGTTTATTCTGTACTGAATAGGCACATCCTATTCTCACTGCTTCTGTTTCCGATCCCTTTAGAACAAATTCTGACAAAGTAGTTCCGTCTCATGTCAAGATGTTTGTAGTGGCTTTGTGATTAAACACGCTATTGCTCATGCGGTCATCCATTTAACTGAGGCCAGATGACAATTAACTTTATTTTTTACACAACTGAAGGCAGCCTTGCAGCCCTAAGCAAGCTCTTCTTTACTCAGTGCTCACCAGTCTGCTGTGTCTGTATCAAAACTACCATTTCCTTGCAATTTTATGCTTCTCTGAGCATGAGGTCATAGAAGTCAATTCCCTCAGAGAAGAGTCTCTACTGCTTCTGCAAAATGCAACTACACTCCAAGAAGCCACCCTAAAGACTGGAAGGTTCCTGGAAAACTGTGGTTCAGACACCAGGGGTAAGTGGACATATGCACAGACACCAACAGGAGCAGTCCTAAGGACCACTGAGTATTGTCAGAGAGGCATAAGGAATTTACAGGACCAGTACTTGATGCCTCAGGTTATTGTGGATGCTCTGACAGTGAAACCACAGTTCAAGTTGTCCTTACCCTCACTGTATGGCTAGTAGAGGGTTCCTGTCCCAGGTTTCTCCAATACTTTACACACACACATGAACACACATGCACAGAGCAGACCTTACCAGATGCGGCACAGTATATCATAGTTTAACCTCCAACCAGGGTGTGTTTGAATAATTAAGAAACAGAGACTTGGATACCATTTCTACTTTCAATTTGTCCAAGAGAACATCATAGGAACACTTGCATGCAATATCTGACCATGGTTTGACAATTTATCAGTAGCCTTTCAAGCCTCCCCCATCCATACCTCGTTCCCCTAGCTAAGACTTTTCTTCTGGATCACAGGTCTGTTAATGCAAGCTTACTGAGGTCCTGGGAACAGCCCTGTGCCCTTGTCACAACAGGAGGGAAAGAAAACCATAAGGAATAAACATGCAGTGTCTTACATAAAATAATTATGAGTGGAAATGGGCCTACCTTACATTTTCAAAGAAAGACACTGTGCAGAGCAAGACTTTTTGCTACAGAGCTATACATAGCCAAATAGGCAAAGATCCAGCCAGTGACCTCCCTCCAACCCGAAACCTCTGGGATCTGGGAAGGATCATCTCACTTACCTGTCTCTAGTTTTCAGCTTCTAAATCTCCTCTTTGGCATCCAAAATATGGAATCAGTTTTTGACCCCACAGGACCAAAGGCTGGTTCGTCAGGGTTGAAATATATTATCTCCCAGAACTTACAATTCGAAGAGCAAGCTCCCCATTTAGCACTCCATGCGTACTTGGTAGAGCTAAGTAAACCAAAACCAAGCCAGACTTATGGACAAAGGTCATTCAGATTCCACCACTACTTACTTCATACCACAATAAATACATGACTCTATTAAAAACACAAGGCCTTTCTCATTTTCACCATCCTATCAGAGCCTTCCTGTGAGCTCAGTTCTTTTGGACCTATACAGGTAATTTCCAATCAGATCCTACTCTTCTCCTGAAACATGAAACCACCCTATTTTTCTATCCCAACCTGCCCATTAGAGCATCTTACCTGACTTCAATCTTGTTTCTTCCTGAAGACTTCCTGTGTTTGCCCAATTTTATTTGACTTTTTCTCTCTCTGATAGTTTTCTTTTAACCCATACAGTCAGTTCAAACACAAGACAGACAGAATGATTTGTTCTAAGCTTCAGACAATCCTTGACTCAAATATTTTCTATTTCAATCACTAACTATTGTAATTCATAAGCTAACTAAAGTCCTTCATCTGAAAGGAAGTGACAGAGTCTCACCTACAAAATGGATGCACATGGGCAAAAAAGCACTTATGATACAAAAGACCATATAGTCAGAACTAAAAAAGAACTTCATAATACTAACCAAACTCAGAGAGAATTTTCTCAGATTATACAGGTCAGTAGGGTAGGAATGTTTAAGAACACCCTGTGTCTATTTTGGGAAATGGATACTCTGAAGTATGTCAGTAGTACAGGAGAAGCAGAAGTGGTCTCCAGCAGGACACCCCTTACTACCAGGCTCTCCCTTGATTCTATCTCCTCCAAGAGGAGTGGTAGACAAACTCTGGAAGATTTCTTTAGCAGAGCTGAAAATACCACTGTAGCTTATTTAATAGCTCTTTTCTGCACCTCTCTGCCAAAGATTGCTACCTCGATGGCACAGGCAGTGGTAGAGGACATGGGTCTGCCTGCCAGTCCACTCCCCAATACAATTGTATAAATTGTTTTGGAGGTGGAGTTTATGCTGCAATACTGGATAGCGACCTGGGGCAGCCAAGGAATTGATCTGAATCTTCCTTTGCTACCTTTGCAGCAGAGGCAATAACCTCTGCGAAATGACACAGCTGGGGACCAGCCCTCCCTTCAGAGCTCCACAGTCAAATCCAGCAGGGCTAGTCCCCAAAAACCAAGCTGGCAGCTCAGATACTTTTTGGCACAGCTCCCATCTGTTGAGCAGTGGACTCTTCCTAGATGGAAATGTATAAGCCAGCTCATAGGTCTCCTTTCTCGCCCTCAAAACCTGCTTCTGCTCAAAATCACTATGGAGCCTTAGAAATCCCCTAAATTCCTAAAGAGAAAATGTTTGCTCTCAAGAAGCAGTATTCCATCAGTCTACTGGGACATCATTTCAGAGCCCACAGGGGATAAGAACAAAATCCCTGAGTTCACTGCTCCTCTGAGTTGCCTCCCACCATCCTACAAGCCATTACAGTCTGTCACAACAATGACAGAACAAAATAGGAGGAGGGATAATTCCTCCCCACAACTGTCAAATTCTTTTAATTTAATGAAATTTTGAGAAGTTCTATAATTGATTTTAAAATGTCAAAGAGAGGGAAAACTACAAACTTTGTTAAAATTAAATACAAATCAAAAGTCACATTAAACATCTAAAAAAAAGTTTAATTTCAAGAAGCTGTTACCAGAAGTCACATGATTTTGAATGGTGAAAATTTAGAAATTTTCCATGCATCTAGGCACATCAGCTAGCATATTCAATGCAGGTACAGGCAAGTAGTAGTACCTTCCAAGTCTTGAAAACATTTGTTAGCTAACAAGGCTGTACAGACCTGATTGTAAATAGCACTTATGAATCCACAGGTGAGTGCAGACAGGGCTGTCTGGTAACCACAAACTATGTTATTTAGAGAGGGAAAAAAATCATTCGGCTCCATCCACAGAGGAAATTTTCAAATGATCCATCCAAAGCTCTAAAATCTTGTTGTGCTGTCCAGTTTAAGTAAACTGGAGCAGAGATATCTCTGGCAATACTAACTATTTGAGATCCCAAAGGCAGTTTCTGCCTCACTTTGCCTCACTGCCACCACAACCTCCAGGTTTTTTTCCCAAAAGTTTATCTGGGTCTACCACAAGAGAGTGTTGCCACATGACAAACAGGAGTCTCACCCAGCTGCACGCCCTCTTTACCATCATTTCCAGACAGGTGAAAAGTGCCTTGTTAGCAGTGAAATTTTCAAAGGGCAACTTAATATACAGCTGATAGTTAGACAACATATGCAGAGTTTGCTATGAGACTACAAAAGAAGACACCTTGCTATTCAAAAATGCCATCTGGAGAGGCGCATAGCTCATCAGGAGGTATCAAGAGCATGCTTATGGACACTGGCTACTGTTGCACACACTTCCCCATCCAAGAGACACAGCCATTCACATAGCAAAAATCAAAACAATGCATGAGAAGAAATCTCTTACTGTTGTCAGTGATAATCCAGTCCCCCAAAGTTAAGGGCTGGCTTTCTATTACTTGTGCCCCACCAGACCAGCTCTGTTTTTGGGGGCCACTAGCTCTCAAACTGTGCCTTTTGGCTTGTTGGCAGGACAACAAAGAGATAAATTTGCCCAGGTTGCAGATTACAAAAGGTTTTATTCCCATCTACTTTATCCATTCTTGCAAAGGCTTCTGTGTTCCCTCTTCACACTAAACGAGATTAAAGAAAAAAAAGCAATAGATTCATTCCAGCAATGCAAAGCTGATTCTTCTACTCATATTTTTCTAAGTCTCATCCCTATCATATACCAGAATTATTTGCAGGGCTCTTTTGATGAACCAGCATTTACCAAACACGGCACATTAATGGCCCTTCTTTGTGTTAAGGAAATTATGTGTAGCCAAACTGAGGAACAGATAGTGATCAGAGGTCCTTCCCGCTACCTCATATAGTTCCTGAAGTTCGACTAAAAAACCACTAGTGGGTTTCACTGCACAAGGTTTGCACTGGCACCTTTTGAGGCTGGCAAGAAGCCATTAAGGGGATGCCAGTGCCCTCAGGCCTGGGACAGGCATAGTCACAGTGATACGGGAATGCCTGATCTGGCTCAGTGTTCCCTGGCCAAGGAAAGCATGCTGCTCCCCCTGGTCTTCTTTACCAAGGAGGCAGGTTTGATGCATATGCTATGGTCAGACCAAGAAGGTTGGTTTGCTGCCCTAGTTTAGTCCACAGTGACTTCCCAACAGGTATCCCCAAACAGTACTAATTACAACTTGCTACCTCTCATATTCCCTCTTCTCATTCTCACTCTCCTGTTTCACCATTCTCATTCTCTCCCAAATAAACACCAACTATCCCTGTTTATACAGGTTGTTACATAAATAGCTTGATACTCTAATCCAAGTGATTCTGCCACTCCTGATGGTACCACTGCAGTTTTTGACAGCTTCTTACTTTTCCATATGATGTTCAGGAATTTCTAATTTGAAGCCCAAGAAATCTTTCTTCTGTTAGTCCCAGTTCAGGCCAGGACCTAGTCAGTGCCTGCAGCCCTCATAGTTGTCATGCTCAGGACTAGCCACAGTAGGTGTCTTACTGTGGTGGATTAAATTCAGTAGGAACATGGATAGAAGAACACATCCATATGAGTCAGTTTCATCGACTTTAATATACAGATGTGCATTATTAATGTTGGCATTACACTACCTCCAATTAGTTACTACAGAATATCTTAATGTAGAAATGAGCCTCGAGCTTTTGTTTTCCTCTCTTCATTCTCTATTATTTATTTATTTGGTTATATACTTCAGAATGTCTTTTTCCCCTAACACTTCTCCTCACATTCGAATCACTGGAGTTTGTTAACAAGACAAACAGCTAAAAAAGCTAATTTATCTCCCTGGAACAGTACCAATTTCACAGAAAAATATTAGAATATTATATTTGCACAAATATCATCAATAAGAAAATATTTAAATAATATTATCTTCTCTTTTTAGTGATTCCTTGATAGCAAAAAATGATCCTATAAAAAGATATTCCTAGAATACAATTGCATGGTGCACCATTTCTATCAACTTCTGTCTCTGACTGAATGCATCTTAATGGATCCCACTCAGTCCTGTTTTGCTTTAAAATTGAACCGCTAGAATCTGTGACTGACCACGGTGGGAAGGCCCAGCACAAAGGAAACAGAAGGCTTAGAGGCAAGGAACCTTTTTTCTGCAACAAACTCATGGTAATTTCTATAGTAACATCACAAGCACAAACCCTGCTGTTACAATGAACTTCCTGGTTCTTCTACGTGAAAATTTCATTAACGCTTGTTTGAAACAACAGGGAGAGAAAAAATGATTTTCCAGGAAACACCAGAAGATCACTGGCAGTCAGGAAGAGTGTAAAGGTCTCCTATCACTCTGCCTGATGTGTCCACCAGCCAGTTGAGATCAGCTCAATGATAACCTATGTACTTATGTTCAATCTCTCATGACAATCCCGTTCCCTTGGCCTGGCATCTCCTTGTTTGTAGGATTACTGTCCCAAGCACCTTGGGGGGTCTGAAACAAATTCAGCCTTCTAGCAGAATGTACAGCACAAGTTCTTGAATGCCAGTCAAGCAGAGCACCTTATGCAAAGTTAATACACATCATTTACACATCATTTAGCTGTTCATCAGTAGCACATATTTGTGGTTTTCTGCTGTGTGGGAAGCACACATTCAAAGCTGGTCATGTCCCTTTCTTCCTCTCATGTGATTTTATGTGGATTCCTTATCTGTAACAAGTACTGCAAAACAAAATACATACATTTGTGGCCTAGTGCTTTATTAGCTCTTTAATACTAATGGAGGAAAAAAAGCACCAACGACAAGTAAACAGAAGATAAGTCTCTCTTCCAGCCAGAGATGCACCTGCAAAGGATTTTTGTGCAGTTAACACAGTGGTTGTTGTTACAAATGGTGCAGAGTTACACCATTCTTTGGGGAAGTTCAGAGGTTGTTCTTCCTACGGACAGGAAACCAGCTGGCTGACATTGCCCTGATTGCAGCAGGTGGTATAAGGCCAAGTATTCACCTGAGCATCTAGCACAGAGGTCTTCTGCTTCCTTTACTCCAGTACAAAACAGCCCTCATTGCTGCTATTATTCAAAGAGAACTTTGTGAGTGTTCCTATTCTACTTACTTATCTACTAGAACCTGGCATGGTCTCAAGAAAAAGGACAAAACAACAAATCGTGCAGTTTCAACGGTACCGGGAAACCTCTAGAGACACCAGAAATCTTCTGGTAAAGCAAGCTTCTCTACATATAAAGCAAGGAAGCAGCTAGAGCACCACGTTCTTCTGACACAGCTTCTGACTAAACTGCAGGCAAATAAGTCTATACAAGTCCACTCGAGCTCAAAACAGACACCTCAGGCCTGTGACAGGTTTGTTAAATTGTACTTTCCTGGCCTTATCTTAAAACTAGCGCCTAGATTAAAGATTGATTTTTGCAGTTTCCAAATTGAAGAAAAGTATGCACGTGTTGACACCATGGAGGGGCAGCTGCAGAAACTCTTCTTGCCAGGCCAAACAGCCAGTGATCTCTGGAATTGCCTCCTCAGGCATCCAAATGCCAGACAAGGCACTTACAATCTTACAGCTGGACACTAGTCCAGCTTGTAGCAGAGACACACAATACTTAGTGCCCAAAAGTAGGTCTTTTTGGTGCTTCAGCTAACTAAGATGACTTTTTGTAAAACACTAGCAAGAAATAATAAATTAAAGTTCAGGCTAATGTCCAATTTATTGAAAAAGTATTGATCACAGTTTAATTCACCAGGAAGGTGAAATTGCCCTAGCCCACAGTTCATTACAGACCAGCTCTCGTCTTCACCCTTTGGCCTGTGAGAACAGGAGCCATCCTTCCCTAGAGCAACACAACCCTGACACATACAGCTTGAATGACAGTTTCCCCAAGCAGGACTGGAAAAGGTCTTTACTCCTAAAGCCTTCATTTTACTTTCAAGGTGGTTTTTATCTTTAATGCAGTTTCCCATAATTGCAGAAACCAGACTATATGCAATGGATGATAATTCATTATTTGTACAGTCAGCAAACATCAGCTCCCTGAAAAAAAGGACCGGTGCTATTTTGGGGAGTATCAGTAGGGTTATTACAGGAAAAAACCCAACATCATTACTGCAGTCTAGACAGCAGTGACTAGGCCTTAATTGGAATAAAGAAGCTGGATTTGACTACCACAGCTCTAGAAGCTGAATATTAAAAAAAAATAAAAAATCCCCCCAAATAAATCAAAGGTCAATTAAAAAATATAACCTATAAAGTTTATTAAATGACCTAGATATATTCAGTTGTTCTCCCTACTCACCCAAATAAAGCGTTTGCATATTATTACTTGCCAATATAACAAAAAGACCTGAACAAATACGTGCAGTTTGTTTATGAGTAGAAGCTTTATAAAGAGCAAAAATGTAATATAACAAGCTTCAAGGCTGAATGATGTGCAATTTGAAACTACTGTCACTTAATATGGACACCTATTTATTAGATGCAGCTTAAAGAGACGGGGTTTGTTGTGATTAAAGGGCAGACCTGCAGTACAGTTACCAGAGATCCATATGGGATTCCATATTCTTGACAACGCAGCTTTTAATTGCCTCAGAAGTTGGCTTATCATCTTTCATGAGTGCAAACATAATAGAAAAGGGAAATAATATTTCTCATCCAATTTTCTCTCATTCAGCATTCCTGTTGCCTTCACTGTTTTACCATCATATTAAATCTACTGATTTAATCTACTAATATGATTAATCTATTCAATAATGAATACCTTTTTAACATATCCGTTCTTAAGTGTTTTTTTAAAATCAATTTGCATGTCCTTTCACATGTTCAACTGAAATTAACATTAATATATAGCTTGGGTTTAACAGAACATATACTGAAAAAATTCCATACCATCTGTTTCCAAAAGAAAAATATCCTTCAGAGTGTGCACCCAAGTTAACAGAGGGTATATTAAAATCAGTGAATTTAGAAAAAAATAGAGAGAATGATAGCTTAAGGATAGAGCCATGGACAATTTCCTTCCACAAGGCTCATGCTGCAGGTATGTTATTGACACTCTCACCTTCCACAGAATTCATCAGGAAAAGGTTCCTCATGCAGACTTGAAAATTCAACCTACCTCAAACATCTGTGACTTCCGGAAAGGTCAATACTTTTTCCAGAGCAAACAACGAGTTCAGTTTAAATTTTGTTTTGTTTGTTGCAGCTTTAATACAAATTCAGGTATTTGAAAGGTGAATGAAATGCTTGGAGTTTTTTTCTGCTTTGATATGAAGTGTTTTTAAGAATTAGACTGTGATGCATGAATCAGTTGTCAATTCTTTCCCTCCTTGCCCTTCAGAGAAAGCATGACATCATTAACTCCAGCACACAGAAGAGCAGGATTTTATGATTTTTAAGTGTGTCATTAAAAAATCCTTTTAAGTAGTTATTTAGTCATTGAAAGCATCACTTCCATCCTCATCATCCTTAAAGAAGTTAGAGATTGCAATTAAGCAATCTTCACCTCATGGAGAAAGCTAACTTCTAATAGTGAGAAAACTTTTCAAGATCCCTTCAACTACATAGTTAACACATTTATTGTAAATTAATGGTGAAGATAATACTTTTGTGGAGTTCTGATTCAGTAGTTCCAAATACTCAAGGCTATTAAAATGAAATGTCTCCTGCATCTCTGGAACTCTTTAGGCCATTGAAGAAAGGTGACTATAAACATCATTGCACTTTTTTTGAGTAATTACTTATGTATGGCATACCTTGCTGTGTTAAGGACCCAGAAACCTTCTAGTGTTTCTGGAAAATCAGTATTAGCTTTCTAAGTATAAATTATTATATTTTTTTCAAAAGACAAAATCTGAATGCACTTTACTTTTCCCATTTGAAACTATTCTTAACACAGTTTCATTTTTTCTTTTTTAATTAATCTGCAAACAGAGGGGGTTTGGCCTTTCAAAGTTGTGCTAATGAACAGTTACCAGAAACATTGATATTTTCATAATTTGAGATTGAGGCCAGAAAAACAATATATACTCTTTCCAACCTAATTGTTTAATTTTTTTTCTCACGTGAAAGATGAAATATTATTAGCATTCACATGAAGTTCTAATTCTACCAAGAAGTATTACTTTGCTTGTGGACAGAGCTTGGAAGAGACCATGTTTCAAATTTTTTTGTCACATATGAATGTCTCTATATAGTATCAGTATTTCTTCAGGATGAGTTCCACACCAAAAGCAAGGTTTAATCAACAGTATATGTTTTAACATCACTCTGCAAATGTTTGATTCATGTGACAAACTAATGAAATAAGGCATCTCCTTTAAAGGACAGATGGTCATCTTCCCCTAAAGGGGAACTATTCTCAGGAAGTTTGACATCTGGTTTACATCTACCCAAAAAAAAATAAATTTTTTTGTATTCTATTACTAAGCCTCAAAATTAAACCTTCACTGTGATTATGCAGTCTATATGCCATTGGAAAAATAAAAATTAGAGGCAGTTTCTAAAAACCACTTTTTCAGGTGAGCCAAGGACTGAACTCCAAAATGGGATAGGAACTGTGAGGTACATTTGCTCAAAGTTGCAGGATAAAGTGCCCTTTCTCTCCCCAAAAATGGACAAACTTTTCAAGTTAAAAGCCAGTTTCTATTAAAGGGCCAACAAGAAGAGTTAGCTTTATATAGATAAAACTCAAGTGATTAGATAAGGCAGAAATGAAATTTTAAAATGGTTTGCAATAGAAAGTCCTCTGCTTATCTTATTCTCCTGAAGTTACATCCTTTCTTTTAGCAACCTAACAACCTATTTTTTGAGGTTGCAGCTCAACTCTGTGTAGAGCCCTCCTGATCCTGAGAATCACTCAGGCCCAGTTGTGTGTTTGCTCCCTGCTCTCCTTAGCCATCTCTTAGCTCCTCAGACAGCTTTCAGTCTCAGCCATCTCCCTGACCAACATGTATCAAGGCGTTTTTTTCTTCCTACACACCCAGATGATCTCCAGTAGTGATTTTCCCCTTCCTCCAGAGATCTCTTTGACTCTCTCACTCTTGTTTTGTAAATGAGCTAAACATCATAGCAGCAGAGTAAATATAAAGCAATATCCATCATTGAGTTTCAGCCTAAATGATTACTCAACCTAACTTCCACTTGGAACTCATATTCATAAAACTGACAGTGTTCAAGCATAAAACTCACCTTTCTTTCAGTCAGTGCACATCCTGTCACAGATCCACCACCAAGACAGTGAACAACACAGTCAAGCCTTTCAAACCTTTGTGTTCATGGAAATACACAAAGGAAACAGACCCAAGCAGAGCCACAGTCCACCTATATGGATTAGGCAATGCTTAACCAACAGCATAATGGTTTTGAAACAGCTGCTTGAATACATGAGGCAGAAAACTCAAAAAGTGCTCAACATTTGGGCATTTCGTAAAGGAAATTTTGATGTGGAGAAGAGACAATTTCACATTGCAAATACACACCTGATTATTCAAAATAGGACTATGAGAACTGTTCAGCACTGATTTCACTCTGCTTCCACTGGATTCTAATAGTCTGACAGTATTTCACCACCATGATAAGGGTTTCACTCTCAGGACCCTGTGATCTTTTTCCAGACAAAGAATAACACCACAAGACAGAGATTTTCCCATCCACTGGAAACTATACCAGTTCTGTCATCCATGTGATATATTGTCAGGTTATCAGCAATTATAAATAGGTAACAGCTATTTTTCACTAAATAACAGCAATGTGGCCAGCACAGATATCTTGCAAGGTTTTGACTCTGCATCTCAACCTATCAGGTACTTTTCTGTGATTGTTCAGAAGTATGGCAGCAGACCTTGGAGCCTTGTGGTAACCAGCAGGGGACTTTTGAAAATACAAATGCATTAATGCAAATGCACTTAAAATATTCACACACATAGAGTACATGTGAACATGCTACACAGAGGTCTGTGCCTGCCTTTTAGCTGTTCATACACAGATTGCAAGAGGAGGCTGGCTAACTGCAATATACTTAGTGATATGTACTCCTACATTCTGGTATTTTAGCAAATTTCTGCTACTAGAACACTATAGATAAATGAGTTGACTGCAAACTGAATGAAATGCTGGGCTCAAAGAGTTGTCATCTATTGATTTGTATGAAGTCCAGCTGGATGCCATTCTCCATCAGTGACTGACAGGTTGATACTGGGTCCAATACTGTGCAGCGTCTTCAGTAATGACCTAGGTGATGAGATAGAGCATGCTCTCAGCATGTTTGCAGTTGATATAAAACTAGGAATGAATGATAGGTCCAGTGAGTGTGCTGCCACTCAGAGAGACCTTAACAGGCTGAAGAAATGGGCAAGCAAAAACGTTAGGAAATACAACAAAGCGAAATGCAAAGCTCTGCAACTATCAGTACATGCTGTGAGCTGACTGACTAGAAAGAAGCTTTGCAAAAAAGAACCTGGAGATCCTAGATGACAAGTGGAAAATGAGCCAGCAAGTCACACTTGCAGAAAAGGCAGTCAGCACCACCCTGCTGCACTAGGAAGAGCATCTCCAGCAGGTTAATGGAGGTGATTATACTGCACTGCATAGCTCTGATGAGACCACATCTGGACTGTTGTGTAAGACAGGCATGGAGATACTGGACTGAGTCCAACAAAGGCCCATGACAACGGTTAAGGGTTTGGAGTGTCTGACAAGAAGCCAGGCTGGGAGAGCAGTGATTGGTTTTATCTGGAGAAGAAAAGGCTGGGAGGATATGGGGCACATCTTAGCAATGTGTACAAATGTCTGATGGGAGGCAGTAAAGAAGACAGAGCCAAACTCTCATCAGTGATGTCCAGTGAAACAACAAGAGGAAAGGAACACAGACTGAAATTCATGAAATTCAATTTAAATACATGAAAAAGCTTTAATACTGTAAGGGTGATAGAACACTGGAATAGACTGCCCAGGCCAGCTGGGGAGACTAAACCCTCAGAAATATTCAAAGTCTGACTGGACACAGTTCTGAGCAGCCTGGTCTGGGTGACCATGCTTTGAGCAGGGTGGTTGAACCAGACAATCTCCACAGGCCGCTTCCAACATCAGCTATTCTGTGACTCTATGAAAGCTGTCTCCTCCCTTACCAGGCTGCTGCTCCTGCCAGCCAGGCAGCTTCAGAGCAATAGCTCAAGACAATCAGGAACATTCTCATGTCCAGTCCCTTACAGTCCCTTATGTTAGATGAGACAAGCAGAATCCATATTGCTGACTGCCCACTGGCACAGTATAGAAAGTATGACAGTAAAAGGGCTTTGCAAGAGAGAACCTTCTGAAGTAGCATTTGGTTTCAGGCTATTTGCCTTATATGTTACAGTACCCTTGGTTTTGAAGATTTACAAATGCCTACAAGTGAGCATATTTTGATTTTCCATGGTTGACATTGTATTCACAACATGACAGGGCAAGGCAATACAGACTTGTTGATTAGAAAGAAGGAAGTCTTTTACAATATATCAAGGACTAACATGTCTAGTCCATTGAATATACAAGAAAACACTTGTTATTTCCGTAAGTTTAATATAAATTTCTCAACATCATCAGAGGAAAGGAAATATCATAAAACTAGAAAATAATACCATGAGCTATAACTAAGCCCTCAAGTTTTGTGTTCTTCTGAGCATAGATACAATCTTAACTTCGCAGAAAAAAGAAGCAAGCTGTGGAATTTTTTTCATAGATCCAATCCCAGTTTTCTTTTTGAAGTTGAAAAATGCATTGAGAATAAAGATACATTGCTAATAGAAAGGAAAAAAAAAGTAAAATAAGGGACTGTTGTTTCATTTTTCTCCTCCCTTTAGCCTTGTCTCCGGCAGTAGAAGCATTTGATCACACAGAAAAGACAGTGTTCCTATTCTTCCACAAACATCGTCAGCAACTAACAGGAGAGTAAAACAGTAGAAAACTTTGATAATCCTCTTCTATCTATGCGATAAATCAAAGTTCCCAAACTTCTCTGGAACACTGAATCACTCCTGGAATCTTGTGGATCATCCATGTGGGACTTATCACATGCTGGAGAGTTAATGGTCATGTCAGGTCATGCAGCAAGAAAGAAATATTGCAGCAGAAGATACTTGTGGCAGACTTCAACATCTACCACACAGCATAGGTTAGTAAACATTGTATTTCCATGTAGTTCGGCAGATCTGCTCCAGAAAACTTATCATGGCCTTCCAAACCACCAGTGATCAAGTATTAAACACACCAAATTTCTATCCATTACACTTCCCAAGTAACAGCATACAGAGGACCTGTAAATATGCTGTATATAATAGCTAGCAATGACAGTGAGAACCAGGACTCATACCTGAGCTTCATTCCAAATTTTGCCACAGATACCTGCATCAGCAATTGCTTATCTATGCATCATTTTCTTTGGAAAAACGGCTGGACTGCATGGTGTCTTCATCATTCACCCATTCCTCCCATTATGAGTAGAAAAGATTTTTTCCAAGGCCACTGAGTTACAAGAGGTCCGTAAAAGAACGAATAAAAATAGTATTTCACAGAGGTATTCAAAATTGAGTGAAGTATACACTCCATGACTAGTCCATTGCTGGTACATACCGGTCTGCCAGGCACCATGAGCAGCTGTCATACCCACTCATCAATTTACTGATCTATCAGCTCTGCTTTGCCCTCTCCTTCTTTCCTCTTCCACAGAGTCATTAGTCAGAATAGTATCCAAAATGAACTGTGGACTGGCCCCAGAGGGTTCTGCTGTCATTTCTATTCGCATCCTTGCAGGTCCATTCTCCCTCCCATTCTCACTGAACAGCTACCTGAAAATGCTGGTGGAATTCAGAGCAGCTTTTAGGGGTAGCACAACTAATCCTACAGTGCAGTTGCTCCAGCACTTTGCCAAGACGGAACTAAACCCAGCAAGGGGAAATGAAGCTGAGAACAAAAATCTTGAAGGCTGAGTTACCCGTGTTGGTGTTTTGACTTCAAGATTATTTCAACCATTTGTAGCTGCAAATAGAAATGCCACTAAAATTATCATTTTTACAAGTGACACAGCACTAGTTCTTTATTATAAGCATGGCTTCCATGTCTGGCCACTGCAAGACAGCTTTGCCATTTTTAACTGATGCCTGACTTGCTTCAGGAGTTCAAAGTGCATCAGCCCATCTCTTTCAGCCACACCAGTCACTCAGCACCTGTCATGCTGACTGTCAGAATTAAATGACTCCTCTTCCTTTCACAGTTCTCCATGGGCTTTAGGTCCTCACCTAAAGGAAATGACTTGCCACTGAAACTTTCTCAGCTTCAGTAGTGACCTAAAGTGTGCTGGCAAGCCAAAGAACAGGTCTAGACTGACTTCTGAAGGGTGCCTTCGAAAGTCAACCTAGAAGTCTGTCTCTACAGAGTAACTGGAAGGGGGACACCAGGCATGCATCCAAGAATGCCCAGGGGCTTAGAGTGGCCTAAGGCAGCCTGCTGGTAAACCAGGCACAACCAGAGTGGCCAGCTGTAGATTGCCTGCAAGACAGCCTTATGTTCTGAGGGCAAAAGACTGCTGTGCAGCATTCTTATGGCCACCCACCAAAAGCCATGCAGGACAGTGCTTGTCCAGTGACTGTGTCTTTAGAGGGATTCCTCTAGCAGAAAGGCCAAATGGGAGTGAGTCCCTCTGACTTCAAGTTTGAAGGCAAAGCTCCCTTTCTGGCATGCCCTTTGTCATACTAAATCAAAATACTATTTTTAAAAAACATGGATGTTCTGTACCTGCAACAGAAAATTATCTACATTGCCTGTAGTACTGGAATAACTCACAAACCTATGGGGTAGACATGTAAAAACAATCTTAATATTTTAGTTATCCCTTCTACTTCACAGTAAATCAGTATAATCTGTCTTTTATTAGGTTACTGGATGCTGTGGCAAGGGAAAAAACCACATTTGGCTTTTAAGCACTTTGAAGTGAGTGCTTTGAAGCCTCAGTAAGTGATAATCAAGAAAAATGGCACTAACATTTTATGATAAATCTTCTCTATATATTTAAGTAGGATTACTTGTGAAGCCTCAGAAATTAAAATGATTATATATAGCCTTACTTAAGACTTGAGTTTAATAAAGTGTATGATATTGGTTTTCAAAATCTTCTCTATTTGAGCTAAGGTAGCTATAGCAATGCCAGTCAAACAAGCTCTTCTGTGAGTAGCAGAATTGATGAAAGGTGGTTCCTTTCACCCCATAAACCTCCTTGACACCATTTCTCATCATGCCACCCCAACCAGGCAGGAGAGCAATGGCAATGTGATAGTCCAAAGTTAGATTTAGTCCACTGCTGCCTAGCAAAGCATGGTGTTTGCTTTCTGCCTACCTTTCCTCAGCAGTATGCTAATTTGAGTCTCTTTCTTCCATGCAGCCCCTAATTTTTCAAGTGACTTGGAGGGGCATAGAGCAAACAGAACTCTAACAGGCAACTCAGATTTGGTTGAATTTGACCAAGAGTTCAAAAGATATTAGTGTCAAAGTGGCAGATGGACACACAATGTCACACCATCAGTCTCTTTCAAAAACCTTGAAATCAAGTTTAAAAATAAATTCTTCTAAGCAGTTCGTTCTACTAGAATTGCTACCTGAGGTTTTGATGGTATAAAAGTAATTAACTTTTTTACCATTCCAAAATATCCAGTTGGTTAATTAAAAAAAAAAAATTTAAAAGCTCGTGAAATCTCAATCCTCTTCACAGATATAAGATTTTAAATATGTTTGGACAGACATAAAGGTTTATTGTGTATGTTATCTTAAACTAACCAATAATTCATAGACTGTGTTTAGTTTCATGGTTGGAATGATCCTGTTAAAACCGAGCTCTTCTTGCATCTGAAACAGACCCAGACTAGTGCAACAGAAACCAAAGCAGTACTTACACCCTCTGATACTTCATCTCTGACAAATTTTTTTCAGATTTTTCAAGAAGTTTCTTTCATGTTGAAGCTCTGCATTTATTTCGTGGAACTGCCACTCTGCTTCTGAGTTTTCATGATGTGAAAAGAATACAACCCAGGCAATTTCTTCTCAGGTTATCCTAGAATTTAATGGGAAACAGAAAATTCCCTAAAGACTCTTATATCTTGGCAGATTTGGGACTATCCTATGTGAAATAAAACTTCAGATATGTTTTTCCATGGGAAAATGCCACTGAGATTTAATTTATGTACATATCCCACTATGTTTAATCACTAGAAGCTGGCAGAAAGGACTATGATGATGGTGATGACAATGATGGAGATGACAATAACGATGAGGATGATTACAATAACAATGCCATCACCTACCACCACACTAAAACCATCACCTAGTTGATGTTGATATCATTAATCTTTTCAGTTCTGTGTTGATATTACAAACCTTTTCAGCAAAAACCAATCTAACCAGACTAAAACCCCTGAGCAAATGATCATTGCTCCTTACTAAATACATTTAACTGATTCCGTCCCAAACTTTGCTAATTCTTACATGTTAATTAACCACTACAAGCCTACTATCAAGATAGATATTATATTATTTCATGATTGGTTTTCTAGATTTTAGCCTCAGTCAGGTAGTATTAACTAATTTTTCCCTAAGCAGTGCATTTTCTTACCTACCTATTAGACTCTACCGTACTTCCAGGATGACTATGTTTTGGAATAATCTTTATATTCTTCATTTAGCAAGAAAAAGACCAAAAATTTATATAAAAATTCCTTGTTATATAAAACTGAAGATTATATATAACTCTTTCTGTCCCTTTGCAATCACTGTTTGTACACACAGTATATTAGTGGCCTCAAATAGAGCAACACACATCAATTAACCTTTTTTTTCCTTTTTATTCCACAGCAGGCTGAATGACTTCAAGGGTGCTGTAAAATCCAGTTAAGTACACTGACATGAAACAGAATAAAGATGAAACATAAATTTCAAAACATAAAGTCTTGCCTAGCCACCCTCTTAGCCTCTTCTGTAGGAATTATTTGGCCACCTATTCACCCCTTGTTACATATTGATTCCCAGTTGAAACCACATATTATTGAAAGACTATAATTGCTCTGTTCCTGTCAGAGATGACTAGCAGCTTAGTGCATCCTTCCATGCTTGGTTTCATAAACTCACAATTGTTCCCAGATGCAATCAGGTCAGTGTCAAACACCTTCTTGAAACATACAGCAAAATAATTGCCAGATATTGCTTGACATTATTGCAAAGATATTATTCTTTATTTGAGATAAGTTTCCATGCTGTGAATGCCAAAATTGAAATGAATAAGTATATCAAGTGAAATAATGACAAAATTAAAAGAATTCTGTGGGCTGGCATCATTTGGTTACAGGATCAAAGCAAAAATATTACTGGATGCCAAAAGATCAAGTTCTTTTGTCGTAGTAGAACCACAAGGAAAGAAAAATTAAATAAACACATTAGTGGAACTATTAAGTATGGCCAAAATCTACATTGCTAAAAAAAATCTGCAGAAACCTCCAGTGTTCCCTAATACTTGTTAATGAATAGTTCACAAAACAGAGAAAAGATCTTGTCTGTCTGTTTTTACAAACTTTATTGAATAAGAAATTTCCTCAGTTTTCCTGGCATCCTTCTGTGGCTACAATCTGGAAGGAATAGTCTTTATCAGATACTTCCTTAAATTATCTTACTTTAAATCATAACACAGAACACTTATGATGGTCTATAATAGTTGTAGGTTTTCTTTCTTTGTCCAACTGCTGTGCGTGAGATCAGTCCTCAACATTTGAATTCTAAATGCTTTCAAATGACTCGCTAATTTTTTGTCCCTTTGTCAGTAAAGCTTTAAGGTTTTTGTCTCATATATGATAAGACTTGGGTTATTATACAGCAATTAACTGTGAGACGAACGAAATCCCTACCACTTTAGGGAATCACGCTGTAACTGGAACTGAACCAGGTTTTATGTGCAAATTTGTCCATTCTGCTACTCAGGTGTCTGCTTTTTTTGAAGAAAAAAAAAAATGAGAAATACAACTACATGATTTACGTAGACTAGCTCCTTGATTGTTGCTCTGGCTAGTACTCATCTACTGGTTGGTTTTGCCCTTCCCTGTACCTCTTGCAGCACAGCCCCTTCCAGCAGTTTGGACACAGCTCTACAGGCACTCAGAGAAGGCAGGCAAGAGAGCATGCAGCACTTAGCAGGCACTGGGTTATAGGCAACAGGGAGCAGTGCTGTAAAAATGATGTGTAAGTACACGCAAAGTCTTGTACAGAGTATACAAACACCACAGAATGGCAGCATGAGAAATGAAAGGTCTGGTGGGGGAAAAGACAACAACAAAACTTATCTCACGTCATAACATTGTCCTATTCACAGTAAATGTTCCTCTTGATAAGAAGCAGAAAGGGGTTTTTTTATAAGTGGAAAGTATGTATTAAGCAGGCTGAAAGCATGGCATTACTTGGGTATACTAAGAAAGAAAGAATATAAAGAAAGCAATTACATGCTGCCTGTCCAACACAGAAGTAGTAGAAGTTTAGACAAAAACAGAGACAGTTCTATTGCTGAAGAAAAAATACTATACTGTTCCAGAAACCACTAGCAGAACAAATCTAAGTTATTCCCCACACAAAAATAACAAGGCAAATAATTTTGGAAGTGAAAATAAATGAACTATAAAGGGGTTACAGAATGCAAAACTATCACAGTACCTGTGGGAAGGTGGCTAGAAATCAAGTGCGTGCTGGTCTTCCAAAAAAAAGTAGGGGTCATTAATAAAGCTAGCAAGAGACCTCTGCTTTTCTCAGTTCAAAGAAATAAAAGGAGATGATTCTTCACATAACAGGTGGAATTTGTCCAAATACTTTTCTCCTATCAGCACTTAATTACCAGAAAAACATAGACAAATTGGATTAAGTTCATATAAAAGCTACAAAAATAACAAGAGGAGACTAAACTAAAAGAATATGAAAAGAGAAATACATGTATAGTGCTGTCTGAGTGACATCAAGTTACAATTACATCTACAACAAATATTTAAAATGTGCAAACTATACAGGTTCATTAGCAGAATCATTTAGAGAGATACAAGAGATTATTACACAAATAATCAAGGAAAAATTAAGTTATGAACATTGTAGTCCAGTAGTAGGGAAAAATTAATTGGCCTCTGAAACTCAATTAATAGGCATAATAGTAGACTTAGGAAACACTAGCATTGACAATAATTTGAGAATGATCCTGAACTGCAGTAGGCAAAACTAGGGAATATGGTAAGAAGAGGTTTCAAGTTTTTTTGATCAACAATTTTGAAAAAAAATTTCAAACCAAGTTGATAATTTTTCTATGAAATTGTCACTTTATTAAAACTTTTTATTTTTGCTAACATTTCATATTGCATTATTTTAAGAATTTTGGGGGTTTTGTAAAGCATAACGTGGGGGTGAATATATAGAGTATGTAGAAAACTGTATAAATAACTGCTTCAATCCTTCCAAAAATTATCTTGGAAAACAATAAGTGCTCTCTCTAATATGTTAAAATTCTTACTGTCACTGTCATTTGCAGTTACAACTTTATTTCTAGCTGTCTCCTTCCCTGTCCTTTCCCTGTCCCCTGCCTTTCTCTAGTCACCTCTCTGTTGTTGCCCATTCCCTCCCAGCCGCAGCTGAGGGGCATTTTTTTGACCCTTCTACCAAAATCCACTTCCAAAAGGCACTCTGCAAAGGAGAAGTATCTACAGTCAGAAAGGCCTCCTGGCCTCTCTCTCCTCAGTATTCCGTCAGCAGGAGATGATGAAACAGCTCTTCAGAAACCGGACCTCACCCATAATTCTCATAATTGGGCATTTCTCCATGTTTTTCTGTCAAAAATATGGACATTGTACCATTTAGTGTCGGGTCTTAGGCCTTTGCAGCTTGATTGCCTTTTTTCTGAAGGCAGATGAGGGAGTGGAGAACTCTCCACGTCTTCAAAACCCATCACAATGCAAACAGGGAGTCTTTTGCAAGAAGGTAAAAAGAAGGTAAAGAAACCTAGTAAAGTAAGTTCCTCTGCCAGTCACATCCCAGTTTTCTTGGGACTTAAAAAAGCTCCACTGAAACTTCCAGCAGCTGCATCCCCACACACTCAAAGTTAAATAGCACTATCCTGGCCATGCTCCCTCCTGGCTTCTTGTTCACCTCCTTGTTAGCAGAGCATGGGACCTTGACTTAGGGTAAACACTTCTTAGCAACAACTAAAGCATCAGCATGGTATCAACATTATTTTCATACTAAATCCAAAACACAACACCGTACCATCTAGTAGAAAGAAAATTAACCCTATCCCAGCTGAAATCAGGACAGTATCCATGCCTTATTCTCTACCATTTACATCATGCCCAGGTCCTACACTTTCCAATACACTATCACTTTTCCTGTCTTTTGCTATATACACACAGATTCTGCCACATGGGACATGTGCACTGGACCTCATCTGGGTCTGTGGGTGAGTGTGCATTGTTCAGGTCATAATAAATCATCTCTAGCATGACTAAATCCCTCAGGTACTGGATACGTCTCTCCATGGTAGTCCATTTTCCTAGTAGACATATAACATCCTCCTTGAAGGATTACCTTTCCTTGACCCCTGACAGGAGTCAGCTCCAGAGGCTGAGAACTTGCACCCCTTTTCCAATTGCCTTGCCAATGCACCCTTCCCTAGAAAGTGATCCCAGCTGCTTGTCTTCCCTACTCTCTAATTCTGGGCTACTAGCCACATCATCCTATAATCAGAGCAGTATATCAGTTATCAGATGATAATGTGCTCACCTGATTGACAGCTAAAATATTTTGCATATCCTGCAGCTCACTAAGGGATAGGGATCAAGTTGTTCTGCCTCTTCCTCATGTTCTTGTGGTGGCTCTGCTTAGTCCTCCTTCACTAGAAGGGAGGGCTTTAGTGTTCGTTTCTTCTTGTGTAGAGGGGCACAGGCTGGTTCTCCGGTTCAGCTGCAGTGCCTATCACAGGGGTTGGAGTAATCAGTGGTTTTATTGTCGGACCCAGAGATCTTCTTTTCCCATTGCAGGTAATGAATATCATCAAACAGGGCTCAGAAGGCCTGGGCCAGGCCCCTGCACTTCGTAGCAATTTTTGTCTCTCAGGAATTGCCAGGGTGACAGCACACCTTTCCCAAATATTTCGCTAATTTTTCTGGATTCTGCACTTGTTCAGAGGTGAAGTTCCAAAACACTAGGAGCGGCCACTGTCCTAGGTACTTGCCCACACCCTCTGCCACTTGTAACTATCTGGCCTCAGGGCAGGTCATTGGGTGGTATTTTTAAAGAGTTGTTTAATCTTAAACAAGACCTGGAACACATTCAGGATTGTAATTAGCCTGGAGGAGAAAGGGAAGATGAAGGGAGATAGCTCTACCACAGACTGGATCTCTAGGAAGAAAAGGTAAAAGGTATCATTATTAATAGTTTCTGATAGATGGCTCCCAAAGTATGGAGATGATGGCAAGACTGAGTGCAAATACCAGATTCATTTCAGAGCCAGCAATTCCACCAGATCGCAAAGCAGAGTTACAAACTACAACAACATGATAACCTTAGCCCAGTTCCCATGGGTGACAGGGAACTGCACAATGGGGAACCCATACTGCAAGTAAGGTATCACATAGTGCCACTTTAAGAACAAGTATACCAAATTTGAGAGCAAATAAATCAACACTGGGACCAGTGGCTACTAAACTAATACAATGAATGCTCATAAGCAGCTTGTTCTAGTGCATTCCAGTCAGCTTTTTGGTTACCACAACCCATCATGTTTACCCTAAGTCAAGGGTTTTTTCAGTGCCCCATGCTCTGCCAGTGAGCAGGTGCACAAGAAGATGGAGGGGAGCAAAGCCAGGACTTCTGACCTTAACTAGCCAAAGGGATATAAACCAGTGGGAGTTGGGTGGGAGGCACCAGTCACTGGCATCAGATCGAGCATCAGTCACTGGGTAGTGAGCAATTGTATTGCACATCATCCCGTATTTCTCTTGGGTTTTATTTCTCTCTCTTCTTGTCTCCATTTTCTTTGTCATTATTAGTAGTAGTAGTAGTAGTTGTATTCTATGTCAATTGCCTGAACACAGGGGTTTTGCCTTTTTTTCTAACTCTCTTCCCTATCCCACTGTGGTGGGGTGTGAGTGAGCACCTATGCGGTACTTAGTTGCCTGATGAGATTAAACCATGACAAGCACCAAGTGTAATCTGAATCTGAAAGGTGTAACAATGCAAAGAACACCAAAAAACATCACAAGTACTGCTGTTCACTGTTAGCACAGATTTTGGCAATCTAATGAAACAAAAAGAATGCTTTAGAATTATCTGTTGGGAAAAAAAAATTACTTAATAGACTCCAAACACAGAACACAAAAAAATGAATAGAAATCCCAGGGCAAGAAATCCAGCAGCCTCTTTCTCTAACTGCAGATGGGAACAGTAAAATCTGGGCCAGAGGTTGAGATCTGGCACTGCACTGTCACTGCTGATTGTGTCACATTTGTATCCTCCTTCTTCCCCTTTGTGACACTTGAGGAGGAGGGGCAGTGATGGTGGTCATCTAGCCAGGGACAAATCACTATAATCAGCAAAAAAAATACGCGGTAGCGAGGCATGGTTAAAAGTGGAACCACTTATTGTAATCCATGAACTAAACATAACCAAATTAAGTAGGCAATAATGTGACTTCCAATTTTTAAACCTGAGGAGATTCCACAGGAAACCTTATCTGTAGTTTACAAAGCTTTCTCCTGAAGTACTGAAGTTGTGTGATAAGAATAAGATCATAATGGCAATAGTTCGTCCATCGGTCTGGGTTTATACCAGCACTGTCTGCATAAGGGGGTCTAATGTGTTTAGCTTCTATGAAGAATTTGATAACAGCAAATGAACATTGTCATTATTTAATAATATGGCTGCACTCTATCCTGCTGGGTGGAAATAGTCAATTCTGACTTCAAACATCTTCGTTTCAGAGGTCATTTTATTGAATGGGCAGCATTAAATAAAAAACGCCCAAATCAGAGCAAATCTAAAAGTCTATCATGATTTTGTTTGGCAAGATAAATACACAGTGATATGTCTCTTGCCATGCAAATGCATCCTGAACAAACAGGGTGAGAGAGAGTTGCGTTGTATCATGTTTACCATGGATTACACGGATTCCTATTACCAGCCTATTACAGAGGCAGAGCTACAGCGTGGAACAGTGGTCTCCTGAAAGGTGGGCAAGAGTTTCCCTGAAGAGGCATCCATGGGGTACAGGGACAATGGTGGCAAAATGGCAACAAGAATCAGCCAGCACTGAAAGGACAGAAGAAAGACCATAGTTAGACTGCTTCATGCTCCTTCTTAGGCAGGCGTCACCCTCTGTTACTGCCATCTGGTTGGGTCCTGACCCAAGCAAGGGACACTTCTGAAACATGGCATACTTAAGATTCTGTAATTTGCCCCATTAACACATCAGAAAAAGCCTTAGCCCACAAAAATGCAAATAAGGTGGTCCTGCATCCCAAATACCCTATTTATGTACTTGAAACTGTTAGATGGAAGACAAGAATCTGGATACACCAGATTCTTGGTTGTGCACACAACTACTTTTCACAACCCCACAAGCAGAAAAAGGGGCCAAGAAAATGCAGTTCTTCTCTGGGTAACTTGGGTTGACAGCAGTGGGGTGGTTTCTCTTACCTGCCTCTGACCACAGAAATAAAATGAGTAGTATGTCTGTACCAAAACCTGTCTAGGAGTGGTCTAGATCTAGCATGTGCTTCACTCAGCCCTTCTAAGGGAAGGAGCCTGTTGCCAACTCTTCCCACCAAGAAAAGGTGAAGAGGATGCTACTGCTTCAGAGAGGGAACACGGTTTCCTGGGAGATGCTGGAGCATAGATACATTCAGCATCAATGACAAGAGCTCCGTACTCACTTCTCACCACAGTCAATCAGGGGCAACTTCTGTTTTTCCACCTCACAAAGCTCCCAGGCTTAATAGCATTACACAGCTTTGCTGGATAAGGCTCAGATGCTCGGCCCTTAGCAGAATCAAATCTATAGTGACTAAAAATTGAAATCAGGGTTACCATTAACTAAATGGAAATAGTGTTGTTTCCCAGAACACAGCAGATCCTTCACAATGGACTGGAGTGCATGTTTTTCGTCTCCACTGAGCTATAAACAATAGGCAACTCTCTGCTTTTATTAAAAACTTTGAGGGATTATTATTTTAGTTAAGCCTTTAAGAATTCATACCTATCTGGAAAGGGCAGCTTGTGTAATGTACTTCCTGTTTTCATCATAGCTGGATACTGCTTTTTGCTGTTGCCTGTTATTACCCAGTTAATATGAACTACTTGAAGTTTATTTTTAGCTCACTTGAGCCTATTGTAAGGTCTGTTCAAGAACCTAACTTTCCAACCAGAAAATGTAACTCCTGCATCTAATGCTGAATTTGGGAATATATTCTTAAATCCTTTTAAACAGCCAAGACACAAAGTGAAAATAGATAATGAATAGTTGTTGAATATCAGCAATCTGTTCAACTCAAAGATTACATTTTATTTTCAAATTATACCCTTAATTTCTAAAGTAAGTATTTATTTGATAAAGAAGTCATGTTCTGTTCATTTAATTGCCAATTAAAACAGGGGAGATGAATAAATATTTGCCAAAATGAGCAGAGGAGTATTTTTATTTGAGGAAAAATACATAATTATCTAAACGTCTTGAGATTATAGAGTCAAAAGCTTTGAAGTCTTCTGTGTCAGACACAATTTGTTTCAACTATATAGAATCACACTTAGCAGAAGTGAAAAGTACTTAAGACTGAAATGAGGCTGAATGTAAGGTCTGGAAAGGACATTTTTTACAACAGCCTTTCAACTTCTTACAGAAAATAATTAAAAATATAATAATAATCATCATCATAATCACAGAATATGCAGAGTAAGAAGGGACCCAAAGGGATCTTTGAAGTCCAACTCTTGACCCTACGCAGGACAACCCAAGAGTCACACTATGTGCCTGAGAGTATTGTCCAAACCCTTCCTGAACCCTGTCAGGCTTGGTGCTGTGATCACTTCCCTGGAGAGCCTGTGCCAGTGCCTGACCACCCCCGGGTGAAAAAATTTTTCCTGATATCCAACCTAAACCTCCTCTGACTCACCTTCATGCAATTTCCTCAAGTGCTATCACTGGTCACAAAAGTGAAGAGATCAGTGCCTGCCCCTCCTCTTCTTCCCCTCATGAGGAAGCAGTAACTGCAGTGAGGTCTCCCCTCAGTCTCCTCTCCTCCAGGCTGAACACACCAAGTGCCCTCAGCCACTCCTCATACAGCTTCCCCTCAAGGCCCTTCACCATCTTTGTTACCCTCCTTTGGACACTCTCTAATAGCATAATATCTTTCTTATATTGTGGCACCCAAAACTGCACACAATGTTCAGGGTGAGGCCGCCCCAGTGCAGAGCAGAGCAGGACAATCCCCTCCCTCGCCCGGCTGGTGATGCTTTGCCTGATGCCCCCCAGGACAGAGTTGGCCCTCCTGGCTGCCAGGGCACTGCTGACTCACAATCAACCGGCCATCAACAAGGACCTTCAGGTCCGTTTCTGTGGCACTGCTTTCCAGCATCTCATTCCCCAGTCTGTACATACATCCAAGGCTGTCCCATCTCAGGTGCAGAATCCCACACTTTCTCTTTTTAAACTTCAGATTGTTGGTGATTGCCTTTACTAATTTATCAAAGTCTCTCTCTCTCTCTTCCAATAATAATATCACCACATAGAATCACAGGATAATTCAAGTTAGAGGGGATCTCAAGTCTAATGTCCTGCTTAAAGCAGGATGAGCCTTGCAGGTCCGTTTAATCTGACCTCAAAATCCTCAAAGGATGGAGAGCACACAACCTTCTCTGGATAGCATGTTCCAGTATTCTGAGTCTCCATATGGTGAAAAGGTTTCTCCTGACACCTAGCGTGAACCTCTCATTTCAACTTCTACTTGTTGACTACTTTTTTCCCACGTTGTGCCACTGAGAAGTGCCAGACTCCATCTTCTTAATGGTCTTGTCCCAGGTAGGGGAATGCTGCAATTAGGGCCCCCCAACACAGTGTCTTTCTTCGTAGGCTGAACAAACCCTACTGTCCCCGACTCCCTTCACTGGACAAGTGTTCCAGCCCCTGACTGTGGTTCTCTTCCAATCTCACACTGGTTTACCACTGTCTTTCTTGTTTGCAAGGGCCCAAAACTGAACACAGTGTCTAAGTGTGGTCTAACAGGTGCTGAGTAAATGGGAATAATCACGTCCCTCCACCTACTCACTGCACTCCTGTTGTTACAGTCCAGGGAGCTGGGGGCCTCCTTTGCTGCTGGGACAGATTGCTGCATCCTGCCCAGCCCAATGTCCATGAGCCC
Organism: Dendrocincla tyrannina; assembly: GCA_035047865.1. Taxonomy (NCBI): domain Eukaryota; kingdom Metazoa; phylum Chordata; class Aves; order Passeriformes; family Dendrocolaptidae; genus Dendrocincla; species Dendrocincla tyrannina. The sequence continues at coordinate 89,670,541 of JAWWMP010000081.1, read as the reverse complement.
TCCAGGTCCCTTCCACAGAGCCACTCGCTCTGTCCTCAGCCTCTGGTCCTCGTGGGGTCCCTCCTTATCTGGTGCAGGGTTTGGCATCTGTTCCTGATGAATTTCTATTAACTCCATTACGACAGATAATTCCATGAATGGTTCTTAGAAAGGAGCTTAACTTTTTTCTCCTTTCTGTTTTACTCCACTGTTGCAGACTCATTTCACTACAATTTAGCTTAAAGAGGATGATTACATAATTCAGGATAAATTTAAAATCTGATTAGATTAAAATGAGAGATAAAAAGCCTGTCCTGCCTTTCATGCAGAATTCCTTTTTCACTGTCTTCCACTTGATATTAATATTTTTACATTTGCTGCTGTAACTACATTGCCTTGACAGACCCAAAAGAATTACAGAAGCTCTATTAAAAAAAAAAAAATTCACTTTTTGTCCCTTGAGCTAGTCTGATAAACCATGAGTCACAGTACTTTCTACAAGTACACATTTTCAACAATTTCGGTATTAAACCTTAGCTATGATAATCCTTAAATTATTTACTTTAAACAAATTTTATATTAATAGTAAGAAGTATTCTGCAGGAAAAGTGAGTACAAGTTGGAAATAGATATGTTGAAAAGGATTTATAGGTGGGGGATGCCAGTTTGACAAGTTAATTAATAGTAGTTTCTTGAAGTAGTTTCAATTGATTGCATGTATCAGCGAATCTTAAACAATTTTTTGTTTTGTTGTAAAAATAATTTTTTTCTGGCCAACTGCTGCCTGTGAAACTTCACAAAGAATATTACAGTTTTCAAAAAAGAGATGTTCTAAATTACAAAACTGAATACATATTATAAGCCCTATAAGGATACTTTTCTCTGTCCTTTCAAAGAAAGTGTGTGTAATCCCAAGTGGCCACATCAATACTCAGTTTAAATTTTTTTGAAAAAAATGCAAAAGCTTCAGGATTGAATTATCAAAGCTAACTTCTTCAGGCTGTTGAGTAAAGGAAACTTCTTATCATTTCTAAAGCTCTGAGTTGGGTTTTGGGTGGGGTTTTTTGTTTGGTTTTTGGTTTGTTTCGGTTTTTTTCTTACTTGTCACTGGCATGATTTTTTTTTAACTTTAGAAAATTCACCTTGGAGATAAAAAAAAATTCAAGAAACATTCTCATTACAAACTTTACTAGACAATTTTCAGTGAAAGGTACTTTGTGCTTTGCTTGCTATTTGAGTATGTATTCCCTATTATGTCTGCTTCCTTGCTTACCTTCTCTTTACATCTCCCTCAAAAACAATAAGACATCAAAGACCTCACCATCAGGAGTTATACAGCAGGTATTTGGTTGAAATAGAACATTCATAGTTACCACACATAACCAAATACATTTATGGTGGGCTGACCTTGGCATGGTGCTAGACGCCCATCCAGCAGCTGTTTTACTCCCCGTCTGCAGGACAAGGGGAGAAAATAAGATGAGAAAGGATAAGGACAGGGAGATCAGCCATCATCATCCATTACAGCCACAGGCAAAACAGACTCAACTTGGGGAACATTCATTCAATTTATTGCCAATTAAGGCTAGAATAGGATGCTGAGAAACAAAGACAAAAGTAAACCCACTTTCTCCTCACTTCTCCCTTCTTCCCAGCCTCACCTTCACCCCTGACTCCTCTGCCTCCTGCTCCACAAGCGGTGTAAGTGTTGGAGAATGGAGTCTGAGGTCAGTCCATAAAAACTCCTCTCTGCTGCGCTTTCCCCCTCATCCTGTTCCCTCCTCCAGCCTTGATTTCTTCATGGGCTGCAGTCCTTCAGGGGCTGATCTTGACATGTCTGTCCTCACCTGTTACAGCCAGAAATATCAGATGCCCTGTTGTTCTTCCATTGTCTCAGGTCCAAAGACTGATTCCCACACACCAGCTGACACTTGCTCACCTGCAGAAGCTGTCTCCTGGGACTGTTTTGATGTAAGGACAAATTAGAAAACATATGGGAATTCTATGGTCAAAACCAGAATTTGTCTATCATGCTGATGCTTGCAAGACTTCTTCAATAGTCCTGCCACAGGGTATTTAGTGTCAAGAAGTAACAGAAACTCTAAGTTCCTATCTCACTGCTTATACTTTAATCATTAAAATTAATCTTTAGGACTGGATTGACCTCAGTTAAACCAGTGTAAATCCAGAGAATCTACATTGGCTTTATTAGTGCTAGTTCAGATTCACAGAAGTATACCTAAGGATAAGAGTGATGTACCATTATACTGATTTAATGTCCTTGAAGCACAGCACACTGCAGGTCCATTTACTTAACAAATAAAGCATTTAAAATCTGTTGAAATTAATGAAAAGAAAATATTTTAAAAATAAAAGAAACACTTATTACAAGCAACTAACGTAAGGAAAAGTGAATTTTGCATTGTCAGCACTCTGTCTGCTGCCATTAATCATAGGAGATGCAAGGAAATAATTTAACTTAACCTTCTGAAGCAATTTAACTCAGTGAGATCATTTAGGGCAGAGGATAACCTGCCATGAGAGGTCATATCACTGAAATGTTGTATTTACAGGATGAGGAGACAAGAAATCAAGAACTGTGTGAAAGCTTACGCAAGTTCTCTTCCAGCAAAGCAGAGGGAATCCTGGGTCATTAAAATATAATTTTTCTTTGATATTCTGTTGTGTAATCTCTTATGCCCAAATATGACACCATGTTTCATTAGCCAAAGAAAATAACATCCCACACCGGACTCGAATACCATGATCGAACAGCTTTAGATGTTCAGTAAATTGGCAACTGTGCACCACAATTCTGGTACGTCAAATCCCAAACTCCATAAAACTGCAATATTTATCTCCAAAACCATAACTGTCTAAACATTTACATCAAGTTTCTTCCATAAAACACACATTGAAAGTTTAGAAATGTAGACTGAATCATTTCCTGTGACTCAGTGATTTGCTATTGCATCTGTGCAGAACACCAGGAGAGCTGTTTTTAGCTTGACAATTTTACAATTCAGTGGAATGTTAATGGCCTCTTAAATTTTATATAAAACAGCTTCTTATCACGTCCTTAATCTCGTATCAGATATTATCTAGAGTAAAGTAACTCAAGGCCAGATTATAACCATGGAGAGAAGAAAATTCTCCCATGCAGCCGATCTCAGATTAAAGATTAGCAAGACTGTGTGCCAGCTATTTCCTGTGATTGATCAGATATCTACAGAATCTTACTCTGTTCCCCGTTGTATGTTACCCAGCATACATGATGAGAAGGCGGGGGGACAGGGGTGTTGCTGCTGGAGTCAAAAGTACTTTATCGTGGCCTGGAGTCACCCTTAGAGCAGTTCATGGATGTACAGTGTGTGGTAACCACCTCTTCAAAGGGACGACATCCCTCTGAAATCTAACCATTCTAAAGTTGGTTTGAAATGGGGCAAACCCCACATCTGTCCTTAACTCCCTCTGGATATTTTCTGTGGCTTTACAGTGTAGAGCCTCTGCTTTCACATCCCCCACTAACATAGGCAATAATAATAGAAATAAAAAAAAAACCCAGTGCATGTCTGTATAAAACTCTTATGAAAAGAGTGAAACTGAATACCCACACTGTGCTGGCACAAAGACAGAGTAAACAAGCTGGAAAGAGAGAAAGAAATTGATCCTTTTCCTCACCCTCTCTTTCCAACCCTTCTACTTGAAGTTTAAAATAAGTTTGAAAAGTAGGTTAAAAAATATTGGCAACTTGATCCCTTTTCATTTATCCTTCTCCTTTAACACCTTTACAAAGATACTCAGGTCTTAGAATGCACTATTTGTATTAGGAGAAGCTCTTGGTGTGTGATTGCTTAAAGCAGATAGGATCAAGAGAACTGCATGGCTTTTGTCGAGCCTGCATTTTAGAGCAACTATCTCTGAAGCACAGCCTACTGAGAAGAACAGCTTTTCAGAGGAAACAGAAGAAACTACTGTGTGCTCAAGACAAATGGGATTTTCCCCAGGCAAGAAAGATGTAATAAACATCTCAATACAAAATTAGTTAAGAAATATGAAAGGTTGTGGGTTGATCTTTGCTTTTACAAAGACAAAGGATGAAAACATCTATGCTAAAGGACCTACAAATTCCTCTATAGCAGATTTCAGATATAAATAAAAAATTTAAATAAATGCTCTAATGTATGCCTGCAAACCAACCAATATGACAAGAATGTGTAAGGAATGGCAGAAATGTGGATCCCATTCATCCTCTGTCTCACCACACTGGCAGATTAAAGCAGTACAACTGCTGTAACATGTTGCATTCCCATTCCCCCCTTATTCTCATGCTCCTCATTTTCCATGTGCACCTTATACTTGCATTTCCCCTTTCTCCCTGGTTATTGTTCTGCATGATCCCATGTTTGTTTCCCTGCTCCTGAGGTGAGGATCTTTTGACTCTGCAGGTCGCACCTTCGCTGACCCCAAGTCACAGTTCTAGCCCCTTCCCTGCCAGTGGGTCTGTGTGTCCCTCACCCCTTCTTGCTGCCAGCTGGTTCAGTATCCACTGGAAACTACAACTAACCACAACTGAAAATCCAAAACCCCGGAGACTAGTCCTATCCAGAGAGCAAACACAGTTTTGAGTCAGCATGTAGGAGGAAAAGGAACCCTGAAATACCTAGGGCCACTGGTGGAGGCACGCAGCCAAAGGCTGAACACTTTTTCTCAATCTCTTTATTATTTTACTTCGTGCCATGGTAAAGAGAACCACTCCCTGACATGTATTCTAAAGTCTAAATATAGGATTCCTGCATCAATAATGCTTATACCACTGAAAAGGATACTGCTAAAAAGGGGTCTAGTTGTTTTTGCATTTTATTATCATTTGACAAATGCAATTTTTAAAAGAACAGAAGTCTAATACCCCAAAATGTAAAACTTAGGTTTTCCCAAATTTCTATTCCAAAGAGAAGAATCTTCAGTTGTGAAGAATTACCTACAGTCACCGGTGAAAAGGACAGGATTTTATTCTGGTCAACAGAGTGTTGAAGTTGTCAGTCATTCAAGTCAGTTTGTTCCCTGAAAACAAGAACTCAGACTTATATGACTTTTGACTTTGCTTTTCCTAGTGGGCTCTCAACCACATAAAATTCTCTCTGTTCTTAATTATTTTGTCTAAATTTAGGAGAATGCTCCTATATTTAGCTGTTTGTGTATAGTCCTCATGAGTCTGAGGCTAAAATTGCTGGTTGATATTTGACCTGCCTTTCCCTATTAGTCATTGCCTCTAAAGACAATTGTATTTATGGCCCATCTCTTCATGCTCCAATCTGAATGTCCACAGGAACAAAGCATGCAGTAAAGCAGTGAAGCTTACTCTACATTTTAAATCTGAGTTCCAGATCGCTGATACTCAGTATTTAGTTGCTGTTTGACTTCTATTTGTCTGTTTTTCCTTTAGCTGAAGACTTTATTAGACAGCAAATGATTCATGTGAAGAAAAAAAAAATTACAGAAGACATGGAACATACCTCATGAAACAAGAGAAGACCAACATCTAGGTCATGGAATTCAGCACAGTTCAGAAAAATTCAGGCATGCAAAGAGCTAAAAGTGCAGTTTAACTACCAGTTCATTATGCAAGAAAAAAAAAATTGAAAAAACACCATTTACAAAAATAAGTAAGGAAAACTTCAATTTTAATAGGAATAATTATATTAAGTGGCATAAAGACAGAGCATAAGTTTGATGGGTAGATAAACCAAATAAATGATTCCCTGCAGCTGAAAATATGAAGCCTGTCTTCCCTTTTCTTCTTCTCCTTCTTCTCTCTTTCTCTGAACTAGCTCCTATATTCCTCCTCCCCTTCCCAAAGCCACCCATAGTCTACTGTCACATTTTATGGCTGAAATTTCAGAAAACTACCCACAACATAAAATGCACAAATGGTCTGCCATTTAAGTGAAATAATTCAGTTCCTGGAGAAATTACAAGTGTCAGAAGAAACACTAAGTATATGATAGGAAAAGAAAGGGAGAGAAGGGTAGAGGATCTCATCTTTATGGTAGCAGTGAGCTGGTATGTCTGCTCATTCTGTCTCACAAGAATGCCCCCTAAAAAGATACCAATTGAAAGAACGTGTCTTTGTCCTACACATTCCACAATTGATGTAGACCCACAACTGATCTCTGTGATGCAGTAGCTATCCTGGAATTTCATCAAAAATACCCTATTTACTCAGGAATCAGACATCCTCCTACGGCTTCAGAGCACTCCATTCTGCTTTTCTAGGTGTTTCGGCTTTTACTGCATAAGTCATTGGAACTGCTTTTAATAACAAGGGTGGAAAACCTTCTGTCTTTGGTTCAGAAGCTCTTTTTCTGGTCCTGGAGTCACAAGAACCATCTGCACTTAGATGATCACAAAACATCAGCTTTCAAAGAAGCTTCTGTCCAATATTAATCCTGGCCTCATGGTAGAGGAGATGCACAAAATTCTTCAGCAACCTCTCGGCTCAGAAGGGGTTCTACACTCCGCTCCATGTTTGCAAAAGAGATCTGGAAAAAAATGCTCTTTGTCTGAATATTATTGTTCCTTGGGGGTGGCAGAGCATGCTCCTTCTGCAAGTCAGAATAAGATTCCAAGGCCCCCCATGGCACACAGCAGCTTCCAGGGAATCTGTGATAGGCCAATACCCCCCATAAGCCTCTAAACCATCCACAATCCCCGACAGCCACCATGTCAAATGACAATAGTGCAGAATCCCCAAAAGAATTTCAGTCTTCTGACAATGAATTGAGAACTTTATTACAATAAGTAGGCTAGAATTCCCCTTAAGAAGACACTCCCAAAGTATGGTGCACCAGGCCAGGCTAAAGGCTCTAAGGCTGGCCTGCAAAAGTCTACGAAAACACTGTTTCAACAGTGTCTCTTTAAAAGGTTTGACGAAACAGCCCAGTGGTGGTACTCGAGAAAGAATGAGGCTAACGAGCACCCATCAGTCAGAAACTTCAGCAACTACCACCCTAAACTGCTTTTTCCCCCTATCCTACTACTCCGGGCAGAATTTTTCAACCCCCTTCTGCCAGGCATCCCTTGGCAGAATTAAAGCTACAGCATGTGTGCACCCTCACCAGGGTTCCCCTTCTGCATCGAGGCTCTGGCTCTTCTGAGAGCAGCACATTCCAGAGTTACACCAATGCTCAGCTTGATGACAACCCTGCTGACACGAACATCCCTGCCTAGAGATACTGCCTTTTCAGTTCTTTTGGTTATCAAACGTCACAGAGGAGGGCCTCCTTCAAGAGACCTTTTTGCTAGGGTTCCAGCATGACTAACCTTAACCTTGGCAGCACACCACAGCTCAGTAAAGTTTACATACTTAGTCGAAGGCAGTCACATACAGTCTGTCTAGCGATAGTGATGTCAACAGGTATTGCCCAACATTTTCCCTGCTTAGTTTTTTTGGCTCTAGATTGCCTGATTTCATCTTGCATAAGATTTCTGTGGTTAAGAGAGAGAATGATGGATTTTTGACACCTACCAGTCTCCAGTTATTTACAAGAGGGCACTTGAAACGAAAGTGGTGGTGTTCCCCGCTGCTGACTATGCAGCATGCCTGACTATGTGATTGTCCTTTAACCAAGAGGAGGTCACACCAAACAATGTGACTACAGATGTCTGTCCTTCTCTCTCTTACCAGTCTGCTTCCTCACGGAAGGAGTGACCAGGATGTTCTATGCTTGAAACCACACTGTGGTTTCCGCAATGCCTGGGTCATTACTTAAGAAACTGCTCTTAGTCATGGCTATTCTTCCCAAGTACCAAAAGAGAAAAGATGCCTTTCTAAGATACATTCATTGTGGTTTTAAGATAGAAGAAGTGTGTCTACAAATTTAGATCAGCTGGTAGTTGCGACACAGGTAGGTCACAGAAATTTTCTGCCATTCAGGAAATAGTGCTCAAACTTGAGGGTAAATCTCACAGCTGATATGACTCCAACCTCTGCTCTCAACCTGGCCTTCACTTATGGACAAGCCCAAAAACTACTCCCACGAAGGTCATATTTCTTCTTGCCACATGCTGCAGTATTTTCTACCCATTTCTTGTACTGAAACCAATATGGGGGCACTTACATAGTTGATTCATTCATTAAATGGAAAAATGCAATTATGGAATTACTGGTACTGTGTGACATTGTCTGACAGGATATGTAGAATCTTTCATGTTCATTTTGGGTATTTTTTGAGATGGAGATACTATAAATTATATTTTTTTGCAACAATTAGAATCAAGTTTGGATACCAGATTGATGCCTGTCTCATTGTGTTACAAATTCCACTGTACCTGTCACTAACATCTCTAAAAAAGCTAACTTTCTAAAACTCTTTCCTGGCTGTGCAGGTGGAGAACATTTCACCTTCTTGGTCAACACAACACTTAAATCTGACCTTGACCATATCTCCAAGTATCTCCTGTTTAGAATCAAAACAAAGCAAAGCTGTTCCTGAAGTATTAGAATTTGTTTTACTATTTCTCCAAGAACTATCATCATACCCCAGACTAGACTTGCTGTCTACTACACTTCCTTGTTCATTTGAAATTTTGCCCTAGTACTCATAAAATATGATAAGGGACATCTTAAAAACTTGTCAATGAGAAAACTAGGGACAAATCAGGTATTGAGAAGCTAAATTACTAAATGTGGTTTGAAACATCAAAAAGTATTAGCTTTTCTTAACAGGTTCAGTTTCCTATCCTTTTCCTGACCTTGGCACTACTATATTCACCTTTCTGCCTTTTCCTGAACTCACCAGGATGACTGACATTTCTTTGTAGATGGGCAGGAAAACTGTCAGCAAGAAGCATGAACAATGTGAAGTACTTGCCCTGTATTCTGTGAATTGTCAATACTTTCAAAGAATGTCATTGTTGAAAACTACTCCATCAGAGGTTCTGAACACTCTTAGAACAGTCTCTTCCCCCAGCACACTGTAAGAGACCCGTAAATACTGTTTTAGGCATTTTAGTCTCATCAATAGTGCCCATCAACAGCAGAGAGGCAGCAGCGGTTGCAATTGGTGTTGTAAAAACTGTGGACAAACATGTACATAGTTTGTTTTCTCCAGATGATATGACCACTGCAACCAAGAGTGCAGGACAACCTCTAGCTGCAAGCAAGCACAACACTTAATATCTGAGAAACTACATCATGTATGGTGGTTTTTTTTTTCACTTAACAGACCCGTTATCACAAATAAAAACTACATCCGCTGGTAGCTCCTCATTGCCTCAAAATCCCCTTTCACTTGCATGGAGCATGATATTACAGATCCTACCTGCATCTAGCCATACTAATCCCATAATCATAGTATTTGATTATTTGAGTATTTTTTCCTTACCTGATAAATATGTACTGTTTCTTCTTTTTGTTTTATTGTTTGCTACCTTTATAACTTTTCATTTATGGTGGAGGAGTTAATTTAAATACGTGATGCAAAGACAGTAATAATTTTCATTGCACTAACAAATTTCATGAGGGAATTGCCTTTGAAGCAAGATGTTGTCATTCAAAATAGGCTCTTTATACTGAAATGATTCTGAAAACTTTTCAGCAAGTGTTATGCAATACATATATATGTTTTTGCAATGCATTCTGAAAAGAACAAATACATATGTATTAATGAATCCAACAGTATACAGAAATAAGAAAAAAGTCTGTAGTCTACAGTCATTCTGAAATACACCATTCTCCAAGTTATGAGTCTTGATGTGCCAAGGCCACTCCATTTGCTGGTGCTAAACAAGTAAACCTGCAATAGCCTTTAGCTGGGTATGAAGTATTCCTTTTCAGAATATTCATGTTTCCCACAGGCTCCTGCCACAGATGTTGCAAGCAGTCTGTTAGAGATTAAAACAAATTCAAGTTGTAAAATACTTTTCACTTTCTTTTCTGTATCGCTCTTTGCAAATTGCAAGGCAGAAACAAAACAGGCAAACAAGGATTATGACACCTTTCAAAATTAGTACTGAACAGGTAAAAGTAAATATTTATCCTGTTTATTCTAATACATTTATTATGAGCAGCCTACATTATTAAAAAAAAAAAAAAGGTATTCTGACTTAACATTTAAATTGTTTACCTGTCAAGAGCAACGTTACTGAGAAAACACATAAATACTCACCTATATAATTTTTGGGGTTTTTTCTAGCCACATAAAGACTTCAGTAAAGGGTGTGATGTTTTTAGCAAAACTATTAGGAGGATGTAGACCTTCAGCACTGAGATACCAATCTGGATTCATTATATTTGCACAGCTAATTATAGCTAAAATAGAGCATTGTACTAATTGCAGTTGTAATAATTGTGTTTGGAGAAGGGGACTCCAAGTAAGAACAAGTTCTTCTGCATGCAGGTATCCTCTTTCAGATCTAGTGTAGGATGAAGCTGCTACCACTCCTGGTTGGTCTTCATAGCCCATTAGTTGCAGGTCACTGCTTGCAGAGCCCTGCTAACCAAAGAGGCCATACCAGCCCTTCCTCATTCACATTAGTCCAGTCTGCAAGGTTATCAGCTGGTTTAATCAAACCTTCCAGATGGGCCTGTACTGGATGAAGTAAGCAGGCTTATTTCCATTACAAGATTTACCAGGGTGATGCACTTTAGCAGCAAGACTGGCAATGAGGAGATGATATTTTAACATCCCCAACCAGCCCAGCTATTTGCAAAGTCAGCAGCTGCCAACACAGCGCAAAGCAAAGCGACTGTGACTCACAAGAAAACAATGCCTGGCGGGATTCAGTGTTTACCATGCTCAGCCTGCAAGGCATCCCCTCCAGAGTGAACCATTGAGGTCTGAAGATAGTCACTGCTAACCTCATACCCACATACTTCCTCAAAGATAGGTAGTATCCCCTGCCATAAGTATACGGATACATATAAATCACTATTTGCATTACTGATGGAAATCTGTTTTCTGACTCAAGCAGGGGAATACTGTTACTCTGTCTTCTTAGAAGGACTGAAATACACCCTTATGTTCTGTGGTAACAGCCTCAAAAATATGAGGGTGTCAGTGAAAGGTTGACTACTCTGCAATTATTCTGCAATCACATTATGGCACCCCAGTAGGAAAGTGATGTCATATGCAAACAGGTAAGAAATCATTCAGTTACATCAATGATGAACCTAAAGGCAAAACTATCATCATTCAGTTTACAAGGTACCCATAAACTACTTAGTCAAACTTCTTCTCCAGTCAAATGTACATCCCTGTTGTTTGGTTTGAAATGTTAGTGGCTTATTATGATGTCATTTAAATTCTCTGCTGTGTGTCTACAGAAATACAAAATTACTAACACTAAAGTGTTAGTTTCAGAAGTAGAGAAGTTCATTAAGTGAAACTTATAAAAAATAAGTTGCTCTTTTACATCTTTGCCATATTGTGATTTTTAACCTAATGATTCTTCCCCCAGGCACATAATATCATGGCACTCATTACCCTTGATGGCCAACCTTAGGTAGAGCTCTTGAGAGTATTTTAGAGTAGAATGAAGCATTATATTGCAAGGCCTAATACTTTGACTCAAAAGCGATACATTTTCCAGAATCCTGCAGTAACAAAGCAAGTGGCTAAAACAAGATATATTTTGACTGGACATAAGGAAGAAATTCTTTTTAAAATGAAGGTGGTGAGACACTGGAATAGGCTGCCCAGAGAAGCTGTGGATGCCCCATCCCTGGAAGCGTTCAAGACCAGGTTGGATAGGGCTTGGAGCAGCCTGGTCTAGTGGAAGGTGTCCCTGCCCACGGCAGAGGCAGGGGTGGACTAGATAGTCTTTCAATGTCCCTTCCAACTCAAATCGTTCTAGGGTTCTGTGATTCCACAATTCTGTGAAAAGTATGAAAAGTAGAACACTTGTATTGACAAATTGACTTTGAACAGAACATGAACATCTTTTTACAAAGCTCTGCTTAAGAAAAAGTCAAATATCTTTTTAAGTGACAATCGAGATGGTGAATGGATCGTTGTAACCAAAACTTATAGTACTGATATAGATCCTGAGTCACTGATGCAGGTCATGCTTTGAATATTTGCCTTGAACCAACAATGGTACTCAATGAACACTAGATCATTCCTCAGCTCATAATCATCAGCTGGAAAACTGCAGCTAGGTTGTAGAGAAGATTGAATCTGTTCCTTGAGACCAAGGCCCCAAACCCTCATCTTCCTCCAAAATTTATTTAAAATCTTTGTCTACAGCATCATTAGAATGCACATAATGCATAATGCACAGAATTCATAAGATTGTCATTCTACACACTATGTTAAAATATCTTTGGTTAATAAGTGAATGGAATTACAATTGTAAATAAATACACAGGCTGCTATCTCTAACAATTGTATACGTTTTAGGGTCAAAAATTTTCCAATGTTTTTGGAATAACAAATATATAAAAATAGATTTTGGTTTCATGACACAATTTTGTGTTTATCAAATTAAATTAGAATTGCATTCAAATATCTTTCTTTCCACAACAGCATAAACGTAGACAGGCATGTGAAAATTACTTTCTGATGTTTTCTCCAAATTCCTGCCTTTTCCTGCTGTTTCATCTTCTGTGTTATACCCAAGTTGTGACAAAATATGTTAATGTGCCACCCTTAGTTATTAAAACATGAAACACTAACTGATAGAAGGTTGCTACTCCCCAGAGCACTGTTCTTCAGAAATCAGTCAGCGGGCATCTCGGAGATTGCCTTCATCTGAACTAAAGGGATTCTTTAAACATTTTAAACTTTTCTCAGACATTTGAGGGTGAAATTAAAGTAATTTTGACACTAGATTAATGTATGCATAGCACCAGGAAAACAAAAATAAAAGGACTTACCTGCCATTATTAATGCTACTACATGATACTGGTTTTCTCCTTGTATTGGTTATTTGGTGAATTGAAACAATGACTGCTAGTGCTTCAATGTATTTCATACATGATCATACAGAAGTCTACAGTCTACTGTCATATTACAATAGAAACACATATACTTAAATTTCTGTTGGAGAAATTTGGTTTCAAACAAACGTCTTTGATTGTTGGCATAGTGAGTTATTTGTTCACAATTTAATTTTTTTTTTCCCAAAGAGCTTTACTTAATTATACTTCAATATGGTCCTCAAAGCTTCACACATACTACAAAAAGTAGTCCTGTGGAAAGAGAAATTAGCTTCTTACTAGTTCTATTTTATTACATTTCAAATCCAGAACCCTGACTTTTTATCCCACAGTATGGATATCACAGCAAACAATAAACGTATTACTGTACTGGAGTATAATGATTACTGTTCAGCAGCTGAGCAACAGTAACTGACCCCAAGGGTGCTTTCAACAAAATCAAATCCACTATTTTAAACACTGATGAGGATATACATTAGGCTCTTCTCACAGCCACAACAAAGCAGCCATGGTTTTCCACAATAAAAACTTGCTGTAAGGCAGCAATCTACATTCAGTATTTCTTCCTGAACTATCAGCAAAACCATGTACTAAGCTTCATTTCATGTATTTACTGAAAACTACCAAAGTGTCTTCAGCATCATTAAAGAACTATAGAAAATTTCGGTTCTTACATCAATGCCTAAAATTTTCTGCAAATTTTTTACAGTGAGCCAGAATAAAAATGCATGACAAATCTCATGGGATCCTCACATCTCAGGCTGCAGTGGAAAGTCTCATCCTTGTCATACATAGGCAGAAATCACCTGATTTGGTGCTCTCTAGAGTCCCAACAAGTACAGAAACAAAGGATGTCAAGCTCAGAGAATGACTATTTGATTGTAGGAGGAAGAGTAACTCTTGCCATGAACACGTGCTTTTTACAGCTAAGTGGTAAGTTTATCTTACAGCGACCTATGGGCTGTGTCTTAGTAATCACAAAGTAATTTTGAACTTCTATTATCCAAGAAGAAAATTACTAGGAATGCTTCCAGAACTGCACTGAATAAAAACACCACAGAGATACGGGCTCAACAACAGCATGGCTCCATGCAGCACTGGATTACTGTGTGTTCATCTCTGCCTGTGGCAAAGTCCATGGAGCAGAGACATTCTCCCACATTTTGATTTCAGTTTCTTTGTAAACTGGCCATCTTTAAAATGGAACTTACAGATTCAGTGATAGTGATTAAGGCTGTACAAACTCAACACGGGAAGAAACTTAGTGGGGGAGCTCCACCTAGCTGGCAAAATTTCTCTATTTGGCCCAGTTTAGTTTCACACGTGGTGAGACTACTTCACTGGGCAAGTTGCTTCTGTACAAAAGCTCCCTGCAGAAACCACAAAGCCAAATCGGTATCCTCCAAATGCAGAGGCAGGACATTATTAATGCATAAGAGTCTGAAGCAGAAGGTTCCTTTTCCAGAGAGCTTGTTTAGGAAAGTATCAGGGGAAACCAATTCTGCTCAACACATTCCTCCTCCACCTTCCTGCTCTCTTGATTCCCAGTCAGAATGGAGAATAAACATAAAGGAGCAAGCAGACCAAAGAGAAAGTGTTAGAAACATGGATGTTAAGTGCATAGTCCTTCTGTGGAAAGGACATGACAACTGCACAACCCTTTGTGCTTCAGATTTAAAATTTCAAAAAAGGAGTGGCAGAGCTGCATGTGAAGGACCAGTACAGACAATGTTTACTAAAGCAGTCCATTTTACAGATAAGTTCAAAATGCCCTGAGGTTAATAAAAATTCTCCTTCCTTGACAGGCTAACTACCAGAATGAGCTCTAGGAAAAGGGACCTGGGTCTTTTCTCATTAGCTGTTTATCTTATGGATTTTGGTTTAAGTTGTAGGGGTTTTACACTATATTAATTACACCATAATGCAGCTATAGTCAGAAGTCATTGCTATCAGGGATAAAGCTTTCTATAAGATCAGTGGTATTTGAACACTAGGGCAGAAACTGGAGTCAGCTGAATGCTGTATTATAACAGGTTAGGTCAAAAACAAAGATGTGAAGGTACTTTTCCCCAAATCACAAAACTATCATGTCTGTCACATAACCTATCACTTCAGTTTGTTTCAGCCTCTGGAAATGACAGACCATGAAAGAATTTTTAAAAGCTTGAAAAGGAATCCTAGGAGCCAAAGACCAGTACACCTATCTGCAGACCTAACCAGTAAAAGCCTCTAGTAGAAGGTAGCTGGCTAAATTCTCAAAGAAGGGAAAGAAGAGAAAGGGAGAGGGAAAGGGAAAGGGAAAGGGAAAGGGAAAGGGAAAGGGAAAGGGAAAGGGAAAGGGAAAGGGAAAGGG
>JAWWMP010000081.1:89644410-89655169 GCA_035047865.1 Dendrocincla tyrannina | reverse complement strand
GAAAGGGAAAGGGAAAGGGAAAGGGAAAGGGAAAGGGAAAGGGAAAGGGAAAGGGAAAGGGAAAGGGAAAGGGAAGACTAGCATACAGGGATAGTTCATCTGTCTTAATAATGAAGAATTCATGGAGTAATATTTGAACAGAACAGCAGCTTTCTTAGCAGTTCATAACTTCCTTAGCTCTGCAGAAAGGAAAACTTAAGTAGACTCTATTGGTTCAGAATAATTAAATGTGATCAAATACATTGCAGCAGAGTAGTAGAACGAAAACTCTCAGTCAGGCATGAGAAATTTGGCACTGATTACATGGATGATTATGATTAGATTTATTACTAATAGAGTATCTAAATATTGCCAATGCAGTACAGAATATAAGGAGGTCTACAGGATTATAGTATAAGAAGGCTCAGCTAGAAACATACAGGTTAACATTCTCAGGCGTTGCAGAACACACAGTTACAAAGCACCTACAGGACTACTTTAGGATTTTATCTCCATATGTGACCATATCTTAGCACTTTTACTCACCCACAAATAAATGTATTCCTTATGAGAGCAGCCAGAGCATTCCTCCTCCAATTTCCATGTAGTGTTTTATCTTAGGACAAATAATATTGCCCATCAGAGACAATCACAAGGGAGAAGAGTGGAGGGGGAGGACTCACACGAGGACCAGACTACTTTTCATCACCTGTCACACACATCAGCAAGTTTCTTGAAAGAAAAGCTCTAGTTTCTAGTCAATGCATGAACAAATGTGCAGAACAGGCTATGGGCAAAGTCAGCAACATACTCAGGGATAAATTGTTAGAGAACGGGTTTGCGGGTTTTATTTATTTATTTCATAAGCATTAAGAGTCTAAATAAGTTGTTTCAAATTCTGAAGACCCTCAAAGCACTGGTGGACTCGGGAACCAAAAAACCATGAAGAAAAATCACATAGATTTAAATCTTCTCTTCCTTCCACCTGAAGGTACCCTTTCCTGGGCCTTCAAACTGAAAGGTTGAAAATCACTTGTCTAACTGTAACATGAACAAGCAAAAGCCTCAGCAAAGACCTGTCTACAGGAGATGTGTGACATTATGTACACAGCAAAAATAAATTCAGAGGGGTAACTTGAAAAAATAAATTACTCAAGCCATCATATATACACCAGGCACTTTTTATTAATATTAAGAGTTAAAAACCACTTAGCATTGTTCATTAGCTGTACAAAGTAGTATACTTGTATAGAGCATCTTTGTTCCTTGTATGGTCTGTTCCACTAGTTATCAAATTATTGTGCCTTTTCTGAAGTCGGGAGTTGGAACACCAATACCCAGAACTTACTCATAGGCAAAAATTTTAACCATAAAATCTCTCTTACTGCCTTCAGTCTGATTGAGGAGACATTCAGGAGACATTTCATGGGGACAACTTCTTAACATTTTCTAACAGGTGCTGAGCAGACTGGCACGAGAAAACATGCATTTCAGCATTATCTCGCTTCTTACAGCATGTTATTTTTTTTAAAAAAGAAACTAACAAAAACAAATAAAAAACCCAAACAACCAAACACACTGGTAAGAGTAGAGTTATTTCCAGTGTGAGTGATTAAGCCTTGAACAGTAACTTTACAAGTTTCTTTTTCTCTTTTTATTATTAGACTGTGATCCAACAAATGCATCTGACATACTGTATGTACACATATTCACAAGACTGTCTTCATTGCTAGGATTTCCCTCGAGTCCATAAAGTTAACAAATCCGAAAAGTTCACTAAAAACAACTTTTTCATTCCTCCCTTGCTTTTTAAAGGCTTCAGGGATGAAAATAGGTACATCGGCATTACAAAGATACAGCTGAGACTGGGTGGCCTTGGACCATCCCACGGATCACCTTCTGCAGCCTATTAAAGGCTCATAGACATTTTGATACTATAATCACCCAGCAAACCAATGTGTGGCAGGTAAGAAACCAGGCCATGGACTTCTGTATAATTTTACATTGAATTTCAATCGTTTCCATCTTTTTATATTCAGAAACAAAGCATTCCTTTTCTCAGCGGTTACATGCACACACCACATCCTGTGAACAAGGCGCTTCCTCCACTGCCGGCCACGCTGCAGAGCACCACACCAGCTACCCCTGATGTCAGGGCTCAGAACACAAGGCACATTCCCCGCAACGGACTCAATTTCACCAGCTGCCATCCCCGACAGTGGCCAATACTGAGTACTTTGGGAAAAGCACAGCACCATCCCCCTTTAGTCAGTCAGATCAAGATCTTTCTGAACAAGAAGTGACATCACTACCTTTGTTTGTGGGGTTTTTTTCCTTTAGAAGTACCTTCTCTTGTTTGTTCTCAAGCTTGCATCCTGAAAATTTCATTTTCCTTCGTGATTTATTACTGAGAAATTAATTATTTGCTCTCTATTCTCCCATCCACTATTTATCTCTGCAAAGAACTATCACATGCAACCCTTCTTCCTTGAAATCTATTATTTAAGGGGAAAAAATTTTCTGTCCTTATATGAAAACTATTACAATGATCCTTGTTCCTTTGCTGAGTTTTTTTTTTCCAAATCCTCTTCTACCTTCCTTTTGATAAGGTGACCCAAAACTCATGCAGTTTTCAAGATCTCCAGGAATTCATATGCTAGTATGATGGGATTTTCCTTTTATTCCACTTTTTGTCCTTTCTATCCCTTCCTAACATTGTACTGCTTGCCTTTTTGACCCCTGTTGAGTATTGAGCTGACATTTTCAGGGGACTATTCACAACGAGTCTGGGAGCCTTCCTGAGTGATAATAGGTAATATAGAGCATATACTCTATGTATAATAGTACATGAGTATTATTTTGCATTTATCCATTCTGAACTTCCTCTGCTATTTTCTCACTAAGTCATGCAGAACTGCAAGATCTTCTGCAGGGCTTTACAGCCTGCTTTAGGTTTGACATCTCTGTAAGCTTTGTCATTCCCCTCATTCTCCTCAGACTGCTTTTGAACACAAAAATACAGACAGCCACGCTGTGCCAGACCAGTGAATCCCCCTAACCAAGCATTCTGTGCAATACTGATTAAAAAGAAGACGCTCAGGCAACAGCACCAGAACATAACCCTGGAACACCTTCCACTCTCAGCCACTCCTGAGTTTGCATGCTGTGTATTATAGATTTGGCTTGCTTTACCATGCTACTGGCTCCTTGGACACAGGCAAGCCCCTAGGATTTGTCATGTCCTCGGGTGTGGAATTTCAGAGCTTAGTGACACATTGTGCAAAGAACCACCTCCTCTTGTTCTGAACCTGACACCCACCAGCTTCCTTTGGCACCACAGACACTCGGGCTCTAGTCACCCTCTAACGACACCAATGATTCTGGTGGACTTCTGTTTTTGAAGACTGAGCCATTTGTTAGCTATTTCAGAACAGATTCACAGTTCCTTTAGGCTCAGGCTCAAAATTAAACTATCAAGCAAAAGGACTGTGATATCAACATTATCCAATGCTTTTCTGGAAAAAATTGTAGCAGGTATTTTCTCCCTGCTATTTGATCTCCTTACTCTCAGTCAAATGCTGCTTAGAGCAGATCAGCGAAGCTCTTGTTCCAAGAGTAGTTGCAACACTCCTGAAACAGTTAATAAATCCTGCAACAGTTAATAAATTTGACTCTTGCATTTTAACAATTAATAACACATCCGTAAATAGTAAGTATAGTAAGAGTAGTTGTGCAGAGGAAAAAGGGAAACAGAAAAAATACGCTAAAATTTTTAGAAACATTCTTCTGTGTTGCTTTTCTGCTTGACTTTCTATTGCCCCTCTTTAGGATTTTTCCTGACCCAAAAAAACAAGTCCATGTAACATTTTTGCTGCTGGCCAGCAAAGTGAAAGTGTTGAGAGCAGGAGTCATGAGGTAGACTACCAAAACTGCACAGGAAGAGTGGACAAAATTTACCCCACTTTTTCTATACTTTTGTATACATTTTAATTTGGGCTTTTTCAAAAGAAACCGAGATCATCCTTGTCTCCACCCTAGAGAGCTTTCTTTTTCCTGGTCATTGTGGAAAGTCGAGGTTGAAGCAAGTGAATTTTACACTTAATTCCGAGGACAGGGAGGCTTATAGTCACTCTGATGTGTTCCAGGAATCAATTCCTCAGTTGTGGGCTAGCTGCAGAAGCAGTTTGTCTCTCCCATTCATTCCCCATTTCGCCAACAATGCCATTGTTCCAGTGGAATGCAGCTGTCATGAGCGGCCGTGACTGCAGAAGGTGCTCCCTCAGGCAGCCTGGGCCACCGCCATCAAGCATTGTAAAGTCTAAGACCAAAACCAAAACCTTGAACTCGCCTTGGTACTCAGCGGGGTTACAGTGCAATAAGCAGAGCTTCAGGGCCATATGCTTTCAGCAGCCTGTATTAGGGAGGAGATGAATTGCTCTATTTTGCGTCAGCTTT
Source organism: Dendrocincla tyrannina (assembly GCA_035047865.1). Taxonomy (NCBI): domain Eukaryota; kingdom Metazoa; phylum Chordata; class Aves; order Passeriformes; family Dendrocolaptidae; genus Dendrocincla; species Dendrocincla tyrannina. The sequence goes on along the minus strand of JAWWMP010000081.1, from coordinate 89,650,735 downwards.
GCAAATCTATACCATATGACTGGCTACTAAAAGTCAGTAGCCAACCGGAGCGCAAGGATTTGTAGCTTCTAAAGCTATTGTGAAATTATGGGGGGAGGGAGTGGTTCAGTATTTATACAAGTGAGAGGCACAATCTGAATTCAGGAAATTGTTTAAATATAAATAAATCTGTACAATTATGCATTCAGGACTCCACTGTATCCCACACACTGTTCAGCCAAGAATTTACTTTAGCTTAGTGCTTAACTCCTTTCTTCAGTTTTAAAAACCAATTAGGACAGTTTTCAAAAATAAAACATTTACTATTCTTGTGAAAGTGTACACACAAGTGCAAATCTTTACATCTATACCATTATTATACCAGGATGAACAAACTGATTTTACAAAGGCAATTCAAGTATCATTCAGAAGTAGTAGTTAACCATCAGATTTTGTAAAATTTCACAAAAAAACAGGCTCTAAATCAAACGAAGTCTTCATTCAAGTTGTAGAACTTCAGCATGATGTTTCCCATCTTTTTCTCCTGGTTCATAGAAAAAAAAATATCTCTCAATGTACTTACTCCAGCCTTTACAACCTGTAAGTGATCTTACCCAAGACTTCTTACCTGCTATTTCTCCTATTTTATCACTCCTACCAAGTTCTACCAACAATGATTTTCTAATCATTACTCTTGTTCATCCACCCTTCCCCTACCCAACCACCTCCACCAATAATCAGCCCAATGTCTGAGTGATCACAGCCAAGAACAATCACTTAAATGCTCAACCACCCATTTTTAGCTTTTCCCCCACCACTGACTGAGGAAATTCACATGAAATTAAAACATACTGCAGATGGCTGCACTGGTTATTTCTACCTTTATTTTTGTAGAACTTCTTCCACAACTAAGCGCTAGCAGTTAATTGAGTGCATCATGCACTTTTTACATACTAAATGAACTGTAAGAGACCAACAAACTTACCCAAGCATAATTCTGTAAACAAATTACTGAGAACTCATACAATATCAAATCACTTTGACACACAGAAATAAATGGACCAGCGTGATAGTAACCAGTGCTCAGCACACAAAGAAAGACCACACTGCCTCTCCTCACATAGAGGGGATTATTCTTTCTCCAAATCAGCTTGGGGGAATGGGAAATGGAAAGCAGTCACCAGTCCTCTGTGACTAGTTGCTGCTCTATGGCTCTAAAAGCCTTAAGAATAATAAAGAAGAAAAGAAATAGAGAAATCACATCTCAGACTCTCGTCTTCTTCCCAGTGCAAAAGTCTTTGCTTTGCCATGGAAGCCTGAGCAAGTTGCAGACCAAATAAGTGGGGGAGGGAAGATCTACTCACTAGGAAAGGCCATCGTGAGTAAAGGAATGTGCAAATCTCACCATTCATAAGTAGTTCTGTCTCTGTTACATACCAGATCCTAGAGCAGAACTCCTTTCTAGATCTGATTCATGGCTGAAGTCAGTTCTGAATGACCACGTGTCAGTAGAAGAGTACATAATGAAATCCAAATGTAAAAAAAATGTTTAGAAAAAGGCTGAATGTAGAAATGAAAAAGCCACAGGTGTTTTAGACATTAACATGTTTCAATAGCACTTCTCCCACAAGGAGATCAGCTTGGGAAAAAAGGTAAATGTAACTGTTGTTAAACCCCTAGAAAGCTAACATGGATTCTCTTCTTAATACATAAATGAACAAAATTAGTCATTTAGGAATACGTGAAGCAGGAAAGTCCAGAACTGGCCTACTGTGGAAAGGAGACCCAAAACAGAGACTGGAAACTCTAGAGGTACAAGGCAGAAGAGAGATTAGACTGAAAAGAAGAACAGAAAGCAGAGAAACTGAGAAGGGCATTTTAAAGTGTGACCACAGACGTAAGCTGAAGGCTGACATTAACAAACCACATTATCTTGTGCTTGTCTGCTTACAACATCCCACTCTATCCCCTTTTTGCTTCTCATTAAATGAAAAACAAGGGAACAAGGAAAACAGTGCCAATGAAAACTTTTTTAGAATATGGAACCCTTGCACACAGTATTGTTACAATCATATTCAAGAACCATACCAAGCCACACATCTTAGTAATTCAAATACCAAACTAGATTTTAATACAATCATGAGCATTGTTATATTCCATCCAAAAATATTTTTCTAACTCAATTTTCTTCACTTCAACAAATGAAACATTTCTGGAAAAGAAGCAACAAGAATTTGCTCAAGATAAAAGTCAGCAAATCTGCTCCTAGACATATATCACAGAAGGAACAGAATGCTTTTCTTTTCATATTAAAAAAATGTATCTGACACATTGAATTCTATAAAACAGACTAGAGTGTCTTCACTGGCAGAAGTATCCCAGTCTACCTGAAGTTAGAGAGCAAACCTTTGGAAAGAACAGATATTTAAAATTTTAAAAAATAATACAGTAAAATAAAAACAAACCCACCACACTTCTTTTTAAGTACTCAAAGAATGTACAATATTGTCACACTAATATCTAATTTTCTCGTGAACAAGCATTGCTGCAAATATATTTTTCCTGTTTACCATTTGCAATGACAAAAACACTATCAATCAGCCTGATCACAGACAGCATCACCGTAGAGGATGTTTACTCCCAGTGCTGAAAATTAAGAGGAGACAGCTATAAAGGAGACTAGCTTTTTGCTTTATTATCATACCGTACAAAGCCATTACGACTTTGTGCCATACCCATCTTTCTCTGCTTTCCCCTAAGTTCTATCTTTGTTCTGGTTTAATTTGTCTTCTATTCAAAGAAGTCACTACACCGGTAGAATTACTGTCTGTGAACGTGAACTGAAAGAGACGCTACTTTTTTGGTTTGGGTTGAGCCATGCCAAGATCACCTCTAACTTCCCACCCTTTCACCCTCCTTAATTCAAGACCTGGGGACCCAGAATCAAGAAGTGACACAGCATTAAAGTCAGCTTTTCTCGGCCCACTGTCAAGTATTCCAACTCTAGACTTTCCACCGGCATAGAGTTCACTGAACACTTAAGTGCTGTTGCTATCAAAAACCTTAAAAATGGCCAATTAGTAAAGCACCTGAAACTTGTAGGAGACCTTTAGGCATCAAATGGCACAAGGCCCACTACCCAAAAGCTCAAGATGAGTTTAATGGAAGCTTGCTAACGGTGTTTTGGGTCCAGCACATCTAAAGATTCCATTTCGCCCACCAGTGGCACTGTAGGATAGCTCTCACCAAAATTCCCTTTGAAATATCACAGAGCAGAGATGCCAAATCAGCTTTTCCTGGAAAGACAGTGCTGCCATTCAACTCCACCATTTTCAAAAAGATAGGTTAGTTTGTAGAGTTGTTCATAATTAGATTCTTTCATCCTTTTCACTCACTTCTAGACAGCTGCCAAAGGGTTGGAATTCCTACTTTGGAGATGACCAGGCAGAGGCAAAGACACCATCTATCTCACTGATGATGTTGCAGGTAATCTATCCTATTGCAATGGTGAAGAACACCAGAGGAAACCTGTCACAGATAACTGAGCTGTTCCTGGTTTCAGCTCACCTGTGCAGCCATGTGTCCAGCCTAGGAAAATTCTCCTCCTTGCAAATACAGCAACTGCAGAACCCCTGAGTTTCTCTCCATGAATGCAATTACTGAAGTAAACCATTTTCCTTGAGAACTGAAGCTGATATTACCATCAGAGATGATGGTAGAAGGCTGACATAGTCTCTGCATGATGTTACTACAGGCCACGTACCTTCAGGGAAGGGCAAAACTATGAGATTTAAAAATGTTCCAAGTTCTCCAAGAAATGACTATGTCCAATACACCCTAGAAAGCTGACTAGCAATTAGAAATTACAAGTATCATTATTCCACACACTGCTACTTGTAAAATTTTCACTTTATCGACACAAAGAAATTAATTTGTCTACTCTACCAGGGCTAGAAAATATACAAAACTCCCCAGGCAAACAGAACTCAGTGGAAACCCTAAATCACTGAAGTGGCTAATTCTCTTAGTGGGAGAAGTTGCTTTTCAAAACTCCACTGATATAAAAGCACAAGACAAGTACTTTGTACATCAAGTACTTTGTAACTTCTAATTTCAGCAAACTAATCAAGTTTTAGATGTTGACCTACAAAATGAAGGACAAAAAGACTGTGCACTAGAAAACAATTAAAAAGTCTTGATTTCCTGAAACCCCAAGCACTAGAAGAGTTATATTAAGTAAATCTGCTATTTACGTTTTCTTTGTTACTGCTTTGCAAAGACTCTCTGGAAGAAGCACACACTGTGGTGCAAGCAACAAGGAGCATGAGAGAGACAATGACTGTGATACTCCCGTACCTAGAAAGCTTGCCATCAAAACTGGGTAATGATTTTAATTATCATGCTATTTAGAAAGTTTAAGTATTAGAGTCGGATTTTTTTTCCCCAGAATTGTTTTTCAATAGGTTGTTCAGCCATGCCTGTCTTTGAACCTAGCCTTATACACTTAGGATGGAACTGAGATGCTCAGACAGGAAAGCCAAGCACACTGCCCTTGCCCACACTTTCACACGAAGAGGTTACCTGGCACATAGCCCTGCTGTGAACAGACCCAGAGGCGCTACCAACCAGACTGACCTGAGGATTTGTCTACCCACCCTGAATCCCAGGCATCCCACATACTCACAAGAAAGTTGTCCCAATGCCCAAAACAACAGGCAGGTATCTTCTTTCAAATATTACTTCAATAGGTAAATCTATTATTACCATATAGTGCTGCCATCATAGACAGCCATAGACAACCGAGTCCAAACCTCTGTCAGCAAGAGAGAGCGCCTCAGGCACTCAGGCAGTATTAGTGCAGTTCATCCAGCTGCTTGCTTATCCAACATCAGCTCAAGAGCTGTGGGGGCGGTAACTCTGGCAGAGGAAAGGCAACAAATCGCTGGGGAAAAGTTGCATCTTCAGCCAGCACAGCTGCTTGCAAAATGAGCTATCTTGCTACATTCCTAGCCCCGAGGGGCCCGGTGCATGCTGCTACAGGGACCAGCACCACAGCCACTTCTACGCAGCAGATCACTGGCTAGAACGCTTGCCTAGACTGTGAGAAGGTGACATCCACTTCCCTCCTGGACCTAAAGGGAGCCAAAAAACTATTGTCTACCTTGGCTGCAGCCAAGCAGCCTATGAGACACCCCCTGTATAGCAGGGAATAGATTACCTATGTTTGTAACAACCAGCTAACATACTCATGGATTCCTTGTAACCCTACCTGGGATCTGAGACCAGAGAAGTACAGCAACATCACCCAATTTACCTCTTCTGCTACACACTCCCCATTCCCCTGCACATGGACTCGGGCCGACTGCAGAGCAACCACTGCATCACTAACTCATAGGGAGCTCTTGAACACGCAGTGATTTTGTGTGTCTGTGCAGACACGCTGAGAAAGTTGTTCATCCTGGAGAAGGGAATATTGCACACAGACCTCACGGCAACCTCCCAGTATCCCAAGGGGGCATACAGGGAAGCCGGAGAGGGACTCGCCGAGCACTGTAGCGACAAGACAAGGAGTAATGGGTACAAACGCAAAGAGAGCAAATCTCGGTTACATGTTGGGAAGAAATCCTTTACTGTGAGGGTGGTTAGACCCTGGAACAGCCTGCCCCAGGCACGCTGCGCACGACCCAGCCCTCCGAGTGTTCAAAGCCGGGCTGGACAGGGCTCTGAGCAACAGGGCCTGGTGGGAGGCGTCCCTGCCCACGGCAGGGGGTTTGGGACTAGACGATCCTTTCGGGCCCCTTCCAACCCGCCATCACGCCACAACCCCGTGATCCAGCACACACACGGCTGCGAGCCGCCGCCGCGGGCCCGCTGTGCCTCGGGGCGAAGGCAGCGGCGGCACCACCTGATGCCCTCCCACCAGATGCCGCCGGTGCCGGCCATTCCCGGCCCCGGCCCCGGCCCCGGGATCGGGATCGGGATCGGGATCGGGATCGGCATCGGCATCGGCATCGGCATCGGCATCGGCATCGGGATCGGCATCGGGATCGGCCCAGGCCTCGGGATCAGCCCAGGCCTCGGGACGGGCCGCGCGCGCGCCGTTGGCACGGGCCGCCGGAAGGGTATTTATAGCTTGGCCCGGATACGCGCTGACGTCACGGAGCGCACCGCCCCCGTGCGTCAGCGTAAGGCGCACGTAATGGGAACGTGACACACGCACGGCGCGCGAGGGCTATTTATAGCCGGGAGAGGGCGGGGAGGGGAAAAAATAAAATTGAAAACAAAACAAAACAGAAAAAAAAAAAATTGAAGGAAAAGGAAAGGGCCGCTTGTTCGCCGTCCGCGC
>JAWWMP010000081.1:89575043-89629898 GCA_035047865.1 Dendrocincla tyrannina | reverse complement strand
CGACGCTCTTCCGATCTCCTCCGCAGAGAGGTCCCAGCCGGCACCCACCCCGCCGCCGCCGCCGCCGCCGCCGCCCGCCGCCGTCCGCACCTCCAGCCCCACCATTCAGCGCGCAAGATACCCGCCAGGTAAGCTGCGGCCCCGGGAGGGGCGCGGGAGGATGGGCAGGAGGGAGGGGGTGCGACAGCTCCTGCCGCGGGCCCTACCCTTCCCGGATCATCCCTTTGGCATCATCGGTCCCCGACGTCCCGGGGCGTTTAAATCCCGAAAAGGATCGGGGCAGAGTCTGCCTTTTGGCACAGAGCTTTTGGCGATGCCGTGCCTGGGCGCACGGGGGTTGCAAGCCCCCGCCAAAGACGTGCCAGATTTAAGGCAAAGATGGGTGGGAGTGTTAGTGTCCCTGTGAGGAGCCCAGCTGGGCACCCCTTACTTCAAGTTCTCGCAAAGACAGCAGAATAGTATGGGAATAATTCCCAGTGTCCCTACCCTGATTGTTTTACCGATTCATTTGGGCTTTGATGACAGGTTGCTTTTCAATGCACCTCCCCGTGGGGCTTTTTTTAAAATATTGTTGGATAAAGAAGAAAAAATCCCAGGTTATTTTCTTTGCGTGGAAATTAATACTGGTGCCCTAAGTGGAAAAGTAGAGGTTAGAATTAGTCAAGTGAACTGGCAAAGGGTGAGGTAGGAGGAGTCCCACAGAGCCAGGGGAGACCAGACCTTTAGGTTAGGGATATTTTTTCAGTCCTCAGGTCAGAGTTATTTTAGACTTCTGGGGTTTTTTTTATTCCACTTTGCACAGAATCCAGTGACATAACCCTCTTATGCTCAGAAAAATGCAGGGGGGGAAAAAGGCATAGTGATCTGTTTCCCTGAACTCCTGCTCATTCTGTGAGCTAGTAAAAAAGCCTTTTTCCTTCACAAAGCTGTGTATCAACATATCTACTTGTCACATTATCTGTACCCTCACTCAGTTGTGTTCCTCAGTTTTTAGTAGAGGGGTGTGGAAAGAATTTCTTTCCCTTTTTATTTGATTAAGCACTGATCATTATGTTTTAACAGACGGTCCTTAAACTAACAAATGATAGTGATAGGACTTGCCAGGAAATGTGTGTGCGTGGAATGGCATGGACAGAAATTGATAGGGAAAAAAAGAGAACGGTAGAATAATATATAAATAACATTGGGAGGCAAGGCTTGGGAAAGGGTTGTCCTGCTTTTTCTTCAGGCTTTTGGGTTTATGTGCAGGAAGGTCTTTATTTCAGGAAACAGCAATATTTTTTTTTCCTCAGTTTTTAATGTTTTCTCTAGAAAAAGAAAGATCTGAATGGTTTGTGACAGGATGATAACTGAAATCTAGTGCTTAGTTTACATATGTTTATCTGCAAAGCGGGCAGGAAAGAATTAAAAGTTGATTTAACACAAATTATTTGGATTCCTGCATGCCAAACTCAAGTGAATATTTTAAAATTGTAAGAGAAAGGAGTTCTTAAAATAATGAGGAAAACCTCATTATTTTTGAGGCAAGTTTGGGGAGGGTTTTTTGGCATGAGTTATTTCTCAAGTGCTTTTGGAATATAAATAACTATGATTTAGCAGAGATGAACTGCACTTAATTTTGATATACATTTAATCCATATTTACTTTTCTCTTTATGAGAAAATTTATACTAGTTGATGCATTTTATTCCTCTGCTGTGAAACCAAAATACACCACACACTTTAAGTCTGGGTTGCACGTATTGGGCTACAATCTCACAGTGTTTACTCAGGCAAACCTCAATGAATTGCAGAACTGGGTCCATTATTTCCTGCAACCAGCAAATGAAGTAGCAGACTAGTAGGAAATGTAACAGAAAAAAACAATCAGATCTTTATAGCCAGGCACTGTGTTGCTTCAGCCATTCCAGCTATCAGTGAACCGCATTAACTTTTATGACTGATGGATAAAAACAACTGTGTTAGTGACCTCAACCTTGCTTTCCCATAAAAACAGAAATACCACATACTTTTTATTTTACATTTTTGCAAATTTAAGAATATATTGTACCCCCCCACTACCACTTTTTAAGGAGAACGTTCTACCACAGATAAGTCTTAAACCAGAAAAAATTAGCAACATTCAATTATTAGCTGACCAGAAATATTCTTCAAAGGCCCAGAGTTGAGTAAGCAAAATTGATGCTTGCGGGTCCTAAGTAGCAAACCCTGTGATTTGAGTAGTTCCTCTGACATGCACTACAGATGCTGCTTCTTTTAATATAAATATAATTTTTAATATTATGCATTTGATAATCTCATTTGCCCTTCTTGAAAATTTTACAGCATGATTGCCCTCATACAGAGTTAGGTTTAGACTCAGAAACTCTTCTCATTCTGCTTATCTAATTCTCATGGACACCTATGTATATTAAGCAGCAGATGTAGGGAAGCTTGAGATGGATTCTTCTGTTGCTGACACTGGTATAAATGCGAGTTTCACCTGTGACTGGATGAGAGTAGGCTCCCTAATACCTAATGCTTAGTTGATCCCCAATGCATATTTCTTGTTGGAAGACAGGCTCAAGGCTAATTTATATGTCCTCTGTCCAGGTGAGGATGGGAGCTGGGTGTCTGACTGAGCTCTGAAATTGGGAATGCTTCTAGGAAAAAAGTTTGTGAGGGCCCGGGCCGTGGCCTCGGTGCAGTGGGCTTGTTGTTAATGTCCCCCTTTGCCCTTGCAGATATGCCCTGTGTGCAAGCGCAGTATAGTCCTTCACCACCCGGTTCAAATTATGCATCTCAGACCTACGCGTATGGCTCGGAGTACAGCTCAGACATCATGAACCCTGACTATGCCAAGCTGACCACGGACCTGAGCAGTACCGAAATCACTGCTACTGCCACCACCTCCCTTCCCAGCTTCAGCACCTTTATGGAGGGTTACTCTGGCAGCTATGAGCTCAAGCCTTCCTGCCTCTACCAAATGCAATCTGCCTCTTCTGGCCAGAGGCCCCTAATAAAGATGGAAGACACCCGGCTGTCCCCATACCAGCCTTCACTGCCCCCATCCACCGATGAGGGGATGCCCAGCACTTCCATGTACTTCAAGCAATCTCCACCCTCCACACCCACCACACCTGGCTTCCCTGCTCACCAGAGCCTGTGGGACGAGCCCCCGCTGCAGCCCACGCAGACCTGCCTGCCTCCTGGCCACCTGATGGACACCACCCCCATGAAGACCGTGCCTCCGCGCTTCCCTCTCTTCCACTTCAAGCACTCACCTCCGCACACGCCGTCCACGGCCACCCACATGTGCTACGATCCTGCCTCCCTGAGTCTGCCCCTGGGCTCCGACAGACCCGCCGCCAGCCAGGCTCCCATGGAGGGCCATTCCTACGGGCTCCACCTGGCCAAAAGACCAGCCACATTAGCCTTCTCACCACTCAGCCTCAACGCAGCCGCCTCCAGCCTGATGGGTGAGAGCAGCGGGAGCGGCAGCAGTGGCCTCCCATCTCCGCCCAGCAGGAGCTCTTCGTCGGGGGAAGGCACCTGCGCTGTCTGTGGAGATAATGCCGCCTGCCAGCACTACGGGGTGCGGACATGCGAGGGCTGCAAGGGCTTTTTCAAGGTGAGAGCTCCGCGGTTTGCTCCCCTTCCCACTGCCCCCCAACTCACTTCCCTCCCCACCTCCTCCTGCATGGTCCTGGTCCTGGTCCTGGTCCTGGTCCTGACCCCGTGATTCAGGGGCATTGTTTCTTAAAACTCGGGCCCCTCAGCAGGGCAGGATGGACACCCAGCCAGTTTTTGAAGAAGGCTCAATAGCAAGCCCTCTGTAGGATAAAAGGATCAGCCAGCTTTGGTTGAGAAAAGGCCATGGCCGTGAGCGGGACAAACCACACCTCTGGTTTGCCAGCATTCCTCAATGGAGCACAGGTCACCCCTGTTTGAGCTATAGACTGCATTTATTCTGTAGTGAAACTCCCCCGGAATACATTCAACCTGGGTTCTACTCAGCCGCCCCTTCCAATTAAACCTTGTTTATAAGTGAGAAAAGAAACCCTCAAATCATAAAGTCCACTTGGTATGTAAGGTGATGGCAGTGGTGCTGTTTGTTGCCCTGGGGTGAGCAGGGGCTGCAGGGTGGTCTGCCTCAGGAAGAAACTGTTTTCACACGTGGGACAAACCCAAGCACTTCGAGTTGCATTTGACTGCTGCCTCGTTGTTACCCTTCAGTTCGGGCGCCCCGGGAGTCCTCACCCGTGGAAAGCTGTTTGCAGAGCAGTGACTAAGCACCACACAGGGTCCTGGTGCCTGCTCTGCAGCCACGGCAGCTTTGCAGCTGAGTAGCAACACAAATAACTTACACACAGCAGTTTCTCAGTGGAAACTTTGTGCTTATTTTTTTAAGTTGAAAACGCTCCTTTGCTCCTAAATTTGGGTGCTTTGTAATTTACATTCAGCAGGCTGAGTTCAGATTCCGGTATTGTTTTCAGAAATAGCTTGTTCGAGTGAAGAGCTTGGGCTTAGACTTTTGACAGGATGGTTCTGGGCAGCAGGTTTAAGATTTGATACATTTGGGGTTGATTTGGTACATTCCTTCCTGCTAAGATAGCAGTCATGTCCCTGTTCTGGTAAAAGATAGGACGTGAACAAAACCAGTCCCAAAATATTTGTGGGAAGGGCTTACAATAATTTTTTTTTATTGTAGGTGGAGTTGGCAATGTTACTTAATAATAATCCTTTGACAACATGGTAACATACACATCTCCTATAAAACTAATTTGTTATTTAAATATAACTACAAGAGGGAACACAAATAACCTGGAAATAGCAGCTCTTATGAGCCCAAACCCACCCGTGTGGAAATTAATAGCATATCCTAGATTTGTAACACTATCTAGTGCTTATTCTGCAAAATTAAACTGTTTTCAGCTCCAAATCACAATGAATAATATTTGCTGTGTCTCTTATATTTAGTAAATTGAGGCCGTTATTTGATAACGAACACAAACTATGAAATAACATTTATCCATTAATTTCATTGGAGTGAAAATTTAATATTGAATGCTGAGCTGATAAGTTTTTCCTGATGTCTTTCCTAATAATGTTTTTTTGATGTTATTTATTGAGGTATCTTTGATTTTAAGTATGGAAACCCAATACATTTTTTGCATCAGTATTTTTTACATTTTCCCAAAGCTTATCAGGTTTTTACAAATTTTAAATTTATTGTATATTTTTTATGATCATTTTAGAGCTAATTAAATGTACATGAGTACAATATCATTCTGTCTGGGTTTTTTTTCCCCAGGTCAGGTTAGCTTTCCCAGAATACTTAGCTAAACACATTTTGTAGGGGTTTCTGGTATTTTTATTTTTCTCCCCGATGATTTTAATGGCTAACCAAACCAGTTATTGTGGTATTTGACTAACAATAGTGATAGCAAGAGAAGTACATTGCAGATAATTTTGATTTTATTTTAATAAGGTCAGCAATAATCAAGGGAATGAACCAAGTAGAAAATTGTTCCCAAAGGGATATTAAAAGCGGAGATAATCTAATCCCCAAAGGTAGATGTGATGACCTGGTAATTTCAGATATGATTTTATCATTCAAAGTTGCCTGTCTCCAGAGACTTGCTTCAGAACAATCCTAGATGATTTTCATTGTCAGCAGCTAACACTAATAAAATTGTTTTTCCTGCAGGCTAGTGTGTTAGGAAATTAATTTTATCTAATTATATGAATTGCACTGTCACTTTTCATGTTGTAATTAAAACACATTTTGTCAGGTTCTAAGTTGCTCAAGAAACAATCAGTTTACTATATTTGTGTTGCATTTCCACAGAGAACAGTTCAGAAAAATGCAAAATATGTTTGTCTGGCAAATAAAAACTGCCCAGTGGACAAGAGACGTCGTAACAGATGCCAATACTGCCGGTTTCAGAAGTGTCTCAGCGTCGGCATGGTTAAAGAAGGTAAGGACTATGGCCAGTACCATCCCAGAAACTGAAATATTACATTTAATGAATCTCTGTGTGTGTGTAAACATGGATGTCTTTACAATGAATTCGGCAGTGCTGGGATTCATAACTTACCCCAAATGTGCATTTATGTAATAATGTATGGATTTTCTGCTTTTCACCCTTATTATCATATTTAGACTGTAGACCCCAGAGTTCAAGAACAGCAAGGTCACAAGAGGATAATTTGACACTGGCCAAAATGTCTCCTTTATTAGCTTTGAATGTTGCTCGATAATGCTGTTGGCTTCCCCCTGTTATCTCACCGGGGGCTGCACTGGATTGTGTGCATTTTGACATAGGATCTTGTTTCATTCCCATAAGCTGATTGTAAATTTACAATTAATATAAATGGAAACAGGATCAACTCATTAGTTCCAATTCTGCAAATATTTAAGTATGTGAGTAATATTGTGTGAGCAGTCCCATTGCAAATACTGACATGGATAATATAACCTATATAGCGTGGCCAAACTCAAATGCTTCAAGAAAACTATAATTACCTTGAATTAATGACTCTGCCATTTAAAAGGGACACCGGTAGTAGGGACACTAAAATTTGTATTCCACATTCAGGTTTCTTTCAGTAGTGGAATGTCATGGGCACACATACACGAGCACAGAGACGTGCTGCAAGCAAAGCATGGACACCAGGAACACAGCCGGGCTCTCAGTAAGCAGCTACATTGCTGCTTATGGTCATAGGTTTGGCACCGTTTTGGTGTCATTTGTGTTCCTTTGCAATCAAAGGCATCAAGAGCATGTGCTGAAACTGGAGAACACACTTTTGCTGTGCTGGCCCCCATAAGAAAAGCAGGGTGTTCATTCTGATCCATCATTTATTGGTACCTTCACAACTGATTCCCTTGGGTTTTTTTCCCCCTAGTTGTCCGTACTGACAGCCTGAAAGGGAGAAGAGGTCGGCTGCCTTCCAAACCAAAGAGCCCCTTACAGCAAGAACCCTCTCAGCCCTCCCCGCCTTCTCCTCCCATCAGCATGATGAATGCCCTTGTACGAGCTTTAACCGACTCCACGCCCAGGGAGCTTGACTATTCAAGAGTATGTCTCACTTTTTTTTCACTATTTGCTTTCCGCATAGAAATGATTCGAGAGCTGCATTTCTACTTACCAGCCGGTTTTGCTAAAATGAAATTAAGTGTGAAATTTGGATGAGGGTAGAAATTGGTCCAGCCTTTCTCTTTTCATGATAAGTGGACAATGAGAGGAAAGGAAGTGCAGTAGAAATTAGTCTTAGTAATTTTTCACTGTGAGGATCTCAATCACAAAATTATCTTCAGTATATTCCATGGGTGAGTGAAAGCAAAAATATGTGGATAAATAGAGCATTCTTGTTGCAAAAAGGCTGTGCCAAAACACTAGAAATTATGGTGAGATTGATTAACCTACCAAATTCAGGAGTAGTAGTCATTGTCCAACACCCTAACTTCCAGGGTCTGAAAGCTAAAATTTAATAGCACTTCCCCAGTGTTTAGATATAAGGGTTGCTCAATGTAACACTGGATGGATAGGACCATTTCTATTGAAATCAGTAGGAATTTTGCCATTATTTAAATGGGACCAGAATTGGCTTTGGGTATCCCAGCATGAATATTTCTTCAGTTAAATTCACACTTTTAAAAGAAACCTTTTAAAATCAAAATTCTGAAAAATTATCTCAGCAAAGCTTTACTAGAGTTTATATATTTTTGTACCCTTGTTCTTTAATGTGTTATAGTCACCATTTAAATATTCATGGAATATTTAGAAAGCTGTAAAAAGTGTTCTATGGTTATTAAAATACAGGTTTGAAATGGCTTGTTAAATACATTTTTTTAGGCATGTTGACATAGGAAAAGAAAAAATACAACTAAGGAAAAACAAGATCAAATTCTTTCCCATAAATGAAGTAAAATTAAATCTGATATCGTGAAAAAATAGCAGCTATACTCGGACAATATCTACATTGGACATTTATCACTTATTGCTAAGTAATATTTAATCCTAAAACATGTTTGATTGCAATTATATAAAAATTACATTTCTCTACTTTAGCCTATTCTTAAATATATAATTTAGCAATTTCAAGCATGCTGTAACATATTTCCTTCAAGCTAATCTGTAAGTATTAAATCATATAATTTTCCAAGTTATTAGGAAGAATCTAGCTGTTCAGTGTCTGACAGCCTTCTAGGGGCAGAACGCATTAGCCATATTTCCACGTACCTTAACTGACCCAGAATGTCTCAGGGGTCATTCTGCAAATACCAAGGTATGTGATGAGTGCTCTTTGACAGAAATCTGCTGGGTTCCACAGTATTACAGAGGTTTATTAGCCCAGGACGTGAAAGCAGTATCTGACTTCAGGTTTTATTTAGTTGTTGATATAAGGTTCTTTTACATTTACAAAAAACTGAATGAAAACTATGTACTTTTATGTGACTTTTTTCTTTTCCTGCAGTAATTTCTCTTTTAATGAAAACAGCCCATAGATTTAATTGTTGAACAATTCTGTTGGACATTACAGGAAGCATATGATTGACAGTAAATTAATTTAGTCTTCATAGCTTCAAGATTAAGTACGATTATCTGTTAGAACATATTAATAGCTAGGTTTTTCTTTACAATAAAATATATAATAGTCTGTTAAGCCCAGTGGTACTGAAAACACAAAAATATTCTACAAGAAATTATAAGATTCTTATGTTTTTCATAAACCCTTACACTTATTTTGAAAAGTTAGGGAAAATCAGAAACAAATGCTGTGCAAAAAACAAGATTATCTAAATAAGACATGCTGTAAACACACCGCAATTCTAGAAAATTCCTTCAAAGAGTAATTGTGGACCTGTAAAGCCGAACTTACGGCATACTCAGTTCAGCTGTGACCCTGCTGAGCAGTGCAAATGGGCAGATTTGGAAACCTGGCTTTGGAATCACTCCTGACACTTTTGCAGATGTGACCTTAATGTTTAGCATGGTCTTCATGCTTACAAGGTGTAGTGTCTAGACTGTCTTAAAAATACTGATAAAAGTTTCAGAGAGAAATATGTATCCCTTCCTTCCCAAAACGCCCCCCACACACACACACAGAGGCACAGACACACATGAAAAACCAAAAAAACCCCCAAACCAGAAATAAATTTCATAAGCTACAAAATTTCACCAAAACATATTGGAAGCAGTTCTGTTCAGAACATGGCTGCTTTTCATCTCAGTGCTGGTTTTAACTTACCAGTCCACAGCAGTTGGTATATTTAGGTACTTGGTTTCAAAAAGCAATTGCCAAGGGCCGTAGTCCAGTCTCACGCCTGTTTACTGGTACAATTCCCTGTTTACACTTTCAAGTCAGTGAGATGAGAAACAGACCCTATATCTTGTTGTCCTTATTCATGCAGAGTAGCCACCAACTTAAATGGAAATGTTGCCTTTTCAGAGGGGGAGTGCAGCATTTAGGCAATAATCCTCCCCCTTCCCCAGCCACAAAATTAAGCACATATTGTGGCTTTTGGAAAAATGAGCATAGCTTCTCCTCTGTGCAGAGAGGTTATTGCTAGGCTCTTGCAGCTGTAGCCATCGATGAAGGACTGATGAAAGCAGGCAAAGGGTAGAGCTAGGCTGTGTTACCCGGCTTCCCAACATCGGGCTTTTCAAATCTCTTTAGGTATAATAACATGCAAGTCAATGTTACTTGTCACACGTGCAACCCCCTCCTTAAGGAACAGTTGGATTTCATTTAATTCCCAAAGGAGCTCTGAGGAAGGGAATGAGGCAGAGCTTTTTGTCTTATGGCTTTCTCCCAGTTTGCCTCCTGTTTACAGGGGGCAGGTTTAGAAATGCAGATAGGTGCCCTTCCATATCGTGGACCCCGGACTAAGGGCAGGCTTACCATCTGTCTTGGGCACAAGTTAGGTCAAATAGCACCTCCTCTCAGTGAAATAGTCATGGAAAAAACCCCCACAGATTCTGGTGCATAAAAAAACCCCTTACATATTGTTCATGGTTACTTATATCCTTGTTAGCCTGTTACAAGTAAACAATATATGACTTTAACTATGCTTTTTAAGTGCTAACTCTTTGAACTGAGCTGTGACATATTGCAGCAGTGAAAAATTAGACAATTCCATATAATTTTTGACATTTATTCTAAAATTGCTCTCATGGGATAGACTATAATAGCAAATACAGGTTATAATTTTTTTAGATGCATTTAACTTAATTCAATTCAATGCCCTGTGTGGGGTATACCATTCTGTAGCATTTACAGTTATGTGACATAATGCAGCATTCAGCTTCATTAGCAAATAGTCAAACTTTGCCTTACTTTTGCCAAAGGAATGTTTTATAAATGTTGGGAACACCTGGCATAATTACACTGAGTTGTGGTGAGTTATATTTTGAACAAACCCATTCAGAAAGGGTAGTATCTTTTTTCTTTTATTTTTCTTTTCCTTCCTCTTTACTATTCGAAGGATCAAGGATGAGTCTTGTCTTAGCAGTACCTGTGGTGAGGCAGGAGTTTCCATCAGGCTGTTTTGTTTCCTTGTGTAGAAAGAAAGAGACATAGGTCAGCCCCACAAAGCAAGCACATGTCCCAGAGTCAAAATGCACACTGTCGTGTCTTGCTTTGCACCTTCACTTGAAGAAGGCCCAGGACATGCATAGTCTCTGAAAAATCGAATTATCTTTTTCTACCCACTAATTATCTCGGTGCATCTTGCTGCAGTCCAATGCCAGGAGTAGTTCATTCATGCTGCTTGAGCACCCTCAACTGCTCCATTCAGGTGAGGGATTGGATACATAAAAGATGCAGCATACAGATTTTTCTACCTCTGCTACCCATCTTCTCTGTACTGTGCCCTGTACCTGCCTCACTGTCACAGGATCCTTTGGAGTAGCTGGGGCAGAATTTGTCTCCACGTGTACTTTAGAAGGAGGATCACTCATGTTTCACTAGCTGACTAGGCACGTGAGCCGGAGCTTACCATGAGAAGCTTGTGCTGTTAGTGCTGGATAAGCAGAACAGAGCCATTAAGTGCTTGTACTGATACTCCAGATACAGCCAGAGGTCTCTAGGATTGCTGTGGTTCTCCAGCCAGTCAGCAACGCTGACACTGTCCTTCATCCCTCACCTGTCAACAGCAACCAGCTCCAAGTAGGAAAGGCAGAGAACAGCACAGCTACCCAAGAACTTCTGCTTGCTGTCCCCAGCTCTCTGTCCTACACGGAAGTGACTTTTGGGTTGCAGTTAGCAACTTGGGTGATACCTGCAGCCCAAGTGGCACGGCTGTTAATAGGGTCCTCCCAGGCTGCCAGCCCGCTGTTACTGATTGGGAAGGTGTTCTGGCCCTTTGTGCTTCCACTCTGGCTTGGGGTGTTGCTAGAGCAACCTTCAGGCTGATGGACTCAAGCCCTAACTGCATGTGGAAAGCTGTTTCCACAGGGTGGGCACATTTCTTTTAGCCATGGAGACTACCCCAGCCTTTCTTTGGCTGAGTCTCTGTGAGAGAGTGGCTATGAAGTCTCCTCCAGAAATAACCCACCAGATGTCTGATGGTGAGGATGTTGTTGCAATAAATGCCACACTATTCAGCACCAGCTCAGAAAATCAGCAGTGCTTTCCAAGCACAGAATCGGACTAAGCCACGAAAGCTCCCGTTGTATTTTCTGCCAAGAGAGAGAGAGCAGTGTCACAGGAGTGACAGGGATCCACTAGTGATGAAGTAGGAGATAGCGGGAAGGAAACTGTCAGAGGGTCATAGGGAAGCTGAACAAGCTGAAACTGTCAAGTGGTGGCCTGAAAGAGTTATGGCCACATAAGCAGGATAATAGGTTCTGCTGAACCTCAAATGCTTCAGTTTGAGGGATAAGAGGTGATACGGGCAGCTGGTTTACTTTGAACTAATTCTGTATTCAAATGAAGCAATGCTGCATGTGTCAGATAAAACATGATTTATCCTATGTGTCTCTATCACTGTCACATAAAATGCACTTTGAGAGGTTTTGAAAGAAATCTGCATTTTTGACATACTGAGACAAATTCATCAATGGGAAAAGTGTTTAATTGTAGTAAGCCAAATAGTGTTCCTCTTCTACTGTGATGCAAATTATCCTACCCACCAGGTTTTTATTTCTGTTTACAAATAGCATGTAGGTATTTTTAAAATGTGATACTATATTTTAGTTATAAATTTGAAAATATTTCTATGCGTATGGAAATATTTTTGCAATGTATATCTGAATAGCAAAATGCCTGTGGGTAACCAAATAAGTAGATAGATGTAGACCTACTTTTTATGTCTATGTTAATAATACCAGCTTTGCCACAGAAGGAAATGTTGTTGGGCAAATAATGCTGTATGTTTCACAGAATGCCCTTAAATGCATATAACGTTGCTTTCTGTGGCTTTCATTTTAGTACTGTTCCACTGATCAGGCTGCTGCAGGCACAGATGCAGAACATGTACAACAGTTCTATAATCTTCTGACTGCCTCCATTGACATAACTAGAGGCTGGGCAGAAAAAATCCCAGGATTTACTGACCTCCCAAAAGAAGATCAGACATTACTCATAGAATCAGCTTTTTTGGAGCTGTTTGTGCTAAGACTCTCCATCAGGTAACTATTTATTTCATTTCCTCTTAAGATGATATGAAAAATCATCCATCTAAATATTTTTAAGGAATAAATGTGGCTCTTTATTTGGACACTGTCAATGGTACCAAAAAAGCACAAAAAATCAGCCATGTTTGCCTCCAAAGGATATGGTGTTTAATTTGTTTTACACTGCAGAAAAAAACATGAAAGTTTAACAAGAGAACAGAGGTATTGCTGATATGCTTCTTTTTATTTGATCTACCCTGTATTCTTCTTACATAGTAAACACAATTGATCCTCAAGTACTATTTGAGCAAGTCTGCTTCATACTCATAAGCATGAACTATAGAAAAGCACCTTCAGAATGAAAGCTTTTTGCTTTTCCCCATTCTTTTACACATGCACAACTTTGTCATCTGTGTTTGAAAGGGATGAAGATGATTTAAAATCTTGTTCAGATTGTTCTTCTTCTTAATGCCAAGTCATTTAATAGAGTGAGATGCTATTTGTCAGTCTGGCACTAGTTAAGACACTTTACCCAAAAACACTCTCAGGGAAGGGCAGAATTGCAGGCTGGTGATTTGAATTATGCCATTGTTTCCTTAGGTTGAAAATTACCTTTGCATGTGTTTTTTAATGGGGATATTGGCAATGGGGAGGGGAAGGAGAGGAGAGAGCTTGGCTGTAATTTCTGTCTTACACAGAGGTTTTCATATAAAAGAGTTTATGTTGTTATGTGTATTATGGTGCATTATTGCATGCATTTTCCATTGGTTTTTCCTTCTCATTTTTTGCAGTCTGAAATATGCAGATGTTAAGTAAATGCTGAGGGTTGCAGAATCTCTCTTTTTATTAGTTTTGCATTTCAAAATGCACTCACTTGGTATTCCTTTGGTTCAACCATACAGTATTTAATGTAAAATGTCTTCTCTGTTTATGCCTTTGGGCAGGACCAAAATCTTAACTAATTAGACAGTCTACACCACATGCTACAGCTAACCTCAGGCTTATAACTCTACGAAGTAAGCAATCATAGAAGCTTGTTTGTTGTACTTTGGCCCCAAGGGAGAAGCATATTGTCAAACGTGAATGCCCACATATGTCTCAGGATAATATGCCTTGGATTTTAAATGACAGACGCTTCAATACTGGTTATGCCTTTTGCTGTAAAGTAGAAGACGCATTTATAATTTTTTCAATTGTTTTCATTTGAGGTCTGATACCGCTGAGGATAAGTTTGTATTCTGCAATGGACTTGTGCTTCATAGACTTCAGTGCCTTCGTGGATTTGGGGAGTGGCTCGACTCTATTAAAGACTTTTCCTTAAACTTAAAGAGCCTTAACCTTGATATCCCAGCCTTAGCAAGTCTATCAGCTCTAACTATGATTACAGGTAAGTGCTTTGCTTTAATGTACATTCAAGGAATTTCAGTTAATTTAGTTATATTCAGGGTAAAGTGGGTATGATTTTTAAGTATCAGAATGACCACACTGAAACTGAGGACTAACATTAAGCTGCCAGACACCCCTATTAAAATGTGATCTAACTATTTGTTTGCAGTTTCATTGTTTTCTTGGAATAGCCTCCAAAAAGCAAACTGCTTCTAAGCAAATTGTATAGCTCCTACAAAAATATTCAAAATACTTGTAGAATTCCCAGAAAAGCCTAATGAAATGACCAGAGCTAGGTCTTCTGTGTAGGAATGCTAATATCCTAGCTTGAGAGCTAGAAGCCATACACCTAGTATAGGTTATCTCTTAGCAAGATAGCTAGACCAGAAAGAGTGCTTTGTGCAGCAGGCAGGCTGCTTTTGGTAGCCAGGCTACCCTAGGTATTCCACATACTGCTTTTCTGAGAGAGAAAAATCAGAGAATAGTGAGAAAAATGTCATATTCTGCAGCTGTACAAGAGCTTTTGAGTGTGCATGTGACCATATCACCCCTTCTGCCTGCTGGGGTGAACAGCAGGAAGCTAATGTCAGAATCTGCCAAATCTGGCCAGTACGTACAAAACGGGGGATTGTAACCTTTTAAAGCGTAATTTTCTCATTCCTGAGACAACAAAGTCTCTTAAAGTACACACTGCATACCTCGGGCTTCCTGCAATTGAAGAGGCATAGTTGATGGCAGCAGGAGGAGCTGGGAGTAAGGGTGTCTGACAACCACACAGCAAAAGTTGGAGCAGCAGTCATCTCTTCACAGAGCCTCACACTCATTTCAGAACAGCTGGGAGTATAACAGTGCAAGTGTGCCATCAGTGTGAGACAGGGCTTCAGTGTGCCCTGAGCTGCATCTTCCCAGGGATGCTATAAGCTCCACTGGGAAAGATATTGATTTCTTTCTGTGTTTCAGGCATCCACCACTCCGCAGCCACTGGGCTCAACAATGCTAGCTGCAGTCTTCATTTTACCCAGAATGAGATGATGTTAGGGAAACACTGAGATAAAACGCTCAATGAAAAATACAAAGCCTAAAATTGGCCAATTCCTGCTGACATTTGTGGGGCCAAGATTTTGGCTCCAGAGTTTGCACGATACACTTCCCTCTTGCATTTTGATGAAGGGTTAGCTTATGTGTGTAACTCTTTGTTTCTTATGAAAAGCATTTTCAACTTTTTAATTAGTTTCTGTGCATTTCTTCTGGAAAGGGTACTTTAAGGTCTAGACCATAGTTTCTTTAATAACACATATAAGACCAGAATAACTCATGGGAGTTGGATTTACTCTGTATAAAAAATTTCCAAAATGAGTGGTATGTTAAAGTGAGAACATTCCCAATTTAATTTTTTACTCCTGTATATAAGCATCCACTGACATATGTTCACACCTACTTGCTTATATCTATTATAAATACATGCATTTATGTGTATACATACTTATATACATGTATAATGTATTTATATATGTGTATGCATTTAGATACCTCTAAATCAAGGACAGGTGCTGTCTCTCTCCATATATATTTACATACAGGCATATATGCTCACATATATATAGCACATATCAATGATTTAGATAATTTTCTATATATTAGATATGTCTTTTTTAGATAGACATAGGTAGCATGTTCTTAGTTATCTTCCTGGAGACCAAGAGTGTGCAGGTCAATAAACAGGATTCCCAGCAAGCCAAGTGAATGTAGAAAAAGGTAAAGTATAGGAAGAAAACTTGCTCTCCTTACAAACCCATGCCCTGTTTTAACATGATTATTTCTTCAGTTAGATACTGCTTGCTTGCCCTCACATAGAGTCAAAGTTGCCCAGTGGCTGGCTCAGGCCACCTTAAGATAACTAGAAAGAGGTTTTAAGGGGTAACATCCCACGTTTCTTCCTTTCCTTGACCATAGCCCTTCCAGGAGTTTGCTATATTGTGCTGGCCTTCCCAAAGTTTCTAAACAGATGGTAGCAACTGTTGTCTTTAAAAGGAGGTTGTTTCTGTACATAAAAGCTTGAAGATTTTCTGTACTTGTGAAACCTCTTAATTTTCTCACCTGTATGAGATTGTGCTTAAAATGAATGTAGTTTTCTGTTTAATCTTATTTCATGAGGCCAGTGTATCTCTGCTAATTTGCTCTTAAGGACAGCATGTACTTTCATGTGATCTAAATTCGACCAAAGCTCTAGTGACTTATATCCACAGGTTTCAGATGTCCAAGGGCAGTTAGCAAACTTAGGGACTCAGCCAGAAATTTGGTCACCTGAAAACAGATGGTACTGGGTAATAATGAATGATATTAAAAAACAATCCCTGTAAGAGGAAATTAGGTGATTATGGCTAAGAGAACACTACAGCACAAAATGCTGGTGGGCAGGGTTCTTTTGAGACTTTCTCAGTGGTAGCATATTGAAATTTTTTATTCAGAAAAGCTTTGAGGTTTGCCTCTGGTGTAGCATCCCGGAATGAGAAATTGCTTCTAGTCTGCTCCCTGCAGTTTGGGTATGACAAAGTCATGTGCTGGTTTTCAACTAGTCATACCACAAAAGAAAAAATAATAAATAGAAAATTTGGAAATCTGAAACTTGAAAAAACCTGAAATGTTGAACATCTTTAAGCATTGTTTTGAGGTTTGACTTAGATTTGGATGGGTGTTTCGGGTGCCATTTTTTAGCTCGGGGGATGGCACTCTTTTCTCCTGTAATGAACTGTTGGAGGCAACGGGTAGTTAACAAACCCTGGTTCAAGACCTTTTTGTGAGTCAGACCAAGAGAGAGGGACCTTTTCAAGGAATATAGGATATCTGAATTTTGAGTATCACTGTCTTTTATCTTAAGACAGCTTGATATATTTCACGGGCTGCAGAATGGCTGTTGTGTCTGATGATCTGGGGACAAGCTGGTGGTCAGAGGGACACCCAAGGTCCAGTCTCTGGTCTGATTTCAACAGGAAGGGAATCTGACCATGGATCTCCCATGTTTCAGGTGGATATCCATATCATCAGGCTGCAAGATAAGAAGGAGCTGGAAAGCTCTGCTTTGTGAATCTAGTTGTTTGCCTTTAGTAACAATTCTGCAAAACCAAAGTGCTGGCTTGAGCAAATTTTCTTGATTATTGCACAGATCTCTCCGGTTCTTATTTTGCATTAGACAACTGTTTGTGACTTGATGGTTTAACCAAAAAAAGGAAAAGACAATAACCCTATGATCTGTAAGAGTCATAGCCTGTTTCAATACTGTACAGCATCTTAGGTAGCATCAAATTCAAGAATTGTCTCTCCCGGTAAAAAAAAAAAATTGCTTCTGGGAATAATTTTTCTTGGATTTCATGAGTGCTGTCCACAGCCCAAAAAAAGATGTGCTTTTAGAAAACACTAGTCATTGGCAGTTTCACTGAGGGAGAAAAGTAAAAGGAGTCACCACTCTTTCTCATATTCTCTCTCTGTTTTGCAAGAGTCACAGGGAGAACTAACATCTGTCTCCCAATGAAGGAAGAGGGAATAAATCTAAATTTCAGTTTTGGAGACTAAAAGACATTCTACTGTTCCCAGTGTCTCAAGAGACAGTGAAGGCTGTTCTCTCATTTTGGGATGTCAGATCGTCTCTCCAGTAACAGCCCCAGTAATTCCAGTGATAGTTAACTAACCCTGCTGACTTGTATGGAGCTGCAAAGCTTCCTGTCCTATCTCAATCAGGGCTGCAGATGACAGCATAGGAAGCGTGGTTACAGGCATGTATGGTCATTTGTTCTGGTTAGGAATTTGAAAGAGAACAAGAGACCTAGTGAGTATCACAGTACTCACTAGTTCACTGCACTGCTTGCTTTGAGTAAAACTAAAGGTGTGCAAATTATTTTGCATTATATAATCCATTAGAAAGTCCATACATTTGTGCTTTTTCTATTTATTTCACGTTTCCTGATAATTTCCAGTATGTTGCCTAAAAGGAAAAGCTTGAAAAAGCACCCAGAATGGCAGAAGTGACATCTGGTTTATTGTCGTGGTTTGTAAACAGTTAACTTAAAACACTGTAGTGCCAAAATACATCTTTTTAGTTTAAGGTATTCCTTTAGTATCTTCCTCTCTCTGTCTCTCTTCTCTTTTTTTACTTCCTTCAATTGGTTAAGAAAGGCTGGACACGACTTCCTCCAGAGCACATTAGTGTTGCTCTAAGTATCACCCAGAAGAAAGTAGTTAGGAAACAACACATGTTGCTCACCCCACATCCCCATGAAAGCAAAAAAAACTAGTTCTGTCATGTTCTTTTTCTTTGGATCACTTATTCTGTTGGTATGTAGGATCTAATGAGCTAAAGAAGAGTGCCCAACATGGAAAGGAAATGCTGGTCATATTAGGACAAGTTCTGTCATTAGTTCTGCATGGACGATTTCTATCCGTTTAGTGGGTTTAGGGATCGTGGGTGTTTCTGCACAACTACTCCATGCTGGACTGGATAGTGTTGAAGATGAGCAGATATTAGGTCAGCCTATACTTGCAAAATGCTTCCTTAGCTTTCCAAATCACCATTTATAATGCTCTGTTTTACCCTTTTTTTCCTAACTGAGTGAAAATATAGACTGAGAGTCCAGTACAGATCATCTCAAGGGCACACTGTAATTTAGCCCCAAATTTCTGCCTGGTTTTTTTTTCTCAGTCTCTCTCGTGTCGATTCTCTTTTCCTCTCTGTCCCTTCCTTTCTCTATCCACATCAAACTATTATTGTTTTGCCCACTTGACACTCTCAGTGGGATGCTGCCGAGTACAGAGCATTCAAGCCCTCATTCAGCCAAGCTCCTTCAGCATATGTTTTATTTTAAGTGTGTTACAGACCAGCCCAGAACCACTGTATATATTGGGCTTATTCATACTCTTAGTGCTTTGTTAGACTGGCACCAGACCATTGAAGAGTATTGTGAGGTTTCAATTAATTATGAGTTTGTGTTTGTCTTCCTGCTGTTGGGCTTTCTGTTCCAGTTTATAAACACAATTTTTAGCACCATCATTCACACCAAGAAATAGTAATGAGTCCAGTCTGGCTAAAAAGAATCTGGCTGCTTCAGTTCCTTCTGAACAGGAATTTGTCCAGCCTCCCTGTGGAAGGGAGGCTTACCTACTCTTCAGCAGCAAGTATCCTTCAGTCCTCTTGCCAGGATATCCTCTGCTGTGGGTGCTTCGTGTGCTGGGTCTGCATACAAGCAGGTGGCAGACTGGAGGAGTGTAGGAGAGCTAGTTATAAAAAACCCCCTCCAGATTGCATTGTCTGCCTTCCCCCCGCCACTTTAGCTGAGGGAAATACTGTCAGCGTCAAAGTAAAGTACTCACTCCTCCTTTTTCACTCCCACCTTTTTGCTGAGGCAAGAACTCTTCCCTTCTACAGCAACCAGCAGTCTCTGTGTTATGTTGTGGTTTTCTCACAGGAGGGAGCAAACTATTGTGTTCAGTGTGGTCACTCAGCTCACCTGACTTTAAGTACCTTGCAGAGCTGATGGAGAATACAAGGCACCTCCAGAAGATGATTCATCCACCTAATACTCTAATAATCTAAAAACACCCATCCTTCCACTGATGGTAGGAGGAGCTTGAGAAGTGTGTGCATATAGGCGGGGGATCCTTGCGAAGTGCTTGAGAGTTAGGCAGGATAAATATGGGCCAGATTGCAACAGGAAAAGGGACTCTTGGATGTGCCGAGTTGCAATCTTCCTGTGTAAGTGTGGCCTTGAGACAACCAGAAAGCTGTAGGCAATTGAGCCTTGTGTTTATTTGAGTTGTAGAAGGGGAAGAGGACTGTGAAGGGGGAAGAGAAAATCGTGTAACTACATTGAAACCGAGACAATCAAGAGCCTATTTTAAGTCTGCAGTGTTAGTCTGTTGCATTTCTGGTCAGACTGACACCTCAGAATGAATTAAGGCTAAAAGTGACCCACCCTGATATAGAGCACAAAGCCCAGAGGTCTTTGAGGTACTCAAACTCTTTGAAGTACTTGCACTCTCTGAGGGGCATTTCCCATAAAGGTAGCGTTCAGTCTGCCTAACCCTGGCATGACCTACCTTGTGTCAGAGGTTAGGGAAAGAGGGATTAGCATAGCTTTTTTGCTTTCTTCCTGTCAAGTTTTTTTGCTGCTCAGCATAATAATAGCACAGAATTGCATTGAGCTTCCCAGAAAAAAGGAGAAAGGGATAAAAAACTTGCTGCGTTCAGTTTGCCGGAATGAGCTAATTTTGCAGAGCTTTAGAGGCAAAACTTTTGATGAGTCATTTGGACAGCATCTTTGCCATAAATCACCACTTTTCTTGCAAAAATCAATGATATCCTAAAACTCAAGGCTGGGAAATCCTATGTTCACTTTATATGTGCCTCCTTAATTGTCATTATAAGAAAGTCTGAATACAGTAATACACACGTTCCCAATCAGTTAGAGAAAAACTATCCATTTTGACCGGCTGTCCTTCTGGGGATAAATCTTGGCCTTATCATTCCCCTGTGGACAAGAACATCCTGTACAAGATGGTGAATGATTAGAGGCCATCGGCTTCAGTGCCATTGCACACACTTACCACAGGTGCCTTGTGCTGCTCCCTGTACATTTTGTAAGAAAGAGCGTGGGTCTTCCTTTGTGCAAACAGGACTGGACATGTGAAAAAGGCAAGAAACGGTGTTATTTGAACCCTATTAAATATAGATCTTTGAGTAAATTAGGCCCAAGACTGCTCAAGTCTACCAAGGAGAGGAGCTATTTCTTAGACGAGTATGTTCTTCAGAAATTAGTTGGATGCTGACATCAGAGACTACAATAGCAGCAGAAGGGCTTCCACATAGATGGCTTTGGTTTTCTGTGGGGCTTCAGCCTTAGGGACTGAAGACTGAAACCCCTGAGGCAGTTCCAGTCATGAGAAATTAACCTTTGTAGAGATTTGCAAGTAGAAAAGGCCATTGTATGGCAATTCACACAGGAGAGGGCAGTTTGGTATATTGGTGACTGCTTTAATATTATGGCCCTGGAGACCAGTGTATCTTAAGGAAAGAGTATCTCTTACTTCTGAATTTCCATAATTTTGTTATGTAAGATAAGGCTACTCATAGGATAATCTCTGCATGCATATTGTTCTGCATTGGTATGTTTCATGGCTATTCACCAAAGACATGATTTGTTCATGAAACCTGCTGAACTTGTCAGTGGAAGACACACTCTTTAGTTCTGGCTGTAAATGTTAATAAAGTTGCTGCATGCTCCAGAGCCAATTTTCCATACTCAGCAACACGGTACACACCTACTGAGGTGGTAGTTTAAAAATGTGCTCTGCTAATTCATAATCAGGTTTGGGATCCATTCTAGTATTTCAACACCCTACATCTATAAAAATATCTTCACTTACACAGCTAGGGCACAAAACAGATTTAAAGATGGGAACTCTTCAAAGACTGCAAGATTAATTTAATGTCCTGTGGATTCTCTCAGCAGGCTAGTGGTTAAAAAAAAAAAAAAGCCCTACAGCTTTTCCAACCTGTATAAAATATTTATCTGCCAAGATTTTTAATGGCAGAATCTGCCTAAGTATTTACTCTCAGTGACCTGTATAGTTAAGGCTTACATAATTACACTATACACCATTTACTGGAAAGGCTTTAAATATTCATTTACTTCTCATGTTTTAATGTAAACAAGGTACTTAGAATACCTAGGGCTTTTAATTCCTGCAAGGTGAAAAAGATGTCTGAAGCAGATGTCACTGCTTGGATGAGTGTTGCTCTGAAGGAACAGAGCAGATTGATGGTACTTAAATGACAGAGCATGGTAGCATGTCTGCACATCTCTGATTCCGATCCCAAATCAGTATTATTCAGGAGCTAACTCTGCCTAAGTAAATACAGTTGAAAAATAGTGTAAAATGGGTGAATATCAGTGGAAAACCAGACCTTTACGTTTCTGACTGCCTTCATTGAATCTCGTCTGTTTTATTGGTTTGTAATGAGCATCCAGCCAAAACAGGTGGGGAGGGGAGGCAGCGAGGAGTTTATATACACAGGCTTGGGCAAGGCACCACTGCATCTGGTGCAGGCATTACTCTTGCTTCTGGAAGGAAAGAAAACTACTCTTTACACTGTTCATTAGGGAACAAGCAGGGAACATACCTACTGCTTGCTCCTCCTGGCGCAGAGGAACAAGACCTGGGGACAATGAGCACAATATGGCCAGTGGCTGCCAGGAACTGGGAGAGAGGGCCAGGGAAGGAGATGACTTCAAATGCATCAAACACAAGAACTGCCACAATTACTCCTCATCCACTACTGCCATTGTTTTATATATCTAATTGATTTAAATTAATGTAACCTGCATTTTCTTGGATTACCCCATCTGGCATAATTCTATTTCATGTATGAATTATTATGACTTTGCTGTGAAGCCAGTTCTTACTTAGCTGTGAATTTCAAAGTCAAAGGCAAATCAAAATATCACAAATTTGAGATTTTTGTTCTGAAGTTTTTTGTTCTGTTATTTTAATTTATCCACTAAATCTTGATAGCAAACAACACAGAATTCTTTTCCCACTAAAGAGCCTGCTTTTAATGAATCACAAATCTGATTCATTGTACTTATGCTTAAAGAACTGGGATTGCATTTAACATCATTGTAGTATTTTAAAAAGGTATTTGAAGGGGGACAAACCCCAGTTCCCCTTCGTTTTATGAGTGCTGACTTTTTTGTGATGGATAACACAGCAGCCGTTCATTTTAGGCATTGCTCACTTGAAGCAAAATAGTTAACTTCCAGGCTTCTTTTATCTTAGAGCTTTTAAAGATGAATAAACTAAAAAGCAGCTGCTTATCAAAATAACAAAGGGTAATAAGGTGCCTTTAGTTTCTTATAAGAGTGTCTGCAAATTCCTGGTGGAATTCTAGGCCAGGCACTGATGGAGCTGGCTAAGGATATCGATCGCCACTTGAATTCACTGAATAAATAATGGTTGCCATAGTTATTGAGCATTCACAACTGGTGGGGAAGCACGGAAATCTCCAAAACACCTCCTGTGATAGTTTTGCTGGAAAATCACCCAATTAATTCTGTCTCATATCATGAAAATTATGTCAGATATGCAGAGGATGCTTGGATTCCTTGTACTAGAATTGCAATCATAACTGAGCATCTCTGTTTCCTGTTTCAGCAGCTAAAGAGAAAAAGGCACTTGCTGTCTCTTATTTTGTGTGGCAGAAAGGTTCATTGACATCGTATAACCCCAGCTGTTCTGAGAAATCTTACACCGCCAGAGCACTTTTTGCTCTGAGTTTCGGAGTATGGATCTGGGTTATGCTGAAGAAAATGGGTTCTCTTCAGTTGTGGTAGGGATGCTAATGTGGCTTTTTCTCTCACTTTGCAGAACGACATGGATTAAAAGAACCAAAGAAAGTGGAAGAGCTATGCAACAAGATCACAAGCAGTTTGAAAGATCACTTAACTTTCAGTTGCCAAAACAAAGGACAACCGCTTGAGTCTGCAGAGCCGAAGGTACTGGGTGTTCTGGCTGACTTGCGTTCTCTCTGCACACTGGGACTGCAGCGCATCTTTTACCTGAAACTGGAAGATTTGGTGCCAGCCCCTTCCATTATCGACAGGCTGTTTCTGGACACCTTACCCTTCTGAGTCAAACCACCCTCCTGAAAGGCAAACGCCCACCAGAGCAGGCAAATGGATCGTGACTTACAGCTAACATTTCTGCCCTCACTTAACAGAAAAGCAGCTCCGAGTCTAAAATGGCGCTTTTCTGGCGCTTTGTCCTTACAACCTGAGGCCTGAAACTTACTGGCTTACTGGTTTGGGGTTGTGTTCTTTGTTTTCTTTTGTGTGATTTGGGTTTTTTTAAATGGCTAATAAGGCACTTTTGGACAATGCTATCCCAGCAGCAGTAAGAGGTTAACATGACTGTTTTAAATCTGTTGTTTAACACCTCATGGTCTATGAGGAATAAAATTGTAGAAGCTGTGTTTGAAAACAAGAACAGCAAATAGTTGTTTGCCAGGGTAGTATGTGTTTTGTGAGGATACCTTTAGCATACTTCCTGCATCAAGGGCACATACATCAGCACAATCTAAACAAAAATTCACTTTTTTAGCAAACTACATTCAATTAAACATTTCATACAAATCAAATATAGCAAAATGACAATGGCTGTTAGCTCCCATGTTCAAGTGCAATTTTTTAAAGTGCTGTCTTACTAAGTCTCGTTTATTAACTAATTTATTTTACTAGGAAAACAAATGGAAGAAATCAAGTGAGAAAATTACATGCACTAACTTACCTGACAGAGTTTTCCAAACTTGATTCCATGTAGCGTGACTTATTGACAAATGTATGTGGAAGACACGGGAGCAATTGTGGCTCAATTGTTCCTTAGCTAAGGAAATCCGAGTAAGTAGTGATTGGAGCATACAGGGTCAGCATCAGGGATAGTTCAGTCTCAGACTTCTAACGTAAGCGACTAGTTAGTAAACAGACAGAAGATGGTTTTCAAGAACAAGCAAGTCTTGTAAAATAGTATGAATGTAAGTGCTAGGAAGGATATAGTGGGCTGCGTTTAAACATTCCGTGTTCGTACTCCTTTTTGTATGTTTATACTGTTGATGCCATATTAATATGAGATAATTTGTTGCATAGTGTCTTTATTTGTATAAATGTTTGTATGCATGGTATATTGTAATGGCTTTGCCTGTATTTATTGCAATGACTGCCAGCTCATGGGAGCCCTGTTACACATGATAACTAAATGGGGTGTTCACACTGACTCAGATACACCAGTTGGAAAACTATATACATATATATAATGTGTATATATATATATGTATATACCTATATTTGTGTGCGTGTGTGTGTGCGGGTGTCTTTTTATTAACCATTTGTATATAAAATATCTGTCAAATCACAAGCAGAGTTATTTTACAGTTTATTTGCAGTGACTTCTAAGGCAGTACTGTTTAGCACTTTGATATTAAAATCTTGCTCATGTTTTGCTAAATTCAAATAATATTTAAAAATTTTAGTTCTAAAAAACTTTATATGCACTGTTTTAATTCAAAATTTTGTTGGTCATTTTGCTAAGGAGATTTTTGAATGTCAACCTGATGTCACTGTATCTTTTGTTAGCTTTAAACATTCTAGCTTTTGTCTTTTTTTAAACTATGCTGTTTATATGGAAATTAAATTATACAATCAAACAGATGCCAAATGAATTGCCTAATTGCTGCAAAGGATAACCCAGATATCGAGTCACTGTATGGTTTTCAAATAGTAATCTGGTATTTTATCACTTACTATGTTTGGATGTGCTTTTATGAAAAAATTATTCTTATATCAAGATTTATAGTAGTGTCAATAGGGAAACAGACTTCTAATCACTATAGTTAATATTTCTGGTTTACCTGCAGATAATATTTGGAAAAGTATTGCTTTTTGTATTGACTTTTAAGCTTATGTGCAAACATAATAGCATAATTAAATATCAGAGAAGCTAATGTTTCTTGTAGGTTGCTGTAACAAGCCTGACCAGCAAGACAAATATATTTTGACTGAATTTGCTTTTGTATATACTAGATATATATATATACATATATATATATACACTCACACACATGTGCGCATACAAAAACATACAGACACAAAATCTGAAAAAAGTATGTTTGCTTTTGTCTCCCTGTGTAAGACACAAGGTCCCTTGAGAAACTTTTATCTAAGGACAAATCCTGCCAGGTGCTGAGCACCAGCCAGATGAGGGCTTGCAGGAGCTTTTTTGTGAGTGGGCCCTTACCAAGGATTTTCAGGCAAATCAGCATAGTAGAGTAAAATTGCCTTTTTGTTGAGCAAGGTTTATTTATTAAGTGGAATGTGAGTGGGAGGTAGCAGGTTCAGAGCCCCGTGTGAGATTTCACGTAGTCTGTGTCCTCCAGTCTTCCATAGATAGTCTTAGCTGTGATACTCTCCCAAATCCCATCATCTGTGGAATCGTCCTTCATGTCAACGTCAATACACTGATTCATCCTAGAGTACAACCAGTGACAGGTCACAGTGGTAAAAGAAAGAGTTAATGCAGAATAAATCTACTACTATTCTTAGAGCTCTCTCAGTGTGAACATGCCTTTATCTAGGCAGAATTCAGGAATATATCAGGTGTTAAGGGAGAGTGCCTTGCTTTTATTTCAGACAACAGTGTCTCAAGAGTTTCTTCACTCCGCTAACCAGAGTACTTTTTTCTTTTTTCCTTTTTTTTTTTTTTTGTGGTGTTAACCTGTGGGTTGAAAGAAATGCTCATGTACATATACAATGTAAATTAAAATTATTAAATTGAATAACATTTTTTTCAGAGGCCCCATGTGTGTTGAATAAGTATGCTTAATTCTGTTAAAATCTGATGTGAATTTTTTATCATTTATAAAACATTAAAAAAATTGTCTACTTGAGTCTTAAAAGTGGAAAAATTGGTGAAGCATGCTTAAGAACACTGGCAATTTAATGGCTAGTCTTTTGATTAAAATAGCTTTTATATAAATACATGCCTGCAGTATCTGGTTATGCAATCTCAATTAGATATTGAGAGTTGGACCATGGTTGTCCCAGAGGTTGAACTACATATGGATTGAGCAGAGACTATTTGCCCCTCACTGTATTTCTCCTCCATGACGTAAAGGGTCTGTAATTAACTCACAGCTGATGAGGCCACAACGAAGAGTGGGGATGGCTGTAGGGTTCATAGCACCTATGTCTGGCTAGAAAGAGGACAGAGCTCCAATCCTGCCTTCTGCCCCCTTGTTTCAGTAAATCCTGGTAAGACATTGCTCCAGCAGGCACCTGCATCATTTTCTTTAAATGTGCATCCAGTTCCTTTCCTTACCGTGCCTGTGCTTTGCAGGAGGGATCACTTATCCCCCGCCAGACAAAACTGTTTGGCTACAAACGCATTTCCAACAAATGCAGTTTTGAGAGGCATCTGCCACTACTGCGGGTGTTGCCATACGTACCGATGGCTCCAGCACACCTCCGCGAGGGCTGTTCTGCACGAACGGCTTGGCTAGAGGTTACATCGAACCATGGGCTGGGCTGGGCTGCAGGATTGGCAGCTGCAGGGTTGGCAGCTCCTTCCTTGGAAACGTGACAAAACAAAAGGTTCTGCAAGCTCTTCCAAATTATTTTCTGGGGGCTTTTTCTATGCCTTATTTATAAAATTAAACTATGGATCTTAACATTGTTAATGATAATGACAATGAGTTTTGCATACTAGTCCCCTATTAGGCAAAACATGCAGACCTTGAGACGAACCCAAACCAGGGTCTGAATTTTCACCCTCCAAGACAAAGTTTATCCTTACTAAACTCACAAGTATCTCAATTTGTAATTATTTTAGGGCCTCACATTGTGTTCTTACACATGAGAACAAATCTATGTCCTGATCTAAATCACCTGCACTTGTGTCCTTATGTGTGCTTTGTGTGCTTATACTCCTGAACCACATCAGTGGCAGGGCCCTTGCAAAGGGATGTGCTGCCCAGTGGTTGACACTGGCAGTGGAAGGTTGGGCTGACTCAGGAATATAATAGAGGGTTCCTAGTAAAGACCATCCTTGGATAAGAGACTGGCACGAAGGTAATGAGGAAATTTGACTAGAAGTGATTCAAATCTCTTTTCTACAGCTTTCCTACTTTTACTTTTCACATTCAGGTTCATTTGTCCAATACTCAAAGCTAAAATTTCAGTTATGCTGCTGAGAGGAGGGGGAGAAAGGGGTTTAACTGCATAAAATTAAGCACGGTTCTGGGGAAAAATTGGCAGCTAGCTCTATGGACACTGAAACACGCCTTTTGATTAATTATTTGTATTACAGCAACACCTAGAGGCCACAACATAGATCAGGACCCCATTTTGCTAGCTACCCTAATTCGCACCTCCAGTGCCCACCCAGGAGACGCTCCAGTCCAAATAGACAAAATAAAAAGGAGAACGCCACGTCCAAGTGCATACAGCATCTCAGTCACAGAGTTAGGAATAGAAACTTTTGTTTGCTGAGCTGGTGTCCAGTGAACACTATTATTTTGTTTTCTTTTTCTTTCCATTATGCTGCCACTGTATTGAATTCTATGCAAACATGATAAAAAATTTGAAAAATTCAAAATAACTCAGGTATTCAAACTGACCTTGTTTACCCTGCTTATAAAAGTCATCCATGAGACTATTCAAAATTGTCGTTAATCACATGTTTTGTGATACTAACTAGACAGTATTTGGAAAAGAGATATTTACCTGTTCTTTATTAAATTAATGAAAGCAACCATTAGGAATATTGCAAGATACGGGTTAAACAATAACTACTAATGGACAAAAAAGATTAACTTTCAAAAATGCCAAAATATTGCTGTAGTAACTGAACAAATTAAGTGTCAATCAAATTCTTAGCAGCAAATTACATATTTGAGAATTGTATTTCAGACTTACGTTAGTGAGAACTACCAGTGTGGTGATTTGTCAAATAAAAGTAAAAGAATCTTGTTTGCCATATGGAAATACTTACAGCAAATTTTATTCTGTTTTCTTTTTTAACTTCAGACATCCTTACATTTATAATACAAAATTTTCTGGCTGTATTTGATTACAGAAGAAGTTTCAATACTTAAAATTGTGACAAGACTGTGAAAGTCAGACGAGATCAAGATTCTGACCTAAACCCACAAACCCAAGGATTTTCTTTACAGAGAAGAGTGGGATTCCAGCTTGTGCTGGTTTTGGCTGGGGTAGAGTTAATTTTCTTCACAGTAGCTAGCATGGGACTGTGTTTTGGATTTGTGCTGGAAACAGTGTTGGTAATATAGGGATGTTTTTGTTACAGCTGAGCAGTGCTTACACATAGCCAAGGCTTTTTTTTTTTGCTCCTCACTCCACCCTGCCAGCGAGGAGGCTGGGGATGCACAAGAAGTTGGGAGGGGACACAGTCAAAACAGTTGACTCCAAATGACCCAGGGGATTTTCCATGCCATATGACATCATGCTCAGCAATAAGACTGGGGGAAGAAGAAGGTGGGGACATTCAGAGTGATGGCCTTTGTCTTCCCAAGTCACCCTTAGGTAATAGAACCCTGCTTTCCTGGGGATGGCTGAACACCTGCCTGCCCATGGGAAGTAGTGAATGAATTCATTGTTTTGCTTTGCTTGTGCTTGTGGCTTTTGCTTTCCCTGTTAACCTTCCCTTATCTCAACCCATGAGTTTTCTCCCTTTTACTGTTCTGATTCTTTCTCCCATCACACCAGCAGGGAGTGAGTGAGTGGCTGTGTGGGGCTGAGTTGACAGCTGGGGTTAAACCATGACACAGCTGTAAATAGATGTTCTGTATATGACAAGATACTTATGTGTGTATAATGAAACTACTCAAGTAGTGCAATGACTTCAGAGTCATGCAAGAGACAAGACCATGGGGAAAGAAAGAAACAAAAAAAGGGGCTTTTTCCACTTTGCTTAATATTTTCATAGAATCATTGAATCATTTAGATTGTAAAAGACCTTTAAGATCAGTCAATATGATCCTTAACCCAGCACTGCCAAGTCCATGACTAGGCCGTGTCGCCAGGGGCCACATCTACATATCTTTCAAACGCCCCCAGAGATGGTAACTCCACCACTTCTCTGAGCAGCTTGTTGCTATGTTTGACAAGCCTACCAGTGAAAAATTTTTCCCTAATAACCAATCTAAACCTCCCCTGGTGCAATTTGAGGTGATTTCCTCTTGTCCTGTCACTTGTTACCTGGGAGAAGAGACCAACACCCCAGCCTACAATCTCTTTTCAGGTAGTTGTAGAGAGCAGTAAGTTCCCCCTCGAGCCTCCTTTTCTCCAGGTTAAACAAGCTCAGCTCCCTCAGCGTCCTCTCACAGGACTTTCACTACAGACCCTTCCCCAGCTCCTTTGCCCTTCTCCAGACTCGCTCGAGCATCTCAAGTTCTTTCTTGTCCTGAGGGGCCCAAAACTGAACACAAGATTTGAGGTGCGACCTCACCAGTGCCGAGTACAGGGGTGCAATCACTGCCATGGTCCTGCTGGCCACACTATTTTTGATATAGGCCAGAATGCCATTGGCCTTCCTGGCCACCTGGGCACACTGCTGGCTCATGTCCAGCCACTGCTCACCAGCACCGCAAGGGTCGTTTTCTGCTGGGCAGCTTTCCAGCCACTCTGTCCCCAGCCTGTAACATTGCCTGCAGTTATTGTGACCCAAGTGCATGACCCAGCATTTCAACCTCTTTTACCTCATACAATTGGCCTCAGCCCATCTATCCAGCCTGTCCAGATCCCTCTGCAGAGCCTTTCTGCCTCCAGCAGACTGACACTCCCACCCAGTTTGGTGGCATTCTGTCAACTTGCTGAAAGTGCACTTGATCCTCTTGTCCAGATTGTCAATGAAGACATTAAAGAGGACTGGCTCAACACTGAGCTGGGGAACACCCCTTGTGACTGGCTGTCAGCTGGATGTAACTCCATTCACCACCACTCTCTGGGCCTGGCCATCGAGCCAGCTTTTTACCCAGCAAAGAGTACACCCATCCAATCCATGGGAAGCCAGTTTCTTCAGGACAATGCTGTGGGTGTCAAAGGTTAGGTAGACAACATCCACAGCCTTTCCCTCATCCACTAAGTGGGTAACCTTGTCATAGAAGGTTGGTCAAGTAGGATGGCCATATCTGATTCCCTGGTTGTCCTGCACGTGCTGTGTGACCACACTCAAGTTGATCTGCTCCATTTTAGACTGTTTATCAATTTTTCTTCAGGGAAGTCTTGGTTAGGTGGTCTTGGTTAGGTGGAGTTTTATGTCAAATAAATAAATAAATAAATAAACAATCTAAGGGACATTTAAAGAAAGAAATATGTTTAGGTAGCTCAAATAACCCAAAGTCTTTAACCTTCTAAGTAATGCATTAAAAATCTCTCTCCATGATAGCTTCCACTGTGGTCTGTGGTAAAATATTTCTGTAGAATGAAAGTGAATTACAGAGATGCTTGATACTGGGGAAACTTTCAAATAAAGCAGAGAGAAAACAGAAATTATTTTACCTTTCATGGGGTCTTATTATTTATCTTGCTGTGTTTCCTAATTAATTGACGATATTGATGTTTACACAGGGATTTGCTCCTTTCCAACTTTGCTTGATCCTGTGAAGAAGTCAGAATGCTGCATTTGTAGTATCACATTTATTGCTATGGCAACAGTCAGGGATTTCAAAAACTCTAATTAGAGTTGGCAGCTTGGAATGTTTTCAGTACGGTCCCATATAATTTTCCCTCTTTTATCCATTTCTCATTATACCTTACTTCAACGATTGACTTCTTCAGCATGTATATAGGCTTTTTCCCCTGTGACCTCAGGATTCAATTAATACCTTCTCTGATTTACAGCCACCTTTCTTACACCTCCGCACACACCCAGTTAGAAGCAATTGCAGCCCTACCTGCATTTAAGCTCCATTTCTTACACTTTAAATTAATCCAAGTTTCAGTACAACCAGATGGCTTCTACACCAACATGTGCAAAAGTAGTAAGAAAAGGTATGGAGGCTTAGCTTCATCTTCCAAGCTACTTTTAAAGGTAGAAGCTAAATCTTGCTCAAGGCGGAGTACAAGCCTTCTGTTCACAGAAGCTTAAGTTCTGTGAATGCCCAGAGATCATACTAAATATTTTAATTCAAGCACATAAAAAGTATTTATAAACATTTAATTTACTATGTAATGCTATGGAGAGCTAGGCCTGTGTGAGCCTCATGAAGTTCAACAAGGCCAAGTTCAAAGTCTTATAGCCTTGTGGAGTATTGGCGGATTGAAAGCTGAATATGAGCCTGCAGTTTGCGCTCACAGCCCAGAAAGACAATTGTATCCTGGGGTGCATCAAAAGAAGTGTAGCCACCAGGCTAAGAGAGGTGATTGTTCTACCGCACTCTTGTGAGACCCTACCTGGAGTACTGTGTTCAGGATAGGGCCCCAACACAAGAAGGACATGGACCTGCTTGTGTGGGTCCAGAAGAGGCCCAGAAAAATGATCAAGGGCTGGAGCAGCTCTTCTATGAGTGCAGGCTGAGAGAGCTGGGGTTGTTCAGCCTGGAGGAGAGAATGCCTTGGGGGGACCTTTTTATGGCCTTCCAGCACTTTAAGAAGGCCTAAGAAGAAAAGATGAGGAGAGACTCTTTATCAGGGAGTGTACTGATAGGACAAGGAGTAATGGTTTTATACTGATAGAGGGTAAATTTATACTAGACATCTGGAAGAAATCCCTTACTCTGAGGATGATGAGATATTGGAACGGGTTACCCAGAGAAGTTGCGGATGGCCCATCCCTGGAAATGCTCAAGGTCAGGTTGGATGGGGCTTTGCGCAATCTGGTCTAGTGGAAGGTTTCCCTGTCCATTGCACAGGGGTTGGAACTAGGTTATCTTTAAGGTCTTTTCCAGCCCAAATCATTCTATGATTCTATGACTAGACATGTATTATGGTTATCCAGTTGAGTTACTGTCCTCCTTTACTCAGAAGTCTTATCAAATCCTATGTTGGTAGTGAACTTTTGAGCATTTCAAAAAGCCAAACATATTCATTTGTTTAAAAAGAAAGAAGGTACATTTATGATGACATCACCAGCAAGACGGGAGGTTTTAATTCATCATGAATACTCAGTGTAAGAAAGAGATGTGCAAAGCAAAAGATTCCCACCCTGCAGTTCACTTGACAAGTCCCAGCTGGTTGTCGAACTGGCTTCCCAATAACAAAGATACCCAAACAAAACCAAGGAGAGAAAATATGCCAGCATTGTCCTAATTTGGAAAGGAAGACGATAAACCACATTGGTTATAGGATATTTATACTCCAAGCCACTACAAATGACTAGAAAGCAAGAGAAAAGTAGTGGAACCATCTGACCCAACTTTGTTAGGTTACAGATGAAATAATATAATTTATTTCTAATACAAGAAAGGATTTGGTACACTATTAACAGAAAATGAGTATTCAAAGAATAAATTCTGAGTCTGATGACCATCTTCTTCTCCTACGTGATAGGGAGGTAAAAACCCTTTAAATGATGGAAAAACATCTCACAAGGTATGAAGGAATTGAAATTAGTCTTGATGTCAAATTACTGAATCTTTTTAGATTATAGTTGAAACCAGAGAAGAATTACTATACTGGATAAGGAGATCTTAATGAAATAAACAGTATAGCATGTTAAAAAAGCAAACAAAATATTTGGATTGGACGTTCAAGTCAAATGTGAACTACTGGAAGAAGCCCAGGATTCCAACAGACACTGAAACAAGCTAACAATAACATCTAAAGAAAGCATTTAACTGGAAAAAAGCCTATTGCCTCAGAAGTTTATGTTTTGCCTCCCTGTTTTTGAGGAAAGACGGGACTGTGCCAGCTTGCCCAGTTTTTGACAACGCCTCCCACTGCAGTTCACTGCAAAGATCAGTTTTAAAACCTAGTTCTAATGCTTTTGAGAAATTTGAACCCATAGCCCTCCAGTCTTTGGGACTTTATTTTCATGACTTAACTTTGTTCCCTCTACCCTTAATTTCAATGGGCATGATCAAACTCATGGCAGGGCTCTTTGTAAGCTTTGTGAACTGGGCCATAGTCAAGAATTTCCACACTGAGTAATTTTATTACATTAAGTTTCCTGCCTGCTGTACAGAGCTGTGCAATATTCAGCACCGAAATCTGCTTTTCATCTGCTTACTAAGGAAATCCGGGTGGACACCGCCCTTTTGAAATTAAGGAGTTAAGGAACAAAATTAAGTCGTAAAAATAAAATGCCAAAGCTGGAGGGCTCTGGGCTCAGGTTTTACAGAAGTACCAATGCTCTGTTTTAAGCTGATCTCTTGGGGGAAGCACAGTGGAAAGTATTTCCATCAACTGGGCAAGCTGACACAGTCCAGTCTTTTCAAAAGAGAACCAGGATCTACTGCATGTTCGGATGCAGAACTACACCCACTTTAGACCTAAGTGATAGCTTTCAGTGAAAGACTT
The DNA here is from genome assembly GCA_035047865.1 of Dendrocincla tyrannina. Classification (NCBI taxonomy): domain Eukaryota; kingdom Metazoa; phylum Chordata; class Aves; order Passeriformes; family Dendrocolaptidae; genus Dendrocincla; species Dendrocincla tyrannina. Next base: position 89,595,836 of record JAWWMP010000081.1, on the reverse strand, counting down.
TTCAAGGTAAGTTATCAAGGATGGCTAAACCTGAGAAACTAAAAATAGATGTCATGAACTTAACTGAAATCTTCAAATTCTCTTACAAAGCATGAGATATTTTTTAAAAAGCTTGTTTTACTCCATGCCTCCAAATCAGCCTCTCTTCCTACGAGACAGACTTGTTAACCTAACACAGAAAGGCATCAGGATCATGCTGTGGCCTCTCAGAGGCAGAAAAAAAATTACAGAAATCTAATAAATATGGTGGGAAAGGCTATTTGGTGTTGGCATTTTCCACTTTTCCATGCTGCATTATCCTTACAGCTCAAGTAGAAGCATGGTTCAGCCTGGGCTGCCATGTCCTTTAGGCTGCAGCTTTGCAAACATGAATAGCTGACATATGGCAGAACTTCTGTCAGGCGCAGACACACCATGCCCACCCACTTCTTCCCTCTGCAGTGCCTCCTTTCCTTGGGCCAGTGGCAGAGATTGTGTTAATAGGAGCAGAAACAGCAAGAGACTCATCTGCATTAAAACTAACCTGGTTTTCCCAGATGGGAATCTTGTCTGTGCTCCTGTGAGACCTCACCTGGAGTACTGCAACCAGCTATGGGGTCTCTGGTATAAGAAGGACATGGACCTGTTGGATAAGGTTTAGAGAAGACCCATGAAAATGATCAGAGGGATGGAGCACCTCTACTGTGAAGGCAGGCTGAGAGGGCTGGGGTTGTTCAGCCTGGAGAAGAGAAGGCTCTGCAGGTGAAGAAGGCTTAGGAGAAAGACAGAGAAGGACTTTGTACTAAGGCCTGTAGTGATAGGACAAGGGGTAATGCTTTTAAATTGAAAGAGGGTAAGTTTAGATTGGACTCTTTACAATGATCACATTGAGACACCAGAACAGGTTGCCCAGAGAAGTTGTGGATGCTCCATCCCTGGAAGTGTTCAAGGCCAGGCTGGATGGGACTTCGAGCAATCTGGTCTAGAGGAAGGTGTCCCTGCCCATGGCAGAGGAGTTGGACTAGATTTAAAGATCTCATCCAGCTGGAGACCATTTTGTGGTTCTGTGATTCCTGCTTTTTCCTTACAGGTCTGCAATGCTATTAATAGACACTTAATTGCCCATTTGCTGTCAGGATACTTTCACCTAATTTTTAGATCTGATGCATACTCATAGCATCAAATAGAAGCAAGGATAGCCATAGGTACTTTTTTTGGAATCTTACTGCCATACATTATTTGCATGGGAGTAGCCTGCAGACCTCTCAGTTGAAATAAGGGGCCCATTGTTCCAAGTTCTTTTCACATACATAATTAGAGACATCCACAGATACCTCCTGCTCCAAAGACCTTTACAACAAATGAAACAAGACAAAGGAAGAAATATTATAGTTTCTGTATAGATATAACTTTTATGGACAGAGGCATTTAGAGATTTGTTCTGTCACATGGCAACTTTGGAAAAGTTAAGAAGTTAATCCAGATCCTAGCATACTAGCTTATTGCTTTAAAAATAAAATCCTTCCTCTCTCATGCCATGAGTCAGCACACTTTTCCAAAATGGTGCTTTCAGGCTAACAATTTGTCAGATTGCTTGGGGAGACTCTAACTTGACATATTTAGTACGTTCTTCCCACAACCCTCACAGAAGCCCACAGATGTCAGCTTCGATCAGACTCAGCCAGGACTGCAAATCCCATCAGGTCTGCAGGGCCAGGAGACATGTTAAGATGGGCTAAACAGAAAATCCTCCAAAAATTACTTGTGTTCTGAGCTTAGAGAGAGACACATGAAGATGCAAAGGACAGTATTTCTAACACGCTGCCCTAAAATAACAGCCTAGTTACTGGCCCAGTATTGGTTTTAAACCTAGACATTTGTAGACAGGAGCTCTTTTGGCAGTGGAGTATTGATTTGGATCTCAAATTGTAGACCACCCCCCGCACTGTGAAGAGCTGTCACCATCAAGTCAGTGGAGTCCAAAGCAGTCATGCAAGGCTGCATGGCATTACATATGAAGCAAAGGATGTTACTGAAACTGTCTGTATATTTATTACAATCAGAGTGGGTGGTGAAAAAAAGAAAACACCATAAAAGAGGTTTGTTTTCAAAACTCTTAGAAGAGTGACTTATGACTGGATCGTTTAAAAGATGGTAATTCAATAGGAAAAGAAGAGGAGGGAAAAAAGTTTAAATCAAAACCTCTATATTGTTAGAAAGCTGAAGACCATTCACAATTGCAGAAGGTTTTAATTTTATGGAATAAGGACTCGTGATAGTTCCAAGTGGAGGTCCATCTAGCCCAGCATGCTCACAGTGGCCAAGACAAACACCAGAAACGGGGTGTGCAGGATGATCATGACTTTAGGATCACTGTGCTCATCAAGTGGTGACTCTAAAACTTATTGTTTGTGAGCTCCTGTCACTAAAATATTTTTGAGCATGCACCCACAGTGTATATATATTCATTTATTTATAAATGACATACCTGTACTAGTGAAGTTCTGTATTGTTTCATGCATCCCAATGGGCTGTTGCCCTCACAGGCATTTTGCAGTGAATATAGATGCATTAGTTACTGGAGCTCATTCAGCTGGTAAAGACCTGTCTATTTGACTACCTGTAATCACAACCATCTCTCATTTACTTCATGCACATTGAATGTAATACCAGTTAGAAAGGGACAATTTGTCCAAGCTTAAGAAACCCTGTTGCTTTAACATGCTAGGAACATCAATTTAGTGTGGGAAATATTAATAGGAACTGGAAATTGTTCAAGAACAATCTACTGGGTATTAAAAAAAAAAAAAAAGAAGAAAAAGCCACAAGTTTTCAAGTAGAAAAGAATTCATGCTGGGGAAGAAAGAATTTGTGAAATATAGAAGATGCAGAAATCCTAGTCAAACATTAGCACAGAGAAAGTGAAAAAAAGAAAATAGCAGTAACTGCAAATTTTAAAAAATGACTGCTGAAAATGGCTATATCAGAAAAGATCAATGGGCAACATAGTTAGAAGGAACATGTGAGAAACAGAGAAAAACATTTCTGCACCAAATATTGGCTCTTTGCTAGAAACAGGTATTATAATTTTGAACAAAGGCTCTGAAAAAACAGATGTGTTCATTGCTATTTCTCTTCTGATTTCAGAAGGAATCAGGAGGATAAATCTGCCCAATAAAACATGGTAGATGGACCAGAAAACTTGGCATCTAGAATGAAATAAAATACGATGCAGAGTCAGCTGCAATTAGAGACGTACAAATCAAGAAGCCTAGAGAGAAACATGCAGCATGGAAACCAGGAAAAATCAAAAAGATCATTGGATTGCCAACATATTCCAAATATTTTAAAAGAGCAGAGAGATGACGCATGAAAATATAGATGTGTTATTCAGATGCTGAACCTGGACACATAATGAGAAGTTTCATTTAGAAGCCCACAACATGGAATTGAACATTTAAGATGCAATTAACAATAATCAATATGGTTTCATAGGAAGCAGATCTTGTGAAACAAACCTTTATTTTATCTTCTACAACTTTATTTTGGTTCACAGCTATTGCTCTGGTTGATAAAGATAGCTGTGCTTGTAGAGTACATACATAGGCCTGTGCCTTCAAATCATTTGACCATGGATTTTGAACATCACATTACATGAACTAAAAGGATGTAACTCGGGAACTGGTTCCTATCAGTCTGTTAGAGACTTATTTTGTCATTGCTACAGTTTCCACTGATTAAATTTGCACAGGATACAAAAACAAGTAGGATGGTAAGTGAAAAGACAATTTGCAGAATGACCTGAACTGCCTGATTAAAAAAGCATATTAAAAAATTGTATGGAGAACATGTATTGCAGAGTGAAAAATACAATCTCATGGTATTGAAAACTCACTTCAGACTAAGGGACTCAGAGAAGCATACGTGGACCATCACAAATTAATCTGAAACTTGTCCTCTCCCAGTGATGGCAGAGGACTTAAGCCTTGGTGGAACCAAACAACTGAATGCTCCAGTGTGCCTGAAGTTGTAGGGCTCAGTTTAGGGATGAGCTTTCACGATCTTCATGCACAAGGTCAGACTGAGTTGCCTGACAGGGCTTTTTTCTGCCTCTGAATGACAGGGAGCTATATTTTCCTGACAACTTTGTAGTTCAATCTGCAAATACACGTGCAGCCTAGGAAGGGCATTCCAGAGCTCCTAAATGCTTTGATCACAAGCCAAAATTTAGACGATGACGAGTTGTGTAAAAAAGTTGATGAAATTGATTTCAAATTTCAAATGCAACTTTCATTTCCAACTTAATTCTCCTTTTTAGTCCTTATCTCTGACTTTTATTGGCATAAGTGTGTTGGGAATGTCTGTTTTCAGCTGAATTCTCAGATACCAACATGACCATTCATAATTAAGAGTTCATTAATCATTGGTAATCATGCATTGGTAATCACATGCTTAAACTCCAATAATTAATCATGGAGTAGAAAAACGGCAATGCAACTGAAGTGACCAATTATACGTCACAAGCAGCAAATAGTCAAAGTTAACTCACAGGCATAGACAATATTTTCTTTCTAAATCTTCGGGTCAGGTCTTTGAAAAATGAATCTTTATGAATAATCAAGATCAGTTTATGAATGATTTGTGTTATTTGCAATAACCTTGATAGCCATGGTAATAATAGAATACCACAGATTGATTGTTTTCTGAAGGACACAGGTATATTAGCTTTCAATAGCTTTAGCAGGCTTTATGTACAGCTTTTATATACAATTATGCAGCTTACTGTACATATTTATATTCTGATTTCTGCACTGTTTCCCACTTGTTGCTCCAAGTTTTCTCTCTTTTGTTTCTGTACGACTTTCTTCAGCAACTTTCCCCTGTGCTACTTTGCCTTTCCAGCAGTTTCCCATCTAGTTGAGCACTCAGTGTTTTGCTCTATTTCCTTACCAGTGGTCAGTATCAGTTAGAAGACATTGACAGCTCTCTTTCCTAGGGTTATCACATGATATGCCTGTGCCTGGTGTTATGACAGGTTTCCCTTCATGTCTGACACCTGCACCTCATTCATGAGTAACTTTTTAATTTGTTGATGATCCTAATCTATCCTGTTTCCAACTGTGGGCAGCCAACCTAGTCTTCCTCTGTGCTCTGGTGGAGATCCATGGATCAGCTATGGCTTCTGTGAGGACCAGTACCGCTGTGCTTCAGGAGCACTTGGCAAAAATGCATTATCTGTACTCCATTTTGAGCTCGTGAAGACCCAGCTGTCCAGTCTTCATGTAAGCCTTGCTATTTTCAGTTTGGTGCCTCCTACATTTTACCTCTTGCAGATTTTCTGACATTTTATTTCATTTCCTTAGTGAAAACATATGGCAAACAGATGCCTAAGCAGGGCCCCAGGCACCCATCTCTTTTTCCAGACTTTTCAGAATATCTGGGAAAATTCTAAGGTTTATCCTGATATGCATCACACTTGCAATTTATTTCCAGTGCTACCTTTTCAGTGACAGGCATCCTAAACACCATCAATTTTGGAGGTATGTAATTTTAAAATCCAACTTCTGTCTCCACTTTTCTTTTTCCCATGGGCAACCTTGGAAACATAAATAAACTAATCACCAGGTTTCAAAGTGGTAGCAGCTGGGTATCAGTCAGAGGAAGCAAGGATGACCTAAGGATCTTCCTTCTCCTTCTCACATGCATGTCTCAAAATTTGAAAAAATTCACCTACAAACATCAGTTGACCAGACACTCCCTGAACTTTAAGTAATGTTTTCCACAGAAAGGCATGACCACAGCTCTGTCTGAGATAAAAGGCAAATTATCTGAAGACTTGAAAATGATAAACCTAGCTCTGCTTAGAAATTGCTAGTACCCTCCAAGACTGGGATTTAGCTGTTTTGCACATATTATGAGTGTGTTAAGCTTGGGCAGCAGCCCCGCACTTGGTGCAGCCAAGCTAACTATTTCATGGGAGAGAGTGTCTTCCAAACCAGCAGGAAAATGGGAAAACCTTCAGCAGAGCAGTTCATCTCTATCATATACCTTTTCCCCTGGTGCTTCTCTTCCCTCTCCCATGCCTCACCCTTTGTTGTACTATCCTAGGGTAATGCATTTAAAATTAATATTTCAATATGTTGAAATTATTTCTTAGTTTTAATAGTGTATGTGTATTCTGGAGAAAGCTAATTTTTGTAAGGGGACTATACGTGGATATTGGCATTCTTTCTTAAGGCTGCTTTGTAATTAATAGCTCACATGGGACATGAAAGCCAAGAGATAGCATATCTGTTTTCCCTCTGCTCTGTCTCCTTCCCAGGATTCATTCGCTCCAGAAACATGAAATATTGAGCACAGAATTTAGGAAGCAATCATATGTTGAGAAGAAAGTACCAAGAGCCAAATGTGTAGAAGGTGGCAGATTTACCCTTATAATTGGATCTATCTCCCAAACATAAAGATACTCAAGGTATGTCAAGATTTGCTCCAGATATCAGACATCAGGATGTAGTTTTATTCACAAAGTGCAAATGTTTCCTTCAGAAGATATTGAAACAAACAGCCTCTTGAATTTATTGTCATATTTTCTTTTTCCTTTCTCATTAAAAATTTTTTTCTTTTTTTTTTTTGCACAAAGGATGAGAATGTTACAATGCATTGTTTTCTGTATTGATACACAGCAATCGAATAATGCTGAATTAGATGATTTTACCATTTGTAAGACATTCAGTGGAAGCTGATACATAGGCTGAATGAAAGAGCTCTGAAGGGCAGATCACATAATCAGGAAAGACTATCAGCTCTGAGGCCACAGAACCTTTCAGAAATGGTTTACAGGAATCTTGTTTCATATTTTATATCAAAATTACCCAGGAAAAAAAAAAGTAAAGCAACTAAATCAATGGCAAAGCAATTGTTGTATGTGGTTCTCTTTTTCTCCCAGATAACCTATGTCAACACAAAATGTTCCTGACTAATGAAGGATCCCTTTTTGCTGCCGAAGGAAGGAAGGGCTAGAGAAAATAATGGCACAGCAACCATCATGGGTAATTCCCAAGGGATGTTTACTTTTTCTGTGTCAACACGTAATGTTCCTTACAGATAAAGGAGCCATTTTTGCCGTTTTTACCAAAGAAGTACTAGAGAACAAAGAAAATTTCGTCACACCAGGTCACGAATATGACTGCTGGAAAGAAGTAAAGCTCTGTAGTCCTCCCAAAAGATGACTTTTCAGTATCTATGGAGCATCTTCTTCCCCAAACTCCAGCTGATTAGCTGCTTAGTTATAGTTGCTGGTTAGCTGGGCAACAGGGGCAGCAGCCGCCTGGCCAACAGTGACAGACCTGATGGAGCTGCTGCCACCCAGGCACACTCCCGCTGGCAGGACTGACAGATGCTTTTGGACCAGCCATCCTTTCGCAGGGGGATGGAGCAGAAGACTCTTGCTTCACCCTCTTCTCTGTAACCTGAGAGGTCTCTGCAGGTCTCCTTCTATTCTGTGCCTGAGGCTCCCTGATGCAAACTGCTGGGCCATTTCCACAGGACTCTCTTGATAACGGGCTTCTTAATTTGCCGCAGCGTTCCTAGTCATCATTTTACTATTAATTACCAAATGTGTGCGAGCAAAGCATTTGGTAGCTTGCCTTCCGTAGCTGCATGGGGCAGCTGCAGAGCAAAGGTGTTGGACTCCACTGGGTGCGGAAGGAATTGTGTGGCGCCCTGTCAGTGAGCGCCCGCTCTGCAGGCAGTCCTTTCACACTGTGCCTGTTTCTGTTTCATCGCTGCCTACAGCACCACAGGGGCCATAGGAGAAATGTGACTGCAAAATAATGTGATTTCTGCTTTAATTAAATGAAACACTTGTATTCGGTTTTGAAATGTACAGACATTTCCCCCCCCCCCCTCCTGGAATCACAGTTTTCAAAGAAAACTGATTGCCATCACATGCATTAAAAATGGTATTTAACAGTGACTTTATCAAATGTATTGGAATATCTATGTTACGTGCATAAATGTAACATGTTTTACCTTCTCTATCTAATCCAAGAGCTTCTTATTTTCCATACACCCACTCGGGCACACAGCTATTCATTAGGTACAAAAATGAACTGCACACCTTAAATATATTCAGATTATTGTAAAACTGCCTCCACCTTGCTACCAGAATTGCCAGGGTAAAAATATCCATCCCTTTCTTAAAAGATAGATGGTGATAATATAGAAATGTTTCTACTTCCATAGCACTTATACTAATACAAGGAGTCAATCCTATTTAAAAATAAATTCACACTTGAACAGTTGCTGTACTCTATACATGTATTTGACACACACAGAAAAAAAGTGTTTAAAAAGTTATGTAGCTGCAGTAAAGCATTTAGAAGTTAGGAAATATAAGAGTGAAGAAGAATCTTCTGTGCCTGAAGAAACTTTTTTCTCTCCCTTCCTGTGTAAATATTATGATATAGTCTGTAATTATGTGAAAATATGCCTTTTTACCACAAGAGTATATGCTGTTTAATCCAAAGAACATCTTTTCTGTTTAAATTGTTCTACCTCAGCCACCTGTGCCATGAACATCTATAATGTTATTTACTACTCTCTCTGGCCTAGTTTCCTAGGCAAACAAATCTTATGCTATGGTATGATTTGTCCCTCAGATTCCACTGGGAACTATTGAATCCACTGTGTGGTTTCAACCAAATACAATGGAAAAGTGGAGGTTTTAAATAACAAAATCTTATCCAAGTCTCAGGACAACTAGGGAAAAAGAAAAGCCATCAAAGTACAGGCTGAAGGTGAACCCTGTTCTGCTGCCAGCACTCAGGTGCTCTGACCTGAGACCCTCCACTTCAGGAAACCTGTCTTCACCTGTCCTGCTGCACCAGGGCTACCCACATACCTGCTTCAGCCCTCACTTGACCACTCTTTTCTGAAAATGTGTGCTTTTTCTATACCATTTCGACCCTAAAAATGCTCCAAGTGTGTTATGTTATAGGCTGGGATGATGGGGATCACACTCTAAGACCTACATCCAAAAATCTGATTTTGCTCTTTTCCTCTTTTCCTTGATACTCTCATTGCTCTCAGTCTCTTGCTTTTGTGTGGCTGATGGTGTTTTGGCTCTAAAGTTCTCCCTCACCTTGCACACTCAGTTTGTCATTAAAACTCCCCCTCTCAAGCTGAACGTTTGGGCTGTGCTATGTAGGCTTGCAGCCTGGAAATCTGTGGTAAAAATTCTACACTCAAGGCATGTCAGGGTGATTTCAGTATTAGGTGATAAAATTCCCCTTCTTTCTGTGCACATAAGTCACCCCTCAGTCAGTGGTTCCACCAACTGTCCAGTCTCTGATACCTTTTAGTGTAGCCAAGATGGAGCAGGGTCACAGATCACAGCAGTAATGCCTATGTCAGTAAAAAAAAATTATGAATATATATATAAAAAATCAGCCCCCTACACGAGAGTTCATCAGCCATCTATGCCAGACATGGATCTTGGACAACATATTGTAATTTTGCTAAAGACTGTCAATACAGATGTTTGCACACTGGCAGGAAATTGATTGAATCCCACTTTTTATTTAAACTCAGTTTCCATTTTCTCTCATAAGACAGAACTCTTAAAGTAGATGGTAGATAACCTCTGGTGTATTCATAGCTGCTGTGAAATACATATATGCACATTATCACATTGACTTTCCTGTACTGTCAGTTCCCATTGCTGAAAATGATTAAATGAAGTAGCAGGCAATGAAAAACTACAAAACCTTTCAGTTTGGCATTATCTGTAACACGCCACAGCTACTCTGCTTGTGTCCATAAAAATCCAATCCATCTCCTAAGAATTACTATGTCCCCATTTTTAAAGGTCCCAGTGTTAATTCTCTCATACAGAGCAATCACCTTTATTCTCTCTCTCTCTCTTGCTTTTTTTGGTCCTGATTTGAGGATTCATTTTGTATCACCACACACTTAGTGACAACACTCTGCCTTAGCAGGAAGTGACTATTGAAGGGCTCCTGTGAGACTAGACATCAGTCTAGGGAAGAAACTACAAAAACTACAGTACCAACCTCCAGTGTACAGCAAAAAAACAAACCAAACAAACAAAAAACAAAACAACAAAAAAACACAAACAAACAAACAAACAAAAAAACCCACAAAAAAACACCCACAAAAAAACCCAACTTAAACTCTGAAATACAACTCTATGCCTCATAATCATGCTGAGATATTTTGCTTGAGTTCCAGTATGCCAGCATCGAAACAGGACATTCTTTTATCTTAAATGACTCAAATACTGGTGACACTGAAATCAATGGCAAAATTCTCACTTACTCTGATAAAACATGAACATTATCTAAGAAATTTACATTAGAAAATGCATGTTTTAAACCATAAATTCTGCATTCTTCATGCCTGATGCTAACAAAATGATATAATAAATTGTTAAAAATGCAAACAGCTATAGTTTGTCATTCTATGGCTTCCAATTTCTTTTATAACATCCAAAACAATTAAGTAAATAAATAAATATTTCTATAATTACATAAATCTAAGAAAGATGTAACATTTGACAATAAAATTTTAACTTTTCATTACATTTTTTTCTGAAATATCATTACTTCTTGGAGCACAGAGTCGATTGCCTGGTCTTTGGAAGTTGCTTCAGTAACAACTGTGTGGATAGAAGAAAACTGCTGAAGACCTCACTCTGCTAAGAGTGGCAGTGAAAGTGTATCTTTCAGATATCTTCCTCTCCTTACAGTACTAGTACCATTGCTTCATATTGTTATGAATGCTTTTAGCACTGCTGCAGTGCTTCTAGGTATGTACAGACCCAGGGCACTGGGACAGTGGAAAAGATAAAGAGCTTTCAGGATGACTCATCCACAGGGTAACAGAGCCGGGGAAGGAACAAGAAGGACAGAGGGAAAAGACTAGTGGCAGAGTACTCTGAGGGTGGCAATGCAAAGAACAAGGCTATTAATAACAAGAAACACATGTAGGGTGTGGGCTGGAAGATGGCAGATCCCAGCATCCCAATCAGCAAGCTCATCCTACTGCTCCGTTAAAGCCTCCTTCCTTATCCAAAGGATGCAGAGCCAAACCACCATCCCACTTATGTTCTTTCTTTGCAGAACTACCTGCAAAGACAGACTTCCATGGGAAACACAAGTTCCTTTATTGCTCCTCCACTGATATATGCATGGAACCTTTTTCCTATGACCCACTATTGGTAGAGAGATTCTGCAGCTGGAAATGGGTGACGCATGAAGAACATCAATTGGTGGGACAGTTTTTTGTGCCCACTGCTTGCATTCCTGTCACCTGGAAGGGAAGTCATAGAGGACAGAGGGTTACAATGAGGACGTTCAGGGAGGACTAACTTATTCTCCTGAAATATATTATGAAAGTAGTCCTGAAATGGCAGAAATGTATGTGTTAATGTAAGTCTCCCAGAGTAACTGGAGCCTTAAGTAATCAACAGGAATCTTGTTTACTGCATTTGAACACCAAGTTCTGCTGTGAGTCCATTAACCTGAACAGTCAGACTGAGGTTCAACTAGTCCCAGAAAGTTTCTTCAATCATCAGCTCTGAAACAGTCCTGAGAAACACAGAGCACTTTTGAAATCCAGACAAACTTTCATCTGATTCACTATAGTGCTAAGAATCATCATAGGAGGGCCAAATTCTAATTTGACAATCCCCTGTGTCACATTCCCAAAACCAGGAGTTTAACACACATGGCATTAGATTAAAACCAAAATTTTAATGCTCACTCTATCTTGGTTTTCGAAGTCATTTCCTCCCACATGTCTGCTAGACTTCCCAGACAGACAAATTGAATCTGCACTCACTCCTACCTTCACTGTAGTCCTTTCTCCACACTGTTCAGGTGTGTTCTGCTCTCATCCACGCACTGCATCACTTCTGCCCTGCTTCTTGTCAGCCCCCACATCTAGACACCCTCCACATCAAATTTGTCCTGGCCTTAGCTCTAAGTTTTCCAATACTAGAAGTGAAAGTATTGGCAGACTCCCCATTTGCTTCCAAGGCCTGATGCTAAGGAGTGAAGGGGAGTAGTGAGGGGAACCTGATTATTTTCCACATGAGAAATCAAGAAGAATAACAGTGGTGATCTTTTGAGGTGCTGGATCCTCTCTCCCTCCAAATTTTTGGTGTATTGCTTGGGAAAATGATGACAACTATTCCTGTTGAGCCACAGCTCAACAGTCTCCAGACATAGCAAGAGACTGGACAAGTCAATAATAAGTATAGCAGTTGAGCAGTAAAACTCATAACAAAACCCTAAGATATTCACAGCCACATTAAAAATTACAATTGAGAAGAACAACTAAGAAACCTAAGAAGCTATTTGCAAAAGAAAGATAAGTAGCAGACTTTGTGCTTGGCTCCACAGAAATGTTGTCTTGGTTCCTTTTGAGGTCTGGGGCTCATAAAAGCTATTTTGTGTTCATCACCCCTGTCCTATTCACTTTGGGACTGCTGTCCAGCTCAGAGATGACCCCCAGCACAAAGAAGTCAGATAGACTGAAAGTAAGATCCAATCATGTTACTCAAAACAAGCAATCATTTTGCAATATTGCCAACACAGTCACACAACAATTAGAGGTTTTTTGTTTTTCCAGTGTTTTACCTGTCTGCAGCTGACGTAGAAGAGAACCACTCATAAAGGACTGAAATCCATCCTGCAGACAGTATTTGTCACTACATATAAAACTGCAAAAATAACTCACTCTCTGTACCACTCAAGAATTAAGTTAATGCTCCTCTTAAGCCTTCTCTGAAACTCAGAGCTTTTGCACACAAAGAAAATGATCTACATTCACAGTGCCCACAGAACATTAATCCAATCTACTATTTCTGAGGTAAGAAACGAAGCCTTTTTAGTCACAATTTAGGTTATCATTCAAACAGTAATAATACTATCTTTTAAATAGCATTAAACGTCTTTTACTAGAAATTATCTTTATCGCATGTTTATGTTTTCCTTTTTTGTATCACAGATGACTGTAACAGTGAGAAACCAATATTATCATGGCTCATCTAAATACTGAACAAAGATGTAAATATTCAGTATGGTGTGCAGGGAGTTAGTAGTAGCCTTAGCAGTAATGGGACTTGAAGAGCTAATTCTCCACATAGCTAGCTGAACATGTATCCCAAAGTGCTTATCAAGAAAACCAAACTTTCAACTACATTTTAAACTAAAATGGGCTTTAGAGGCTTTCTTTCTCTGGGACAAAACTATGAAGTTGGTTTATCTCCATAAGACTGAATTTTAGGACTTCATAGTGTTACTGCCATACTAAAAGTAAATAGAATAAGATTCAAGCATTATTTATAAAGACAATCCTTACTATGGAATTAAGTCTCCTTGGATCGTGTGTATCTGTTCATGCATCATCTCTACACTTACTGAACTTGAGCACTTCACAGTTTTAGTGCACACACAGCATTAATTAGGTAATGAAAAGGTCTACCTGCCTTGACGACTGAGATGGTACCCTTCAGCTTTGCATTTTTGGCGCTACACCATCAATTCTCTTTTTTCAAGAAGCGCTGATGAGCACCTCTGCAGTAAAATCACCTAGCAGGGAAGAAAGAAGCAAATTTTAAATGTGAACTTAAATCATTTGTCTTATGCCAACATCCCCTTCATGGCTTAGATATAACTATGACCTACGAGGAAGTAGGAGACAGTGAAGGAGGCAATTCTAAATGACTATCTTCTCATTTCACATCTCTCAGAGAAAAGGGTCTGACTTCTGCCAGAAGCAACTTAAACTTTTCAAGATAATGCCAGCAAGCTTCACTGTAAAGATCCAGGTCATGAGGGGCTCCCTAGCTACAAAGAAACTGATGGATACCGGAAAACATGCAAGACAAAGAATCAAAGCAGCACAGGATCACAGAAGGTTCTGATTTGAGAAAGTATATTTTATGATTTACTTAGATAACGTTTCAGTTACATTTAAAATTGTATACCATTTGCCATGTATTAGAAATGACAGACACTTTCTAGCAATAGATGTTGAACTGTGTTTCAGCTGTTCCTTCCCTTCTGACTCATCCTGACTTTCTTGTGAGTGAAAGTATTTCTCTGTACAATTGCCTTATTTATTACGTTCTCTTCAGTCATTTGCAGTGCAACTGTATGGCCTGTTCCTAAGCAAAGGAACCAACTATTTTGTTGGCCATTACCACTCAAAACAAGACTTTGAGGTTAGAGTGAAGACTTGCAGAAAAACTTATCAGATATGGTTAAAAAAAAAAAAAGGGACAGACATATCAAATGCTAGGAGTTGCTAGCAGAGTAATAGACAACAAAACAGAAAATACAAATATAACCTTGTATAAATCTGTATTTGTACACAAAATGAATACTGTGTGCAGCTCTGGCTTCCTCACCTCAAAAAAAGAAAAAAAAAACAAAACAAACAACAAAAAACTCAAACTAAAAAAACTTAACCAACCAACCAAAACTAAAACAAAAACACAAACAAAAAGACCAAACAAAAATCAGAACTGGAAAAGGCAACAAGTATGATCAAAGTTATCGAGTAAATTGACCAAAAAAGGCAATGCAGGGCAGAAACGAGGTCAGCAGAGCAATGAGTAGCATGGGGAAGTTGGACAGCAATGAACTGTCACAAGAGCCTGCGGCTTTATACAGACAATAGCAACCTGGGAAAATTGTTGCCTAGGGTGTTCTGCATGAAAGAGCCTTACTTTCTGCAGGAGACTGGGTGAGCACTTGAGAGAGATCCACTGAGACCACTGAAAAAAACAAACCAAATCTGATCCAGGAAACCCCCAGTGTAGAAAAAGGTAAAGGGTGGGAGACCATGAAGGAGGAACAAGCACATATGGTTGCCCGATTCTTACTCTGACTTCACAGTGCTCTTGTGGCCACTGCTGGAGACAATCCAAGGCTACATGGCATACAAGGCCTTTGAACCAGAGGTGTGATTCATAGGTCATTACACAGACAGCTAAATCCCTGATAAATGTGATGTTAGCATAATGGCCTTAAAGTGAAGGAGGGCAGGTTTAGAATAGGTATTAAAAAAAAAATTCTTTACTGTGAAGGTGATGAGGCACTGGAACAGGTTGCCTAGAGAGGCTGCAGATGCCTCATCCTTGAGAGTGTTCAAGACCATGTTGGGTGGAGCTCTGAGCAACCTGGTCTGGTGGAAGGTTCCCTGTCCATGGCAGTGGGGTTGGAACTACACAATCTTTAAGTTCCCTTCCAACCCCAACCATTCTGAGATTCCATGATTCTGTGTACGCCTTAGAGTACGACATGGATTTTAAATAAAAAAGAGTCCTACAAACTTTTCATATCCAGAAAAACAATATTGGATAAATATTCCATTATCCAAACTAGGCAGGCTACAGATCTTGTTTATTCACCTCCCAGAGAGAAGGCAGAGACAACTTAAAAATCTTAAAGGTAAAGATGTAACTTCAAGTCAGTACAAAAGGACCCCAAATGAATGACTATTCTAAATTTTAATTTATTTCCAAAATCACCCAAAGGTTTTATTGAACAGGCAGTTGGTCATGATTTGCATGTGTTAGAGGAACAACAGAATCAGAAACACCTTCCTAACTAAGCAAGAAAAATTACAAATAGTTTTTAAAACATTTTAATATAAACTGATTATGAATACAAGCTGATGGTATTACACCTCTGGTCTGCAATTAAAAGACATTCTGAATCCTTCTTTCAAGGCTGACTGATTTTACAAAAGGAATGTTTACTGGTAAGTATGGTGACTGAACTGGATGAATGAATGTTTGTTCCACTGATTTGCCATTTTCTATTTTTACCCCTGAATAGTTTGTTTTTTCTTGTCTTGGGAAGCATTGGAACCTGGACAAAGAATGAAATCCTCACCCTGCTAGGTTTAATGGAAATTTTATCATTGACTTGGCACTAAGATTTAATACAGAATTTCTAAGGCCTTGTATAAAAGAAAAAAAAAGAAATTGACCAACTTCCTTCGGTTGTTAAAACTGTCTTGTATGGAAACTCTTCTTTTTTTAAGCTGGAGTGACTTGCCCCGATTTAGCTTAAGGTGATGCCAATGCAATTCAGTCTTAAAACATGAGATAAATGTGCATAAAAGGCAGTACCACTAAAAGTTTTTTAACTGAGTTAGTTCAACTTTCTTCTGAAGTAAAACTGCTCAGGTGACCTTACACACAAAACTGAGAATATTACATATCCTATTGCTACAGCACATACTGAAAGCTGATCAGTAGTTCTGAGCAGAAGAAATCCTCTTTAACTTCAGTGGGAACGAAGAGAGGCTGGGAAAAAAAAAACCCATGGATCTTGATGAAATTCTAGTCATGGGTAAGTTCCCAGGTAGGCCCACAACCCTGGCAACACTCATTTTTATGTTTTACCTCCTTTGGTTATGCCAGCTAAGGCTCCCGAGGTGAAGTGCCACAGGTGCACATTCCCCGAGCGCTAGCAACATGAGCTCCCACCAACTAGTGATGCTTGTTTCACCCTGCTCTAGCCATTAGGGAAATCCTAGTGTGGTCCAAGCGTTGTAGACAGTGCCTGTACCTCCCATCCTCTCTATTCAGGTTTTTTTGTGTGACTGTTGCAGGGGTAGATCAATGGCATGTACTGTAAACCATTCCTGCATCAAGGTCACAGTGTGAGACCTGTGAATATGCTGGAAAAGACCCAAATAACCAGTGCAACCAGTGAGGAAGAGTTTCTCTTAAAATAGAATCTGCTTTCCCCTAACGGCTTTCCCTTCTACTTTTACATCCTATTTAGTATTACTGCTGCTGCCAATATGTTAATGTACAATAAGCCTCTGTTCTTCCACTATCACTTGAGAACCCAACTTCCTGTAATACTATAGAAATGATCCTTATCCAAATCTGAGTGGGTTTTGCTGCAAATTACACTAAAAGGGATTTGGGTCAGAATTGTAGAAACCCTCCAAAACTACAGCACAACTTTTGTCAACAGTAGCAAACATTTCCCTCCCTAAACTAACCCCCCGTATTTTGCTTACACCAAGAATACAATTTCAGAAAATGCTGCCACATATTCCAGAGAATGCCCCTCAGTCAGGAATTACTGAGAGAGTTTGATTTTTCTTTTTTTCAGGGATGTGTGTTAAAAGGGGATCTCATTTCGAACAACCTCATGCTCCTGAAAGGCTGTGAGAGAGAGCAATGTTCACTGCAACCCAGTAATGGCTGTTTTCCATGACACAGTGGAAACTTTATTACTCATTCTTGCCAGCACAAGCCTTTTGACAGTGAAATCAGTATATCTATAATAATAATGTACTGAAAAAGGTGACAGAATTTTGAAATACTCTACTGGAAAAAGACACATCTCTGGGAACATAATGTAAGTATCTTGGAAGTTCTGTCTGTTGAGCAACACTCACTGAAATATCCCAAGCATGAGTTATGAAAGGATGACAAAGAGGATGAGAATAGAGCTGAGCATGTTAAATTAATTGCACATCTGGATCTTGGTTCTGAATCTATCTGAAAACTATCAGTGATCTTGTGTGAAAAAAGAAACTGGTGCAACTTCTTCCTTAGTCAGAGGTACAACAGTTCTGTGCCTTTCTAGGACCCTCCATGATTTTCTTCTACAATATTTATCGGTAATACAGAACAATTTCTATGATTGCGCTGGTATAGGAATGTTCATAGTCATCAGATCTGTAAGAGATCATTCAAAGCTGATTATAGACTTGCAATACAAGCCCGAGTCTGTCTGTAATTCAGGAAGTCCAACACTCATCTATGCAATAATTTTTTTCTGAGATATCTTTTGCCATCAGAGGTAGTATTTTCCCAGACCTGAAGGTGGAACTCTTGTTCCTTTGATGATATTTACATGAGTGACACAGCATTCTGCATTGCCATTTTTGCCTTGAGGAGACGTGGACTTCTCTGAAGTCACTGCTGGGTTGTCTGGAAGATCACATTAGCACTGGTAGCACAACTGGACAGTCAGGCATGAACATCATGTTCACAAGGAAATGTGCCAGGAGCTCTTCAGATGTTGCCCATTAGAACTCATAAAAAAATAAAAGTATTTCCTTTTGGAAATATCATTGTGATCCTGCTTCTTCTTTTGCTGTTATATATGTGGACTCCTTGGTCTTTTTCTGGAGTCATCAAGTTCAAAGAAAGGAAAGACTGAGTATAACCTTGTGGTCGTACTACCTCCATATTCGACCTCATATTGTAAGCTTGAGCTGCAGTGCATCTTTGAAAAAAAATCTCTATTTTTTTAACTGAAAACTTCATACTGTTTCAAATAGATTCATGGACAATGTAATCCTACAGCCAATAAAGATACGCCATGTTTCTAGTCTCATTTTTATTTTAGTTTTTCTTTCAGAATTTTGTCATTTTCTGAAAACCAAAACTTCTACTCCTCAAACATCTCTAACCCAGACAAGTACTACTATGCTTATGATAAAGGTACCTCTTCATACACATTGGATTATGATTTTAAAATGTCTCATGTTAATGCACATTTTCCACACCTTTCATAACTTTCTTCTGGACTCTTTTCAATACTAAACATCCCTTTGAAGTGTTAATGCTCAAATCAAACACATTATTTCGATAATGCCTTCATAAATTCTATAATAAGGGGCAATATCCATTCAAACTCTACTTGATGTTCCTCTGGTTTTGCTTCAGAGTATTAGTTACCAAAAGCTTTTCTCTGAGAGCTCACGTTCAACTGCTTATGTCCAGGTCCCCTTTAGCACTGTCTCATGCCAGGCATTTTCCTCCAGATTCCAGGTCTGGCTTTGAGGCTTTATCTAGAATGTACAACCTCGAATTTGACTGGCTTCAGAGGAGTATTTTCACAAGTTAGAAGAGTTTAAAAAGCAATTCAAAGTTGTTTATCTTAAGTGAACTGTCCTTATCTTTATTTACAGCAAAGTAGTCATTTGGTATTTTTGTCTAGGTGATTTCTTGTAACACCAGGCCAAAAATAACACCAAGACAACCTTATGACAAATCTTCACTTACCATTACTCCTCTTGAGAACTGTCACCTGAATTACTTATTATGAACTACACAGAATTTGCATTCCACATTGTGAGAATAGCATACTGCTCTACCTCAGGCAGAAGGTATTGCATCAGCATTACCACCTTTACCAACCAAATTTGAAATGTGTTTAATTAAATATTTTCCATAAAAATGTGTTGAATGGCATTTAATTATTGAATGTATCCCAGCACTTCCATGTTTCTGTTCCAGATTGTCAGTGCTAGGCTAGCCTATGTAATCTTCTTTATTCTTTTTAAATATGTTTAGTGTAACATATTTTTATAGTACTCTGGCATTCCTTAGTACTCCATTGCCATTCCAGCAGCTGTACTGTGAACAACAGAACTAATGAAGCCATGGGGTCTTGTGGATTTGGATCCCTTAGCCCATAAGAACCTTAAGTACAATAACTAAAATTTATTCTCCATTAGCCCTATGAAAATCTCATCTAGCAGTCTGGAACTATATATATGTAAAGGGGATGGCTAATATATACACACTGACTGTCTGGCTGTTTGCTGCTAACAAGCATGTGTAAGAGCTGAGCTTTTTGACTGCTATTCTGCTGCTGAGGAAACAAATTCAGGTTCGTCTCCTCAATAACATATCAATTTCCACAAAACTTAAAGGACTGTAATGACTTTCTCCAAATTAGATTGGAACTGGCCAAAAGGGCATGCAATGAAAGATGAAGAAATAAGTCTCATTCAGAACATCAAAACCAATGTATGTTGGAGATCTTAAGTTTGTTCTATTAATGCCGCTGAATTCAGTTAAAAAATGGTCTAATAGTGACATACAGATATTGCCATGTAGCCAGACAGTTCTACACTTCTATTCAGAGGTGGGAAAACGATCAGAAGCGATACCAGGCTGCCCTTGGAGGTGCTGCCCTTGGAGGTTCTGCCCTACCTGTCCCAGTTGCAGGCATTCCTGGTGGGAGCAGGTGCTCTGCCAGCCTGGGGCTGCAGTGCCGGGGGAGGATCCAAGGCTCAGTGCCAGACACAAACAGGTTACACTTATTTTCAAATTTATTTTCAAAACACGCTGAGGGGATGGCGTGAAGCTGTGCCAGGGCGGGTCTGGGCTGGGTATCAGGAAAGGGTTCCTCGCCCAGAGGGTGGCTGGGCACTGAGCGGGCTCCCCAGGGCAGTGGTCACAGCACCGAGCCTGGCAGAGCTCAGGAAGGGCTTGGACAATCCTCGAGGGCACACGGCGTGGCTCCTGCGGATGGTCCTGTGCAGGGCCGGGAGCTGCACTCAGAGAGCCCGACTCAGTGATCCTTGAGGGTCCCTTCCAACTCAGGCTGTTTTATGATTCCATTAAAAGTTCTTATAATTACAATGGGAATCTTTGTGTCTCTTTCAGAAGAATAAATGCAACTTTTCCGTGCCTCTCACCCCAGACTGCCGGTACTCCCTTCCTGGCCAGGGAGGTTCCTCCTCCTCTTCCTCCTCCTCCTCTCCCTCTCCTTTCCCTCTCTTTTCCGGCTCTCCTGCAGGCAGACACACGTACAGACACACAGACTCACACAAACACACACACACACACACACACCCCCGAGGCGGATGGCCCTGAGGGCAGCGCTACAGCCGGCTGCCGACCCGCGGGCACCGCCCGGCCCATGGTGAGGGCTGAGGGGACCGCCCGCACACGGCCGGCCCGTGGTGAGGGCTGAGGGGTTTGGGCTGAGGGGGGACCGCCCGCACACGGCC
>JAWWMP010000081.1:89561143-89574348 GCA_035047865.1 Dendrocincla tyrannina | reverse complement strand
CACGGCCGGCCCGTGGTGAGGGCTGAGGGGTTTGGGCTGAGGGGGGACCGCCCGCACACGGCCGGCCCGTGGTGAGGCCCTCGGGGCCGCGGGGGGAGCGGGGCCCGGCGGGCAGCGGGGCCGGGGCGGCTCCGCTTTCGCTTTGGCTGCCCGCGGCGGAGAGGCGAGGCGAGGCGAGGGGAGGGCGCGGGCCGGTGCGGGGCCCGGCGGGCCGTGGTGCGGACGTGGCCGGGGTAAGAGCGGAGCGGAGCGGCGGTCCTGCCGCCACTGCCGGGCCCGGGCCCTCGGCGAGGCCGCGGCCGCACCGGCCTGGCCCGGGCCGGGGCTGGGGCTGGGGCTGGGGCTGCGGCCGGGGCTGGAGCTGGGACCGAGGGTGGAGCTGGGACCGGGGCTATGGCTGGGGCCGTGGCCAGGGCTGTGGCGGGGGCCGGCAGAGCGGCGGGGTCCCGTCCCGGTGCCCGGCCCTCTCTCTCCCTCGCCGCGGTGGGCGGCCCTGCCGAGGCAGCCCCCACAGCGGCTGGGCCCGAGGGCAGGCCGTGGGGAGCCGATCCGGGTCGGGAACTGTCACACCAGCTTGCATTGTCCTTTTTTTTTTAGTTTGGTCGGTTGGTTGGTTTGATTTTGTTCCGGTTTGTTTTATTTTGTTTCTCCGGAGTAGGAGTGCAGTGTGGCAGACTGTTCAGCCCAGCATTCCCCAAGTTTTAAAAGCTTAAGTCAGGAAAAAACCCCTCCAACTTGTACAGTCCACTTGAAGCCTTAATACAAGGCTTAAAGCTATCCCTTATTCTTGGGCATGTGCTCTCTGCACGCCCCCCCAGCCTTTGAGGAGTGTGCTGCGGGCAGGATGGTCCTTGGGAACCTGTTGGTCTGAAGCTGCACCAGGGGAGCATCAGGCTGGACATCAGGAGGAATTTCATCCCAGAATGGGTGATTAGGTATTGGAATGAGCTGCCCAGGGAGGTGGACCATCCCTGGAGGTGTATAAGGAAAGACTGGACGTGGCACTTAGTGCCGTGGTCTAATTGAATTGGTGATGTTTGTTCATCGTTTGGACTCATTGGTCTCAGAGGTCTTTTCCAACCTTATTGTTCTGTGATTCTGGGGTGAGACTGGAGGTGTACTTCGGTAATGCATAGAATTCAGTATTAGGGCTGTGGTTGCAGGCTGAGCTGTGTTGTGGCCTCTCATGGCAGGTGTCAGCCCACTGACAGACTCGCTCCACCGGTTCAGCTTGGTGCAGAACGGTGTTCACATGTTAGTCATTGGGTATTTTCTGCCCTTCTGCAGGTGGCTTAAACATGTAAATCCAACACAAAATGCTTGTCACCTGCTCAGATTTCTCAGAATGCAGTCATGGCCCTTGCGTAGATCACGTTTGTGTTGCCAGGTGATCCCCAAGTGCACAGATCTGCTGGGAACCACAGCGGGATATGTACAGCTGCTGATTCTGGGTGTTCTGGAGGAGGTCCCACACGTGTGGCTCTGTCCCAGTAAGCAGATGCATGTCGCTTTGCAAACACGCTGGGGCTGATGGCTGTGCCTTGTTTCAGCCTAACAAAGCTATTTTTCTTTGGCTGCTTTTACAGACAAAAGCAGGAAGGTGTAATTTAGCCTCAGAGTGCAGTTTGGCTGTAGCCTGCCACAGGACCATGCTCCTCACTAACTACAAGGCTCAGCCAAGTGAACAATAATGAATACGCTGTCACTATAGTTTTGGGGTCAGTACCACTCAAAGAAGCATTTCAGGTCACCTAAGTGAGCTTAGCTGTTGTAAGTCCTTATGTTCTAGCATTCATATTCTAATTAATTTTATTTATAGTGAGAAGAGGGAAAAACCTTTTGGCCTTACAACCCTTAACAGCAAGGCTGGAAGTACTTTTTCTAGTGGCAATGGTTGTCTAAACAGTCGTGAGTGAATTAAAATCAAATCAGCATGTTACCTTGCATTTCCCTGGGCAAGCAGGACTCCCGAGGTTTGTTGTGCATTGTTCTGTTGTACTTGAACAGAGAACACTAGGCAGTTTAACAGAACTGCATGAGTGTTAGGTTTGATGTGTATTAACATTTACTGAAATTTATAATAACAAATTACAATTGTGTATTTGGGAAGAATTTTAACTCTGATTGCAACTAAGTGACTCTGTGCTTTCTAGGCACCACCACATTGTAAGGAAAGATTTCTGTGTTAGTGTCAGAACTAAATTCACACTTTCACCACTTGGAATGGGATGGCTTAGGAGTCTTTTGCCCCTTAGAGTTGTTTGTTTCAAACAATGAACTAAGATAATGCATGCTGGTTGGATCTTCAAAAGCTGAAAGAGGAAGCGATCTGTTTCAGAAGAATTTTGTTTGCTTTGCATACCCATTTATTTGGTAAAGCAAAGATCAAACCTGTGCCACTCCCGAGGTTCTTTTGCTCTGTTTCTTAGTAGCAAGATCATATGAACTCATCTTTTATGGAAGATACACTTAAATAATTTCAAGGACATGGGGTGGACAAAGCGGATAAGGAATGTTCCCCTTTCTTGGGTAGTAAGATTCATATAGATTATTTTCATATTGAGTGCAGATGTCAAGTTAATGGTATTCTTTTATGCTAATTTTACTTCACAATTGCAGTTTCACTTTGGGGCTAGACTCCAGAAAACATAAATATTAAGAATGGAGATAAATATGATTTCTTTTTACCGCTTAATACTTTGATAATACTGCTACAGTATGTTCTGGATGTCTTTTTTTTTATTGACACAGTTGACTGAAAATTATTCTGCATTTGAGTCTTGATCATTTGTGGATAAGTTTTATTTCTGTCCACTGAAATATAATTGAATTTTAGTGCATGAAATTTTGAATATTCAATTGAAAATATTTCACTAAGAAGATAACCTCTAGCAGGCCTGTAATATCAGCATTTGAAAAGATAAAATTCTGTAATTTCTTTGTTTATCAAAATATCTTCCCCAGTGAATAGGACAAAGGACAGTTAGTTACAAATGGTTTTATCTAGCTCTGTTAATTACTGATTAAGTGATATGGTATATCCTCTTGGGCTTTTTTTCTTAAACTAGAATTTATTTTAGAGAATCAGAGCCGTGTATTCCTGTCTTGGAGAACTTTTGTTTGGAACTTGGTAAGTGCCTGTAGGAAGGACTGTCCAAGCCCCTTGTCAAGTGACAGTCCTTTACAAAGAAGTCAGAAAGTGAAGGTGATCTGTCACACAGCTGTGTGGTGTTTGAATGACACCCTCTGAGGGAGGCTCAGAACCTCTGCATGTTTGTGTACGTGCTGACTGCAATTCAGATACAAGGACAGAGGCAAGATTACTGCCTTAAAAAGATTAAGTTGAGAGCAGTGTTTTTACTTGCCTGTGGAGAGTGGTTTATAGGCCAGATAGGGCTGTGCTCAGAGGGATCTTGACAGGATGGAGAAATGGCCAGACAGAAACCTTAAAAATTCCAACAAAGGCAACAAGAAAGCCCTACACCTAGAACAGGCTGCAGGAACACGTGATGAAGAGCAGCTTTGCAGAAAAGAAGCTGTGTGTTGTGGTGGACCACATGCTGAACATGGGTCTGAGTGCACTGCTGCAGCAAGGGGCAGCCACACTATGGGCTGTGTTAGTAAATGCAGCTGAGGGACAGCAGGGCGAGGGAGTGACTTACCCTCTATTCAGCATGTGCGAGTCTAGCAAGGTGCCTAGGGGGCTGGAGCACATGATATTCCAGGAGAAACAAGAGGTGAATTTGTCAGGCTTAAGAGAAGGTGAAGGAAGGGAAGTTGTTACTGTTGTTAGTGGAAGCTGTAGAGCCAGGTTGCTCTTGGAGGTTTGTGACAGTGGGATAAGAGGCAATGGACACAAGCTACAAGGAAGGTCTTTTTGGTCCTGATTTTGTTTGTTTGTTTTTGACCTGGAGAATAGTTGGACACTGAAGGAGGGTGTCTAGTGAGTGTGTGGAGTGTCCATCCATGGAGGTGTTAGAACTTGACTAGACAACAGCCCATGTAATCACAGCTAACTCAGCTTGTACTGGATGGCTTGTGAAAATCCCTCCCAACCTAAACTGTCCTGCTATTCTGTGATTATTCAAAGAACAGGCATTATTACTTTAGAAATTAATTGTTAAAGTTATGTTTATGAGAACACAAGCCAAATAAAATATGCAAGGTTTCCTTGAGATTGCATCAGCAACAAAAGAAATTGTAATGTTAATTTTATTTATTGTATAATATGAATTTTAAAAAGTAAGACATCACATGTTTTCTTATTGGTAATTGATGGCTTAGAATTTTTGTTACAAAAGCTACTATATTGTTTGAGACAACATTAAGCATGAGACCTGATGAGAGTGTAAGGAGTTCTTATATTTCTTAGTCTCTCAAACTTGCTGTGCAGTAGATTTTAGGCATCAGTGTCTTTAACAGATTTGTGAACATTGTCATGAAAGGTAATTCACTGTCTGGAAACTTTTAAGAAGAAAATTACTATCCAGAGCCCTGCATGCAGCCAAATCTTTGAATTTAAAACTGCTGCAAATACAGAATCCAGATTTGAAGTATTAATATTGCTCAAATGTGGTTGGTTTTGGAAGATATGTGAAAGACTGATTTACCTTATTTTGCTTTCTTTTAAAAAGTGATTCAAGATTACTATATTTTTGTAAGCGTGTAATTTTTTTGTTCTTTAGGGGTTTCTACCTTGGTGAAGGTATATTGCACAAGTGTTGACTTGAGAGCTGCTTTTAGGATGTCTGAAGATGAAGAAAAGGTTAAACTCCGTCGAATTGAACCTGCAATTCAGAAATTCATTAAAGTGGCAATTCCAACAGATTTGGAAAGGTTGAGAAAGCACCAAATAAATATTGAGAAGGTTAGTGTTTACTTTTTTACTAATGTAGTTCTTTTACAGTATAGTAGTGCTGGAAGATTGTATAGAGCTTTTGATGAAATTTTGATTATGAAATACAAATTTGGCTAAAGATGAAACTTATGTATTGTGTGGTGATTCAGTGTGCACAAAGGCCTTTACATCTGTAGTAAACATCAAGCTACAGAGTAAGAAACGTTGCTTTTGTGTTAAAAAGTTACTGTAAGGATAGCAACCTAATATTCATACTTTACTTTGAAGTCACAGTGGTTTGCTGCCAACTTTTCGGAGTAACTTACTGTTTATACCTGTCTTTTTTTTCTGTATATTGTCAAACTGAGTTGAGAGAAATAGAGAGACTGAATCATTTGAGTGAATTAAGAAAGCACTGTATCAAAATTGTAGCATGTTTGTATGCTTCTTGTTGACATTAGCTCACGCTTGACAGTGAAACTGAATATGCTTCAAAGAAGTTAAATTCCTTCATGCACTGTGGCTGTGCCTATACAGGTAAAACAAACGTGCCCAGGACAGTTGTCTGGCATGAAATGGCCTGTGTCAGTGTTATTAAATCCTCATATTCTGCAAAACAGGGTGACTGCATCCACATTGCTAATGGGTAATAGCCTCTGCTCTCTGTTTATAACTCCTCAGCCATTCTCAGGAACTCTACGTGAGAGAGTTGTTTGGCATGACCAGGGACAGTTCTCACAATTTAGCAGCACAGATGGTCAGATTCCAGACTTGAAACATTCTCAAACTCTGTTTCTTACTATATGACCTCTGGAGACAAAGAAACTGATTTGTTGAGAAAGGTGGTAAGAGATTTGCTAAAACAGGTGACAAAAATAAAAAAGGTAAGAGAGCACGCGACTCAGTCATAACATCAGCATTGCAATGGAAGTTTTTAAATGACATAAAAGACACACTTGTTTAGAAAAGGTTGTACTTGCCACCACAGAAGAGTCAGTGACAGTGAGTGTCTGTAATTCTGCACGTTTCTTAAAAATCATTCATTGTATTAATTTGACTAGGCTTATTCTCAATGTATAAAGCCACGTGTACATATAAATCTGGATGGTGTAGGACAACCTTCCTGGGAAGGAATGAAGAAATTGGAAGAAAATAGGTTAACATGATTTTGATTTCCTGAAAGATATGTTCTGAAGAAGGCTTATAATCTATTTTTGGAACTGTTCTGCATTTTGCTGCTGTAATTTGTTCACAACTTTTACCGTAACTTTACTGTAACTTTACCAAGCGGGCAACCTTTTGGATGAAATTTTCCATGCCAGGTTTCTGCCTTGGGACTGGGGGAGGATGGAACATGGTCTGAAAGTAATGTGTTGTTCAAGTGACAATTATTTCTTTTAATACAAAATGCTTAATTTCAGTGATAGTGATTGATAGGTTAGTGGTAATTTCTTTACAGAGCAGTGACATGTGTTAGAACACCTCAGGTATTTTTGTGGGGTAGTCTTCGTCCAGACTGTACATTTTGTTGTGCCTCTAAAAGTCTTCTAGTTTTCTGGCCAGGAGTTATGATTCTGAAAAAAAAGTGGTTTGCAGGTGTTCAGTAGATAGTGTTTGAACTTCACCAGCTGAAGATTGCTAAAGATTTACCCCACACTAAGGCATGTTGGTGTGCTTATAAATTAGCAGAACTCATTCCTGGAGTTGCTAATTTGATTGTTCCTGAATCTGAGAATGGAAAGAGGCAGATGATTTTTCTGTTTTTCTATGGTCTTATTCTCTTACTTTCCCTTACTTGTGTGCAAGAGGGTATTCTTCCTGGCGCATGTAAGCAAAGGATAAAGAATTGGGTGGAGAGAGCTTGTAAAGTATCTCAGATGGGAGGTGAAAGTGCTGAAACGGTGTCTGACCATGGCATGAGGGAAGAACTGGGATAGAGGAAGACCTGGGCTGCTGGGACTGAGGGTGGCAGATAATCATTTGACTCTTTATTGTTAAGGGTATAATAAGGATCTGAACTGCAATATTCACAAACCGAGAAGTCCATTAGTATAATTGCCTGAAGCAATAACTTCTGCATGAGATGAACCTATATTTCAGTCACAGTGTGCTGCTTACTGTTATTCTATATTTGTATAATTTGCTACATTACCTAGATACTAGCTGATTTAGAATTTTCTGGGTTTGGCTTGGAATCAGCCAGTTTGCAGCAGCTCTGTTTTGTAGTGTCCAGGAGTTGCCCAGTTAAATTGCCCTGGAGAGGTGTACAGCTTCCAGGGATCAGTGCATGTGTCTCTCAGTGTGCATGATCTTCACATGGCAGTGGCCACAGAGCTAGCTAAGGGCAAATAGTGAAGAATAATGGGGAATTGGGCAGGATTCAGAGGTGCAATAGTAGCTTTTCAATGCATCTATTTCATTCAAATAGAGGTAATCTTGATAGCTAGGTTGTTTCCTTCTTTCTCTAACAAGAGATGGGACAACTGCTCACGAAAGAAACATATTTGCCATAATCCACCAGGACGATTTCCTTGGTTGCGGAGAGGTAGTTGTTGGCCCACAGTTGGCTTATGTTAAAGTTACATTAAAAATATCTTCAGGGCAGCACTCCTGTTAACACCAGCAACATCAATGAGTGTGGAGCATTGAAGCTTAGCATTTTTCAGTCGTGAGGAAGTCATTCAGAAATGAGGGGATGCAGTTAGTAAATATCTGTAAAAGGGTGGTATGAAAGGAGATGCAGTTAATAAATATCTGTAAAAGGGTGGCATGAAAGGAATAGCCTTGCCTGAAAGGAGCAAAGAGGTGGTCACTGGAAAAAGATAGTCTGTTGATGGGAGAGGGGAACTGACCTGCCATTACAGAATGGGAAATGACTAGCAGGGCACATTAGCAGTACACAAATGGTTTTGCTACACTTTGAAGGTAAAAATAAGTTTTTGATGTGTGTAAGGTCATAACAGGGAGAGATGATGCAGGGGATAGGCATAGCTGTTGGACTGCTTGGTTTTTTGTATTTTAAGAGTATTACTTTGTGCAGCTGAGGAGATTCTTTGCTAAGTATTGTCATTACACATAAGATCTGTCATCTAGGATATATAAGCACCTTATGAAGGAGCTTCAAAAGACATGGGGTGCTGCAATGAGAAACAGAGACATGATCAGTTATTACCTTATGTAGTACTTAAGAGTGTGAGAGATGATGGGGAATTTCCGTATTTTGTAGAACCTGATCAGTGAGGAGGGGTAGCCAATTACAGGCTGATCCTGCTGAAAATCTTTTCATATTTAGACAAAGAACAATTATGCTCTGTCTAGTCAGATAGTGTTAACATGTTGTCAGGAAAGGGATGAAATATGTTCCACTTAATTCAGCCATGAGGTGGTCAGCTGAAGTCTTTATTGGCCTAGCAACTCACATCCAGCATTCCTGTTTTCAGGCAGAAGGGGAGATTGTTGCAAGAATAGTTTTCTGTGTGTAGGAGAAAATAGAGAAAACATTAGCACTGGGGATAAAATGAGTCTTTAGGTTAGTTCTGATCTAACACATTGCTCAAAGCATTGCCAGAGAAGCTCCTGCTTAGCCAAGGTTTTATTATAGGCAATACTCTCTGCAGTGTTTCTGTAATGGCATTCGGGGGCCCCATTGAGGTACCAAAATGCTTTCTTGAGTAGCTGAATTTTATACTTGCAACAAAAAAATCTGATGCAGACTAAAAGTATCTAGTGTGGACATTCCATGAGGTTTTCAGGGTGTTGGTGGTATCAGTGTGAATGAGCTGTTCAGTCAACATAGTAAAATTTGCATATCAGAAAAATCCTTTAATTGTAAACATAGTTCTTAAAATGTTAATGGCACTCCCTCTAGAACAACACTTTTATGATGCAAGAAGTGGTAGCAATGTTTAGTATAGATTTATCTTTCTGATTTCAGGATACTGTTAAAAATTTCTGCATCCCTAGACAGTATAAATCCTGGTAGATTTTATTTTTTAATAATTCATAGAATTGTTAGAAACAGACAATAGATAAAACCTTTAAATAAAGAATTGGTAAGCATTCCAGATGTTGGTCAGCTATACTGAAGATGATGGAACCTCTGTGTACTTAAAAAAAAAAAGACATATATATGAGAAGTAATACATCTGAATGTAAAAATAGTCCCTGAATTGCCCTTAAAAACTTCACACTCATTGTAATGTTCTTAAAATCTGAAAGTTTCTCTCTTTCTTTTTTAAATACTTTTCTGGCGGGAAGAATTATAAATACTACAAAGTTTACTCTATTGCTAGATTTATGAGAAAGTGAGAATAAAAATATGGCAAAACAGATCTTGAAAACTCTCACTATAGTTTCAGGTTAGCAGAACGTTAGCAATAGTTTGGTTGAAATATTTCTATGATAATTTGCATTTTATATCTTTTACATGCATTTTAGTCATAATGAATGTGTTACAGTTACTTTTGCGAGTTGTCAGTATCATCAGCTTAAATGGTTTTCTCTGAAATACTTTTTGTAAAATTAACTTCCAGCCATGTAAACCAAACATCCCTAGGGGTAAAAGGATAATTTTATGAAATCTGATCCTGTTTATTTTACAGGCTACTTTTAAGCAAAAATCACTAATTATGTCAAATTGCTTAGAACAGCAACATTATTTACTTACGATGAAGCCAATATCTCTAACCTCATTTCATGAATATTGATTTAAACCTTAGGTTCCAGAGATAGTCCAAACAATTAATCTACTAAATCACTGTTTGAAGAAACTATAAAATCAATATATAATGAAATTTGACCCTGAGTACACCTTTGCTGTCTACCATAAATCCATCATCATTACTTCTCAACTATTTGAGAGTCTGACTTTCCATGGGACAGTGTCTGAAGACCTAAAAGCTACATCCTTAAGAAATCAGTTTTCTGTACTTTTTCTTTTTTTTCCATGTTTTCCCCATGAAAATTCTTGTTTCCTAAAGCACATTCCATAGATTGGATGGCCTTTCCCTTCAAGGGGGAATAAAATGCATTTGTATCCAAAAGATTTACACCTTTCTTTAGATGAAAGCAATCATCACGGTAGTACAGGAAGGTGGAGATTTTATTTGGCAAACTCCCCTAAACTTTGTTGGTGATAGGCAGCAATCCTTAAAAAAAAAAAAAGCTGCTGTAAGACACTGATTTTGCTCTGTTGCCTTCAGTTTTAATTTCATTTCCTGTCACTGTGCCAAAGCTAAAGGAGGTTGCATGAAACACTCTTTACCTTTGGCAGGGGACTATTGTTGTGATGGGAAGATACAAAAAGGCAACATAGAATGAGAAATTAAGATATCTGAGTCTTACTGCAATCTTCATCCAAGTGTATACATTTGTGTAAAACTTTCATTGAAGAACTTTTAGCAGGAGATACTATGAGAAGCTTTTGAGTTCTCTCCATGTCCACTGGGTACCTGCAAGGAGAAATGGAAGGGATCCAAAGCATAAGCATGAAGGTTTCTTAGTAAAGAGAGCTCTCAAAAGAGAATGAGACAAAGAGGAAAAGAGATTGAGTGTCTAAGAGTAGCCTAACGTTTTATATTTCTGATGTGGAATAACAACTATTTGAGTATAGCACA
Source organism: Dendrocincla tyrannina (assembly GCA_035047865.1). Taxonomy (NCBI): domain Eukaryota; kingdom Metazoa; phylum Chordata; class Aves; order Passeriformes; family Dendrocolaptidae; genus Dendrocincla; species Dendrocincla tyrannina. The sequence goes on along the minus strand of JAWWMP010000081.1, from coordinate 89,563,896 downwards.
ATTATGATTAAATACTACAGAATTATGGAACCACAGAGTGATTTGGGTTGGAAGGGAACTTTAAAGATCATCTAGTCTAACCCCCGCTGCTGTGGGCAAGCATACCTTCCATTACATATTGTTGCTCAAAGCCCCACCCAACCTGGCCTTGAAACACTTCCAGGGATGGGGCATCCACAGCTTCTCTGGGCAAGCTGTTCTAGTACCTCACCACCCTCATTATAAAAAAAATCTTTTATGTTCAATCTAAACTTAACCTCTAAATGTTTAAAAGCATTGACCCTTACCCTGTCACTATAGGCCTTTAAAAAGTCTCTGTCTTTCTTCTAAGCCCTATTTATTTACGGAAAGGCTGCAACAGGGTCTTTCAAGAGCCTTCTCTTCTCCAAGCTGAACAATCCCAACTCTTTCAGCCTTTCTTCACAGGAGAGGTGCTCCGTCCCTTGGACCATTTTTGTGGCCCTCCTCTGGACGTGCTGTAACTGGTTAGAATTCCATAGATGTTTTTACTTCATGGACCTCCCTTAGTTTTATGTGTATTTGTTCATGATAGACTCATAGAATCATAGACTGTTAAGGAGTTGTAATGAACCTTAAAGATCATCCAGTCCCAACCCCTCTGCCATGGGCAGAGACATCTCCCACTAGGCTCAAGGCCCTATCCAGCCTGGCTTTGAACACTGCCAGCGCTGGGTCATCCACAACCTCCCTGGGCAACCTGTTCCAGTGTCCCTCACAGTAAAGAATTGCTTCCTCATATCTAGCCTAAATTTCCCTCCTAAATTACTCCTTGTCCTATCACTACAGTTCCTGATGAAGAGTCCCTCTCTGGCTTCCCTGCAAGCCCCCTTCAGATACTGGAAGTTTGCTATGAGGTCTCCATGCAACGTTCTCTTCTCCAGGCTGAACAATTCCAACTTGCATTATAAAAAATGTCAATACCATCCCTTCTCAAGCTTTACTGTCCTTGAGGCCTCCAGAGTGACCATTGTCTAGGAATATGGCCTGCTTTGGGTTGGGTGACAAACAGAAGTCAACAAGGAGGAATTTGCTGACCACATGAATGTCATTGCTCTGGGTGTATTAAGTCATTGGATTCTTTGAACTAATCATTAGCCTGTTAGGAATTTTGTAGCAAACTAGTAATATCCCTAAATATATAAAGCAGATAAATGTGCTGAGTATTTCTAGTAGAAATTATAAACAGCAGTAAAGGTTTTCTGAGGAATTCTCCTTGTTCTTCTTAGCTGGAAAACAGGATGTTTTATTATTAGTTATTTGGACAATGTATTACAATCAGTTGAAATTGAATAGGTGATTTTTCCCTAAACCCCTTCTGTTACAATCTCAGAAATTCCTGTTTCAGTACTCTTTCACGGATGACTAAATTGGAAGATCTACTGTTGATACAGGGTTTTTTGGTCCATTTTATATTAAAGAACAATGGCAGTAATTTTAATGACATAGTAATTTATGCAGAAGTTGCTGGTTTCCTAGAAAAATTACATTAATCTAACTTAGTTGAACACAAACCCTTTTGTCTTCCATAGCACTACAAAGTCCTAACATGAAAGAACCTTTTTCTCTGAAAATAAATAGTAGCTTTAGATTTCTTATTGTAGAAGCTGAGTAAATTACCATCCTTATTGCCATGGCCTCTAAAATTCTGAAAATAGTTATGGAAAGATGTAGGCTGTAGATAAAGTTTTTTATTGGTAACAAAGCATATTAAGAAATTGAGGAATTAAACTTTATCTAAAAGTACCTCACAAGTCATGGTAAATGTTTTGTCTTGTTATTTAAACCATTAAATAGATATTCTAATATTTTTTAGTATTGTTGAGTTTTCTGTTGTAGGTCTGACAGTTTCAGCACACACTCCAGCAATCACAGCTTCTACTTCTAGTATTTTACTACTCTTTTTCAGGATAAAGTCTCTGTATTATTAATGTAAACTGCCTATAGCAGGGATTGATTTATTTTAATGATGAAAAGGTTTGTATGTGATAATAGGCAGTTCTTTTGCCAAACTTGCTCTCTGCAAATGGAATAATGACTGTGGTCTCTGTCCTGTGGGAAGTTCTGTATGGACAGTTTCACACTGAAGTTAGTGGAGCCTCATGCAGGTGCCAAATCTGCCCTGATGATTCTCATGGCTGTGTTTGTAACTGTGTAGAAGTAATAAGTGTAAATGTCGACGGCAGCATTGTGTAATGAATGCCATTTTCTCTGTGAATAGTATCAGGTACCTCGTTGTCCTGTATGATCAGTACTGCTTATCCACTATTCCATTCGTTTTTCCTTCTTCTACCATTTGTTTTACTGCCGCAAGTGATTTCTGCCCACTGCAATATCAGGATGCAATATCCCTTCGCTGTTAAAAACTGACGCTGAAACCCTGGTTACCTGCAATTCAGTAAAATACATTGTACAAAATTTTTCACAAAATACATTGCTATTTACCTTTCCAATTTTGCTGCAGAATTGTTTATGACTCAGCTTTTTTATTGTCAATTTTTGAAAATTAAAGTGATTATTTACCAAAGGTGCCTTTTTTCTTCATATTCAGCTGGTGAAAATAGCAATTATATGGAGTACTTTTCCTCTGTTTTAGTATCAGAGATGCAGGCTCTGGGACAGATTGCACGAAGAGCACATTAACGCAGGACGAACGGTTCAGGTAAGGATATTAAATGACTGTGATATAAATGAAATTAAATTACCTACACAGCTCCAGTTATCTTAGGGATAGA
>JAWWMP010000081.1:89523121-89561043 GCA_035047865.1 Dendrocincla tyrannina | reverse complement strand
TTAGGGATAGATCTTCAGAGAGACTTATATTTGACAGGTGGATTTGACAAGTACATGGTTTTGCTTTACTTCCTTTAAAAGGTAGGAATTTCCTAGTTGTGTCCTGTGAGGCAAATAACAGAAATATTTCAGAATTCTTGAACAAACAAAAGTTCAGAGTGTCTGGTCTTTTGCAAACTCTCCTCTTAACATTTTTAAATTAGAAGACAGGTATGCAGTTAGGGATACTGGTAGTGTTAAAGCATGATTTTGGACAAACAGAACATCTGGATTACTAGTTTGGTGTGCACATCTCTTGTTAGATGCATAATATCATCAAAGTGAGAAAATATCAGACACATCTGTCAGCATGGGCACCATCCCAGTGACATCATGCATAGTCAGCTGTAACTCAGCACACAGGGAATCTCATAGCTATTTCTACAAATATGCACACCTTGATGAAAAAGCTGCAGAAGCCCATGCCAAACATCAGCCTTCACACTGCTAAATAGCACACAGCCGAAGAAGATCGTCAATGTGGAAAAACAAAAAGGCCAGCTCTGCACTGCAAAGTTTGCTGGGGCACTTAGAGCAGGTAGTGGTTGTAACATGCTGTACTACCAGTATTCTGGGGACAGATGTGTGTTGGCCAGCTGGAGAGGCATCTTTTGTTGGTTTCACAGATGTTCAGAGAAGGAACCTGTCTTTGCTACTACAACAAGCCTTCAGAGACCTACACTGCATCTAGACAAGCAGGCTTTGCCAGCACAGGTAGCACAAGCCTAAACTACTGCATTTCACAATTCTAATACTGTAAATTCCCATGATGGTTTCAGTGTGTTACTGACTCCTGTGGGAAATTAGACCAGACTGAAAATGAAAAAAAAAAAATACCTCAACAACTCAACTCAGAAGAACTTAATCTTTATTGAAAAACAGAATTAAGATAGTAGGCAGAGCTGGAGTTATGTGTCTTTTTTGAGGAATGGAAGGTGTCAATGAGCTTTTTTTAATGTAGATGATAAGAAGTTACGCATGAAATTCACTTGATTTTTCTGTTAATTGGAGATTTCAGTGTTTATTTTGATTTTTCTCCAAATATTTTTGAAATTTGAATATATATTTATTCTTAATATTTGAAGAGTCTTCCAAAGGTGGACGTTCTGTTGAAACAATGACATTTTACCAGATGCGGTGTTGTTAGTACATGTTTGCTTATGTCTGTTCTCTAATTTGTTTTCATATCAGAGGGGTGGGAAAGGCTTCTCTTGGAAGTTTCAGTTATCAGTATCATTTGTTTAGCAAGACAAAATCTGTCAGTACTTAGAGAAAAAATAACTGTTTTGAAAATTATATTTTTAGATATGTTAAATGCTTTAAGAAGACAACTGCTTATTTGTCTCTAGAAGCATTTATATTTGTCTTGAATCCAAAGCTTGCCATTTTCACTTTCAGCCAAAATAAATTTTCTTATATTTTATTTAATTCTTTTTGCTTTTAGATCTACATACAAGTTATGCATTAAGGTATTTCACATTCTGATACCCAGAGTGCACAATAAGTATCTGGGTCCATGCAAGAAGAGTAGAATAGCTCTTTCTTTTAATTAAATAGTTAGGAGTCTGGAGTACTTGATAATAAATTATATGACATGTAGAATGTGTTTGCTATAAGCTGTTTAAATGTTTACCAATGGACTTGTGATCTGTTTGTTTGCGAAGAAATCAGATTAATTATTGTGATACCAAATGTTCTCTGCAGCACACACTTTGCTGTCAGAATTAGATGTTGTAAAAATACATTAGGAATCCCTAAGTCAATATTGACCCAAGGCATCCGCCACAGGTTTTAGACAAATATATGCACAGCCATTCTACATTTAATCCATGTGCACATAATTAGCCATTTTTCTGAATTTTCAGTTTACCCAGAATAATTACTTCTGTTGTACTTTTGATGATGGTCAAAATTATAATAGAAGTATAGATGAGTGTAAATCTATGTCTTTTCTTTCTGGTGACTGGATGCCACATTGAAAACTTCTATAAAGGAAAGTGAAGAAAACAGAAATCTTTGCATAGGGCATGATGACACCCTCTCAAAAATACTGAGGAAATATCTCTTGTATATCTTGTATTAGTTTTCATGAATGAGTGTTTGTGTATTTTCATTTTTAGGGACAGTCCATGGATTTCTTAAAATATTGGGGCCTGAATCAATATGCAGTTTTGCTAGGCTTTGCCCACATACATGCTGACTGTAGTATACAATTAATAATTATTGCAAGGTTTAAGCTAGTGTCAGTGAAATGGCAGTATTTTGTTGCAATGTCTAAGGACTGCCTTGACCATTTTCATAGTGAGAGGAAGAAAAATGCTTCAATTAGACATTGGACAGAAAGAAAAAGAAGAAGTACTGTGGATGAACAGTCTGGCTTTAGCCTATATTCAGCCCACAAAAAGAGACTCTGTTCTGCAAGACATACTTAGGCAAGTGTAGTCTCTCCACTGTATTGTTCTGACCTGGAAGGCTCCTTGAAAGATGTTAATCTATTTATTTTTTGGTTTTTCACTGTTATGATTTTTATTTCACCAGAAAATAGTTTACAACTAAAACATGGTTTCCTGTCAGCTCTCTTGCATAAATGTTCAAAGCTCAGTTTTATGTCTCAGGTCTTCTGTACAATCTTCAAAATGATGCTGTCTTCAATTAACAGGTACCTTTCTGGCATATTAAATGGATACACTGAGAGGGCATGGGAAGCAGCGTAGAAGAGTTTATGTCTGCAGAAGACTTTTTTATGGGGTGTGGTCTCTCAGACAGGCTCTTTGGTCATCAAAGTAGGATCCCAGGTAAAACTACACTTTTAAGGAAGGTGTGAAGTGATTAGGGAAAGAGCAGTGAATACAGTGAGAAATTGAGACCACTAGACTTACTTGCAAAGATGGACACATTGTTTTGCCCAAAGTGCACCTGACGGTGTTGTGCTGTCTGTTTGCAATCATGGAAAAGATGGTTGCAAAGAGGACAGGGTTTGTCTTCCCCTCTTTTGAGTAGGGAGGATTAGAAATACCTGTTTTAAACTGAGGCAAGAGATATTTCTGTCAGACATGAAGAAAAATGCTATAGCAATTAGGATGATGAATTCTTGCAGTACAGTATCAAGGAGGTTGTAGCTCTTCATAAAGAAGTCCTTCTGAGACCGGATTAGAAAAACAACTGACAGAAATAATACAGGGACAACAGATCGTGGGCTGAAGGGATGACTTCCCAAGGTTTTCCCCAGTTTTATTTTCTCACAGGTTTTGTGAGAAAGCCATTTGAAACAAAATTGTTGTTTGGTTTTGGAAGGTGGCAGGCCAAAATTGCAAGTATTACAAAGAAAAATGCTGTGTCTTTTGGGTTGAATTTGGCAAGTTCGAAACTCAGGAGTTCTCATATACGAAAGGAGAATTTTTGTATTACTTTCTTGCTAAGTAAGTTTGGTTTTAAACGTGGAAACACTTGGGACGAGGGTGATATTCTTTTATGCTCTACTCAGAAATTAAACTCAGTTCTGTTAAAATTACTATGAAAAGAAGTCACAGTCATTTGCTTATCTGTAACATTTATGATGGTACACCCTGGTGAGCCCCTGGGATGTCCTCTCAGCAGGTCTAAGCTCTTTTGCTAAGCTGAATTCATTTAGCTTCTGCTTAGTTGATAGCAAAAGGAAAAAGGGTCCTCTCTTCAAAACCAAAAAGGAAGAGCTACTAAAATTAAATTTCATTGAATAGGCGAATACCATCATCTGATTCCTCCACCTTCTTTCTCACAAATATTTCTCTTTGGTCAGCAAGGTAATGATAATAGTAAGTGGAATGAAGGATCTGATTTAACCATTTCTTGGCATGAGTAGTTCCTATCTCCTGAAGCTTCTGTTCAGGATTTGTGAAAACTCCCACCAGCCAGTTGGTGTTGTGTTGGTCACTGCACAGTACTTTTGTTGGCTGTACTGGCAATCTGCCTCAGCTGCAGCTGCAGTGGTACACATCCCTTCAGAGCTACGTTTTAACTTCATTGGCAAAATTTTCTTTCCTTTAAAAGAAACTGCTGTGGAAGCATTATTAGCTCATCCCAAACTCACTGTTGTCACTGCTTCACATTTATTTGTTTGAAGAATTTTGAGGTATGAGAATTTTGGCACATCACTATGACAGTGATGACATTGTCCTTTTTTCATACTTCGGGGCAGACCATGGGGGAAAGGTAACAGGAAGAGTAAGGTAGATTAAGAGGAGAAATGTATGAGGAAAGTTACTGGCTACCATGTTTCTTAATTTAAATCAGTAACTTTCAAAGTTACTTTTTTGTCTTTTTCTTTTTAAAAATTGTCAATAATGTTTTTACCTGAGGCTAGTCTTAAATAATACAGGCTAATTTGGCTAGTAGGACTCTTAATTTAAGCATACAATATAATCCAATATAATCTTAGTTATTTAACACGATTTTTACAAATCAGAGTTCTTTCTTTGGATGTCTAATATCACCTGTGCAATGTTACTTCAATGTGTTTCTCTTTTCTCTAATATTTGCTACTATTTTTTTTCATAAATGTTAAAAACAATTCTACTTCCGTATATAAATAAAATGAGTTCCCTCTAGTTCCTGCTTTTGCAGGTAAGCAATATTGCCTTTCTAAGGCATTACTGTACCTGGTTTGTATTACAGAAGAAAATCTTTCTGTTCTGTTTCTTGTTCTATTGTGGGAAAATATTTAAAACAATTGGTAAACAGTGTGATAAAGAATATAATTTATTATATCACTTTGCAATGCACTGTATTGGATATTTTTTAATTAAATTTTTATAATTAGAAAAAACTGTCCTAGAACAATAAGTGGTATAATTTACACTATTAAGTTTTTTTTTTTCATTTGTAGGCAGAGAAAATTCGTGTACATTTTTAGATTTTAAAAAACTAGGCAATAAAAACCCCTCTTATTTTCACTATAGATAGAAATTTATCTCATGGGAGGTGCCTGCACACACTCTCTTCCTGCTAGTTGTGAATAGTTTATATCTTCTCAAAACTCTTGTAACTAAAAGAATATTTTTATGTTTTATATTTAATATTCCAATCAATTTCGTCTGAAAAAAACATTAAAACAACAAGTAATCCATCTCCTTTGTCCCTGAAGTTGTCTTTACAAAATTAAAGTGATAGTTTTGGGGTAGTTGGGGATCATGAATGACTGTATCCTGAAGTCCTATGATCACCACAGTCACTTATTATTACAAAAAAAAGCAAATTTTGAGAGCAATCACTTTATTTGGATATTGTTGCAACTTGAGGCAACTTGTGTAAATATTTTGGCAAAGGCCTAAATTGATCACAGAAACAGAAATAACTTCAGCAATTACACAGCCAATTAATTAGTTCAATACTTTAATTGAAACCCAAAACAAAACAGACTGGGAGAAGTGGATAAAGCACAAAATTTGACAGCAAGAAAATGGAAATACTGATGGGGATGGCTTCAAAAGTATTTCTCCCTTGTTTTGTAGTTGGCTGATACAATGGATAAATAAGTTCAGTAGATATGATAACAGGTACCATCTCTTCCCTGATCTTTGGTTCCTCTTCTCCTGGGGCAGATGGATTGCTTTCCTTATGGAAAGCAGGCCATGTCCAAAGAGACTCAGGGGTGTCCAGCAGTGCCTCACTGTGCTGTTCAGGCACAGCTGTGCTGGGAGCTGCCACTCCCATTTATTTTTTACAGATGGAGAACTGAGTGAACTCACAAGCAGAAGCAAACACTCAAAATGCAACAGCCTTAGCAAGCTGGTTATGATGTAGTGACATCTCCAAAAAAGAAGTGCTAGAAAGTGCAAATGCCTTCCTGAAAGAGTCACAAATAACAGACTAGGAGACACAGGATGGGTTCAAGGGGAGGATTCACTGTGTTATTGTAGGCATGGGGTTTTGCAGCAACGGGAGGCATCTTTGACAGACAAACCAGCTGCAGTCACACAGTGCAGTCTGGAAAAGAACATGGATGTAGAGGAATGATGACCCAGAACACAGGGATTGCTTGAAACCTGGGACTTTTGAGGGGTTTTTTGGTCTTAGTTTGTTACAGCTTAGAAATGGCACTTCTAAAGATTATTTAAATATCATAAAGATGATAGTTGCTTCCCAAGCACTGAAGATGTCTGGTACACAAAATAGTTACCTACAAAATAACTCTTAATACTGTTACAGCAACTCCGTGCCAACATAAGAGAGATGGAGAAACTCTGTTTGCGAGTCCGACAGGAAGACATCCTGGGTCTGCAGAGAATGATAAATCCTGTTAAAGAGGAAGCTTCATTTGCCATTAAAGACTTCCTGCAGCTGCATTCTGAATCTGCAGAAGAACTTAAAAGGCAACTCGAAGGACAGGAGGATGCCTCTTTAACCAGATCTGCAACTGTAGGAGGAGGTAGTAGAATTTAATTTCTATATTTCTTGTATCTCTATAATTGTATCCAGTACGCAGTTTCTCTGACCAGATGTAAGTGAAGTAAACAAATGAGATTTCAGTTGAATAATAGCTGTTAATCAAGAAGTAGATTTCTTTCCCTCCATCACTCTTTTGTTGTGACCTGTGACTGAATTTTTATAAGCAGAAAACGCTAAAGTATCTTAAGAAATTAAATAGCTGTGTCCTTCCATGAGAAAGATACTGTAGCTTTGGATCTTGAAGTAGAGGACCGTTCATAGAAAGCATGAACTTACATTCATGTTTCATGATAGCTTGATGTATTTTTTTTCCCACTGCAAATCACTTGATCATGTGCAAGTAATCATTTAGGCCATTTTCATTGAATTAGTGCTTGAAGAAACATCATGAAGAGAACAGTTTTTATATGACAGGCATTATAATATGGCACTACTGAAATACATGGAAAAGAAGAGCAAGACTCTAGGTAAAGGAGAACATCTCTTCCTGTGGCATTTTAACTTGGTAACTGACAAGGAAGAATAAAATAGTATAAATCCATGTAAATAAAAGATTTTGAAAACACACTATAACATGCTGTAAGTCAGACATGTTTGCTGTTCTTCCCTCCTTTTTGTACAAAATGTCTTTCTTTCCTTGTTCTACCATTCTGTGTTCAGGACAAGCCTTTATTATGCCCTGGTACTGGCTAGTGTTCTCTCCTAGTGACTTGTGAGAAAGTTGGTGCCATCAGGATTAAATCCTTCCACATAACAGTAATTAGTTTGATTGCTGCAGTAGCAGTACTGTTCAAAATTGTTTGAACATTTCATGTGTCTTAAAAGAGTATTCTCAGTCAGTGGTGTTATAGAAGAACCTGCCATCAGATTTGATTTCATGACTCTTCTTGTTGCTACATAAAGAACTACAAGAACTCTTTGAAATGTGATTAACAAACTAGCAAGTCCTGTGGTTGAGCAGGGAGAAAAGTACATCTGAAGACTGGGCTTTATTTCAAGAATGTCATATGCAGTAGTATCCAAAACCCCTTGGGAACATCAAGATATATTGAATAGAGAATCATAGAATGGTTTGGGTTAGAAGGGTACTTTAAAGATTGTCTAGTTCCAAGCCCCCTGTCATGGGCTGGGACACCTCCCACCAGACCAGGTTGCTCAGAGCTCCATCCAGCCTGTCCTTGAATATTTCCAGGGATGGGGCATCCACAACTTCTCTGGCCAGCCTATGCCAGTGCCTCACCACCCTCATTGTAAAAATTCTATCTTCTTGCAAGGCCATCAAAACAGCCTGTTAGGTTTCTAACAGATGAATCTTAACCTCTTCAACACCTTCAGCCTCTTGTTGGTTGTTCAGTAATTTGTCCTAGTATCTTTGTGGATTTCAAAGTCTGACTATTTGCTGCATTCTGCTGATTCAGATACCTGAATCTGTCTGGGACTGTCTTATTCAGGTTCTCAAAAATATGCATGAACTTTCAGAGGCAGTTTCATAAATGTTCTTGATTCATTAAACTTAATTTCATTTGACTTTCAGACCTTACATAGGCCTAGCTCATCTAAATATTTTTAATGTATTCTCTTTATGTTTCGGTCCATCTTTTTTTTCTTTCTTGTTTAAATTAATTGCATCAAATACCTGATTACAGCTACTTGTTTGTATAAAGACTGACTTAATCTGTCTTTGGATCATCTGCCATTTTCTTTCTTTACCTGGCAATGCCCTTACACTTCATTTATCTTCCTCTAACTTCAAAAGCCTTCACAGAAACTTCTTTGCTATCATTTATGTCCCTTGGTAGCTGCAACTTATTTATGCCCTATTGTTTCTGATATTAACTTTCTATGCTTATACTATTGCTTATACTCATATTGTGTGTCAATTTCTTGACATCCAGGGCATTGAAGAGCTCTTGCTGAAGCCATAAATATCTTCCTCTTCACCAGGACAATCTGATGTCATCTTCAGGGTAGTCTATTTTGTTAGTGTCTCCCAGTAATTCTGCAGTCTTTTATGCTTTAGGAACTTCTTCCACAGAGTTTCTGTTAATATTTTTGCCAAATTTGTTCACATCTCTTTTGGAAGGAGCTCATTGTCTTGTCTGCAATAATCAGTGATTCCCTTCATACATGTTAGTCATTACTTTCAGTTTCTTTGTGAGCTCTTCTTTGTTATGATCAGAACTAAATTCAAGATACCTCTTCTTTTGGTAGCTTCCTCAGTTGTACTCTATACATCCCAGTATTTCATTGGAAAGGCCTTGTCCTGGCTTACATTGCTTTTCTAACAGTTACACAGGTGGCAAATGAGAACTAGAGGTTAATTTCAAAGAACAGTGCTGTTTTTGAAACCTGAAATACCTTCGAAGTATGGAGGACATTGAGCATGACAGCACTTCAGAAAGACAAGAAACTGATAAGAAAGATTGAGATGAGAAGAACAGAAATGAATAGGGAAATAATTCACCCCATTTAAAGTGAAACAGACAGACAGGCAGACAACTAAATACAATTAAACAGATATTTTTTTCAAGTTTGCCTGCCTGTGAAAGCAGCCCTGTTGAATTGCTAATACAGACACAATATATTGCCTATTCTTTTATGCTTAGAGGCTGCAGTCCTGAAAGCAAATCTTGGCTGTTGATCTTAATCAAAGGAGCTTCAGTATTGCCATTCTTTGTAGCGTGTTGCTTCCCAGCTGGTAGAGAAGGAAGGAGTTTACAAATTCAAATCTCACATTTAGAAGGCATGTCACTGATATGATATAGTCCCTTTGCCCATTCACTACCCTCAGCTGAGGGCCAATAGAAATGGAATTTAATTGCATATTAAACAAATATTAACAAAAGGTGAGACTCCACTCTTAAAATTACTAAAATCTTTTAAGCAATATATTGAATCTTCCAGAGCATTAGATTTTTATCTCAAGTGTAATGAGATGCAAAGCTGCTCTGTGAAATCTGCAGAGGTGTTTTCTATTACTGCATTTCTGTGCAGATGCTGTAAATGAACTGGTGGAGCCACTTCCATTCTCAATTCTATTAAAATTGGTTAGACTTGATAAAAAGTGAACTTGTGAATATAAATTTCCTACTCATACTTGCAGTCCAAATGTGGCCACCTCTTACCCTTCTTAGTTTTTTGAAGCGAGTAAAAAATTTTCTTGAGGAATTTTTCCCCACCAGTTTTTAGTTATTAGAAAATGAGAATATGTAAACCTACTTACAATTTTAATTTTTCTTGAATGTGTGTCTTGCAAAACTTCAGTATCATTTATACACTTTAAAGGAAGCGCTTTTCTACAGTAGGTCAGCATAGACTATTAAGGACAGACCAGAGCAGGGTCTTGTGAGGAGACAGTTTTGCTTAGTGAGCTTTTTATTTTCCTTTTGAATTATGAACATTTTAATTCAACCAACTTAACATGCATGTGGCAGATTAGGGAAGAGTATGCTCTTCTTGGCAGAAGAAACTTGATTTTGAAAAGGGATTGTGTAGGATTGAAATGGAATAAAGTACTCATAACCAGTGATAAATGTGAGTATGTAGCAGAACTGCTTTTCAAAAAATACACATATTTGGATATATGATTAATTGTATTGAAAAGGGGAAAGCAGTATTTGAGAACTGAGGATAAAACAATTTGAGATTATAAATCAAAAATGTGTTCTGGAAGATGACTGTAGAATGTGAAGGGCCTTCCAAGTCTGGATTCGTAAAGAAAAAGGGGTAGAAATAATTAGAAAGAAAAACAAACCCAAATTAAAACCCCAAATTGCTTACTGCATTGTTTTTACTCTGCTTACTTAGTAATTATGGCTGAATATCAACTTCATTGATGCTAGACTTCTGTTGATCTGAGAGTAGGAAGATTAGGTCCTTAATGTGTTTTGAGATACTGGCATAAAAATGTTGAGAAATGGACAAATGTTATGAAAATTTATAATTTTTATTTTATCTTAAATTAATTCCATGAATAAGCATGCACTGTTGCTGATATTTTTAATATGATTATATTTTGTTTTCCATTGTTCATATCTGTTGTTGTTGTATAATATTATTGTACCTTTGCACATTCATTGTTTCTAAAGATTTTAATACAATATTTACACTTCAGTAAAGTTAGACATATCTAACCAGCCTTCCCCAAAATAAGCTTTCTCTTGAGACTGCCCTTTCCAAGGAGGGAAACACGTGTCCCACTAGAGTAGCAATCTCCCTTCAGAAGCTGAAGCTGTCTGAATTAACGTGATCTTTGCACCGTGTTTACATACATTCTCCAGTCTGCCGTTCAGACGGTCAAGCTCTTCCTTAATCCTTGTAACAACATGCCAAACTTGTTTGTTATTATTCTTTATTACCACTTAATTACTTGTTCACAATTATACACACATCCATTACGTCTGTAGTGGCTCAACAGTGGGCTGTTTGACTGGAGGAGGTACATGTGTGTGTGTCCATTGCATCTGCTCTCCCCTGTGCCACCTCACACTCTCTCATTCACCAGTTTTCCCACTGTACTTTGTCCTAATGTTTTCTGCATCGAGTCCAGGTGATTTAGAAAGGGAGATACTTGAGAATATCTCCTGTACAGCTCTGAGCTGCAAATGTTTGTCACCCTCATCATACCCTTACCCAGCTGAATCCAGCACGGAATGCTGGGCACCATGTTACTAGGTTTTCACTGCCTTTAATTTGGAGGTCTTTTCCTCCAGATTCTTTTAGTCACAAATGGCAGAAAATCAAACCAGTGGCATGATAATCAATCATAATGTGAATAACTGTCCATTCAGTTTTGGAAGCACAGTGTTTTTATGTGTTGTATGTAAATGAGAAGTTTTTGTCCCGAGATCAGTTTTTTTAGCCCAGTCAATACAAAATTAATTAATGGAGCTTGAGTTCAGGAGTACAATTTAATATCACTCTCAGGACTGGTTGTGAAAGTGTGCTGATAGAAATGAATCTATTTCCTTGTCAATAACATCCCTGTAAGAAACTTCCTAGTGCTTGTGAGTAAGACTTCTCCCTAATATGATCATTTTCAGGGCTGTTGCTTGGCTTGAATTAGGTTAAGTATCAGGTTACCCTTGAGAAACTTTAAGACTGAGAAAGTTTGCACATCACCTGCATTCTGATTCAGTGCATTTATTTACAAACATCCTGTTTCTCATTCAGAAACTTTATATAACACAGAAGTGAAGGACGGCTCCCAGAGTTTAATCCAAATCTATGCCCGCCTTCCGGAAATACCTCACGAAGAAAATGCAGCTGAATCCTGGGAAAGTTTAGAAGAGGTATGATGGAACTCCCTTACTGCCATATTGGTGCTCTCGTTTTTAGCAGCTATTACAAAGTAATATTTGTCTTCTCTTTGTAGGACTTGATTGAGCTCAGCCAGTTGGTGACTGACTTTTCTCTCTTAGTCAGTGTAAGTATTAATTCTGTAACTCTACTACGTAGAGTGTCATGCAAAAAGAGGGTGAATGGGTTATTCCTAGGTGGGGACAAAAAACAGATGAGCAATACTTCTGCCCATAGCCTGCTCAGACTGAGCTAGTGTCACTTGATCAAAGCAACAGAACAGCAAAATAACATTAACTGAAGTTATTCAGTCCAGTATTAAAGACTACAGAATCCTGGTCACTGTTAGGAACTTGAGGAAGATGCCAGTAGAGGCAGAGCAGCCTCCCCACAGTGAGCTGAGATGCCTGTACAAGGGTGCTGTCTTTGCTTCTTGGGACCTATAGTAAATACACCTGTAGTTTCAGAGAGGGGCATTAGACACTGTCAAAGTCATAGGTGATGCATATAATGTTTACAAGGAAGAATGTTCAAAAGCATTAGTTTAACTACTCTCCTGCTCTGTCTGGTTAGCAAACTAACAGCTCTTCCTTCCCTACATCAGTGGTTCATTGCTACAGTGTCTTTGTGGCTCTCCTGTGGATTCAGGCTCTGCCAAGGTAACTTTTAGAGGAGGCAGTCATCTTCTGCTTCAGACTAGTGTTTGTAGTTCTTCCTGTGCCACAGGGAATTTAAACACACAGTTCCTGTTTTTTAGGAGAGTTCTTTAATCTCCTTGGTGTTGGGTTAGGACAGATAAATGAGCTAGCTTTTATTGTTTCTGCTGAGTATGTGCTGCTTCACCTATACAAACAAATCAACTTAGAGCTATTAGGCTCAGGGGAGACTGCAAAAAATTTCATTCAGTATCCTAAAGGTTAAAGCAAGAGATCCTGTTCCCAGGACTTTCTGTATTTTACATGTAACGTTATGTACATTTACATGTACATCAGATGTAATGCCAAGCATCTAAAGTGTGTGGACTGCATAGTAGATGAAGATGCCAGAGCTGGTGGACTCAGCAGCTGTTTCTGAGTTAGAAAGAGGCAAAAAGTTCAGAATGCCTTTTATTTTAAGCTGAACATCAGCCATCTCATTATTTTGTGACATAAAACAGCCTGGGTACTGCTGAGATTAAAATAAGAACAAACAAATCCACAGACCCCTTTATCTTCTGCTCCAGTGTTCCCTGAGAATCTGCCTGCATTTGGAAAAAGAATGCAATGTTTTTGTAAAATCAAACAGTAAAATACAGAGCAACATCTAGTGTATTTTCAGTGCAAAGCTAAGTCACTTAAGGTCATAATTAAATGTTTCTGCTTAGAGTTCTTGATGTAGCTTTGTATATTGGAGTTTGTACTGATTTTATAAATGCTCTTTATGGCATACTTTTTTGAACATGAAAGTCAGCAGGAAACAAAAGGCTAGTTTGGATTATTTTTCCCTTTGAAATGTGAATTCATCTATTCACAGAAAAGATTTAGAAATCATACATTTATTTTCTCTAACTGTAGCCAGACATTGTCTAATACCCACACCATATTATTACTTAATAGTTTAGATTTTTGTAAAGTAAGTCTGTAGTTTGAGCAGAGGTTATCAGATGCTAATCGTGAAGCACCATTAAGGCTGCTGGATGCAGTGTGTAGCAGATGAAAGTGGCTGTGGGGCCCTGATTACAGGCATTAAAATGGTGTGTATTGGCTCACTGCTGCTTCCCAGCAGGCTACCCCACTCATAATTCCTTTGCATCTAGTCACAGCAGGAGAAGATTGACAGGATTGAAGACCATGTCAACAGTGCTGCTGCGAATGTTGAAGAGGGAACCAAAAACTTGGGGAAGGTAGGGATCTGCTCCTGCTGGTGAATCAATGGTACTCTGCCTCCCAGCAATCCTCTATTAACCCAATTGATCTGCCGTCTTTAATGCTGAGGGAACCAGCAATTAAGGAAATAAGGAAGGAATGACCCACAGGTAGCAGGGGAAGAAAAATCGATCTCTCTTGTAATTTTCTGTCACATCCAGGCTACTAGGAAATACAATTATTTAATTTTTGAGGTGCTTTCTGTAGTGCTATTCTGAGGCTACTTTGGTTTATCTGCAAAGACAAGCGCATTCGGTGAGTGGCTCACAAGAATCACATAAACATAAAACAAGAGGCTGATGACAACACCTCACTTCTGTGCCATTCCATGTAGATGTCAGGTCCTAAATAAGCCCCAGGCCTTGAGTCACGTGACTGAAAAGTCTGAGCATTTTCTCAGTTTCTTACTTGATTTAATGATGGTGACCAGATAATACCCAGTGTACATAAACAGCCAGAACCATGTGAAAGGAGCTGGTTCACAACTGCATACATGAGACAGCTCACTTTTGCCTTGTTTTTAGTGCATTCTGTCAAGCACGTGGGATAGTAAAACATCTCTTTTTTTAAATACTAATTTGCAAAGTTCATTTATCACTGAGCATTCAAGTAATTTCCAAGAGCAGTGAGGGGAAAATGCACATTACCACAGGCAAGTATTCTAACTGTATTTTTTTTTCCTTTACAGGCTGCAAAATACAAGCTGGCAGCTCTGCCTGTGGCAGGTGCAGTCATTGGTGGAGTGGTGGGGGGTCCTATTGGTCTCCTTGCAGGCTTCAAAGTGGCAGGAATTGCAGCTGCACTTGGTGGTGGGATTTTGGGCTTCACAGGTGGAAAATTGATACAAAGGAAAAAACAAAAAATGATTGAGCAGGTCTCTTCCAGCTGTCCAGAGCTTTCTCACCAAAGTGCCAAAAAATCCAGCTGAAGTATAGAGTCATTATGGCCAGGAACAACGGTGTAGTAGCTACGCTAATGACAGACTTGCAGCCTTATGCTTTAAATACGAGGCTGAGTTGTGTGAATTTTGATGACATTATTGTTCCTTGGGAGGGCTGAAACAGTCATGTCAGAATTTCTCTTCAGACATGGTGACATCAGTCCGTTGAAAATTATATGGATAACTTTTAATTATAAAATTCTTAAGTGAGTTATATGCACATCTGTAATGATGGGTGACAGGTGCTTCATGCCAAATTTGCACAAAGTGTCTTGCAGACAATATAAAAAGAGATATTTGAAAAACCCTAGTGCTTTCCCATGAATGCCATGAGAAGCTGGAGTTTTTATGGTGGTGCTCCAAAGAAAAGGAAATAAATGCCATCAATCTTTCATGGACATAGTATTTTAAATTTCCTTTAATTTATCCGGATTCCCAAACTCTTCCTATGTACATCCCCGGGACAGGACTATAGTAATGCACAGGGAAGTGTCAGTTGTCATAAGAGAAGGTGAAAATGCTGGGTGAGCAATGTGGAAAAAAGTCATGTATATATCATATATCACATCTGCCTCCACCAGCCATATCAGATCAGCATCAGAACCAGCTTTTCCTCTTCTTCAGGTACCTTATTTTTTTAATTTGTAAACTCCTCGCACTGCTCAAAGTGTAGTTATGAATTAAACAGTCTAAGCAGCAACCCTGCGGGACTGCTACTGGAGGATAATAGTTTTCCATAGTTGTTCAGCTCCTTGACTTGTCCTGAGAACACCATGCAGGGTGAAGAGCCAGGCTCTGGCCTTCTGAACCTGAAGCCTCATTGTGCTTAAGCAGCACTTACTGTGAGGTGTTGCCCTTGCTTCTTGTCTCCTAAAAGGCAGTGCTGCGGCCAGGCCCGCTCCCTCCATAGCCTGTTCTCCCTCGAGGGTGGCATTAAGCACCGGAGGAGTGGAGGGTGAGGTACAGAGGCCATCCCCTGAGGATGGACTGTGTGGAAAATGTCACCCTGATGTAGGTTACAATGTAAACCATGCCTGTCTGGGGCAGCTGCACACCTCTTGGAAATGGTGCCCAAATGTCTGCTTCCACCCACATTAGAGTAGCTGCTCAGCCTTGTCAAGATTTTGGGATGTGCTGTGGAGCCTGTATGGGGTGAGATGCTGCTACTGCTTTTGCTCGCTTTTTATAGTTGATGCTTGTTACCTTGCCATCCTTAAGAAGCCTTTTGCTTCTGAAGCTTCCATTGTTAAATACAGAAGCGTTAATGTGTTTTTATTGTCACATATTTGTACTATTGTCACATAATCTACTGTTGGGCACATAGTCCTACCTCCATCTTTTCAGGACAGTTCCCACACTACTGCTGCTACTGTTTGGGGGGGGAGGGGTGAGGAATGGAAATCGAGGTTTTGAAGCTGCTTTTTAAAGTTCTTAGATTGGTCAATTAATTCTGAGCTCTGTTTGAGTCCAGTTTTATGAGGTGCACACAGAAGTCAGTGTTCCAATAAGGCTCCCTAGCAGGGAACACTGTCCAAGGAAACACACCATAGAAAGAGCTCCTTTTGAATAACCACTACTTTGATATCATCACTGGAAATCAGTCTGCTAACGGCAGATGATGAGTTTTTGTGCCGAGAGACACTGTAAGCAACTGTTAGTTACAGCACAAATAACTTCTGAGCAGTTCTTCCTTTTTACTTTTAAAATACTGAAATTGCTATCAGCCAGAGCATTATGTCTATTTTAAGTAGGTGTGAGGCTCAGGGAAGCAATGTGTGCAAGAAGTTTTCACCAGTAATTGCAGACATTGTCAAAACTGCGTGTGTTAAAGCCACGGTGCCTGCATCGGTGAAGTCGGCTGGAGTGCAAAACATGACCCCAGTGATTCAGCTCATTTGCACCTGACAGGCAAAAAGCCCTTTTCTTTAAACTTATCTACTTCGGATGTAAACAGAGTTAATGAGCTTGTGACAACTTCATAGGCTGTTCATTCCTTTGTTATTTATTTTCTACATTTAAAGGAAGACACTTAAGGAAAAAAAGTGGTTTTAATCAAAACCTGGTTGATTCTTTGTATCATTTTAAACCACTGTATCTGCTTTTCTACTGTATGCTGTGAAACCTGTGTTCAAATGACAGCAGCCACATCAGCGATGTTGTGGACTCCATCCTCTCCCCCCCAGGCTGGATTAATGCCAGGACAATCTAAATTCATAAGACTGAATTCCTGCCCCAGCTTATACAAATTCAGCTTGGTATGCACTCATTTTATGAAATGTCTAGCATGAAAACTATTCTTCCCCCTTCCATCTTTAAAGAAGCAATTTCAAAGCATTGTGTACACACTAGACGTGGGAGACTATTATTTAAGCTATGATTTTTTGAAATAGGTGGGTTATTTACATATGTGAAGAAACAGCATCTGAGTAACCAAACTAGCATTTAAATTGCTAGGCATGTTAGTCAGAAG
Organism: Dendrocincla tyrannina; assembly: GCA_035047865.1. Classification (NCBI taxonomy): domain Eukaryota; kingdom Metazoa; phylum Chordata; class Aves; order Passeriformes; family Dendrocolaptidae; genus Dendrocincla; species Dendrocincla tyrannina. The sequence goes on along the minus strand of JAWWMP010000081.1, from coordinate 89,543,966 downwards.
AATTGTAAGATATAAATAATTCTTTCAGAGCAAATAAAAGTTTTTTCTGGAGACTGGTTGTAGCATTTACTGAGAATGTTGTGGCTTATTTCCTTTCAGCATCTAAAAGATTAATTCCTCAGAAATTTTATATTATTAAAATAATTGCAGTACCAAGATTTAAGAATCCTGTATTGAGTTACTAAACACGTGCTTCAGCTGTTGATTTACATTGACTGAAATTAATACAAGTTCTTAAAGTGCCACATGGATCTAGTAACTTGTACGCTCATGTTAGCTCAGAAATGGACTCTGCAATTTCAATTAAAAAGAGTTTGGAATGGTTTTATTCTGTATAGGAATAATATTTTTGACAACTTCCCATGGAAGCCTTGAGAAGTGTTAAAGGGAGGGGTAAGCTGAGCGCCAGGTGGTTAAAATACACAGATGGTCAGAGCCAAAGGACTCGGTTTGAAACACAACTCAGATTTTGTTCAGTACTTGCTCTTTCCAGGCAAATATCTCTGTATCACCAGACAGGTAAAAGCCCAAGTGACACTTCGCAGCACATTAGGCAAGCACAGCTCAGCTTTAGCTGTTCAACCTTCTGCTTGCAAATAGAACACAGTTATAGCCAGCTCAGTGGTCATCAAGAACCCAGGAGAATCAGGTCCAATTGCAGTGAATACACACTGAAAGTATTGATGAACTGATGAACAGCTAATGGTCCACGTAGTGCTGGGATGCCAAAGCTCTGGGAACAACTCCTTCCTCTGTAAAGCAAACTTGGATTAAGGAATAGCAGAGGGGGTTCAGCTCTTCTGCTTTCTAGCTGAAGGTGCCAGCCACTGGACTGCTGGGTGGATGATGAGGAAGCATCTTTCTCCAGAAAGAGAAGTTTTGATATCTTCCACCAAAGAGCATTTATAAATAAGAATCCCAAGGGAAAATAGAAGCCTCAGAGAAATAAAATGAGAGCTTGCTGGTACCATGCAGGAATTGACTAAAGCTTCAGGTGGCAGAGTTGTATAGAACCACCTGGAGATACCAAGTGGCAGCCTTAAAACCACACCCTGCTCAGATCTTCAGATTCCAGCTGGAAGGTGGTATCACTCAGCTGCCAAAAATGCTTGATTTGGCATGGGATGGAGAATGGAGCCGGAGAAGGCCAAAACTGCAGATTTACAAAACCAACAAAAAGTTAAGCTCTCAAATCTACAGCTGCTCAGTTTGCTGTAGCTTCATGTGGGTGGGTACTACTGACAGACAGAGCTCCCTAGAAAGCTCCCGTTCTGGTGCTGCAGGGGCTTGATTCAGGAGGCTGTCCTGGGATTAACTTTTGTCACAGCTGCACTGGATCCTCTGAGCCTTCTGTCAGTACTCAGCAGGCAGCATCCACAGCTGAGGGGGAGAAGGAGTCCTGAACAGTGACTGCACAAACTGGGGCGCTCTCCTAAGTAAACCTGAACCCCGTGTTCCACCTGTCCAGGGAACAAGCTCGCTTCTAGGGACACTAAACCTTGGGGGCCCAAGTCAGGTCCTGTGTTCTTTGTGGTAAGTGTACTGTACAAATCCAGTACTAATTCATCTCCAGCAATGCACCACAGATTAACAGATACTGCTCCATCTTACAGCTTCTCTAGGTTCATCTCACCCAGCAGCTTGAAGATTCATTGAGAAAAGCCCATGTTCTGGTGGTGTTCGTAACAGAAAAGCCCACAAGGAAAGTAGTCATTCCTTCTTCAGACCAGAATTCAAAGATTATGCAGTAAGTAAGGCACAAGCCAGACAAAGAGTAACAGAAAATTTGCAACGGTTGTCTGGACAGTGTCTGCCAGAAAGGCAGGGATCCAGAGGAAAAAAACCACAAAAAAAATCCCAAATAGCAAAAAACCCCCGAGACTAATCCCAACATACATACAGATACTAATTTGGAACTGACAGAACTCAGATGCCAGTCCAGCCCTAGTCCTCTCTTACTATGAAGGGTTTCCAGTGTTCATGTTCTTTTTACACAACCACATGGCAATCCTAGTTCCAAGAAATCAGAGTAGGGCAATACAGCCCCTTCATTCAAAGTACAGCCATTATCATTAAAACTTTTCCTCTCTTCACTTCGTATTCTAATATTCAGGATTGTTTAATCGCTTGGACATTTACAGCCAGTAAAAGCACCACACAAGATTCTGTAAAACTTTAATTTATTCCCCTCCCAAGTATCCAGAATAGAAGACCCTCTTAAGTTGGAGAAAGATGTGACAAAGAAATAGATTACCAGGATAGCTGTTCACGTGAAGAAAAAGCACATACTACCAAGGTTACACAGAAAACAACCCAGAAGTCCTATTTAATGGGATAGTGCAAGTTAACAGCATGTCTCTGGCAAGGATACCTTCATTTGGATTATAAAAGTTTTACAGAACAGAGTTAGATCAAGAGTCTGGATGGGTCTCTGATATTTTACTATAGCATTAAGAATGCACTGTTTGAAAGATGCTGTACAGAATGACCCACCAAACAAATGTATTTACAAGCCTGGGGAGAAAAAAATTATTTTTCAGTTTATTCAAAATAAAAATACACATAGAATTATGAAAATATAGGTTTACTATTTCCACCACACAGAAGTCAATGCTGCTGTCTGAAAGGCTTGCAAGATTATTTCAAGTTTTTAAAGTTCATCTTTTTCCCTCAATAAGGTGTACCTATGTTCACTGGGTGCCAGTTTCTGGAATGAGCTTTCTGGTGGGCTGCTTGCTAAGTCCTGAATTGGCTGAAAAACAGAACAAACAGTAAAACTGTGTGTTAGACTAATTTTAATAATCATTCACCCCCATTAAATTAATTTCTAGCATTCATTATGGGAGTGCATCGATGTCCCACATTGCCACAAATTGAGTTTGTTTTTTTATTTGGAAGGCATGTTGTAAGTCCCAAGTAGGTGGAACACACACGTGCACACACACATTAATTAAGAACTTTCAGTCAAGGATATTCCTTTTGCTGGCTTATCTCAAAGGTAAAGGGCATCACACAAGTTTCTTACAAGTCATTTAGAAGTATTTCCAATGTACCTCACAGTATATTTACTTAAGTCTGTCTACCACTTGCTTCAACAGTATTCTAGTTTGTGTGTGTGTTTTATGAGACACCAGAGCAAAAATGACATTCCTGCCAAAATATTTTAGAATTAGTTTTCTATGGAAACTAAGGAAAAAACCAAACCCCAAAACAACAACAACAAAAAAGCCCAACACAAATCCCGTGCAATTCAAGGGACAGGTGACCTAAGACAGCAACCTCCAGTTTAGCTAAGCCAGATTTCCATCACACACATCCACAAGATGGCAGGATGCCATACGGGGATGAGAACATAAACATCACAGGCTTTGGGTGCATTTCTCAAGTCAGAATGGAGATGAGCAAGCCTGCAGCTCTTGGCTACGTGCCTGTGCCCAGACAGGCAGGCAGCAGCATCCAAGGACTCAGCAGGAGTCCTTCTCTCTCTGGCCAAGCTTCCACCTCATGGCAAGTGCCTCGGAGCGTCTCTCATGCACACCTGTCCACCTCCAAGCTGACAGACTGCCTGGCCTATACCTCAGTCTCAGCCCTTGTTCCTGCAGCTCCTCCTGTTGACCTGAATTCTGGTTGCTCAATGAATTCTGGAGAAACACAGGCAACTACTAGTTAAACGAATTACTGCGGAGACGATTCAGCCCACATGTTTTCTCAGCCAGTCATGACAACATTCAAAAGCAGTCATTCTCCTGGCCAAGGCAAGCCCTCCAGGACTTTCATGCTTTTCAATCTTTTAGCTTTGAGCAGGGCAACAGGAGGCTGAACTCACAGGGTGTAGCACAGTGCCAGCCTTAGCACATCCCACAGATCAGCAGGAAAATGATCCTGTAGCTATAAATAGCTTCTGTCCCTCACCCCTGGGTTCTCAGTGGCCCAAGGCACCCCAACACAAGGCACCAGGTCTCCTCTGGGACCAAAGTGGCTCTCTGAGCCCAGACAATCCAACATATAACTTGAAAGAAGTTTTTAAAAGTGATTATTTCTTTAGATGAATGAAAATGTTCCCTGACAGGCTGGTACATTTGCACGTTTCAGCATGACACCAAGCACATGAGCTGAGTGGTTTATCAAGAAGATACAAGGCTGATCAAGACACAGAAGACTGGGCTCAGCAGAGGGAGTCAGGGCTGGTAATGACCTTTCTTTCTTGACATTGAGGTGCTCTTGAGTTTTGTCTAGAGAAGGATCTAGTAGTTGTGTTCCTGAAGAGATCCCAGGAGTGACTTCAAGGCATGTAATTACACCACATGACAACCTTTGAGCAGAACCATGAGGAATCCAAACTGGCAAGTGCAGCCAGTGAGCACTACTAATGCTGCGTGTTAACTGCATTGATAAAAGCAACTAGACCTATTACTGCTTATCCATCTTGATGCACTAAGAATCTGTCTTCTGCTTGGATGGGCAACTTTCTTCACAAAACATTCCATCAATTGTTCTTTCCCCTCAGAAGCACCCTGTAATGGTGTGTTGTGTGGGGAACAATGCAGCTGGGATGTATTACCAGCTTTTGCTCACGAAGTCACGTAAGAATCACGTGAGAATCAGGTAAGAGCAGCTCTATGAGGTCAGAACAGTCATCTAGCCCAAGATCTTCATTTCAGTGGAGAACATATTCTTAAATATTCTTATGCTCTTCCCTTATTCAAGGCAAATAGATACCATACTATCCCTAACGTTCTCCTTGCTTTTACCCAAAGAATGTAAAAGGAGTGCCAAGCAGAAGTGGCAATGTTATGCTTCTGTAAATTGATTTCTCCTTCAGGAGACAGAAGTTAAAAGTACAAATATATTAGAAAGTACAGCTCTGACAAGTAAAAAAAATGGCCAAATTCACTAAATGGCCAAATTAAATTTATTTGTTGTAACCTTACCTGACCAGGTGCTACATCAGTTGGATCAGGACCATGATGAAACTCTCTATGCAATTTTCCAGAATGCAAGTCTAGTACAAATTGCTTCAGTTTACCTGGAATTCTGGAAAAAATTCAACAGAAAACACCCACACGTTTATTGCAAGTTAAGTCCAAACACAGAAGATTTAAAGTGCACTGTTTAGAGTAACCAACTTTTGTTTATCTAGCACACTATGCCCACTCTTAGGTGATTAATAGAGGACAGGAAGCCAAATAGCTTGCTAAGGTATCCTACCAGCTGCTTTTTCTTTCCACTGTCTCTTGAGAACACAGCAAGTATTTCATCTTTTCAATAACTCCCACAGAGTTGTACCAGCCAATAACTTCATTGTATACTCACTTCAGCTCCCCACTAACTGTAATGTAAGAGGGAACAGCAGGTTCCAAATGCACAGTTTACAGATACAAATGACAGTTGGGTACCAGTATTGACAAAACATCTTTGAAAGGCTCTCTACTGCCTCAGCAACTGCATACACACCAGAGATAAGCACTAAGAGGATATCAATGTAAATCTAATCTGAGATCATCTACTGTCACCCACAGCAAACATGCTAAACTACAGCATCCAATTTTATTTGCAAAATGTCAGATAGACTAAAAATCTCAAAGTGAAGAGCTGATCTAGTAAGTATTAAAGATGAGATAAAAACTATAACGAGTACTATGCATGCAATCAAAAGGTCATGTCTGAATGGAGACAGGGTTTGTAGGGAGTCTTTCATCAAACCAACTATTACATTTAGGAAAGAGGAACAAAGTGTGGTCAGAGGCTATCAGCAATATTTCAGACAGTCAGAAAGCTATGGATAACATGCAGCATAATATAGAGTCAGAGGGTATCACTACAGCAAAGTCTGTAACTAATCAGTATTGCAGTGGTACTTTAACGGGTCTCTTCTCTTCCCTGAAAATATGAGGAATTGTACTGATGGAGAGAAGGAGGTTCATTCTAGCCTAGCTATAGGGACAGCAGAATTACTGCTCCCTGCTTTACTCTGGGCTCCTGCCCTGTTCTAGGCCAGGCACCTCGCTGGAGACATTCCCCTCTCCTATTGCAACAAGGGCACTTGATGCCTACAGCCTTCTGTGGCTCAGCCTGTTCTCACTGAGAAGCTACAACGGATCTGTTGAACTCCCTGCCATCATTTCCAACCTGGAACAGCAGAATGCATAGGGAGAGGTGACCAAAGTACAAGGATAGAACTTTGAGTGGTAGTCTCATTTGCCTGTGAAGCACTCGTTCTCCAAATGGACAATGAACTCCCTAAAGAGAAGAAATCTTTTTTTGTCATTAGGCAACTGTCTACAATCCTGACATCTCTTTCAGTTTCCTTTGTATGTAACAATAGGTACACATCAAGCAAGTAGCTCTTACTATTCTGGCAGTGTTTCACAGAAACAGAACACGTAAGAAACATAAAATGAAAGTCCAAACTAAACATCTCTACTGCCCCCATAAGAGGTATTAATTTATTTTAGGGCTGTTTAAAAAGTGACAATAAAAAGAGTGTTTTTAAAATGCAAATATCCTGCTATCTTTTTGCTAGCACGTGCAGTGAACACAGTCATCCAAAGAAACAGGAACATGAGGAGAACAATAGTCACTCTCAGAGTTTCAACATACATACAGATATTTGAAAAGCACTATTTGAGATACATCAGAGACCACGCTTAATAAGACTGTGGAGAATTACTGAAAGAAGCTAAGTTTGAACCCTCCTTCCAAATGTCAACATTTCAGATAGAAAAATGCCTCCTGGACAGGCAGAATCAGACATGGGATTACGTTCACATTGCATGCTAAATCTGGCTTTGACAAAAACAAAATACCCAGCCTAGGCATCCAACCAGGACTTAACAGGCTGTGTATGTGCAGGTGCCTCCTTGGAGACAGAAATGAGTTTAACACCCAACCAGAACACAAAGACAGAGCACTTGTCTGTCTGGGGCTGAAAGCTCCTGGAAAGAACGTTTACACATCTTCATTCCTCAACTGAGCCATGAGAGACAGAACATCTACTTCCAAGGCAGAGCAACATAAAGAGACAGGCTGATGTGATGAGGATTATCAGTGGTATTTCACCTGAGCACTCTGATACTTTGCTCTCACATATTTCATCCAGATAAACACGGCAGTGATCGGCCACTTTCCAAGCTGCACATGGAAGGTTTCAGAAATCCACAAAACAGGGATTTCTCTGCCAGCTTTCCAGATTTAGACTAATGCAGGAAGGCCAAAACTGCACAGCAGGAAAAACCAAACCAGTAGGCTGGGAATTCTTACATGGTGCATTTTACAGTAATCCCTGAATAACAGCACTTACATATTCCATGTAGTATTTTAAATCTATTAAAGTTAATTGATACATCTAGATCACTACTTGAAATACCATACCAGGCTTCAAATGCCTAATTATGAAAGAAAATACCAGTACTTTGAAATAAAGAGCAGCATCTAAAGACTTAACATGAGATTCTTTTCTTGCATAAAGTAATACAATTCCATTTAAACAGTGACTTCACACCAACTCATACCGCTTTTAGGCTTTGACACTGATTCACACACAGGCAGCCTTACTTATCCCTGATTTATTCATCTTCCTACCATAGTACTGATTAAAGTATGAGCACACACACCTTTTCCTTTATTCTTCTCAAATTAAAATGCACAAAAATAAAATACTTACGACAAGTCACTGAAGTCTGAAAACACATACATGTGCCTAAAGCTATCAATGGCAATAACAGGGCAGTCTGCTGGAGTCTTCTGAATGTGGAGGAGTGGGTGCCTGAATTTGTCACAGTCAGCGTGGAGGAAGTTAATTGTACCTTAAAATTGTTAGCAGACAAAAATCCATGTTAAGATTTTCCTAGTATTATCTTGAAGCCCTAGCCACTTTTGTAACTATTACAAAGGTGGAGATATTAGAGAGATACAACATGCAAAACTTGAAAATAGATCTAAATAAGTAAGACAACTAAAATAACAGATTTTCTTAAGGTGAGTTTTTTCCCATATTACAATCTGAAGCTATATTTAATTCCCTCTCAAACCGCATTAAGTCATTTAGACAAGAAGGATTTCTGAAACACTTACTAATAAATTGTGTATCTATTTTAATAATTTCCAAAGGAGTGAGTCCTCACTGTCAGAACTGCATAAAGCCCTTTAGCCTCAAGAGTTTTAAAGCTAGGATTCTGTTTGTTCCTTGCTTCCACTCTACTGAGTTGCCTGAAAAAAAATTATACCAGTAAACCCAGAAAGTATTAGGAGTCACTACAAACCTTTTTCACCTATTAGTTGTCGTGCAACCTCCTGCTGGAATTTCTCTAAACTCTCCAAGTCATCTTTCATGTGGAAAAGTATGAGAAAAGGAAGGCCTTCTTCTGTCAGTTCCTGCACAGAAAACAAAGGACAAATCTCATTTCTTCCATTTCTTAAGAGCACTTAGTGAGTGATTCCAGGAATTTTCAAATTCAGTGAGATCCCTACTTTAAAAACCAGACAAAATATGTTAACTGCTGACCTTTCCTCTAAGATACCCAATTGATACAGTTAATGTGTCTCCTTCCTCTTATCATAAACAGCAGATAAAGAATTTTGGTATTTCATGATCAGCATTTCAGGAAGGGATACACTTGCACTGGAATACTTGCATGAAAGAAATAACCTGATTCTGAGAAAACACAGTATCTTCATAGAAACCACAATAAGGCCTGAGAAGCACAGCATTTAATGCTATGAGAGACTCAGGGTGTATCCTAGATCCAGTCCCAGCTTGTTCACACAGTAAGGTGGTGCTTTCTTAACATAACACAATGAAAGAGTATCTTTAAATAACCCTATCCCCTTTCCCCCATAAAGAAAAAATCAGAAGCTAACGACACTGCTGTATCAGATGTGATCAAGTACTGCTCTTCTACCAGTAACTGTGTCCTGACTGGTCATCTGTGTAACACTATTGCTAAATTCACGGGCTAATTTATTACTAAAATTGAAGAAAAAATGAAAACCTTTCTTGGACAGGCAAACTTTATTTCCTCATAGGGATGCATCCTTGCAACCCCAGTACCTTTTAAAGATCTCTGTGCCCAGAGGCAAATAAATAGAGGAATTCCTTGAATAATTTATTCAGGATTTTTCTTTTACTTAAGGCCAAAACACAAATAATATCCACTTGCTTGCTTCAAAAGTGATTTTTAGGCACTTATGAACATCAGCTCAACTTGCTACAGCCTGACTGAAGAAATCATCAATTATCAGCTAAGAAATGCCTAGAGTTGTCTATTTTTCATTTGCACAACAGGTGTAACAAGCAAGTGCTGCTATTGCTTTGATTCAAGCTTATATCAGCATAGAAACTGTGCTTTTTGAGAGAGATAGCACTGGCTCATTCTGCCACCAAACAGAGCTTCTTCAGATATTTTCGATTTGCAGTAAGTTGGAAGAAACACTTTCCCTATCAGTAGGCAGCCGGTTACACAGTGCACATGAAATGGCTGTCCTTCTCCCTTCAACCAAATCCATCAGGTAAGCTGAAGCCTGGTCTTTTAACAGCAGATTGCAAAGATCCCCATATCTTCAGTGCTCTTGAAATCCAAGCTTCCCAATCCATCTCTGAACCAATGACTAAACATATTTGCTCATTCCCATTTATACACACACAAATTCAGCTGAGTCTCAGCCTCCTCTATTAGAGGACAGTAAAAACTCTGTTTTGTACAACTACAGTTATGGCTTCATTTTCCCATTCATCTCACCAGGTACATTTCTGGAGGGAGAATTACTAAACAGAGCTTGGTATTCTGGCTCTAAGATTCCTTCTTGCTTGCAAGCAGCTAGAAGGACAACCTTGGCAAGTTGTTAACACAACTCGGCAAGCACATTAACAAGATCTATTGATCTCCAAATAGGTTGTTTCTTTTGCTTAGACTGCTCTCTCAGTTTGGCACTGAGAATGTCAAAAGATTTTTCATTAGATCTGAGATTCTCGTGTTACTCCTGTACGCCTTTGAGAAATTTTTTTACCTTTTCAGAAACTTAAAGAGTTCAGCAGCATGATTAGACCAGACAGGTTCACTGTATACACAGAATGCTTTGCGTTGGGGACCTTGAAGACCATCTAGTTCTAACCCCATTGCCATGGGCAGGGACACCTTCTAATACAGCAGTTGCTCAGAGTTGCATCCAAAGTGGCCTTGAACACCTTCAGGGATGGGGCATCCACAGCTTCCCTGGGCAAGCTGTTCCAGTGCCTGTTCACCCTCACAGTCAATTTTTTTCCCTAATATCTAATCTAAGCCTCCTCTCTTTCAATCTGAACCCATTCCCCCTTGTCCTATAACTACATGCTCCTGTAAATAGTCTTGCCCCGTCTTTCCTGTAAGTTCCTTCCAGGGACAGGCAGGCTGCAATTAGGTGACCCCAAAGCCATCTCTTGTTCAGCCTGGAAATCCCAATTCTCTCAGCCTTTTCTTGTAGGAGAGGTGCTCCATCCCTCTGATCAACTTAGTGGCCCTCTGGACTGGCTCCAACAGGTTGATGTCCTTCCTGTGCTGAGACCCACACCAGTTGAGGTCTCAAGAGGGCGGAGGGGCAGAATCCCCTCCCTTGACCTGCTGGCCACGTTGCTTTTGATGCAGCCCAGGATACGATTGGCTTTCTGAGCTGTGGGTTCATGTCCAGCCTCTCATCCACCAGCACTCCCAAGTCTTTCTCAGCAGGGCTGCTCTCGATTCATTTAGCACAGAACTAGGCAGCCTGGTTACAGGTTAAATAGAGCTTTCTTTGGAATGATATTACTGATCCAACAACCTGTTCTTGTCAGGTACAGGCACTATCTTGAATGGACAGTCTCCTCAAGCAGAAGACCTTGCTTCAGATTTCAATTACTATGTATTGTCAAAAGTCACAATGCACTCTGTGCAGATTGGGCATCTTCCTGGTTAGCCTGCCCATGATATTTATCAGATAACAAAAGCATTAAGAAAATGAGGGAAAAACCTACCAGCAGTTTACAGAGACCTATTTTGATTTTAAAAATTAATTTAAAATCTGAAGAAGAAATTTTTGTGTTTAATTTTTTTATACTGCATTCTAGTACCATAAGCACAGCTTAAGTCACAGCACTTCCTATTTTTACCCTGTACTACTGTGCAGTACACACAATAAATAGGAGCCCATTTAAATAACTGTACAGTCTAAACAAGCAGAAATATCTTAATTTTGGCATGTTTAAATTTGTTTGGGCACTGGCAGCACTGACATTTTTTAATAAATGTTGCTAGGCAAAATGCCATATTGGAATTATTACTACCTGCCTGAGTAAACAGGAATCGAGGGTTAAGAGAACAACCGGAAGAACCACAACACATTGTGGTACCAGCTGACAGGGATGAACCTTGGCTTCCAAGGCTTAGAATCCTCTTTCACCATGGGAAAATTACACCGAAAATCTACCACGCACTTCTAAAGATGTTAACATGTGGCATTCCTTTACATATTGAGTGGTAAATGAAGAACTAAGATTTGTTAACTATCAGAACTTTCCAACAGAAAAAGCTGGTGGGACTGAAGATAGCCAACCAAAATGGCTTAAGTAATAAAACCACCCTGCCCCTCCCTCTACCATGAAACCTGAAGCATTGCATGTGCCCAGAACAGCAGTGTTAGCTGCACTGCAGGTTCAGGATCACAAGAATTTAGTGTGCAAACTGAGAATGAATTATGACTGATTCTTTGGTTTCTCATCCAGTGTGGACAACATACTGCAATTTGTTACAAACCATAGCAAAGTTTCTAGCAGATGCTGTGGCTGTGTTAAAATGCTCCTTCTGAGACACTACAAACTTGATACTTTTCTACAGAATTTTTTTCCTGTTATTTTACAAAAATATTATAATACGGAGTGGGAAACAGATGAAGGAAGACTAAGTTACAAAAGAAAACAAAAAAGGATTGAAAGAAAACAATGATAATGAGATGAAAAGAGATGTTTAAAAGCAAAATGCCAAATTCCACCTGATGAATTCCAGCCAAAAGAAGAAAAGCAAGGGAAACAGTACAGGAAGCTAAAAAGATTAAGAATGTACCAATGCTTAAATGCAGATTGAAGAAAAAAAAAAACAAAAAACCCACAAAGTTTTTATCACCATTCCCAGAAAATTGCTAGTTCCAAGATCAGCCACCATTAACGTGCTTATTTATTAGATAACACTTTGGAAGTGGTTAATACAGTAATATTTTTCTGCCACTGACACTAACATTAAACTTTAAAAGCCAGTTAGTTATAACTAAAGCATAGTTCACAAGTATTTCATTCTTTCAAATTGTCATGGACATGCTTACACGGATATTTTCTACCCCGACCAGAAGCGCTTTTTCCAAGGCCTGGATCTTAAAATATTGTTTAGTCACAACATCCATACGAATAATGTGTACTTACTTTAGATGAGTAATACAACCTACCCAAGGTGTTACATATCCACACATACTTACAGACACACACATTCTCAGCCTCCAAGTGTCCACGTTCCACAATTCACCTGGCATTTCTTATTGGATCTATATGCATAAAGGCTGGTGCTGCACTTGGTTCACACAACAACCTCATGCAATGCCATCAGGCTCGGGCAAGAGTGACTGGGAAAGCTGCCTGGTGGAAGAGGACCTCGAGGACCAGCAGGACCAGGGCAGTGATTGACCCCTTCTACTTGGCACTGGTGAAGCCACACCTTAAATCCTGGGGTCAGTTTTGGGCCCCTCATGACAAGAAAGACATGGAGTTGCTGGAGCATGTCCAGAGAAGGACAATGGAGCTGGTAGAGAGCCTGGAGCACAAGTCCTGTGAGGAGCAGCTGAGGGAGCTGAGAATTTAACCTGCAGAATAGGAGGCTCAGGAGGAACTTACTGCTCTCTACAACTACTTGAAGGAGGTTGTAACGAGGTGGGTTTCATCTCTTCTCCCAGGTAACAAGCAATAGGACTAAAGGAAATGGCCTCAAGTTGTACCACGGAAGGCCTAGACTGGATTCTGGGAAAAATGTCTTCATTGAAAGGGTGGTCAGGCATTGGAGCAGGCTGACCAAGGAAGTACAGGTACAATCATTGTCCCTGAAAGTGTTAAAAAAACTGTGTCGATGTGACACTTGGGGACATGGTTTAGTGGTGTACACAGTAGGACTGGGTTAACAGCTGGACTTTGTGATCTCAGGTCTTTTCCAACACTAACGGTTTCATAATGATAACCTCTTACTCGGGTGGTGTTTGAAACTACAACAAATCTGCCTCCAGTGAATTTTGAGTCTGAACAAAAAGCTCCAAAGAATGAAAAAACATTATCTGACAGCTATTTTCTGCCTAAAACAAAACAAAGCTCTTTGACATGAGTTAGGGACCTTGAAAGAGACATTTTGGTTTTGAGAAAGAAACCCCAAAACTAGAATTGTAGAAAAAATTCTTACCTCCCCATTTTCAAACGTAATTTCTCTAACTAGTGGTACACATTTATCTTGTGTCCATGCATAAATCAAATCAAAATTGGTTAGTGAGCCTAAATACACCATATCTGGAGCACTTTCCTGTTGAAAAGAAAAACACACCAGATGAAACACAATAACACTGCTACCTACAGAGGTTACCTACTTGATATAAAATAACAATACTCAAATACTGAAAGTACATCTTATACCAATATAACCCTTGTGCATGCAAGATTTCTATTAACTATGTGATTAAAGACAAATGGAAAATAAATATTAGATATTATAATGCATACAGTCAATGCCACTTTTTAAGAGAAGTTATAAAGAACTGAAGAGATACTTTGTTTCCAGATGGGGGTTGCTTCAAATAAAGGCTATTCATACTTCTGCTAGGTTGAGAAATAGTATCTCCAGACCCAAAACTCCCATTCAGGTACAAACTAAATGCAGACAGTAAGCTGTTTCATGCTGATAGTTACAAAGACTCACCAAAACCCCCTTCTAACGTCCTATAGGACTTGAAATTGGTATTTTACATTTGCTTTGCCAAAGAGATATGAATAAATAATAGTTTTCCTTTATTTGCTAGTTTGAACTTATAATTCAGTGCTGGCATCCTTTAATTTAATTACAACTTTGGTTAACATGAAGTGAAGCATGACTTTGCAAGCTGTGGCCGTGATTAAACACACCTTAATTCAGAAACACCATATAAAGTAGGTAACCTAATAAATTCTGTTGTTGAAAAAAAAAAAAAAAAAAGGAAAAAAAAAGGTTTGAAACTCCGTTCCCCTGAGGTCTTTTTCCATCTATTTCCTCTTTTGTAAGTAACTCTTTTCATACAGTAAATTTGCAAAATGAGCAGAGTTTTAGATAGTATGTCTCTAAAAAGCAATTTTTACAGATTTTCTTCTGTACTAAATTTTTCCTCAAGTGAGACTATGATTATGAGAGTTTGTTAACATGCAATTAATTTTATATATTTTTTTTTTAATTCAGAGAAAAGCTCTTAACCCAGATGGACTGAGGCACACAAGACAGGCAAGTGACAGAAAAATAGATAGTTATGGTCACTTGCTTTGGACAACTGAAATGCACCAGCTTCACAGATTTTTAAGAGTTTTTTAAGATTTTTAAGAGAACACACACTATGTCATACACATGATGTGTTGATTGTCTTTCTCAGAAAAAATATAATTCTGAACATGGACATTTCAAATGACAGAATCAGGTTTTGTGCATTAACTGGCAACATACAAGATGGAGATCTATTTCACTGACTCAAACACTAGTTTCTATGATGCTATTTCTCTCACTATTTAGCGACAAAATAAAATTAAAACTTGAGATGCAGTAACATACTGAATGATATAAACAGTCTCCATTTGTTCATATTCACATAAAACAACAATAATCAGAATAAAATACATAGTTACACTTACCCCTGGTGGCTTGTAGATTACATTGTCTCCGCTAAATCTCTCTGCTTTTGAAATAGCCCTACAACAAACCAACCAGTAAGCATGTCTTGGAAGAGACAAATAAAATAACTGCGATACCAAAAATCTTATTTTAGCTTGCTATCCTTTCTTTACCTCTTTTTTTCCCCCTATTTCACAGTTTGAGAATTAAACCCCTTCATTTTTAAAGCTAACTGTAAAGTGACTTCACAGAAACTCGGCCGGGCTAGATAAGAGGGCATTAAGGGAATCACCAAGATGTATCCCTAAGATCAGACGCGTGGACTAAAGGCATCAAAGTGCAAGTGATGAATGCCACTACAATTTTGGATAAGAGACTGTCAGAGAAATTAAAGTGAATTAAAAAAAGAATACCTTAAGGAAGGAAAGGAGGGAAAAGTGGATCCTTGTTTGCATTTACTCTTCCTGTTCCATTGTTTACACTAAGAATTTACATCTTATCTACCCTGATAAAGAAGGGCTTTGAGGTGTTCTATGGGCACAAGCAATGAGAAAATGGACAGCAAGTAAGCCCACACTGTCCACTTCACCCTCCAAACAGATCTAGAGAGCAGACACAGCCCGCAGTTTCTGATGATATAGTATGTGTGTACCCAGAAGACATGCAGTTTCTCCTTGGTATTCAGCCTACTGCGTCACCTTAGTAAGTTCCTGTCTTGCCTCTGGAATATTTTGTGGTTCCTTAATGCCAGTCACAGCAGAGTGCTCTGAAAGCTGCTAGTTTGTACCCCAAAACTATCATCTCTTAATCAAGCAAGTTGTGACAGCTATACATTCAAGGGAGGAGACAGAAAAATATAAGGAAAGAAAGCTCCCAATAAAAATAAACCCTTTAGTAACCTTTAGATATGTAAAGAGGCCTCCTCTCTCTTCTCTCCCATGCCTTGCTGTTCCAAGGTAACTCAGGCTGGCAAAACAGAACTGACTAGCTGCATACACCACAAAAGAGAAAAAGTACCTATTTCTTTTCCCTTTAGCATAGGCTAGAAAGAAAGCATGTCAGCCTTTGGAAAACATTAGGTAAGTGTTCTACATTCTCCAGTTATCTCTCCTCTGGATGCAATATAAACATTGGTGAAGACTGATTAAGAAATGTAAGGGGGAGGAAAAAAGAAGTCAAAATATCTCAATTTATCTCACTGCAACATTAGCTAAACCTTGCAGGGGTCCAAACAATCTAGAGTGACATAAGGCTTAACTCGAAGCACCTATGTTTTATTTCCCTCATTTGATCTGATTATCCTTTTCTTGTCACCTACAAAGGATGCCTTGCATAGTATGTTACACCTATCAGTATTTGCATCAGTTTAGAGATGCGTATTTTAAAATGCATTTTTATATTCCAGACAGGGCTCCCCCATAACGGGAAATTAGGCTTCCTAGTGACCATCATCACTGACATAAACCGCTCGCATCCCAAATAAGCCTTCACTGAATAAGAAGAAAGGGAAGACATAGAAGCCACCTGCCCAATCACTGCTTGCTAAGCTGATGATAATCTATAATGAAATATATGCTCTAGGGTAACCCTGTGGTAGAACCCAAAATGTCCCCTTCTGTGTTCTTCCACTTCAGTAGATGCCGTTGCAACTGATTTTTTTCAGATAACTCAAATAAAGTGGGGAGATGATGTGAAAATCCCAAATGCCTGAAGATAGACCTTTTTAAAACAACTACTAAAATGGAAACACTTCTGTTTGCATTTTGTCTCTTCTTGAAGCAGTAATGTAGAAAGTGAGCCTCTTGGAACCACACAATCTCCCCACCCTCCTCTGCTGCATTTACTTGCTAACACAAAATTAAAACAGCTCCTAGATTCATTCCTCTCTTTCATGAACTACTTACAGTTCATCATAGCCTTTTAAGATAAAAGTATTTTTTGCCTTTTTTTTTTGTGTTGGACATTCTCTTCCACTTTCACAAACATTTCAGATTCATCTCTCTCTATTTCTGCTTCTAAAATCTATCTAATCTAATAATCTCTTCATCAGATTCTTCAGCTATCTCCTTCTGCCTGCAACTCTTCTTTCATTAATCTTGTTCTGTGGTCACCTCGTATCTATACAGAACTGTAAGGATGAGTTGATTTAAGAATTGTTTTAAGAATCAAGATGATCTGCAACTAAGTACCATTAAAACAGTTTAAAAATAAGCTCTGATAACTATCTAAAACCAGAGTAATTTTGGCACAGCAGGACAGTTCTGCATTGACAGAAAACAGCAAATTAATTTGGTTTTTTTCCTGTCAAATTGTTTGTTTTATTTTAGCTTACTAGAAATTTGAACATGACTGCTCACATTACCATATACCTTGCAAGCCATGTCGCAGTTGAACTACATCCATAGCAGACCCAAAAATACCTCCCAGGGGCTGTTAGGATGATCAGTCAGAAGAGTCTGATCAATGCCAGCTTCCTGTGAAGCATTTTGCTACATATAATTTGAAAAGAAAACACTGATACATAGCCACTATCTCCCTTGGAAGTCTTTTCACATATAATCTTTTTAGGAAGCTTAAGAGCCACAGCCACTCAGAGATGAAAACATTTAGTTCCCAAAGTTGTTGTTGGGAAGGCTGCACTTTAAAACACTAACAGCTCCAGGCTAGAAAGGGAATGGGAGTCTGGAGGTAAGAATACCAACAATCCTGCTGTGCAATCTGTAGTTACATGGGCAGGTTACAGATAATCAAACTCTGATCCATTCCATTATGTCTGACTATTGCTTATATCTGAACAAAAAAATTTAAAATAACACCCCTATACTAACTACTTCAAGAACAGTGCCCAACAACCAAATGAGTGGTAGAAACTATTTATTATTACATGAAATTGACAAATAGAAAACCAAAGACAAACAGACTCAAACAACAGGAGAGAGAATCTTAAAAGTATTGCTATCTCTACTAATCATTTTTAAAGGTGTTTCTGAAAAGACTAAAAAGTCGTATGACGGGGCAAAAAATAACTTAAAATTCTAGTAACAACTCAAACTGGCTGTCCTGAGAACAAGCATGGATGCACTCATCAGAAAACACTTGAGACAATGGCCACTCTTTGGGGATAAGACTGACAGACCTACAGACCACAGATTTACCTGTTTACACAGCCATATCATTACCTAATCAGGAACTGAAGAAAAGGAAAAAACCCAAAACCATTTTCTGGAGACATTAGAAGAGGCATCAGTGACTGACAACAGATTTTGTTCAAACAGATGAAACCTCTTCTCCCTTGATACATCCTCTCAGTTTTCTGCTATTCTTCCCTACATCCAATTCAAAAAACTCAAGGCAACTCCAAGCAGTATAAAAGCTAGCTTAACCCATGAAAGTTCCTGATCTTGCAACTGTGGGCAAACGTTAATGCCCAATCACTTCAAACTGGCAATGCAGAAAGAATCTATAATGTCATTTTATTATGCTACTTATAAAGCAAATCACTCAGTCCCAATTTGTTGTTCTTCTTCCAGTGAATATCTTTTAACGTTTTAAAATATCATTATAAACCTCTATAACAAGGAGAAATTTGAATTTCTGGAGGTTTTTCTTCTAGGCTTACACTCTGTATCTCACCAATGCAATTGCCTTTCTAAACTGTTGCATTGACCAGTGACATAGACCCAGGCACAGAAATTAGGCATTTTGGAACAAGGTCTGCTACCCAAACATCACAAGCAAATAAATAAGCAACTACATCCTTTACAGGAGGAAAAAACCAAAAAACAACAACAACCACCCAAAACCCTACAAAGAAAAAAAAAGACAAACAAAACCCCTTCAAAAACGGTCCTATTTTAAGGAAAAAAAAAATCTAAGAGGTTGCCAAAAAAGTTACTCAGTCAGCAAAGCTAATGGATTTTTTTTCCCCAACACGTTTTCAAGCTTTTCCCTACTTGTTCTCCTCTCCCCCTACAAAAGCAGATTTTTGAGACACAAATATCTTTCATCCCCACCTTCCCCCAAACCTCCTCAATTACATTTAAACTGTACTGACAGACTGGAAAAAAAGAAAAAGGAAGCAAAAAATAAAAGAGTTGAATTTCACAGCAAACATTAAGGCTAGGAAGAGTATTCCTCCTATCCTCTCAGTGTATTTGTCTCTTAAGGTCTAGTCTCTTCAGTTATGCCACACTGAAAGTATTAAAGAAGTCCATTCAACTCAATTCTATACAACTCATTAACAGAATTTCAATAATGAAATCATGCAATCAACAAGTTTTAAAACTTACCCAAAGGCAGACAGGAACACACAATCATCATGCAAAATATTCGCTACTCTTTCAAAGGTTCTGTAATTGTCTGAGTCCTTTTGCTCAAAGTACCCTATGATATTTCTTCTGCTGCGCTGTAAAGACAAAGGCAGAATTATAACTTGCATCAAATTATCAAAATCCATCATTACTCCCTATGGATATTAAATACAGAGACGTCATTCAGTCAGCAGTCATTAAATGCAGAAATTATTTCTTTTCCGCCTTTTCAATATTCAGAAACATCCTTGTGAGTATTTTTTCAGTGAGAAAAAGTATCTTGTCAAATACAACATATGATTCTTTTCAAATTATTAAAAGCAAAAGAAATAATTTGGTCATTGAGTGAATGTGGCTGGAAGTGATCATGTTGGAATAATTTGTAACACTGCAAGTGATCCAGTTTTCCCCTCAGTTTAAAAAAATGTACTGAATACTTCTGAATGAAAAAGGAAAATATGTACTTTAAAATACGTTATGTTCCACCAGTTCAACATTAAAAAAAATAAGTAGAAGGAATAAAATTGAAATACTTACATCAAGAGAACTAATTTCTTCCAAATCCTGGACCTCCCGAATAGGGTTACTCTTCTGCTGCCTGATGTAATCTGCTATTGCTGTCACAGATCTCTGGCCTCTGTATTCCCTCTTCATCATCATGCCATTCCGGAAGAGTTTCAGAGTCGGGTACTTGCTTATCCTGTATCTCTGAGCTATATCCGCTAAAAAACAAATTCAGAAAATACAACCAAAGCTCTACAAATACAGAAAAACACTGAAAATGGTGTCTCACACACGTATGTTGGCATATAGGTGGAATCCCTGAACCAGTAGTTCTACATCTTTAAACAAGATGAAGACAAAACTGAAAAAAAAACAAAAAACCCCCCAAAAAATCAAACACCACCATAGGGCAGAGAACAAATAGCAGCTACATTATGTCTTCTATGTACTGATCTTCATAAAGAAAAATTTCTCAAACTGGGATAAGTAAAGGCTGGGCAACAGGTGCTGCAGCTGGGCATTGACAGGGAAGCTTACACACAACCAGCCAGGGGTTCATGGCACACTGAGCAGGGTCCAACAGCCTTGAGTTTTAACAGCAACCTTTGCTACAGTGCAGAAATTGATTCTGGGCATCTTCCGTATCCAGCAACTGCTTTAATCGAAGTTTCTAAGTACTTAATAGCGTTGAATGTTCTTCCATCTCAGTTGTGGCTGAAGTTCAGCAAAAAGCTTCAAGATTTTATGAGGAAGAACTGAAGAAACAAGGTAACCAGATACACTTCGGGTTCTTAGGAAAACAAGACTGAAAACAAACATAAAGACAAAGGATGTAATGCCAGGTGGATTTACACAAGCACCTTCCTTTTGCTTTGTTTAATTATGGCCTCCTGTCCCCTTGTCCCCTGGAAATAAAACTAGAAACAGAATCTCACAACCCCTGAGAAAACTGTGTCCTCTGCTACAGAGTGGGATGCACTTTACTCAAACCTCTGTATCTAAACTCAACTAAATCCTCAAATACGAGCAGTCTGTCCACTTTCCTGAGCCGCTTAATCCTTCGAGGTGACTCATTCCAGTCAGCCACACCCATGGCGCTTCCCCTTCTCCCTTTCTCAAGGAAGGAGAGATGGTGAACTTCAACAGGCT
>JAWWMP010000081.1:89490680-89522307 GCA_035047865.1 Dendrocincla tyrannina | reverse complement strand
CAACAGGCTGATTCTTTCTTTGGAGAAAGAAATTTCATTTAGTCAGCAGGCAGGAAGGCATTGAAAATGTGGGCTGAATGCATGTTCTCTGACTTTTCACAGACTTGTGAAGAAGTCACAGGATACACTTTGGGTGACTTGGATTAGCCCATGATGGGAAGGCAACTAAATGAGGGACCATAAACACACGTAGCACAGCAATAAACGATATGAAAACTAATTCTTTCTGACAAAAAATACCCCTCCTTCTCAGTTACACATTTATCACAAAGCAGATTTGCTCTCTATCTTACTCTTTTTTAAAGAGAATAGATAAAGAAGCCTGAAATCTCTGCTGCCCGGAGAGCTCTCAGTGAAACAATCACTAACTTCAATTGCTGCTAGAACACTACTTATCCTACTTGCAGCTTTAGCTACTGAAAATAATCTTTGTATCAGTTGCACAACTTAGACGAGTCTGAGAATAGAAAACAAAATGTGCAAAGGAGTAAAGTGTTCTTTAACATCTCTCAAAGCAGTAAACTTAAAAGCTTCACTAGCTAAAAAGCTCTGCATCACTATAAAGTAACACAGAATTCAGCATGTCAATTTTGACTAAGAGAAAGTCTTGACCTATTTCCTAAATATCCCAGAAGTGCATTTCCTAATGCATTAATTACAGTTAAAATTAAGGGTAAAATATTTTATGTCCTCAATTTAGAGTGCTTTAATTTCAAATTAATACAAATTTCTCATGGGAAGATGCCAATATATTCAGCATTAATGAATATTAGAGCAATAATGTTTTCTTCCTTTAAATTCCACCACTTTTTAGTTACAGTACCTAAGAGCTGCCTGCAAGTAGCTGGCAAATATAGCAGGGGAGGAAACACTTTATATTTGCTCGGTGGAAAACAAACAACATCTGCAAAGCAGGCATTTGCTGCCCTTCCCAACTGCTGATGGAAGGACCTTTGGTCTGATAGTACAGCAGGAGATCAAAACTTGACCAGGGTCTGATAAGGGACAAGGAGCACCTACATATCAGGGGTTTGCAGAAACACATTGAGATTAAAGACTGGTGCTGTTACAGAACTGCACTGCAAGAGAACACCAACAGTTACACTCCTGTGTCTCACAACACGGATTTTTGCTTCAGGTTATTTCCACAGTTGTAGGAGGATGCAAGGGTTGCAGAATGGGCATTCAGGGGGTCAGGAATGTTCTCCGAGATGGAAATTGCAGTCCCTAGGGATATGGATCTTCATCAAGGGCTGAAGTTGTGTAAAAAAATTAATGGTAATAAAATTCCCACTGTCAAAACTGAATTCAAACATTATTTCATAAGTCAGAACTTGCATGATCTTTACAAATTACATTGAGATTCCATGAATGCTGGTATTTGAACTAGAACGGAGAAATTACACTCCTACACAAGTAAGTATTTGAAAACCATCTTTTTACAAAATATAAAATGCAAGTACATGAAAAATTGTTTGAATTAATTCAAGAGTCAAATAGAGTAAACCTTAAATGCTTCATTAAGCTCTGGCATTTGATACAGGTAGAGTTAGCATAAGCAGTGCAACTACAAAATTATATTCCTTTTAAAATTGGAAATACACAATGCAAATAAATGGAATATTGTTTGAACTCATTCATAGATTGCATTAGTTATAGTAAATCCTAAATTAAATTTAAAAATATTTCCAGACATTCCCACTGCCCATTTTCTGATGAAAAGAGGTATTTGAAACAGATAAGGGCAACCTACCTAAAAAAACCCAGAAAACAACTCTCCCAGCTATGAATTTATGATTTTTTATTTTCTTCAGGTACTAAGGTACCTAAAAGGAACAAATCTTGTGTTTGTACTTTGCTGAATTAATCATTAAATCACAAGCCCAGTGTCTGTGCTACTAGAATGGTTTCACTTTACTTATGATAGGAAGCCACTGACATACTTGACCATCTTTCCTCCTATAAATCAGAAATTCCAAGCACAGCAGTGACTGCTGGATTCAGATGATTCTTTCGTCCCCATTTTGCATGTATAACTGTTGCCATGCCCATCATTTCTAAACTGGCCAGGCTTTTTTCTACTATTCATTCTACCAGACTCCAACAGGAATGTCTTACAGTCACTCATTTCTCTTCAGAGAGGCATTATTTTGATACCTCTCCTGGGCAAAGCTGATTCTTACAACACGGAAGAGACAACAGCTTTCATTGTTGTTTTGAAAGAAGCTTTTATGTGAAGCTTGACATTTACACTCATGTTTTCCAAGACAGTCTCCCATGTCATCTGATCAAGATTCTCTAAGCAAACATGCTTTGTGAGCTATCATTTGTGATCCATATCTTTATCATGTCTCTTGTACTCTCAGCCATTTCTCTACTGTCTGAGCATTGTGTGTTCCTCTATTCAAAGGAACGCCAAACCCCATGTTTTTGGGACTGTCAGGCTTTTCACACATTACCCAACCTACAGCTGCAAGCAAGCACATAGCCCGTGACATGTTTCCCAGAATGCTTCAGATTCCATTGTTCTAGGTTAATATCACAACACACTGTACAAAGTTCAGCTAGCATATCAGACCACGTCACCAAGAATCTCAATTCCAATTCCAAATTCCAATCTCAATTGCCACCACATTAAATTAAATGTACAATCAAGAATATGTTGAAACACTACACCAAGACACACTATATTGATGAAGGCTCCCATCCACAATGTACTTAAGAAGGTACTTCCCACTGAAGGACCAGCAACATTTACAAGGGTCAGGGCATCACCCCACCATTAACTCAGTACACTGTTCTAATCTTTCAGAGTCATAATTCATACCACTACCAAACAAATATTTAGATTTTAAGCCTACAGGGCTGTCTCCCAAAATACATGTCCACAAGGATTTGAACAATACTGATAATTATCCTAAATGCCCATGTCATAATATAAGGAACCAGCTGAAGAATTCACATGTTGAACAGAAGACTACAACAGCCTGAAAAGTTAGCTGGATGAAAATCAAAGTCTCAAAACTCAAACCCTGTAAAAATAATTTCTGAAAATATTCAGTGTCCCTTTTTCTAAGGGGCAGGTGGAGATGTGGGGAGGTGTCTTCATGTTGTCTGAGGATGAGCTAGCACAAAATGCATTTCCTAACTTTGGTTTTACGTGACGGTTACAGGAGTTGCATAATAGCTGCATACATGGAGAGCTTGAATTTACTGGATCTAACACTAATCTTTTTTTGTGTGTCAAATCACATTAAGTCTTCCTTACCCTTCTGCAATACCTTCCATCTCAAAACTAATAAATTCCTTCTGCTGTATATTTGAAGCTGGGGCTATCAAATGAGTATTCTGCTTGCTCACTTGAGATCAATCAACATCTTTTGAAGCCCCTCAGGCTACCTGCCAGGCACACTACAGATAAGAAATGAAATCTGTCATTGATAGGTACTTTTTTACTTATTATTTTGCAACCTTTTTTCTCTAAAGTTCACTTAAAAGGCCTTTTTGTCCCCCACTTCCCTACATATAGCACTACATTCATCTTATTTTTAAGTATTTCATAATACACCCTTAATTCTCTCCAGTTAAACTGCTCCTCTCATGACACTTGCACAGAAGTCACAAGACCTGGGAATACTCACAGGAAGCAGAATTAGAAAGAAACTTGGAAAACCATCTAAACTAGGCATCCTACTCCCATGGCTGTGATACTGGTGACCTGTGTCACTTGGTATGATGGACCAAAACAGGTACAAGAAAAGCAAGCAGTGTTGTATACCAAATTCAGGTAACAGCAGATCTAGACCACCTTCTGCTGCAAAGGAGCATTCCCAACAGCTATGCCTGCTCTTGGCAGGGCCTCATCAGTAGGCATCCCATAACCTTTCCTGACAGGCTAATAAAATGGGTCTCCTGAGGAGTGCCATCAAAAACCTCTTCAAATCACTTCCACTTTTTATTTTATCCAAAGATAACTCTTTCAGACTGAGTTTTTTTCCAAGCAAAGTGACAGGAATGCACTAAAATTCTTGGCTTGTTTAGAGTTTCATTTATAATTCATTTATGAACTTCCAAATTTTTTAATCCTACTGAGTTATTTTGCTTACCAAAAGCACGGTACCAATACAATCTAATCTCTGAAGACTAACATTAGCACATTAACACATTGCAGGGATGTCCAGACCCAGAGGGATGAGGAGCTCACAGCAGTGAATGAAAATACCACTCATGGACACATTTTAATGGAAGAACAATAGTTCCTTAAACAGTCCATCCAGCAAAGCACCTCTTTACATCCCATTGGTGAGAACTTGTTTTCTGTTTCGAGGCACAAAGCTTTATTCAAACTAGCTATTATTTTCTTAATTATCTCAGAAACCAATGGAAATAATGGTGCAGTAGAATTCAATACCCAATATATGTACTTTAGCTTACAAGAATTCTGTTCCACAGCCACTAATGTTGAATTCAGAGAAACTGTCCAAAATATAAAATCTCCAAAAACATGAGCTCTGTATTGCAATGTTCACTCACAAAGAACAGAAACACATGAAATTCATTGTACTGAGTTTCCAACATTGCTACTTAACACAAAGAATAAAAAAAAACCACAAGCAAGTGAAAAAATATAAAAACAAACAAAAAAACCCACCAAAACCACAGAACAAAACTTTCTTAATAACATATATGCAGAAAGATCTTCTGTAATTTTTTATGGAAGATCATTTTTGTTAGCTCTTATAAGAGAGGTGCATAATTTTCAAGGTAAGTTGAATTACTAAATTGAATATATCTAAACCACCAAAGATTTTAGGAGCACACAATGTAGTGGAACTTCAGCTGTTTTAAGTTACAAAAGGATAAAGTCTTGGAAACTGAAGGAGTACCTGCTTTAACTACCTGTTTCATCAGATTACCTTAGTGTATGTTCCACACCAGGTTAAAAACAGCCTGATGACTTAACTTCACATTTCAGTTATAATTATCTTCCACCATGTTACAAACTGGTGTAAAATATAACACATCCAGAGGCTTAATACAGTGTTAATATTTAGATTCTGTATTTAGTATGATAGGGGCCAGCATCTTCCAGGAAACATCTTTATATTGGCTATAAGAGCAGACAGAATGATGGGTTTTGTCATTAGGCATCAAACGTTTGGCAGTGCATCAATAATTCTCTTTAATTTGCTTTACCCTCAGAAGCTGGTGTGAGCTGTTGGGCTCTGCAGTGTGCTTCAGTAATAGTACACTAAATGGAAACTATCTTATGCCTCGCTGACCATTCTGAAAGCTGTTTTTGAGTGGCCTGAAATTAGCTGTTTGGATTCCCTACAGAGTCTTGGCCTCCAAGAGAAACAGATCATTTGTAATGCAAATAGTCCACAATCTCTAGAACATCACTCTAATAGTAAACTACTAGAGGTGTGAAATATGCAGGCATAACAAAACCCCCAAATATTGACATAAACCTTCTAGTGTTGCTAAAATACGGAAACACATACAAAAATATAAAGCTTGGGAAAAAAACCCCAAACCACTGACAATCTTGACTCCAACACTTAGTAAAGTACTACAGCAGGCCCAAGCTGGATAATATAGTAATATTCACTCTCTCACTAGAAAGCTGCTTTTACATACATTAAAATCAAAGTCGAAATACTTAAAACTTCAGGACATACCCAATAACTGTATGCCATGAAATGTACCATTGTTTATAACCCAGCAAATAAATACTAGAAACTAGGAATGACATGCACAGCTTTGCTATTTTAATGCAAAAAGGCAATGTAAATTGCCTGCCATTAAAGGATTTAATTTTTAATTCTCACATTTTACAGCTTCTTCAGCAGAAGTCATGCTCATCTACTTCTTAAAGTAAAACCAGAAAGAGTAAATACAGAGAATTCTCGGTATTCCAGTGATAAAACGAAAGACCAAAACTCCTGGCTGCATCCTACTACTTAGTCCACTACACCTACTCCCAGGGGAAGGAAGACAATTTCTGCTGTAGCACCTCCTCCTCCATCTAGGCCTTAGCATTCTGTAACAAACTCTGATGAGCTTAATTCAATGAGCATATGAGAAGATTAAGCAACAAGCTCCTTAAATGTTTCAAATACTTGGAGAGGAAAAAGAAGGTTTTTTAGCTATATAACTGCTGAAACAAGACTCGACAATCCTTGTGGGTCCCTTCCAACTTGGCATATTCTGTGATTTCCTGGCTAAACACTGGGCATCCAGCAGCCCAAAGACTCTGAGTTACTCAAGCAACTAAAGCTACAGCAAACAAAATAAGGGCTTCAGCAGTTACTATAAACTATAACAAAAAAACTCAGCAACACAGGCTGATTTTACCAGGGTTTTGTGAGAAATATATTGAAAGTTTCATGGTCAGTATCTTCACTCAATGAAAAGATGAGCCAACCAGACTCTTACACAGCAAGATAAGACTTATTTATTAAGGACAATCATAAACAAAAAAAGTAAACTGAAAACATGAATGTCCTTAATTCCCCCTTCTCCCCAAATGATTTAAGTTTGAGAAACTACTGCTGAGAAAGGAATGGAATATATATAAAAGTACACACAAAAGTAATTTCAATATGTAGACCAAGTGAAAAACAAATAAAATGTTTGCTATAACTTCATTTATTTTCTACAGTTGTGAAGATCAGGGTAGATTATTTGCGTAGATCCTGCAGTAGATCTCAGAGCAAAGACAGACAAAAAATTCAGTATGAAAACTTCAGCAAAGACTACACATCAGGCTTTGCCTTCAATATACTAATCCAGAGGATTTCATTGCCTTACTTGAAAATTGACTTTTAAGGATGACAAACTTGAATACTTTGTGCTATGCTTTTGGTTAAAATCTTCCCAAGCACACACCACATAGATGGGTGATTGGAAGCACAAGAGAACACCACGAGTGAGAAAGAAAGAAAAGCTAAAAGTGTAGTTAAGTATTTGAGATCTGGGAAGGTATTACAGGTCAAAAACCCTGGAAATAACCCCCCCCGAACAACCAAAACAAACAGTCCCACCCCCTCCCCCAAAACTACAAAACAAACAAAAAGCCTGCACCAAAAAATCCACGACTCTAGAAAAGGCTGTTCAGAAAGGAGACAGGGAAACATTCACTTAACAGACAACATTATAATGACAAAATAAAAAATGCTACTAGACTCATAAGTCAAGGAGACTAAAGAGTATCTTGTGAAGCACATCAAGTACGGCCATTCTGCTGCTGCTCTGGAAATGCTCCAGGCAGTTACAGAAGTGCACTGTTCCACACTGCATTCAAGGTACTAGATCTGCTCAGAGGAGCAGATTCTGTAACCCTCTGTTTAATAAACTGCTCTTCAAAAACACCTATGTTAAAGTTTTGTATTAGTTCCTCAACACATCTCAACCACTCCAATGCAGAAAGGCAGCTGAAAGCTTCAAGGCCGCTCCCATACCTTGGTGAACACTCTTGTGCCTGTTCTCCAGCTGAGGTTATAAAGAGGCTCTTACCTCTGAGTGAGCCAAAGATTAAACCTCAGAGGCATTTAAGTTTCTGGTGGTTATGAATCAGTCCTACTGATCTTTGGGAACGGAGAGAACAGAATCTTTTTTGGCCACTCCTGACAGTTTGAAGAATTGATTTATTTTACATGTCAGATACTGAGCTGATACTGTTCATTCCCTTAGAGGTTTGTTTTGAATTTTTTGATACTTGAAATCTCTTTCAAGATCACAAGTCAGGTGCTTTTATTTTTGGGCAACTATGTGCACGCATACAAAACAGAGCACATAGTAGTGCCAGTGAATGATACTCAAGTACACTTTAAATCTGCAAGTAAGAACCAAGACACAAGTCACGAATTCTCATTGTAGGGAAAAATCCTTTCCAACATGAAAAAATTAGATAGTCTAAATGGGAAAGACAAATGTAAATCAAAGTAGCTACTTTGCATAGATATGCAACTGACCTTTTTTTCCTATTCTATTGGGTTCTCTCTTTAGATTTTTTGTAACAGAGCACTAAAACAACCAGTAGGCCAACAGTAAGTCTCAGGGGTGTGTGTTTCTGGGTGTGGGAAAAGCCCAAATAGGCAACCATTTGCTGGCATGTGTACAAACAGCAAAGCAAAGCTCTGATCCCTGCCTAGCTCTGCAAAAGGCAACTCACAGCCCACCAAGACTCCAGGGCAGAAGGAAGACCTGAGCAGAATATATCCTTGATGCTGACAATGGAAGGTTACCCCTTCCTCTTCTTGATGGTGAAGACCTGCATCATTTGTTGCACTGGTGCTCTCTGACTATGAGCCAACTGAATTTAAAATCCCAGCCATTTTTTCCTCATTAAACAAGACAGGCTGAACTGATTAAAAAAAGCATGTTTATGGATGCAATGAGAAAGCAGCATTGTATATTGCCCTGACAAATTAGGAAGAGGAGATTCACTGATGTAATAAAAGCAGCTCTGGGCCAAATGATGGGGCAGGTACAACTACAGTTTAGATTGCTATATAGTATATTCTTCAATACAATTAATAACTTAGTAGCAGATTAGCACAGAAAAACCTAAATCAGGATTTACTTACAATGCTGATCACAGTCTACTCTCGCAAACACCACTTGATTCTTATCTGGATACTCTTCTTTAATTACGTTAGAAGCTTCCTCAAAAATAGGATGCAACATTTGGCTGAAGCGGCACCTGTAAATAGAACACAAGATCAGAAATTGGAAATATTAATTTGAAATATTTTGATGACTAACAGAATATTTCAATCTTTGAAGGAAAACGTGTAAAAAAAAGAAAGAAAAGTTATTCAAAAAAATCACATCTACTTGTAACCATCCCAGTAAATGACTGAATAAAAATAGATTCAAAAGTAACGTGAATAATTCAGGTGTGGAAAAAAAAGTAATTCTAAATGAATACATAGTTCAAGGTGCACTCTCCTGCTTGATCTGCCTGGAAACACCATTAATCAATTAAAAGCCTTTAGAAAATACATTCTGTTAAGAAAGTATATTGTTTTCTTTCCATCTGAATTAGCTTTGGGAAAGTAATTATAAAAATGTAGTAAAGGAAGAATCTTAAGACTGTTGAAATTCCAATATTCACCATCACCTTCAAGAAATATCACAAAGGTAACTTTCTACGGGTCAATAACACAAGTTTCAAGTATTGTGTATTATATTATTGCTCCAGTTTGGTAGAATTTGAGCAGACTGCTTTTACAGCATCAAGAACAAAGAGGACCCTACAGGTCCCTTCTTCCAGTCATATCAGATTTTGAAGCAAATTCGCTTTTTGCCCAGGCCGTAACATTGGAAAGATGCTTCGGTGGTTTAGGGTAACACTAATGCACAAGCCCATTTTTAACAGGCCAATAGAATGATTTTATATTCTGTCCTTCTAAACATATGGCAGAATTTCAAATTGAAGGTGCATAACAGCACTGCAGAGGTTGCCAGAACGAGGTCTCATGGAGCAGGCTTGCAGTAAGCCAGTCTGCAGTGAAGCCCACCTCAAACTTAAGAGCAGCAACCTGGGCATGCCGATATGCCTGACACAGCAAACTTCTAAGTGAAAATGCAAGTTATGCTCTCGAAATACAAACAGAGAATAAGTCCATTCTCTGAAAAAACCTGACTCAGAGCAGCAGAACTATATGCTACACATTTGTGTAGCATGTACATGTTACATATGGCTTCATTGTCCTTCATTCTTCTCCATGTTTACGGCAAGTACATGACGGAAACTCATCTGTTATCATTGGAAAGTCAACTTACATCACAGAATGGCAGTCTGCTATGTTGAGGGGTTATTACAGAATGCCCACATGTAATGATCATAATTAAGGCTGTAAGGTTTTAAAATGATAGCCTACTATAATGAGAATCAACTTGCAAGCATATGCAAATCTTTAAATTCAGAGTGCATCCATTCTACAGAGGATCTGATGACAGCTGGGATTTGAAGGAGCTGTGCCAATAAGGTCCTAAAACAGGAAACTTGTTATCTGGCCAAATCAACTTTTAAAATATTTGTATGTTCTCTTTATGACAGAAATATCAGAACATGGATATAGAGCTACTTTTTTGCAGTTTATCATTTGCAAAATCCAAAAATGATTTTTCAATGGCAAAACAAACCTCAAATTTCAGTGAATTAAATTTACCCTCCATAGGTTTGCTTTCCTTGCCTATCTCTAATAAAAGCTTTTGAAGTAGTCCACGATCCATCAGGTATCTGCAGATCATAAACTAAAAAAAGCCATCTTAAAAGTTTCGTTTACTTATTTTAAAATATAGCCTTTTTAGGGTAATTTCATACAAAACAAGCAAGAGATTAGACCTAGTTTCTTACTTAACTAGTTTCTTAGTTTACTATGAGTAAAAAAGAGACATTTCAAAGGGGTATATTGCTTAAATTAATTCTAACAATGATTCAGTATGCAAATTGGTTTTTTTAAAAAATGTAATTTCAAGTAAACAGTTCCCTCTAAGTATGTCTTTTGTTATGTCTAACCAAGTCAGCCCCAAATTCCTTCCTCTTTCAGTTGCTCAGATTTCATCTTTCAAGTATAATTTCTCTAGATCTCCACTTGGAAAGTTGCACAAATTAGAGAAAGAATTTATTTTTTGTATAATTTCAAGCCTTTTCTTCCTAGCACATACACATGAGACCACACAGAAGAAAATCAAGAGTCTAAAATATTCCATTCTTTTTTCCCTGATAGGAGCCCTGAATGAAACATAGGATGGCAGCAGTGCAGAAGGGAAAGTAATTGTGACATAAACCCAGGAAAGAAGTGGTTTGAAAGGAACATACTACTGTATTTTCAATTAGAAAACTACAGCCAAGCATGACAGTTTTCAGTGGACAGAAGTTTAAACATGGAAAAAAAATGAGATTAACTTACCAATCAGCATAAAAATTAACTAAAGCAACATCTGCATTGTCTGAGAGGAAAGAAAAAGAAAAAATCCAATGTCACATTGAGAGGCAACTTCTTAGTTCTTTTATCCGAGATTATAAAAATAGGCATAAAAAACTCTAAAAGTGAGTATTTCTACATTATTCAGCATATAGCTTAGTCTGATTGCTAGAAGACTGCTAGGATAAATCTTATCTGAAATATAATCTATAACAAAGGGGAGAGTGATGAAAGAGGCCTTCAGTCAAGTGTTCCAGTGACTTTATTGATATATTAAAAATGTAAATTCTTAAGGTATTAAGACACATAAGTAATTGACACAAGAAACAAAAAGTAATTCTGGATTTAAAGTTAAGGTGCTCACATCCAGAAATTGCACTCTAGTGTATCTCTTAAGCATTAACTCTATTATTCATGTCACTAAACAATTAAAAGCTAAAATCTCCACTCATGGCGTTAGAAGACTCACCAACAGGCAACCTGCCTGTGCAGCTTACTCTGGTAAGTCCTCACCTGTCTTATTTGATAAGAAGCTGGATATTAAGGCAAAAGGTACCAAAGAAATCTTCAGTCCCCCAAAAATGAAAAATACTAAGAGACACTCGATAAAAGTGCAGTACTATAGGGATACATGTGATGAGGTAGTGAAATAATTTTCCTATATATTACTTTTCACATACCATAAAACCCAGAAAATACACCAAAAAAGGGTAAATTTCATGCTCAAAAATAAGCGATGACCTTTACACAATATAATATCCATGCTTTAAATTGATTTTTAGGAGCAGTAGTGACCTAGACATTGAAAAAAAAAAAAAAAAAGAAACATATAGTGAAACTATAGAATATCATCCACAGCTTTATAAGCAGAAATGCTGACAACGCAGAAAACTGACAAAGTTGCAGAGCAGTTACATGTGAAGATTAAGATGTCGAAAGCCTGGAGATGAGACTGTGCTGGCAAAGACACTCTTGAGAAGGCTGGGAAACACTAGTTTTGACTAAAATTACAGTGTTAAGGTTTTCATTATCAGCAAGGCAGGCAAGTGGTGAACAGGTAATTAACAAGCACTGAGAAGTTTAGGGTTACCTCCAAGGCATGAAGTATTTATTGAAAACAATCAGATCAATTTAAAAAGTACTTACACTTTTTAAAAAGGAAAGGGCATATACTTCCCTTTATCAATAACATTTTGTAAAATGATTTTATATTTTCCACTATATAGAAGGTTTTACAAACAGATCTCATATTACAAAGCACTCCTGGAACATTTGGCAAATTATAGTAGACACTTTAATAACAGAGAATAAAGAGACTTTTTTTTCCCCTCAATGTATTTGAAACAATGTTATAACTTTTTTCCTGCAAAGACATGGCAAGGCAAGTTGGATATTTTTCAGAGGAGAATGTTTCAGACACGGAATACACATCTGTTTAATTTACACATCTCCCTTTTGTGAGTCACCAGAATCAGGACAGTGCTTAACCTGAAGAAAAGCATATCTGAATAAGCAGGATACTTAACGCCCATCACCATGGGTTTCAGTTGCTGTTATTTTGGGGGGAGGAAACTTAAAATGGCCTCTGGACAGGTTTTGGTTATGTAATCAAGCATTCCCATCTGCAAACATGATACCATTTATTTTTCTTAGACACTTCCAATTCTCATTGCAATACATTAGTTCAGACAGCTAATTTTGACCACAGGCATTTAATATTTCTAAACCAATCGAAATTCATATATTCAAAGCTAGGGTATGCATATTCATTTAATAATACTGCAATATTCACACAGATAAGTAACTGCGGACACACAAAGAAAAAAATTATTCAAAGTACTCACTTAAAATGTCATCTATATTTCCACTATCTAGACTTGTTATTTCACTTCTTGCTGGACTAAAAAGCCAAGACACCTAAAAAGAGAAAGTAAACCAGTAAGGTATGTAAAATTTCAGCAATAAAGTAGTAACTTATGTATGATAATTCAGTGTTGCAGTTGAAAGAAGCCGGAGAAGAACAGTAAAACAAATGTAATTCAGTCCATGCATTTCAGATGACAGCAGTACTACCAATATACTATTTACAGATTTCAATATATATTTTAATATACATAATATACTATTTACCAGATTTTCTGGTACTCGCACATTTAAAGCAAAATTAGCTATCTCTTAATATGATTCCCTATTATGTAGGCAGAAATGTTACAGGTAAACTTTGCATCTTTAAGAACAACATATTTATAAGTTCACTCAGCAGAAAGAAACGAAACCCCATTTTAGTCACCTAACAACCTCACACAGCCCAGAGGCTGTGTGGGCACAGAGCTGCACCCAGTAATTGCCCCTGTCACTTTCAGGGCTTGTCTGGCTTAAAACTTTCTCACTAAATTAAGCCTTAGTTGCCTGCATCTTCACTGCTGTTTTAGGAAAGAGTTTCACTATGTGTAACGCAACCAGCTACAGTCTTATCTCCTTCTGTATTTTTGTTTGACACGGCTTCAGTCCCAGAATGCATTAGTCATATCAGACTATAAAAACTGAGGTACCACATCAGCCAAATAATTCAATGACAAAGCAACATATGTATTACTCCTAATCCAACTTTCACAGCAATACACAGTTTTACTGGAGAGCGCTCTCATATTCACTGCAACAGGCTGTTATTTTTTTTCTCAAAATGCAGTGAGGGAAAAACAGGGGAAAAGGAAAAAAGAGTTGCTGTTCTATCCCAGGTGAGAGAGGTATCAGAGAATTTCAAATTATTTTTACTTTGAGGGAGATAAGAATGCAAATTTTTGAGTGGGACAATACAGATTCTGGTCCAGGACATGAATGTTTCCATCCTGAGCAACCTGGTCTGAAAGTCATCACTTCTCTAAGCAGGACCAGGGCTTGGACCAGATGCTCTGCTGTGATGCCTTCAGCTTCATGTTTCCAAGTGATGTATGGTTCCTCAGCTGACAGAGGTACCAAGAAAGGAAAAGGAAGGTTTTCGGTAGAAGGCACAGATCAAGGAGTCAGGCAGAGACCAGAGATTCCCAGTGACACCTGCAAGGAATTAGTCCTCACACCGAGATGCAGCAGCACATGGCATACACACTACTGATGTTCCTGCAGACTCAATTTACTCCTTGCAGATGCAAAGAAAATCTGCTTACGGCTAAAGAAGCAGAGCTGACAAAGACCCCAAGGAAAAACATAGTTAGAAGCATAAAGACCATCCAAATAAAACCACATAGAGCAGCTGGATACAAGGAAGCAGTGATACAAGGATGTCTGTGTTTATGGAGGAGTCTGAGACCTATCCTGAACTTATCCTAGAACCGGGACTACAAAGAACAAGTTTCCAGGATACACCTGCCTTTGACACTGTTTATGATTTATCAAAAGACTTGTGTAATGCCACACATCAAGTTTCCTAACAATTATTGCAAGTGTACATCAAGTATTTGGCAAAAAAAAGCCAAAAAAAAACAAACAAAAAAACCCCAAACCCACATAAACTAGATCTCTGATTTTCTTAGGATCAGCTTCAAAAATGGTGGGAAATTTCTACAGCAAGACACTGTCAATAGCTCTCGAACTAGCACTGTAATTGGCACACGGGTGAGATTTGCAGCAATCATTTTCAATTGCTTCTCAGTTGTGGTTCACTAACCACTTCTCAGTGAAGATACTGATCCTTTTGTATTTCCCATTTAGAAGTCCCTGGGCAGCATATACACACCATCTAACACTACAGGTTGCAAAACACATCAGCTGTTGCAATACAAAATATGTACCAGTGCTTCTCCTTTGGTAATTGAACAAGATACTAATTTTAAATGCAAGTCTCAGATCTTTGGTGGAGTATTCACAGTCTTCCCGTGGCACTTTAACAGCCTGAGACAAATGTCTGAACTGTAGCTTTAAGATGACTGGATAGAAATAAAACTTATGGTTGAGCTATGAGGCCCACAGATGAAACAGTTAGTGTAACAACACAATCTGCCAAAAAAAATCTGATTAAGCAAGCTACACAATGCACAAGTTGCAGCAGGCCAGTATTAGGGAAGTGCCTTTGAAGATGCTGACATTGCTGACTACTCAGCACTAAGAAGGTAGGACTCTGCCGTCAATCTTTGCTGGGGTAAGCTACATGTATGGACCTGGATCCACACTGGCCAAATTATCACTAGACAGGTAACAGCTGATGGCAACCATCACTGAAGACCTGTCCCCTTTACCTCTTGGGTGGTGCATGGGATGACAACTTCCATGGTGCTGCTATGGGGAGGTGCTGATAGTAGTAGTAATGTTTGTAGTGAGCAATGGGTCAGGTCAGCATGTGCATGAGCTGGAACAGTTTTTGCTTGTACGCAAGTGCTGCTTTGTCGCAAACGTTAGGATAGACCTAACTTGTGTACGACTGAAACAGTAGCTATGGTAAACAGTAACAGTTGGAATATTGCTCTAGGTAATAAAGGATGGGATCACTCAACACTGATTTTGTTGGTCATCATCTGATCCTACCACAGAGGACTTTGCAAACCAGTGTTTCAAGGCTTCAGCTGCCCTGCAAGGCCTCAGGAACCTCTGATCACCTTGAAGACCACAGTTACTTATCCTGCTTATAATCTTGACAATGCTTGTTTACACAGAAAATCCACACAAGCCTCTAGAAAGCAGGAACTTCTTAGCCGCTGCACACAGCTCTGCATCACCATTCACACACGGAAACAATTTGC
This sequence comes from Dendrocincla tyrannina, assembly GCA_035047865.1. Taxonomy (NCBI): domain Eukaryota; kingdom Metazoa; phylum Chordata; class Aves; order Passeriformes; family Dendrocolaptidae; genus Dendrocincla; species Dendrocincla tyrannina. The sequence goes on along the minus strand of JAWWMP010000081.1, from coordinate 89,506,634 downwards.
ACAGTAGTCTTGGTGAAACTATTTCCACAGAAGCTCAGCAGTTTGTGTCTAAACACACCAAACAGGTAAGATATCTTTTTCTTAAATCCACATGGCTTTTTCTAGTATAGCTTTCCAGCAGCAACACAAATCTTACCTAATAGGATAAATTACACATAAATTAAACACAGTATAGATAAGCATATTATTTGCAGTCAGGAAATCAGCTGCATTACTTAGCAGATACGCTTAAACGGATCAGGAACTGTAGTCACATTTGTAGATTGTTGCAATGCAAATATTTAACTGCAGCATGAAAGCACAGCAGGTACTAACCAGTAAGATCCTCTACTAGACTGTGCTATATGCAGAAAAAAGGTATCAAAACTACTAGTTCTTTATAGCACAAATAAAGATTGTGATTGCTTTTGCAACCCTTATTGTGGTAACGTGGTGCAAACTTCAGGTATTAAGACAATAATACCGAAACAAATACCCTGAACATATTCATATATTGAAAGTGAAAAAAATTAAGCCATACATCCTATTGCCCTTTTATAATACAGTATTGCAATAACACTGAAACTAAGAGCATCTTTCCCCAAAAGTTGCACAAAATCTGAGATAACTGAAATACTTCTATTTCCACTAGAAGTATGAAAATTTCTGTTTTGTCAAATACATTCATAATCACCTTCTCAAACATTTTATACTGACTAAACAATAGTGGGTGCCAAACTTCATAAGTTGACAGTCTCAGGGAAAAAAGCATTCCTTGAAGAAATGTCAATAAATATGCAAGACCCGCTTCAGCAGAACCTTTTATTAAGGTATAATGCCTGTAAGGAAGAAAACACGTCCTTTTGACCCAGTAATCTTGCTGTTCCATGAGATGCAAGAGGGTTTATGATATTACTAGTATTAATATTTAACAAGAAGGAATACAAATTCGTATTTAAATTGCTAAGAAGCTACACTGTTTTGGGACTATTTTTGACCTTTTTTGGGGGCCTTGTGCTTTATACCTAGAGGTGGAAAACAAGACATTTTTGAGGAAATCATTTCTGAATATCAGCAACACACTTTATAAAACAGGTATTGAACATATGTTCTGGAAAACATACTGGCTAAAAAAAGTATTCAGATTTTTTTACTTTTAAATGCAAACTTTGCATTCCACTGGCCTACAGCGGAAGGACACATGGATGACTGTTCATGTCTGTAACTGAAGAAATCAAGTAATTTTCAAACTGACCTCAAAAGACAGCTACAAACTCACTGAAGAAAGCATCTTGGAAAAATAATTCGTAAGGAATATTGGTTATGTAAGTACACCTGAAAACAACTCAGGTTGCTGCCTTTACACTGGATAAAATTAGGTGTGTGTATATATAGGTATAGGTATATATATTTCTATTTTTAAATGTTTATATTATGAAAATCTGAAGGTAAAACTAAGTATTATGAAATAAAAAGATTTTGAAAAATAGACTAGAATATTAAAATATTAAATCGTTGAGTGAAACTGCGTAAGTTAACTAGCGTGTTTACAATCTACTCACAATCATTTAATACTACAATTGACAAGATAAACTATAGACAAAAAAAAATGAATGCAGAAAGCTTTATGCACTTACAGAATACATTGCTGGAGGGGAAAAGTCAGGAACTATACAATGCCTTCACAAAGATAAAATTTAGCTCATGTGAGCAAAGGGAAGAAGAGCAGATGACACAAGTATTTTTACTCTTCTGGTCCTCAGAAACACTGGCAAACAAAGCAGGAACATTACAGCTCAGGTTCCTGTAAGTTTCTGAAGATAACACTGGCCGTGTTTTTACTGGGAAGTTTAATTATTACAGAAATGTTAGTATTCTGATCAAATGTTGATCCTCCTGAAGTTAGTCAATGACTTAAGCCACTTCTGCCCACAGCCAATACCAGTCAATTCTGAGGAATAACTACAAATCAGCTGAGATTTACTCGGATTGTTTCTACTTGAAAGCCATTATCATCCTGTCCTGACATTACGCAATGCCACACAAACAGCCTTACACAAAATAAAATGCTGGGACAGAACCTACTCAACTCACCCCACAACAGCAGACCTCTGCCAGCTTTCATATCCCTTTCACAAAGAACAAATAAAAGCACATGCAGTTTCAACTCACCTTCTACTGACAGTGTTGCTGTTCAATTGCCACTCCACACGTCCAATTAAAAAAGCCCAGTGGTTACTGAGGAGATTTAGGTCAACCTTTTATCAACATTTTACTCTTACCAGTTAGTGCTGTTCTTTAATTACTAACTGGACACAAGAGACAGGCCTGCAGGTTTAGTGGTATTTCTTTTTTTATCATACTTTACATATCACTTTCTTGCAGAAGAGTTTAACAGATTAAATCTTAAAACCACAAGAAAAGGAAAATAAAAACAGGTCTGTTGTATTTTAGTTCTTCATGTCTTTATTTTTTAATGCATATAATGAAACAGGCCCTCATTTCCAAAACAAACTACCTGAAGAATACAGAAAATGTATTCTTGGAGCATTATGATTTCTAATTAGTACTACACCTGCAAGGCAGTCAATAAGAACCGCCTTCATTTTCAGTTGCTAAGCTTTCCATTTACATTTTCCTCCTGCTGGGAAATCCTAAAGGCACACAACTAAACTGTTTCGCCTCTAACACAAAATCATTTAACACTCACCAACCAGCTCTTGCCCACATCTAATCCAGATTGACATGCTGAAGTTACTACCTGAAGTCCAAGCCCTACAGGACTCTGCAGCTGACTTTCACTCTCTGAGTACCTCTTTCTTTATGCATGCCACTAATCTGCTGCTACTCTGAGGTTTGCATTAAACTCCTGGACAACAGGAAGCGGACAGGTTTACAGCCTGCTGTAGGATGATACAAATTGAAAGCAATCCCAGGAGACAGCAATGCCAAAGCTGGCAGATGTTGTAAGAATGCCTGAATTTTGGCTTCAGAACCATCAGCCAGGAGCATATCGGTGGTGGTGTTCCCAAAAGCCCTATAATGAAGCACAAAGTTCAGAAAAGAGACAGATAACAGTAAATAGAGAATGGTGGGGAAAAACCAAAAGGGAGCATTATTCACCCTCTCAGTGAGAAGAGTTCAACTCTTAATTGTCACCACTTGATTCCAGGCTGTGCCCAAACATTTTCATAACTTTGACTGCTGCCATCCCTGTTGATTATACAGCATTTTCATTTAGTAATGTAAGCTGCTTTCATTACAGGACTGTAAGACAAAGCTATATTAGTTCAAAACACTAACTAATAATCACTTCTGGGTTACATTTAAGTTTTCAGAGCAACGTTTAAATGGGTAACAAAAACTAATTTTTCTATTATTATTCATACAAGAACCATATCTTAGGGAAATTCAAAATGCTCAAGGGAAGCTACTTTAATAGATTTAAAGAGTACAGTTACTTACTTTCATGAGAACGAAGAAAGATATCTAACTAAACTGAAATACAGAAAATATATACATTAGAAAAGTAAGCTTACTTCTTTAACCTTGACAGACCATTCATGTTTATACTCATTTAGCCAAACAGTGCTATAACTGCACAGAACTAGGAAGAGACCACCATATTAAAAAGTGAAAATGTGATTTTTTTTCCTCCACATATCTTGTCATCTACTCCCATTTTAAATGTCAGGAAGGAATATTTGGTGTAGCTACATGTCTTATTAATACTTTTTTCCCAATGAAAATATTGGAAACAAATGAAAAAAAAAAACCACCACAATTTCTAACTGTATCTTTGAAAATCCAAATTATATTGCTTTGAAACTCCAAATCAGGAAAAAGGACTCACAGCTAATGGTTCCTAAAACTGAACTTTACACAGAAGCAAAAGAGCTGCAGGACTGTTGTGTACAACTGGCAATGACTCGCAGCCACAGAAATCCCTCAAAGGCCTGAAGCACTGAAGAGTCCCAGAAAAATGCGTAACTTAACCTCTCAACAGTTTCTAAACTATTATTAGAAGACATAAGACATTCATTCAAAAACTCCAGTGGAGAGATGAAAATTAAACCTCAGTATCACAAAGTGCAGTCCAATGAACTGCATTTTTTCCATAAAGCTATTAGTAGCAGAATCATGCACCCAAGCACAATTCTAAAGCTTAACTCTCTGGGCACAAACCTATGGATCACTGTCTTTTATAGAAATATTTAAGTCAGGGCTCAAAAAATGATGTGAGGCATGTTTAAAAAACGTTAGAGATAAGACCTGCAATTTATTTTCTTGAACTATTTGTAATTTTCAGGTATTTCTCTTGGTCTAGAGGGAAAAGGTTAATCTACACTGGTTCCCATGCCTTAAACATCCACTTAGAAGCAACACAGTCTATACACGTCTACAAAAGATGTAAACAGACATATGAACAATTCTATTACGTCATGAATGTTGTTCAGAGTGCTCCACATCCTCAGAAATACGTATCTACTTTAAAGCCGGTTTTACAGCTTTAAAGCCATGAATTGTGTTCCCCAGGAAACTAAACTCCGAATCTTTAGATATTTCATGTACCAAACTTTGTCTTTTACACAAGCGGCTAGAATTCCCCTGAAAGAAAAAGACTAATTTTTGCAGCTTTTTAGGAAAACAAAACCCATAACCACATGTTCTGATAACTCTTTCTTTTCCATGTCTACCAATTGCTCTGATTTTTTGGCAACAGTACAAAGATACACTTTCAAGAAGGAATAAAGCACATAAAATACAAACACAATCTTTAAAATTATTAGGACAAATTAAACCGCTGTTGCTGTACATGAAAGCCAGCAACCTCAAGGTTCTCAACTTGTTAAAACGTGATCCTCCAGCAATAAAAAATAAAGTGCAGCTCAGTCTTGTCTTGTCAAGACTGGCAAGGCCAGCAGAGCAGAATAGTTTGCTGCCCCTTTTTCACTAAGTCAAGGAAAAAGACTCACTGTCTATTTTGGCCATTGCTATCACATGTAAAACCCATTAACACAAACATTTATTGTAGACAGTTTAAACTTTGGACCTGAAATATTTTAGAAATTATTTTGATATGTAACAACAGAGAAGAAATTGTGAGTCCTTTCATATAAATAGTTGAGTCTAAATAGAAGGCTTATCAAGAACTGTGTTTTGAGAGGCAGATGGATCATTACAAGAAGTAACATATTAGGCTGTTACTCATTATGATCTTCTACAGTCTTTCCTGTGCCCTTTATTATAGTCTTTACATACAGGGTTGTTGCAGAACAAGAAATTAGATATTTTCCTTTTTAATAACATGTATGTTTTGTACATTCTTGGACTGGTGATGAAAATGCTTATTAAAATGAAACAATAACTTCTATGGCATTCTGTGAAAGGAGTGGCCACGAAATTCAGAATCTCCTTTAAAGCATAATCTTACAGGGAGAAAGAAAGTAGATGTTGTGTTTCCACAAGAAACCATATTTTCTATGTAGCATGAATATTTGCTACCTTGGAATAATCTGAAGGATTGAACATATTAGTGAATAACTGAATTTTCCACACTTGGTGCCTACACACATTCTACTCCTTCAAAAATAACCATTTCTGTTTTGGTAGATTCTAATACATACTGCGTTTATTCTTCAAAACAAAACCAACGCACTTCAAGGGAAATTATCAATTTCAACACTTACGTCTAGCTGCTTAGCTTTCTATTAATTATACAACACAGTTGCAATGTTGATACATTTTTACTTCTCTGCTACCAAGCATAAAGTTCTCAGATCTTTGCCTTATCAAGAAAAGTGTGAACTTTTAAGCAAAGACAACCCTGTACAGCTTTACCTTTCAGGCTGGAACTTGTTTTAAATGTAAGTATGAATTACCAAAATCAACTGCTCAGATGGCAGAATAAGGGCCCCTGTAAACACACATCAACTAGCCCTTCATGATAAAAACACCTAAGAATCAATTTAGATAAAATAGTAGTCAGGTGGCATAATCAAAAAGCAGTGCTGGAGAAATCTGCATTTCATGTATTATTAGGACTTATAGTTGAAATAACACAATCCTGCAGCTCTGGATGCTGGATCCACACTGCTTTAAACCATGCAGCTGAGGGTTAATGAGAACAAAAAAAGGGCAGTAAAAGCAAAAAATAGACAAAATACTACAATCAAAAATACAGCTGGGGTCATACTCCTCACGCAGCCCACACAAAAGAACTCAAAACACACTGGTTTAACTTGCACTCTAAAGACACCATAAGGAAGCAGAAGTGGACAAACCAGTCTCTGATAACACTGTTTTAATTGTACCATTCACATTAGTGCTGCTGCCTATTTGTACTTGCAAACAACAAAATCCTTTTGAAAGTACAGAATCACAGCCACCTTGATTCAGGTCATCCTTGTTTGACACTAAAGATGATGACGATTAGAACTAAACAATGGAGCAACACCCCTAAGGCAGAGCAACAAATGTAGGGATGATTCTATGACAATTAGCGATTCAAGTTAAACTCTTGCCCTCTTCCAGTTTTAGCATGACACGGTCATGTTACGCCCTGCAATCTCCTCCAGAACTAACCCACACATGAATACAGACACAACCACCCCTGTTTATTAACCTTAGATCTAGAGCTTTTAGCAGTAATATCACTAAGACCCTTCTTGTGCCACAGATTTTGCTTTTCCTTCAGCATGATTGAGATGGCGCTTTTCAGATTACCTCCTAATATTTCAGCAGGAGCCTAAGGTTTTGTTTGTGCAACTATCAAGAGAGTTGCAGTACTTTGCCATGTAGCTCTTTGCAGTGTATGAAGTGTTTGCCCATATGGTAAAGCCATTGAGAAACACTACTTCCCAGCTGCATTCTAATTGACAAGTTGGCATTGGGAAAAATCTCCCAATTTAAATGAGGATAAAAAAAAGAAAAAAAAAAAAAAGAACCCTGTCCCAATTAATTCCCTGGGTATCTTCTATTGAAGAGCATTGATTAAAGCAATGCTACCTGAACCTGAAGAGAAAAATTCACCTTTGGGACCCCAGCCGCAGGTACCTTGAAGAATGAGTGGCTAATTACAGGCTGTCTAAGAGCTATTTTCTTTCTACCCTAAACAGCTGCTCAGGACCTGCACATATGCAGTCAATTTATGCCAGATAACTCTGGACAGCAGAAGAGTAAATAATGCAGAGGACAGGACACATGCCACAGATATTTTGAAACGCACAAAAGAAAATCATACAGCTATACTCCATTACTGGTTTACCTCCCTCTACAAATATTAAACCTGCCAGCTTCTAGCTGACTCCCACAAAAATACTGAAGCAAGTATTCCAGACTGGCCCTAAAAATAGTATGAACCCATTAGCATGGTGCAGTGCTTGAACCGGGAACAAGTATCAGACGCCCTGGCTCTGCAATTAACCAGCCTCATGTAGCAAACACAGAGGACTGCTGCGACCAAAACTGTTACCAAAATCCTCAGCGAGATATCACAGTTATGTATTGGCTTGTTTTAAAATAATGTTCAATAGCTATATAATGCTAACTATATGTGCATATTTGCCCCAGTTTAGCAAATTCTGCTGGCCTATGTTGACGGAAAAAAAATACAACAAAAAAACCTCTCCCCCCTGCAATTTTACCTTTTTAACTAAAGCAGTTTTAAATGTCATTCAAAAGTAATTCCTGAGAGGCCCGAACACTCGCTGAGCTCCCTTCACTAATTAACCGATCATTAGTAGGAAAGAACCCCTAACTGTTCACCCCCTGCACCATATAATCTCTTAATTACATTTGTGAAGCAACCAACTTTCCTTTCAATCATTCTGTCCAAAATCCCAAGTGAATTGACTCAACGGGGAGAAGGGAGGGGAAAGAAAAAAAAGAAAAGGACAAAATATACATGTTTATGAAAATTCATAATTTTTATGACTGGCAAAGAATATAGGAGCTAAGCGCTTTCAGCAAGAGTTAGGAAAAGGGATTTCAATAAACTGTAAGAGTCAGACGTGATAGACTGACTAAAGGAACAAAAAGCTCTTCTTGGGATTACAAAAGCAGATACATCAATGAAAAGCTTCCCCTTTGTGAAGACTTTGAGAAAGTTAATTATATCATCACTTCATAATCACGACAGCTATGGGAAACAGCAAAACACTATCACAGCTGTTGTTTTCTTTTTTGAGACCATTGGAACAGGCACCTATTCCTTGCCTTTCAAAATACTTCCTTGCAGAGTTCCTAATGAACAAGTTCTCTCCATGTTTATGTCCAATTGCCACACGAATCCACTTGGAGATAAAATATAAGCTTTACTGCCAGTTATCTTACAACAGAGATTAAACTGTTCTTCTTCTCTCCTTTTTACAAATCTATGAAAATAAAACCCAAAAAGCCTGACAGCCTTACAACTTTTTTTTTTTTTTTGGATGCACCTCAATGAAACACACACAAGAAACATGCAAGAATCACTGATGCCAGACAACAGAAGACACACTGGCTGCAAAAAGTATGCCAAGGAACAAGGTCATTTAATTAACTCTTTCTAGAGCCTTACCTTCTGCTCAGGTTCCTTTTCATGAATACCACTTAGAATACAAAGTTTCAGTCACTAAAGAAATCTAAGCCACAGAGAATTATTTTCCTTTGAAACTCAATGCAGCAAACCATGCAACTGAAATCTCTCTGTGGTTTAACATATCATTGATTTTGGTCCCAAAGTGAAACAGCTGGGAGACTCCAACAGATAAAATGTGGTAATTTCTGTCTTCCAGGAAGCAAGCCATTGGACTTCCACTGTTTCACTTCATTGCTGCTGCTAATGAAATTTTGACATATAGGTCAAAAATGACTGGGGCTCACACTAAATCCCATCTATTATCTACTATGATACTTAACAAAAAAAAAAAAAAAAAAAAAAAAAAAAAAAAAAAAAAAAAAAAAAAAAAAAAAAAAAACCACCTTACAGAACCACTGAATAAAGCAACAAGACCTGAAGGCACTCAAGTCTTAATAACAATTTAGGCCACTCATAGAATGCAGCTCCGAAAGCCAAAAGGGCCCATGAGAGTCTGTTCATCTTCAAGGACAATGTCTTTGGAGCACAAAAACAATTCACTTCACTGTGCAAAAATCTGTACGGCAGAAGACAGAATTTCTGCATGAGTTCAAAAAAAGAAGCACACTGAAGGTAAAGGTAAGCAGATAAACACTTGGCAGGAGTAGAGAAACACTGCTTGAGCAGGCAGCAGTCCAAACTCAGCTGGAGTAGAGAGGGTTCTTAAGAGTAATGCAGAAGGCTTCTATGGGTATGCTGGCAACAAAAGGACGACTAAGAAAATTGTAGGCGTGCTGCTCAGCTAGCAGGGGACATAGTGACAAAGTACATGGAAAAGGCTTAGACACTCAATGCTATCTTTGATTTTCTACCGATGAGGCCTGAGCCTACTAGCAGAGAACTAGGGAAAAGCAGAAGACCAAGTCAGAAAGCTCTTAAGCAAACTTGATGTACACAGAGCCACAGAATCAGACCAAATGTATTTTCTTGGGTTACCAGGAGAATTACGGAGACTAATTTTCTTTCCAGAAGCCACATCTGTCCAGGATATATTTGGAATAAGTAAATCAATCTGACTGTTTTCTGTAGCGAGCCATTTGGCTCCGTAAATGAGAGAATACTGGAAATTGCCTGCCTTGACTTTAGCAAGATTCTAACAACTCAAAGTATGCTTAGACCAAAATCAGTCATACATGAACTAAATAAGTGAACTATCAAGTGAGCGACACAGCAGCTGAACTGCTGAGCTCAAAGGGCTGTAACCAAAGATACCATGTCCAAAAGGCCTCTAATGGAGTTTTTTCAGATCAATAAGGTTTGTCTTTACTCATGACCAGAATGATGAAACAGACTGCTCCCTCAGCTACTTCCCAAGAATATGGAACTGGGTGAAGCAGCTTATAAGCTAGAGGGGTGACCTGATATTCAGGTCCTCACAACTGGCTGGAGAAACGGTCTGACAGAAACCTTAAGTCCGACAAAGGCAGTCCTGCATCTCATGTAGAATAATCTCATACAGGTTGGGAGCCAACCAGATAGAAAAACAGTTTTGCAGAAAAAGTATTGCGGAGCAAGTTGAAGAGGAGTCAGTAGCATGACCCTCAAAGGAAAGACAACTGCACACTGAGCTGTGTTAGTAAAAGCACAGCCAGCAGACCAAGGGAAGAGACTCTTCCCTTTCATTTGCTCCTTGTGTGATTACATGTGAAGGATTCTCTCTGGCTTTTAGACTGTTTGTACAAGACATTAACATATGACAGTGAAGTCCAGCAGATGGCTATGAAGGTGAGCAGTGACTGAAGAACAGGTTATACAAGGAGAGGCTGAGACAGCTGCATTTGTTCAGTCTTAAGAAGAGGAAGTCATTACTGCTGCTACCAGTGACCTCATCAGAGGTTATAGAGAAGGCAGTGCCAGACTCTTCTCAAAGATGCAGTGATAGGACACGAGGCAATGTGCACAACCTGCATCCCCAGACAGATTTTTCAGAGAAAACTTTCAACAAGGTTTTGATCCAACACTAAAACAGCTACTCAGGGAAGTTACAGAACTTCCACCCTTGGATTTTTAAGATGACTGTAAAAAAGCCTGAGCAATCCCATCTAAGTTAGGCTTGCACTGAGCAGGGAATAAGACCCGATGACTTGTACAGGCTTCTTCCCATTTAAATGACCAAACTTCTAGCGCCAATCAAAACCCAGAACTCTACAACTTGATCCTATCAGGTAAATATAGTGAAACCCAATACTCTCCTGCATTAAAACTTTCTTGCTAAAGCCAAACTAACAGGTAAAGAAAAAGAAGGAAGAAAACTAGAACACTTACCATCCTGAAAAAAGATGAATAGGAGATTTACTGTGTTCAGCAGAAACCTTGTGCTGCAGATACAACTGCCAGGAAACCAGTTACTTGCAGAAGGCATGCACAGAGCACCTGCCTTTAGAGGACCATGTATGATGCTCTGTCCTGACTGCTTTCACTATTCCAACCACTACATGGCTTAAGATACAGACCATTGCACTTTGCATTTTGCTTAGTGCAGTGGCAGCCAACAAGATAGCATTTATGTTCTATCAGCTACACAAAAAGCAGATCTTGTGGACCAGATTAAAGGGGTTTGTGGATGCATTTGAAAGAGCTTGGTTCATTCCTAGGAGGAGGCTGCAGGTCACAGGTGTTTTTCCAGAGGACACATTACTGGGACTCTGGACATGTTTTAATGGCATAAATGGCTCTTAGCTTTAATAGTAATCAGTTTTTCAATAGTAGTACATATGAAAATAAGAAAAATTATGGAATTCTTTTGCAATATACTTTGCTGCTTCTTGAAAGACACCTTTTGTAATCACTAGAGCATAATTTAATATGGACACAATCCTACAGCTGGTTTGGAGAAACTGCTCAACCAGCAGTGACAAAACCAAAATTCTGATATAGCGTTTAGTATAGCAATAATTTCATAGAGTAACTCTTAATAATGTAAAAAGAAATACCTCAGAGACAGTAAATTTAAAAATATAGTTAATCAAAATTCTAAAATCTCATTTACGATTTTTTTTAAATTAAACTACAGGAGCAGTTGACATTACTAACAGTTTTGAAAAAGAAAATGGTATATGTTTCTACCAACAACTAGGATGCTTCCAATGAAGGAAACATATCAGGGAGAAAAGAAGGGTAAAGGCAGAATTATCAGAAGGAAATTGGATCTCACTTCCCTTCCTAATTCTCTATAATGCACCTGTCCTCCTCTACTTCTCAGGGGGCATTTTCTCCAATTTGGAAAAAATATTCCTCAGGCTCCGATATCTACACCCTATGTTGCTTCTGCTTACATTCCCAAGTGTTCCTGTGTTTCCTCCTCTAGATCACTAGAGAACTCCCTCTCAAACAGGGAAGGGGGAAACAATGAACAAATTATTGCTAATGCATCCAAACCCACTCCATTATTGAAGTATTTATTCTTGAATGTTATCTCTAGACTCTCCTGAAGAGCTTTTGAAGAAGGGCTGGTATAAAATTTACAGCATAACTGTACACTTGCCTTTTGGATGACATTCCCTCCCCTTAAGCAAAGAAAATATCTGGAAGCTGTACAAGTGAAGCTTACAAAAGAGCCTGCAAGCTAAACAATTGGTCCTCCTGAATAGCATCTTATGATCCTTAAGTCTTTCAAAAGAAATATGTTTGATTAAAACACAAAGGATATGGTAATTCTGCTTTCTTAAGAAAGAAATATGAGGACCGCTCTTTTCCTTAAGAAAGCTGTCCTGCCAAAAAGTCCACAACAAAGCAGCCTACCAAAAAACAAAGCAGGTTATGGAGGAGAACAGTAAGGATACCAAAAGATATCAAAAGGAGTATGTCACCACGGCATTCTTCAGCCACCAGCAACAGTGTCTGACATCTTATTGTCAGTAACTCATTTATACATTTTCAAGCATTGTCCAAGTCTTGTATGAAGAAACAGTTCAGTTTCTTCTCTCTTCCCTCCTGAGCACTTCAAAAAGGAAACTTGCCCATCACATGGAATAGCAAGAAGAATGCAAATTGTCTTCACAAGAATGCAAGATTCCCCCGCTTCCCCTCCCCAACTTAGGGAAAGTTCCTCAGTTAACTACTATCTCACTCTTTAGAGACCATGACAGATGACAACTCAGAAGTCCCATGCTACTCCTGGAGGGAACCCCTCCCACTGTATAAGGCTCAGTAGTCTAAATTTTGCCTGGAACTACAATCTCTGACTAATGCTCAAATTCAGAAGAGAATATTTTGAGAAGGATTCCTAATTATAAAATTTGGGTTTTCATATAAACGTGGAGAGAGGCAGATGCACAGAAATAAATATGATAAATAATAAATATATACTTAAATTGTGCAGACTGTTCAACTTCTCTCTGGGCAATTTATCACACATATAACATTATGTTAAAAGACATAATTCTATTTCATGTTACTTTCACTGCTTGGGCACTTAGTGTCATGTTACCAAGACATGAAAGGCAGTGGCAGTAAAACAAGAAACAGAAATATTACAGTTTTTTTCCAGTTAGACAACTTCCCCCTTCAATCCCCTCACTATCAGTTGGTGGTTTCCTCTAGTCACAGCTATTGCTCAGGAAACACTGTGCATGAGCCTTCCAGGGAAGTAGTGAGCAATACAACAAATGTCTTTCAAACACAGGAAGAAGCAGCATGTGCAACAGTGTCTTGTTCTAGAATTTTCTTTACAGGCAAAGTATACCCAACTGCAAGTACAGGCAAATATACAGATTGATTGGTTAGAGCAAAGGACCACACCTTGCCTTAGGGGAGAACATGATGAGCCACTCTCCCATCAGCATTTATTCCACTGTCTTGATTTCACCTTAAAGGCCTGTCCTACCCAGTATTAAGCAACATACCAACATGGCAGAAACTTCTTAATCTACAAGGGCCCACATGACATTACTATTGCAAACAGCTTGGAAACAGCTGTACAAGACCCTCTACAGCCTGTACTGTGTGCTGCTCGCCCCTCCACTCAGCTCATGAGGCAGTGGTCATTCATGCCAGCCTATACCTCCCATCTCCCCTCCAGTCTCGTTTCAACTTCCAGTAGCCCAGTACAATGCTAGCAACATGAGGCTGAAAAGTTGGAAGGGCAATGGGTTGTGCTGAGACTGGCAGGTATCCCTTTGCACTGCAATCTTCATCCTGTCAACCCAACCTTGAGTGAGACCAGGGAAGAAGAATATTAAGGAGATCCAAGGTTCTCTAAAATTGTAGTGATCTACTACCAAACTTCCTCAGACAAGACAAATTCTTTTGACACTGAGATTGTATCTTTTCTTCTTTTTGCAGCATTTCAAATCCCCCTCTAGAAAAGAAATATGCTTATCCAAAACCGTAAAGAATTTCTGTTGACTTCACTGCTATTACTAAGCAAGACCAGCTTAGTAAGCTGTTTTCACAGCTACACATCATTGTGCATTCTGTTCCAGAAACCACTGATGTAACACTAACAAGCTCACTTATCCACAAAATAGGCCATGCTCAAAGAGGCTGTTAGATGGTATATCCTTTGGATGCAGACCAGAAGGCCAAGATCAGAGCGGCACTTAAGTTGACTTAAGTACCCACGGCAGTTGGTAAAAAGAAAAACAAAGTTACCAGAACTTTAAAGCTAATCTGATACACTTTATCAAAGTCTCTGAATGCCACAAGTAAACAAACACCAACTTCTACAACTTTTTCAGGCATTTAAAAAAACAAAAGGGTCCCTTCCCACTCCCAGTCTGCTCAAGACAACTTTTCCAAAACTCTTACTAAGACTACTAGAAGGAATCATTCCTCAGCTTGCTTCATGTAACTAGGCATCTTACAACACAGGGCTACGGCTGATATAATGCTGAATAGTTATACAGGTAACATTATACATAATTGCATTTTTTAAAAAACAACTCTGATCTGTATTCTTACGGTTTTATGCATGCAGTTCTTTAAAATCACATTAGAAATGGGTTTGAATGACCCATACACAAAGAAACAGCAAATAAAATATGGACAAGTTTCAGGTCACAGCCATTTCCTCTTTTTTCTGTTGGCAAACATAACTCTAAGTGATGCATATTATATTAGCATTGATTAAATGTGCCATGAAGAAAGAAAAATGCTTTCATTAACTTGTGCCTTCTTTTTCAAATTTGTACTTGCCCATTTAAGTGGCACTGTTAAACAGTACACACTCCTTGGTTTTGCTCATTAGTCTCTGTATTTACAACAATGTTGAAAACCAATTAAGCACATAAGCAACAACGTTTTAACACACAGATGTCACTGAAAAGTATTAGGTTCTTCGTTTAGTCTCTCATATAGTGAGCTTACACATTATAAATAGTCATCTATATATAAACATTTCATATGTGTTTTTTTCAAACTCTACCAGTCATATATATTTACTAAGCCTGAAATGATAACAAGTTTGTAACAATCTAACCGGAGCTTATCCAGGTAAAAGTGCACATTTCAAAGGGATAATGAGTACTTGTACTGCTCATTAAGTACTTTTCCTCACATTCCTAACCAATTCACTCATTAGCAGCTCTGTACTCCTCTTTGGACCCCCAAAGCTCTACCTGCCTTTATCTCCCTTTATTCCTTCATTTTCTGGCCAGTTTTCTTCTCCCAAATGCTTAAAATAGATTGGTTAAACACGTTAGTATCTTAAGAGAAAAATCCTATTCAAATTTATTCACAGAAGTCCCCTTTAGTTCCGCAAGTCACTTATGCTATGAAAGGTCCAGAATCTGGCCCAAGACAACTCTGGAAAAGCAAGAATCACTACATTAACCTATTTCAAAAAAAAAAAATAGTTTAACAGAGCCAACTTATCTCCACAGAACACACACATCAGTGATTGCGTTTGTGTATGTGCAAAGCCGGAAGGTGGCTTAGCTCATGCATGTAATGCCAGCCTAAAAAAAAAAAAAAATTAAAAAAAAAATGCTGTAGTGTGACAACTACAGACCACAGAATCAACTCGGCTGGAAAGGACCTCTGAGGCGATCGAGCCCAGCCTCTGACCGACCACCACCACGAGAACCAGACCGTAGCTCGGAGTGCCACGTCCAGCCTTTCTCCAAGCACCTCCAGGGACGGCGACTCCGCCACCTTCGCGGGCAGCCCCTTCCCACGCCTGATCGCCCTTCCTGTGAAGGAACTCCTCCCGGTGTCCCACCCCGCCCTCCCCCGGCCTGGGTGCTGCCTGACCGGGAGGGCAGGCCGGCCACAGCCACAGCCTGCTCTCAGGGGCTCCCTGCCTGCCGGCCCGCACCCGGGGGGGCCGCACCCCCGCGGGGCCGGCCCGAGGCCTCACCGCCCGCCCGGCCCCGGCCCCTCTCCCGGCCCCTCTCCCTCTCCCTGCCCCAGCCCCG
>JAWWMP010000081.1:89453559-89490615 GCA_035047865.1 Dendrocincla tyrannina | reverse complement strand
CCTCTCCCTGCCCCAGCCCCGGCCCCGCCCGTGCGCGCAGCCGATCGGCCTGGCCCACACGCCGCGCTCGGCCGCGGGGCCGCCCCGCTCCGCTCCTGCCCTGCCGCGGGCAGCAGGTGCGGCGGCCGGGCCGAAGCGGGGGCAGAGCGCCGAGCGGGGCGGGCAGGGCAGCGCGGATGCGGCGGGCTTTACCAGGAGCAGCAGGAGGCAGCCAGGGTCGGGCAGGAGCGGGAAGATGGCGGGTCTCATGGTAGATGGGGCGCCCGGCAGGGAGAGCGGAGAAGCGCGGCTCCCGCTCTCCGCGGCGGCGGCTCCGGCGGCGGCTCCGGCACTTCCCCCGTCGCCAGGAAACACCCGGGCGAGTTCCACGGCGGGGCCCCGCGGTCCCGGGGCACGCCGGGAGCCGTAGTCCCGGGGAGGGGAGGGAAGGGCAGGGCGGGCAGCGGGAGGAGGAGGAGGAGGCAGGGAGGGAAGGGGGAGGTGGCGCGGATCCCAGAGCGCACCGGGGCGGCCCGAGGGGCGGTGCCCGGGGCGGTGGCGGCGCGGAGAGCGGGCGGGGTGAGGTGAGTGAGGGGGGATGCGGCGTGGCACGGCACAGGGAAGGCAGGCAGGGCGGGGAGACAGGCATGCGGGTCTCAGCGGCAGGGCGGGCCCTCCCGGCGGTGTCCCGGGCCCCGCGCCCCTCCCGCCCTGCCCGGCGTGCTGCGGCTCCGGGAGGGTCCCCCGGCGTCGCGCCCCGTGCCTTCGGCCACAGGGGCCGGGGGGGCACGGCCGGGGGAACACGGGGCGGGCTGCCCGGTGCGGAGCCTGGGAGGCGGCTTGGTTCGCGTTGGAAGGCTGCGTGTGGGGCGGGGAACTTGAGCCGCGGCGGAGCGGCAGTGTCCGTGTTTATCCTTCGGCACGCTTGCGCTGGCGCTGCCTCAGCTCTGAACGCTGTAACTCGAGAACGCCCGGAATTCGGGGCTTTGTCCCCTTCCACAAAGAACACCCTCGCACAGTGCATGCGTGCTTTGAGACCCTGCGGAGCCGTCTCAGAAAGGTCATGGAAAGCTGCGCTTTGCGTTTGTCACGTTTCCAGCGTGTGCAGGGGTGCGAGGAGGGAATCGGGGCACAACGCCATTCAGGAGAGACTCCTTTGCATCAGCTTCTTCCAGGTCAAGCCCTGCTCTGTTTCAGAGAAAGCCTGACCGGCCCCAACTTTATGTGTGACCCTGAAAAAAATCTTGTGGCCTGTCAGTTTCGTGAGTTGAAAACACACACACACGCATTATATATGTAAACACACAAATCATGTAGTTTTTTTTATAGTCTGAAATTGAAACTTGGCTGTTAGCAGTTCTGCTGTGACTGCCCTAAGAACTTGTGCTCTTCAGTCTGTAGAATGAATGTCTTATCTTATGAATTAACTCACTTTTGAAAGATCTTTAGTATTTTTTCACAGCTTGTTCTTCACTTGGAAACTGTATCGGTAAAATTTGATACAGTGATCGTGTTTAAATTTTAACAGCCTTATCCTTTGGTGAATAAAAAAAAATACATAATTCTGGTTATCTGTGTAATGCAAAGTAAACTTCCTGTGGTTTGGTATGAAATTTCCCATATCTGAAGAGGTCTTGGTGTCTATATGAATGTCCTTTATTTCATGTGACTTGACAAGGCCAATACTTTTCTACGTGTTAGCTTAAAGAGGAAAAGTTAGTTACTTATCCAATTCCAGTAAGATGATGTATGTTACAGATACTGTAAGTTATGTAACTTTTTATAAGCGGATCTTGTACTTATTTCATGATTTTTACTGAATAAATGCCTCATTTTTTGTCAATGAGGACCTTAATGAAACAAGTCTTTGAGATAGCAATTTTTTTGTCATATACATGAGAGAAATCTCTGAGGAACATGACATGTTTTCCTTTTATAGTTTCTCTTAATATTTCAGAAATTCCATGATGCACAACTAGCTCTTTCAGTGGAGTTATGGTGCTGTGCTGGGAATTGCTGTAGAGATAATGGGTTGCTTTTCTCACCTGTACAAATACTGGCACTTTATGCAGATGCATCTGTTGTTTTCATCTGGAATTAATGAACATCTTTCGTTATCAGTTCTCTTCTACATGCAGTCTGTTTATGTAAAAGTTACCGCTGATATAATCCAGATGCTTTTGGTGCTTTACTAAGTTCGTTGGTGTTTTCTGAATTTTACGCTGCTGCCCCTGGATGTTTCGTATTTTAGTTTTTTTAGTTTATTTCAGTTTATTTGTTTGTGGAAAGGTAAAATGTAACAAAAATGGAGGAACTAGTTAGTAAGGTCCCCTGGGAAAATGCTTTTGAAGGTGCTGGGGTCCATCAGTGGTGGTCACTTTTTAAGAACCACTTTAGAGCAGGTCATTCCAAAATGTTGGAAGTCAAGCAGATAAGGCAGAAGGCTGGCTTGGCTAAGCAGGTATCTTTCTGTGAAGCTAAGGCATAAAAAGAAGGTGTATGCCCAGTGGAAGCAAGGTCAGGTGACATGGGAGAAATTCAGAGATGCTCCTTGCCACTATAGGAACAAAATTTATGTGGCCAAAGCTTAACTGGAGTTGAAGCTGGCCAGAAATATGGAGGACAATAAAAAGAATTTTTTAAGTACATGGATGGCAAAAGGCAGCACAGAAGTAAGATCAGACCATTACGGGATAAGGATGGTCACCTTGCAAATAGGGACAGAGACAAGACAAGGGATGTTTAATGCTTCCTTTGGTATTCAGCACCGATGACGGGCTAAACGGCATACTAAGCTAGATTGCCAACTATTCTAAATTGGGAGCAGCTGTTGACTCTCTTAAATGCAGGGAGACCCTGCAGAGAGACCTCAACAAGTTAGGGGACTGGGCAATCATCAGCTGTATGAAGTTCAAGAAGGGGAAGTGCTGGATTCTGTACCTGGGATGGGACAACCTTGGATGTTCATACAGATGTTGGAAGGCAGTGCCACAGAAAGGGACCCGGGGGTCCTGGTGGATGAAAAGTTGAATATGAGTCAGCAGTGCCCTGGCAGCCAGGAGGGCTGTCTCCTGGGGCGAATCAGGCAAAGCATCACCAGCTGGTCAGGGGAGGGGATTGTCCTGCTCTGCTCTCCACTGGGGTGACCTCACCTTGCATATTGTGGGCAGTTTGGGGCACAGCAATGTGGGAAAGACACTAAGCTCTTAGAGAGCATCCAAAGGAGGATAGTGAAGATTGGTGAAGGGCCTTGAGGGGAAGCCCTGTGAGGAATCGCTGAGGTCACTTGGTCTGTTCAGCCTGGAGGAGACTGAGGGGAGACCTCATTGCAATTACAACCTCCTTGTGAGGGGAAGAGCAGGGGCAGGCACTGATCTCGTCTCTGTGGTGACCCAGGACAGGACCCAAGGCAATAGCCTGAAATCGTGTCAGGGGAGGTTTAGGCTGCATATTAGAAGAAGGTTCTTCACCCAGAGGATGGTTGGGCACAGGGACAGGCTCCCCAGGGCAGTGGTCACAGCACCAAGCCTGACAGAGTTCAGAAACCATTTGGACAATACTCTCAGGCTCATGATACAATTCTTGGGGATGCTTCTGTACAGGGCCAGGAGCTGCACTTCAACGATGCCAACTCCCAAGTCAGGATATTCTGTGATTCTATACTGGAGGAGCATATAACAAGTTTATACTTGATAGCAGACTTTATTGGATACTGAATTGAAGCATGCATGGCAATACTCTGAAGAACAGTCTATTGGGTTCGTAGTTAAGCACTACCCATTTGTAGGCTTTTCCAAAGCTTTTAGACTGAAATTTATGTTTAAGATAATGAAACTACAATATATATGTGTGTATCATATTTAATGTAGGCTTTTTTTCATGGTGAATTTTGGCTAGAGGTAGATTTAATCCACAGATAAGAAACATGCTGCTTCTTTTTGCTTTTAACTGAGCAGTTTATTCTCTTTAGCACTGTTTGAGTCATTTAATGTCTCATTGTAAAATTAGTTCTGTTTTACTGTTGTGTGTTTTTTCTAGAACTGAATTCTTACAAAAGATGCTGGTGGTGCAGATCTGACCTATGGTAATACCTTGAAAGAGTATGAATATTTCAGCAAACTGCCTCTTCAGTGGTTCCTCATTAGCATCTGAAGTGCATGCTGCTGCTGTGAATGGAGATAAGAGTACCCTCCAAAAGCTAATAGCAGGTAAATGTTTTCATTGTAGATGTGTTTGGATTACTTTAGAACTGAAGCTTTTTGAGTTTGACTTACAACTCTGATCGTTAAGATATGTTTTAATTTCTTGATTATATGTATTTCTAGAATAAATGTAGTCCTCAAAATATGACTGGTTTTTCTTACTTTGTATAACCTGTTGCCTTTGATTGGTACTTCTGTGTGAATTAAAATAGAAGGTTGGCAAGTGATACAACCAGAAGAGTTATTCAGGGCTCTTCTTTCAAGGAATTTGAAATTTTTGAGCAGTGCTTTGTGCTGAAATATTTTGGCTGGTCATCCTTATTTTTGTAATTGCTTTTGTGGGAAATTTGATAAACTTGTGTTTGTAGATAATTTATTATAGTTAGTGAAGTCTTGTCAATGCATAGCATTTCTGAACAAAATGAGCCAGCCCTATTCATTACTTTGATTCTGATAGACTGACAGTATTTCTCAAGACCAACTAAAGGTAGGGAGATAGTCTAGTCCTACTGAATCTGAAGTAAAAAAAACATCCCATCCATTAAAAATCCCAGGATTTTGCCTTCCCTGTCCAGGAACAGTATGGCATTCCAGGTTCATAGTTTTCAAAAGCAGTATATATGCAGTGTTCCAAAAACAGTCTTGCATTTATTTGAAAGGCTGCCATGTGATAGGTGCAGACTTTAGTTTTTCAGAGTTTCTGATTAAATGCAATTCCACCTGATACGGTAGAAGTTTTATTTGCTCAGCTTTTTTTGGAAAATCCTATTCCTTGAGTTTGGTAAGCACAAAGGACTTAGTCTGTATTTATGCAATTAGCTATCAGTTTTAATGGTTGTAAAGGATATAATGGTAATTGCATTAAATCAGCAGTCAAGTTTCTTTATGTATCTTCTGCTGACCTGTGTTGAAGGCATGATAGTGAGCTGTGTAGGTCTGTTGTCTAAACTGTATAGAAAGCACTAACGTGGCTTTCCTTAACAAGCTCTAATTTTCTCAAATGACAACTAGAAGTGGTTTGACTCAAACACGAGCAAATTTGAGGGATCTGACTTTACAGAAGCTCCACTAGTGGAAACAGATATTTTTGTTGGGCCTTCAACTTGTTTTTGTCATATGATGGCTCAGTATATGCTGTTTGCATTTAATGCTGTCTATTCATCCTTTTGTAGAACAATTTATAAACAGCAGATGAGCAGTTGATATGGAGATGCTTCTAGAAGTCTGGGGGATCCAACTACAAAGTAGCTTTAAATACCTGGGTTTTTAAAAAAGCCTTCTGCCTTCGTGTGGAGGTGGAACAAAATCTGAGCTTTCAAATCTTGGCTAACAATCAGAAGCAACAAAGAGTTTTTGCAAACTTTGGTGTGTTTTTATTAATCTCACAGCCAAAAGATGTATTTTTGAAAACATAAAGCAAAAAGTAAGTGCTTTTTTTTCATTGTTGGTACATCTTGTCAAATATACCACAAAGCAACCATTAGAACCAGGTAAGGAAATCACTTTTCTTTTATGATGATCATGCAGCAACAACAACAAAAAAATGCTGTGTTTTATTTTTACATGGAAGTGGAAACTGCAGAATCCTTGCAGCCTTTGCTATAATAGCAAAATTTGGCTTTTCTGCTTTGCTGTGTTTTGACAGGATATGACACAGACCTTACTTTTGCCAGAACAGGACCAAAAAAAAAGTAAGAAGTATTGCCTAGCACAAGAAGAATGCATCGGAGTAATATTTTTAGCTGTTTACCAGTCACTGTTGGAAGTATAACTTGATGCCAGAAGCAAATTGAGCAATTGGTGCTATTCACTGAATTTTATGAGTGCACTTAACAGCAGCAGCTAGTACAGGACAGTACTTCAGTGTTACGTGTGCTGTATATTCT
The DNA here is from genome assembly GCA_035047865.1 of Dendrocincla tyrannina. Taxonomy (NCBI): domain Eukaryota; kingdom Metazoa; phylum Chordata; class Aves; order Passeriformes; family Dendrocolaptidae; genus Dendrocincla; species Dendrocincla tyrannina. The sequence continues at coordinate 89,484,548 of JAWWMP010000081.1, read as the reverse complement.
GGATTGTTGAACATTTTCCTAACAGAGCCAAGCATTGCATCTTGGTTATTGCAGCAACATGAAGTCTGACTTTCTCCTTCTTTTGAGGAGGGCTTTTTAATCCCTGGATTTGCTATTACTTTCTTCTTTGTGCTTTCCCTCTTCAGTTACTGATACAGGAGGAGCATAGAGGCCAGCTAAACAGTCTCTTAGAGCAGCCCCTCTCACCTCTTCTGCGATTTTTCCTTCTCCCATCTGTAGCTTGATGGACTGTGTGTGACTGTATATGAACATATACATTGTATTTATGTGTAGTCATGAGTATGGATGGATTTTGAAAGGAACAGGTGTTTGAAATAATACAGAGTGTTCTGGATACTGTGTTCCACTTGACATCCTGTGCCAGGAAGAGGCACAGTCAGAATCAAAGGTAAGTAGAAAATTTATTTAGGTAAAGAGGCCTTTGGAACAAAATGTCTTGATATGTTAACCACTGCTGGTGCTAAATTACAGGACTTTCTAAGCAGCCTGTGGGTTCAATGACATAAAGCACAGTACATGCCGAGCATTAATTGTATAACCAGTGTAACAAAAGTGTGCTAATTGTTTGCATTGCGTTGCATGAGTTATCTCATACTGTATCACATTGTTTTAGAATTGTATGTTGTCAGGCTTTGGGGAATGCTCACAGTATTTTTTTCCTGTGTTTTATACAACACCAAACTTGACTTTAATTAACAGTTCTTCAGTGCTAAAACCCATTTGTGTGATTTTAGTCCTAGGAAAAAAGGGAACAAAAGTTAATTTTGTGTTTGGAGGATCATTTTGCATTTAACACTTTTATATAGAGTTTTGGGAAGATGCCCCTAATTGTTTTAATTGTTTATAAGAACACAATTATGTTTATAATAGTCATTACACTGAAGTGTCTATTCAGTCCAGCTCCTCATTCTAAAACCCTAATCAGGCATTGCTGGCATACAAATGCTTCTAAATCTCTGATGTGATGTTTCATTGTAAATGTTAACTAAATTATGAGTTACAAATGTTCAGTTGCATGCTGTTATTTGAGTCTCCTCTCTGCATCTCTCTTCCCTGAAATCAGATATTGCAGAAAGCAAGATACTTGCAAGTGACAAGAGGTGGTTTGTCTTTTAATAATTAGGCAGAATTCACATCCTCCTGCCCTTTCTCTAACATGATTGCTTGCATAGAGTGGGAGAAAGTGATGAAAGGTAGAGATGTGAGAGTTAAATTCTGGATTTGGGCCACTTGATTCCATGGTGTTCGTGACCTCAGTTGGCAACAAGCTTATGGAATGCATATTCTGGTGGGGTGAGGACATTGGTTCTGAAAGGGGAGGCATCAAACAAAATTCCTTTCTTAGTCAGGTATGTGAAGAGAATTTGTTTTTGCCAAAGCATGTTTTATGTACAATAACATGTACCTAAAGTTTCAAAGACTACCTGTGCTTTCTTGTTTGCAGAAAATAATAATCTGTTGCAGCTGTGAAGTCCACAAGATATTGTGGTTAGTGACTTTCATAAGCTTAGTTCTCCTTAGCACCTGATAGTGATATAGTGGCTCCCAGTCCTTGTTCTGTTGCTTAGCCTGAGTGCAGAGACACCTTTCTAGGGAAACGTCCATAGGACTTTAACCATTCTAAGAGCCTTACAGAGTCTTGTAAGCAAAAGGAGTAATAACAAGAAGAAACCTACTGCTAGCTGAAAATAATTTCTTTACTTTAAAAACCAGTGCAGCAGCTTCAGGCAAATTACTGGCAGCAAGTTTTGAAGGTCTTCATCATTTTTCTTTCAGACCATGTGCAGTCATGGAAACTCCTCATCATCAGCTACATCACTTTTTGAACTGTAAATGAAAATAGGTGTTTATTTCTCCACTTAGTTGGGTTGCAGTTGAGCTTTAGGCCAGTTTTGCTTGTCTTGACTTTACCCATTTCTTTCATTTAGTATCTACATTTTTTTTATATCCTCTAACATATAACAGAAAGGGAACTGGAATTTGAGGAAGAGGTACTCTTTTCGCTACCTGCTGATTTAAGGATGAACGTTACCTGAGCATAAGCCACATGCATGTGTCTTATTGGGAGAAATGAATGTTAATGTATTTCTTTTAAAAATATATTCGAGTGTGCAACTCCCATCAGCTTTAACAAATTAAGACCCTGTTGAGGCTATGTTAACACTGAGCAGTGAAATGTGGTTGAGTGATGTCTAAATTACCATGTTGAACTAATACTGGAAGAGCACCTGACTGTACTTAGCTAATTAGAGAAACTGGCTTGTTGGCTGGGAGCAGTGACATGTTAAATTATGCTTTGGAGTTCAGTATCTGTGTGCTGCTTCACAGGGCTGCAGGGTTGATCATAACCAGCTTTGATGTTTCTGTACTGTGATCTTGAATGGAAAAAGCATTTATTCTTAGCTAAAATACTAAGGTGTAAGACAGCTTCACAATGGCTACATACAACTTTCTAAATACTTTAATAGTAGAGGAAATAATTATCTTGAAACTGCATCTCATTTGCAATTAAATTTTAATACTGTAAAATGAAGGTCTAGCAAATGTTTTTACAAGGTAGGGAAAATAAAGGATTTTGGATTCCTCTGTTTAATTTAATGTTGCATTTGGAATTATTTCCTAATGAACATGGAATTAACTGTCAACTAGAATGAAAACAGTTCCTATGAAAAACCTAAAAATGAGTGTGAAGAGTAAAATCCTTGCTTGCAGTGTGAAGTGAATGCAAAACCTTTTATTAACAAAAGGAAAGGTCTAGGGAGGTCAAAAGGAAGTTAGCAGTCTAAACAGCAGTGTGAAGGTGGATACTAAAAAGCAAGAAGGTGTTCAAAAAACAGCCTGTGTCTCCTGTGTCTGAGGAATGTAGATGCAGGTCAGTAAGACTTCATTCTGGGTTTTTAGGGTTTTTTTAAAGTAATTTGCTAGAGGTATAAAAGTTAGTTATAAAACTAGTAAAACTAGTGGATTGTCAAGGTGAAGTGACAGTCACAGAAGATAAGGCCATGGGTGAAGAACAAAAAGGATTTTTCCATATCTACATCACAGAAGAGTTCATAACTGTTCTTAAACTGCTTTTTGCAGAGCAAAAAACTCTTCTCAATGCAAAACAATTTCAAGGCAAGAGAAAATGTTACAGAGTGAATTGTGATTGACATGGTATTCACTCTAGTTTTAAAAGAAGTAAGAAACGGAGTGAGTAAATGATAGCTCCAGCAGGTAGTATCTACTTAACAGTGTTTTTTATCAGAAGCTTTATTGGTAGGGAATGAATTTTAATTCATGACATTTCTTGAGATTCCTATTTAATCTGCTTGATTCTTTTGCTGGGTGAATCAATCAAAATTATAATTCAGAATACAATTACTGGATATGTGGGTAAGCATAGTATGCTGGGGAAGAGCAAAGACTGTTTGTAAGGAAGAAGCATTCCTTTGCTGGAGTGCTTATGAAGCATCAACAGTCATGCAGAAAAAGGAATAATTAAAAAGCAGAACTAACTTACCTGTAAAATTCAATGTTCCTTGAGTAATTGTAGACAACATTGCTACATGGGAGATCTGAAGAGTTGGGATGCATAGGGTAAATGATATACACGAAGTTAAAGGTGCTTGTTTTTATGTAGTGACTTGATAGAAATAGGAAACTTTATAACAAAACTGGCTCATTTGAATTTTTTTTGTCTGTGAATAAGAATAGCATTTTGAATTTTTTTTTAATAGGATGTCAGACTTCTTATTCATCTTAATTACTACCTTACTAACCTTATCAATTCAAGAAAGCTTGCGAAGCATTTAAGTAGTTTCCATATTGTAATGCACCATGAAGTAAATAATGGTATTGAGGTAATATTGACGTTTGTGCTTTTAAAATAAACGTTGCTGTGAGTAGACTTCAAAGCTTGTTTTGGTTGCAGTGTTTACAGATTTCAGAAGGACTGTTCGGTGTGTATGTGCCGTTGATACTTTTTAAACTAATCTTTGTGGCCAAGATCTCTGTAATTATTTAAAAATTATTTATAATTATGCCACTGTAGAATGCTACTAGTAGTAGGCGTATTTATGGCACTTATGTTTTCTGAATGTACTTTTTTTCTGTAATTACATTTTGAAATGTTCTGTAAATGTCATAACTTTGAGTTTATCAGGTACTCCATTGTTTTGTTCACCCTGGTCATACTGTAATAAGATACCTCCTGATCATATTATAATAAGCTACCTTTTTAATAAAAAAGTACTACTGCTAGTTAGATGCTAATAGACTTAACTGTTTTAAGTGATCTTTTGGTTTGGTTTTGGTTTTTAGGAAACTCTGAGCTGAAAGATAAAGAGGACCAGTTTGGAAGGACTCCACTTATGTACTGTGTGCTGGCTGACAGGCTGGACTGTGCAGAGGCACTGCTGAAGGCTGGAGCTGATGTTAATAGAGCTGATCGTAGCCGGAGAACTGCTCTCCATCTTGCTGCACAAAAGGTAATTTCCTCAAAAGTGCTCAGACATTGTATAACCTTACAGCTTTCATGACAGCTATGAGGTGGGTTGACCCTGGCTGGACAGGGGAGAGAAAATATAACAAAAGACTCGTTGGGCTGAAGTAAGGGCAGGGAGAGATCCTTCACCAGTTACTGTCTTGGGCAAAACAAACTTGAGAAAAATTGATTTAATTTATTACCAATCAAATCAGAGTAGTGCAATGAGAAGTAAAAGTTAATCTTAAAAACAACTTCCCACACCCCTCTCTTCTTTCTGGGCTTAACTTTGCTCCCGAATTCTCTACCTCAACCTGCAACCAGTGGTGCAGGAGGACCAGGAATAGGGCTTGTAGGCAGTTCATCATATGTTGCAAATCTCTGGAGGGTTATTTTATATTTTTTAATGGTCTTACTCAGTGTATTTGTAGATGTCTGCAGAGACAGCATAAGGCATTGTGTCTTAAGAATTCATGCTTTCTAGGAAAAATAGTCCTTGTCTATTTTGGGATAGCCAGTTCTAAGTGAAGACTAAATTTTACACACTCTCATAGTCCTTAGGATGTTACCATTAATTTCAGTGGGTGTAAGGCCAAACACTGTTAATTATTAGTTTTGTGTTTGAGAATTTGTATATTCTTGAGATACAGACATGTCATATCTCGGGATATGGAATACCAAATCATTTTCAGGTCCAAGAAGGAGATACATTGCTATCTGATTTTATTTCTACAAGCTCAGTCTGTAACACTGTTCAGTTACATAGTTCCAGTGAAGAAATGCTCAAGGAAGTATTCAACAATAAAATAAAAGGTTATTTAAAGTGTAGCTTCAGAGCTGCAAGAAATTTTGGGTTTGTGGGGGGGGGGGGGGAAGTGTCCGTAGTCATAGGAGAATGAGCAGATTGCTGATGGGAGAAGATAAAACAAAAAAAGGGAGGGTGAGTTTGGCTAGCTGACCAAGACATTTGAGGTCATAAACTGTGAAAGAGACTCCACAGAGAAGGTTAAAAATTCAAACTGAAAAGAACAGGCTTTTATTTACTCTTTTACTTTTTATAGTATGTTTGAAACTGTAACTGCTCAAAAATTCAAGTTGTTTTGGCTGTGTAACCTGTGTCATTTGGTACTAGTTAGAGTGCCTGCCATGATTTTCGTAGCAAACCTTTTCAATTTGTAATATCTTGTCACCTGTTCATAATCATATGGGAGCAACTAAATAGAATATCATCTTCACTTGGGAAGATGATAATAAGGTGATGTGCTTCAGGTACACTTGCACAGGAGTCCATAGGGACTGTGTGGTCTGTTTTACTGCACCCATCTTTGGGAAATGGAGACTTCATCTACTATTTTAAATTTACAAATTCCTTAGGTAAAAATGTTAAAATACTAATGTTAAAAACTAGTGTGAATGCATTCTTGAAACATGTATAGTAATGCACAACATAACTTTATTGACATCATCATTAGCTGCAGTAGGTTGTAGTTGACTTGAAATAGGCAAATTCATCTGCTTGGTTACATACACTACACCCTGATGAAATATTTTGGTTGTTATCATAACGTTGTTTCCAGTGTACCAGGGTTAACTTTGTGTTTCTAAGTGACCAACTTACTGTGAATGTTGTTGTTTCAAAGCTAGGTATTTCATAAACATGGAAATTTCAGAGACTTTAAAAATTGCTGTAGCATACTATGCTTGCCTGGTGTTCATACAGGCTTTTTGATTTTATGATGTGATAGACACATGAGCATTTTAATCATATTAAAAACTTAATCTTTAAAATTACATTTTCCCCACATTTTTAAAATACATGTTAGCATAATAAAACAATATAAATTCCTTTTAAAATCTGACTGTTAATGTTGTGGATATTTGTACTGCAGCAGTTCAAGGCAAGAGATATTTTGCCTTTAGCATAAAATCCATTGACTTCATGTTCTCTCCATTTCCTTTATGCCTTGCTGCAATCCTGAAAGTGCAGTTTGTAGCATGGGATACTTGGCCTATCTTAGGTGTGTTTGCAGTTGACAGTGCAATGTCAGATGAAAAAGCAGGTACATGCTGTTTTAGCAGTAGGCTTTCCATAGTCACATGTTTCCTGTGTAGTGTACTAGATAGATGCGATTCACCCCACAGCCTGGTAAGCGCTTGTAGCATTGGAGTGCTGGGGGGCAAAAAGCAGTCAGGAGACAGCCCTTGCAGCAGCTTTTCATTTGCCTCACTTAGCTGTCCTGTAAAATTGTCTTCTGAGTCTTCTGAGCAGATACTTGCTATTGATGTCAGCCTATGAAGTTGACATTTCACATGTGTAAATTTTGTCTTCAGTCTTTCTGTTTTAACATTTTAAGGTCTGCATTTCTGTCACAAATGACTTCTGAAAGATAGATAAAATTAAATTTCCAAACAACTTTGTTTCATGGAGTTTCAGCTGTTTAAATAGCATTTTATGCTCTCGTATTCCCAACTGATACCTTCAGTTTATATAAATTATTTTCCTCCCACAATAAAAGAAAAATTCCTCAGTAACCAATATCGACAGTTGACTTTCAGATAGAAAAAGAAACATGCTGAGAACACCCTTTTCCAAAGTTGTTTAAGTGTTGGTTAATAAAGAATCTACATTTTTGCCAGGGCCAATGTATAGATTTTGTTGTCTTCAAGCTTGTTGGTCAGTTACTGTCCTTTGCTTCATCAAAACAGATTCACATGACTTTATAATAAATGTCCATTAATTTGTAGTCACAAACGTAAGTTGTTAAGAAGGACAGTACTTGGAGATTCAGATTCCTAAATTGCATTTCCATTGCATCATAAATTTCCTTTTCTTTGGAGAGAGAAGTTAAGATTTACAGACCTTTACATACAACCAGTGAAGATGCAGGAAAGAGATGATGTTCCTTTTCGCACAGATGCTGTTGAATAAAGCAGATGGGGGTAAAATGAAGGAAGGTTTCCTGAGTCAGAAATTTCCTCTCTTGGTACTAGGGTTACTTTTGCCTTTTTTTGCTGTCTCTTGGGAGAGCTTTTGGAACACCTTACTCATCAGATTGCAGCAGACATCCTGAGGGGTGGAGTTTGTTGCTGGAATATTTGAGACTTTAGATCATCATTCTACAGGCTCCTTTTACGTGTCCCTTTGCGCTTGTTCCTCTGAAACAGTCTTGCAATGGGTTTGACAAAAAATGGTCTCTGCTGTCTTTGGGAGCCACAGAACTGTCTTGGAGACAAAGAGTTTGTGAGAAGATGCTCTTCTAAGGCCAAACAGAAACAATGATTTAGCCATCTTGCGCTGAAGGAAGCTGGATGTCTTCATTCCTGTGTTTGGATTCAAGATGGTGTCTCTCCCTTAAGTAATCCTGGTTATCATAAGAAAAATTGGTTTCATTCTCTGCAGGGCGAGATGAAATGGTTTCTGTTTTTCTGTCTGGAGACTTCACTGTAAGAGAACTGTCAGTTCTTGTTATCAAGTCCTAGTAAAATAGCTTGTGGGTTTTTTAAATCCCTGTAATAGAACAAACATTCAGAAATGTGACATTGACCTGAATTCCATCATAAATCATCACTATTAAGTAAAATGAATTAGAACTCCAATTTCCTTTCTTCTCTAGGATGGATTTCTGGTTGGATAGGACTTAACTATAACATCATTCCATTAACATTTATGTAACTACCTTCTGACTACACCTCTGTGAATTACAAACCTTGGTGAGTGTGTGTACACATACATGTATGTACATACCAGCTCTCCATTCTATTTTACTTTTAACTTCCACCTCACTGCAAGTTTTATACACACAGCTATTGTCTGCAGAATAGCAGGCAGCTTTTGCTTCTATCTTGTTTGTTTCTGTTTGCCTGAGGAGTTTGTGGTGTAAAAGCATTTCTTCCAGTCCTTCAGAATACTAACAATCATATCCAGTGTTCAAGATGCAAATTCTTATTTTTTGATGATACAGAGGCCTTCCTAAATTGTAGGTAAAGATTTCAGCACTACCCATGTGGTCGTACAACACATCTGATATCGTAATCCCACAGTAGTTCCTTAATCATTTTTTTCTAATAGCCGCTCTCTTTTTTTAAGTAGTGACTTTGTTACCTCAAGTTGTTAAGTTGTTGTTACTTAAGTTGGTACTTTGTGTAGTTGATCTCCTTCTGGGTATTCTTGTATTCTCTACGAAAAATATTTCTGATAGCATGGCTAGGCAGACTGACCCATGCCATTAATGTTCTTTCAGTTCCAAGGGTTTCAATGCAAATAAGGAGTTAAGGAGCACTGAGGATTTCAGTGTCCCACTCTAGTGCAGTTTTAATAACTATCCTATTTACCAGTTAGTGAGGAAACTTAAGTCAAGGCAAGACAAAATTGCGGTGTCATCCTTGTCTTGCCATGCTTTGTTCAGATGGCTTTTGTCACTGGAGCATGTCTGCAAAGCAGTAGTTACCTGAAAAGCTGTGGCAGGTTCTCATCTGTGTCTGTTCTCATCTCAACAAAAGGTTCTTATAATCTCTGTCTCAGGCTTCAGTGATGACATTCTGGACTCTTTACAAATAATAAAGCTTAGAATATTCCCTTATTTATTGGTCCATTTGAACCTTTGTAAGCCTAAGCGTTCTCACACCTTTCTTTGAAATTAATAAAGTGCAGTCAGAAATTTCTGCTTGAAATAGCACTGCTTTTGGAAAAAAAGTCTGCAGTTATATGTGGTGATATTAATGAGATAACTTTCAATGGCTGGTTGCTTAATGCTAATAATTATGTTCTTAATGATAAGTCTTCTGTTTAGTGATAGACATCCTTTGTATTGCAGCTTTTAAGCTTTACATATTTGTTGGTGTTAAAAAGATTTTAAGCATGACTAAAGAGCTAGGAAGTGGAACTGTTTGCTTAAGTGTAACAAATATATCTTGAGAGAAAATACTCAACATATAGCACAATGCAATGTGAGAATGATGGGCTAAGAATAATCTTATGTAACTAAAAATTTACATTACAGACATCTACACGTAAGCTAGTCATGTAGATAACAAAATTAATGCAATTGAGAGTGCAGTCCGTTCACCCTAGAGCTGAGTACCTTAGAACACACTGACTAGCTCGTTCTTCCTTTTACACATCTGATTGATGTAGGTTTTCATGTTGTCAGTGTCGAAATTGTGACAAATTAATCTCACATGAGGCATACATATTTTTAGGAACTCATCATTTTCAAATTGTCCCTGACATGATCTTTCATATTATGTCTTTTTTTAATCAGCCTTATGATGGAGATGCTTCAGTCTTTGTAGGCAGGAGGCCTTGTAAATTAAGGTACTTGGCTTTTCTATTTGGATTTTCTTCTGTTTCACTCTCTTTTCAAGTGGACAGGTCTCCCAAGCAATTTTGAAAGGGTGCACACCCTTTTAAAAAAAAAAGTCAGTAACTTAAGAAAATTCAAATTAAAAAGCAGTCAAACTAAAAAGACCTCAAAACCCCAAACCCACCAGAAAATCATACAAATTATTGCAGGATTTCCCTGTGAAGATTGCCATGGGAGTTTCAGAGGATGATTGTGACTTCCTGAACACAGGTGTAATTTACTGGGAGCTGAAACAGTGACTGATTGCAACAGAAGTACGGTCATTAATATAATTTGCTGGTGTTTTCACATTGAGGAATTGCAGTGCTATGTGGACACAGGTTGTTTAAGCTGGTAGAACTTAGATTATTGTGAAATAAACATTCTGTGGAGACAGATATGAGTACTGGGATTACAGTTTAACAACAGGCATTCATTTCCACTTGTAAGCATTCTGGTAGCCATTTACTTCTAATGTTAAATTGCAACTTGCTCAAACACCCACACGTGATACTTGTGAACGGTAATGTTTCTACATACCCAAATTACCTCTATATGTTTTGCCATTTATCTTTCATTAAGTAATTCCAGTTTAATTTAAGGAAATAAAAAAGCAGGCCTGCTTCTTTCAGAATTTCTCACAGGGATTGCTCACTTATTAGCAATCTGTTTATTTTGGGGAATAATCTACCTGAATCTCTCTGAATACCTGAAGTACAGCCTTTTTTGTTAATAGGGATAGAAGTAAAAAATCAGGGTTGGTTTTTTTGTTGAATTCTAATAATAAGCACTTAAAATAATCTATCAGGATCTTTAACTGTCAGGAAGTTATTAATGTTGGCTTCAGGAAGATTAATACAAACCCAGTGGGAAAATGTGACTTTAAAGGCATTAAATATTGCATAGCATATATTATTTGCTGACATGGTTGTTGATGAATAACAGTACATCCAGGTTGCAGTTAGGAATTCTGTGTAAAGTATATTTTAAATTATCTTCAATTTTTATTAAACTAGAAAAATTCGTTGTTCCTGTATACTCACCAGTAACCATGAAAGTAAAGATGGAAGTGAAAAAAAGCCTGTGGCAAACATAAGACATGGTAGAAGATTAGAAACAGAAAGTAGTCTTTAGTGAATTTATTTTATGCAAGTTTATTCCCAAGTCTTATCTAATGAGTACAGTCAGGACAGTCGGAGAGCCCCAAAACAAGAATGTTATTTCCTCTTTCTTGAGCAAGGAAAAATGTTTGTATTAAAACCTCCTGAATTAACTTGCCTGGGAGCAAGCTTATGCATTTTTCCCTCGCTGCCTTTTTGAAGATGAATTTCCTGGAGCTGTAGTCTCTCAAATCTTTCATAAGGTTTATTTTATCTGCATAAAAGAGAACAAGTGCTTCTAACTTTTTTTCCCAATCTATCTAGTGAAAATAAATAATCAGGGTGCCTTTCAGAGACAAGGGGGGCCACTTCTTTTTTTCCTCAGGCTGGTAACCTTTTGTGATGTTCTGCCTTAAGTGAGTGCTCATAACCAGTAATATTAATCCTATGCATGTAGGTTCATGAAATGTGAATGAGCTTTACATTCATTCTGTGACTTTCACGTGAACATAAAATTTGATTAAATATGAAAAATCTGAACAAACCAAGGTGTGGAACAGGAATGTTTCCCAACCAGCCAGAAGAGGTGCTTTTTTTACATGTGGGAATATAGTTTTCTCTGTGTTTAAATATGCCACAGACAATAACCATGATACAAATGTCTTCTTAGCTTTCCTGAACAAGGACTTCTTTCTAGTGAATGCAGCCTGAGGTTGCTCAAGGGCAGAAGGCACAGTTCCTTGCAAGTGATTTGTATGTGATATATTAAAGATAAGCTTATCTAGCTACCAAAGGGTTGTCCCATCCATGGCTTTCTCCTGACCCCTTTTCACAACTGGGGAATTGCTCACTGAGTTGTCAGTGAGTTGACAGAGAACGAACTCTGCAAAAAACAATTAATTTTCTGTCTGTTTAGCACAAGTCCTCATGCTCCCATGTGTTTTTCACTATTGTTTGTCTTGATACTACCATTGGTCTGTGCTGTAAGTCCTTTCGAAATTATTGAAAAATAACTACAGAAAAAGTTTAAGATAAAGTTCACATTGTTACAGAGAACTGATTCACAGTATCGTCCCTTAGAAAGTTGTGTTGTCCCTGCTGAGAAAGAATAATAAAACATAATTTGCAAGGCTGGAATTTCCTAGATGAACACTGACATAATGAAAAATGTTCTCAAAACCTTAGGTAAGACTGTATCAGCGTCCTATTTGGGTTCAGGAAGAAAGGGAACTCTTTTGAAGTTGTAGGAGTTTTTTGGTTTGGTTTTTTTTTCCTGTGTGTGATAAACAGCATCTGTGACTCTTTCAGGATCTCTTATGTCTTTGCTAATTCTGCTTTTTAACTGTTCTTTAGATTTCATTAATACTTCCATTTGCCTCTCCATTAACCTGTCTCAATTCAGAGCAAAATATTAAATTATGAAAATGTGATCTTGAGATCAAAGTATTGATCTCCTCTTACAAAACTCAGCATTCCAGTTTAGCTCCAAAGCATCATAAATTTTACTATTTCTCCACTGAAACGTTCAGAGTGGCTTGGAACATAATTGTACACCAGAAATACTATATGATAGAAGCATTTTGTGGACACCAGTGTTAGGTAAGTTCTTTTGAAGGTAGCTAAGGAGGGAATGTGTTGGTCTGAGAAGGTTTTGGGAAGTCAGGCAACACTAGTTATTATGAGAATGATCAAAACACTGTCTTGTGTATTCTTCAACTGCAGAAATTCTGTATCTTGATTCATTAGTGCATCACAGATGTGGAGAGGGAAGGCTTTCCAAGTCACTTACACTAAACGTTACAGAGCAGCAGCATTGAAACAGAAAGCTTGGCAACATTTTTGTTGGCACAGAGGGCTTAATTTGGGTGCTACTTTGCAAGACCAATGTGTGATTCTCATATTTCATCTTGCACACTTAGTCATGCCTTTTAACAAGGCAAGGACATGCATATTAAGTCCCTATAATCATATGGTATCCAACAATTATCTGTCTCTACTGTCAAACTGTGGGTTAAAATTCTGGAGAAGATAAAACTGTGGAAATGCTGTTCTACATGTCAGGTTTCAGTTGCACAGCAGACACTAAGGCATCTGAGTCTGATTTCTAACTGGTTTTATGTTAGCAAGAAATCACATTTTAAGGCAAGGTTATGCAAAAGTTTATATGCCAAAGTAGTTCTTCTGACTTCAAATTCAGAATTTTAGAATAGCTAAAGATCAAACCCTGTCTCTATACAGACTTCACTGATAAATATGGTATGAATGTCTATAGCCTATAGCACTAGTAGAATTGACTTTTAAATTATTTTAGTAACTGTTGGTTACTGAACTAACTTACTCTAGTAAAACACTTTGTAAAATATTGCTTGCAATTTATGGCTACCTCCCTACCTACATCTACTTTCCAGCAGACATTTGGCACGGCTAACCGACAAACATAGCATCTGGTATTGTCTTTGGGTAGGATTGGACTCTGAAAGAAAATAAATAAAGCTGGCGGAGGCATTAAAATGAATTATTCTGTAAGTATCTGATAAGTTTGCCTTATAGCCTGCTGTAGACAGAATGCCTCTATCTAGTTCCACTGGCAATAACAAAATACCATTTTCCCCCATTTAGAATAGTAGAAGCAAAAGCTGAAGGTGTTTGGGGGGTGTTTAAAGAGAAGGATTGCTGCAGGAGCACTTGTGGAGTACTTAGGCAAATACTGCATAGCAGAGAATATTTGCGTGGAAAGGGATGGACTGAGTGTAGTGCCTTCCCTTTGACATGCAAAGGAATCATTGATCTCCACTTGCCTGAGGCAGTTGATGACTGGCAGCCATCATAGTAGCATCCATATTTTGGAGGATTTTAATAGTGAGGTCTGCAAGCCTAATTTAAAAGTAGAACAAAGAATAAATTCAGTTAAGGTTTTTGTGAAGATGAATGGATTAGTTCTTGCTTTGTTTAAGGGATGTTCAAATATGATTCTCAGGGAGGCATATATGGAACACAACTTGAAAAATATAGTGGTATATCATTTCCAATTCTGACCTGTAACCACGGAAAAGATTCTCGCTTATCAAGAATAGTGATCATAAACCAAATATTATTTTTAAGTCTTGAAACAGAAAACAGGAATAATAATGGGATAGGCAACTCATTAGGTTAAGTCTAAAACTTAAAGATGTTTACAGATTTTGCTGTTATGATTAGATGTTAAGAACAGTAATTTTTCTTCACTGTTTGGCACCAGGTAGAGCTCTAGCATAACATTGTTGGTTGTTGGGGTTTTTTTTAAATAAAAGCTCGTCAGGTAAAAAAAGGAGGAAAAAAGGACAAATGAGAATAAAGAACTCAGCAAAACCAACTAGGAAGAATGATTATATCACAGAATTATATATCACAGAACCTTCTGAGTTGGAAGGGACCTACAGGGATCATCGAGTCCATGTCTTAAATGAATGGCCTGTAGAGGGATCAAACCCACAACCTAGGTGTTATTAGCACCATGCTCTGACCGACTTAGCTAATCTCAGGGTCATTCCGTAGTAGTAAGTATAACCTGAGATAAGTAAGAAGTTTGTAATATAAACAATAAAGCAGGTTTTGATTCTGGAAAACCTAAACAGCTCCCAGGAATAGTGTGGACTCGCTGTCAGCAGTCATCAGTGTAGGCATAAATGCCTGTACATGAGTAAGAGTTTTGTTCAGCGCTCCCTGGTGTGAAGGGTGGGGCCAGGCCAGGTGCACCTCTGTGATCTCCTTCAGCACAGGTGCTTCTGTGAGGCTTGGCGTTAGGAATTCTGAACTGGTCTCCTTTTGGAAGGAATGGAAGGTTATTAAAAATGTGGGTTTATCACTCTAAATAAAAATACTAAATTATACTCTATGTTATTGGAAAATTACAATATTTGTCTCCTCTGCAGTGAATTACTGTATTTGGAGTACATTTTAGAGCAGAATAGTAATAACTGAAATTTATTCATAGAAATGTTATGTACTTTTTCAACTTTTATTTACCAGTTTTTGAATTTTGTGAGACCCAACTTACATAAATGTCCTGTAGGTTCAGTTTTATTTCAGGCAGTAGTTGTCTAAAGGGATCTGTTTGACAAACTGCTCATTTAAATATCTGTATTTTGTTATCATACTGTACTGGAATGCTCATCTTTAAAGGGTTTGATCATCTGTGTCAGGTTGAAACAAGACTGTCTTGTAAGCCGAAGGATTTAAAACAATCTGAGGACAAATACTGTGCAATTTGAATGAAATTTTTTTACTAAGTAAATCTTTTTACAGTGTTAAGATTTTTAAAAATAATATTATGTTGCACTTCCATGTAGTTTCCTTTATCTGTGTGTTGTACAGGAACATTTTCCTCACTTAAAGTGTAGATTTTTCCGAAGTAGAATAGCAGACCTTCATGTTTTATGTCTTTAACTAAGACAGCTTAATTCAAGTTTAAATTAAGTTTTCATGTACTTTGATTTTATAGTGGTATTAGTTAGTAAGTAATTTCAGAAGCATAGGAATTTCTTGCTGGAAAATATATTAATTTTGTCATAATTGAGAAATCAGCTAATTATTTACAGGGCAGTACTAATTGCTTTATAACTGTTTAAATAATTTGTGGGTTTTTACTCACATTATTCTTTTGATTGCCTAATCTTAACAATGTTCCTGTGGTTGTGGTGTTTTATTTTGGATATTTTTTTTAGTGTTCTGTCGTTTGCTGTAACAAACAGCCTCAATTTAGGGACTGTGCCTCTGATTTTGCTGTTTCTGGTTTTGGATAGTACTACTCGAAAAATAATAAATGTTGTTCCTGCTTTTCACTCTGCTTCAGAGCAATGTGACTTGTAAGGTCCTGTGTTACTAGATCCTGCATATTGTCCTAGAATCAGAGTTCTTTTTGCTTGAGAAATAATTGAAGCAGATTTATAGTGACAAATTCAAATTACATAGTCCTTGTTTATATCAATCTGCTAAAAAGAAGAAAAAAATTGTACATATTAAATGGAATAACAACATTAACATCTCTGTGTCGTAGCTTGGTATTGGGATTCCTTTTTCAGTGATGCAAATCCTTGCCTCAGGTTTCCCAGCTCAAGCTTGGTTTTCTGGGGTTAATTTTCCCGGAGTTTCTGCCTGGGCTTGAGAAGAGCTCTGTACAAAGGGAGTCAGTACAGCCTAGTGGAGAGCAGAGTCATGAGCATTTGCATCTCTGGAATGTTTTTATTGACAAACGGTAGTCTGCTATTGACATTCGTGTCCCTTGATGATACTTCTATCCTAGCTTATCTTTGCTGGTCAAATGCCTTAATTGTTCTGGCCTTTAATTCAGTCAAAGTTGGTGCACGAGTGGAAGAGAAAAGAGAAGGAACAGGTCTAACAGAGCATCAAGCTTGAGCTGTGAAGCTGCTGGCAACGATCAACCTGTCATAATGTTATGATTTGTTCATTTTTATACCATTTATTAGCCTTTACTTGTTGTGCCATTTGGCCTCCAGGGCAGATAAAGTGCTGTCTAATTTGGTAGGTTTGCTTCTGTCAGAGTGGCCTCGACAGAGAAGGTGTTAGCTGTAGTGACAAATAATCAATAGCTGTCGTTGTCATGAGGAACGTGAGTAGTTGGGCCTTTCATCTGGAGGATTAGAGGTCTAATTGGATTGAGAATAGGGAGGGTGAGCTGTTGGGTAACCCTGTCAGCTATGTTAAGCTGTCAAATGTCAGCCTTCCTGAAAGGAAGAAGGAATGGTTAGCTTTCAGAAACAAGGAAGAAGACATATGAAAGCTTTTTAAAAAGTAATAGGAAAGCAGAATAGGCCAATGTACGCTTTAACCCTTTCTTGTTTAATTATATATCTTACTAGTTAATGAGGATGTGTGGTGTGTGCGCTCTCGCTTTCTCTCTGAGACAGGCAGAGTTTGTGTGAAACAGATTTGGCAGTGTTATACCAAATCAGAAGGGTTTCATGTCTGAGGAAAAAGCCAGTTAACTACGCAGACAGGGAATATAAATGCAAAGGTTATGACATGGGAGAGGAAAATATCCACCAGTGGAAGGAATCACTTAGTAGAAGCTGTAAGGAAACCAAAGATTTTATTTTAATATTTTGCTACAGAGATTTGTCAGTCCAATAGTACCAGTATATTTGTGAGACATAAACAGTTGTTTCAGAGTTGCTGTAAGTAAAATCAGTGTTACGATCCAGTCCTGCACTGGACTTTAAAATTGTCAGTTGAATTTTGTCTCTTATTTTCTTACTGTTGCTTTTGATCCTTTGCTCTCCTATTTCTTGAAGAGATTTTTCTTGTTCTAAATAAAATAAATCCAGTGAAAGAGCCATTATGCTAGTAGAATAAAAAATTTAATGTCTCAGAATGTTTACAGGACTAATATTTACCTCATCAGAATAAATAATAGAACTAGAGTTTAGTGAAGGATTTGTTTATAAAACTACTAAAATAGTGGTTTCTTTATTTTTCACCTTATTTTGTCAGTCTCTTCAAAGCAAGTCTTAACCGTATCCATACCAGTATTCCTTTTCTCTAAATTACACATTTTCCCTGAGACCTGGAGTACTTTGCCGTAGTTATCCATATAACTCACCACCTCTTATCAGGAGCTAGCATTGTTTTCTGTTGATGACCTTGAAATAGCAAGGTTTTTAGAGGGAAGGAAAAAGCTTTTAATTTTGTATCAGCTATGTAAACAAAAGACAAATTTATATTTTTCTCTTTTTCTTTTGTGGACTTGTAGATATTTTAAATCTCTTAGATTATTTTTTTTCTGTGTTAGATCATTTATTCTGAACTAGTGGTTTTACTCCTCGTGTTTGTTCTGATTGATTCCTCTGCTACTCCCCTCTCTCCTGCAGCACTTATTGATGATCATTTGGACTCACAATATTGTTTTTACTGGTGGTCTGCTGTAAATAGTGGCAAGCCCATCCTTAATCTTAAAAGGTGTAATACTTACACCTTAGTACAGTGGTGTAAGTATTCCAGAAGAAGAAATCTTGAATGGATTGTTTGTTATGTTTCAATGCCTTATGTGTCAGAAATCATGTTTTTCTCCCCTTTGAGACTGACTGCCTACCCATCTTTGTGTGAGAGTCTAGATTCATGTGTGATGAATGATTTTTGGGTTTGCAATTAGTTATCTGACAGATATTGTACCACTGTCATTTATTTTCTCATAATCCAGTTCTCCTGACTCATCTTTCTCTGTTTTGTTTCATTACTCCCCCAACTCTGACTTTATGGTCTTGATATTTATTTTTGAGTCAATGTAATCTGATTTAAGCACATGTAACCTTCTGGTGTGAGCTACAGGAAGGACAGATGCAGAACTGGCATCATGGCCTGCTCTTGCAGCTTTAAGTGTGTTGAAGACAGCTGAGATTGCTGAGCTACAAGAGAAGTATTCTGCTGCTGTGGCCTGGTTGCCTTCTGTGTCCATGAAGCTGACCCAGTACTTCTACATTGTGTTGTAGTCTGTACTGGAGACACACTGATAAAATGAGCTAGTAATAAAATAATCCCAGGCCTATTTCTTAGTAGTAAATTTTTAGCTATGTTTTTAGCTTACTGAAAAAGTATCCATTCTTCTGAAAAAAATCTTTTTTTACAAAGTTCTGTCTTAAGTTTTATTCATTGTGATACAAAATGTGATTAATTCACTATCTTAATTTTCAGACCTTTGCCTAACATTTCCTACTAAAATCCTTATCCTGTATTTTTTCCCAGGGAACTTCCTTGCCATGGCAGTGATTTGTGGTTTCCCTGTTTTCTCCCCTTGTTTGTCTAGCTTGAACATCACTATTGGTGACGTGTTTTTTCGCTTTTCCTCCAGCAATGTCACAGTTATTTTCATTAACCTAATTGATATATTTTCGTTTTACATTCTTTCTCATTTTCAAGCATGATGTAATTTCACTTCTCTGCATCTGTTTCATTTCTTGTTCTGCTAACTCTTCCCTTTTCCTCCATTTGGCTTTATATCTGTTTTCTACCATGCTTTCTGTGCTTAAAATAATCCAAGGAGGATATTGTCACACCCAAAATATATATTGCATTATCATCCTAGTGCCTGTGTTGAGCAGTCAACCTTGAGATCTCAAGCGCTTGAAATTTGAATTTGAAATTTTATTAAAAATAATAAGAAAAGAAATGTCTCCAACTGCAGTGCTTTTTCTGAAAGCTTTTGCCAATATGAATCAAGTGCAAACCATGGTGGCAGAACATTGAGAAGCTCTGCTTGTGTTGTGTTTCTCAGTGGAAAGGAACTAATTCTGCATAGCATATGGAATGGTATCTTACATATCTGTACAGCCAGCTGGTAGAATTACTTTATTTTTGTCTATTGAATTCACCACATACTTTTGTGAGTAAAACTTGGAAGATCTTCTGGGCTGTTGACTTACCCATTGTTACTTCTTCTGATCTTTCATGAGTCCTCCGCCATAGAAATAATTATTCAGGCTGCTATCAATGAATAAAATCAGTTTATGATTAGTTTATGAAAAATATAAGGTACCAAGAATGAGTAGGTAAAGTGATCCTGTTCAAAAAAAAAAATCTTAACTGAGTACTTAAGGCTAAAAAAGATACTGGTGCATAACTCAACACAGAGATTTTGTTGTGAAGATAAAGTAGAACTGAACAGGCTGTAAATATGCCAACAAAGGCAAATACTTTGTGCAGGCATGAGTAGCACTTTTGGTGCAGAATGTTATTCCATGATGCTTGATGTTTTACTGTTTTCAGTTGACTTAATTATCCTGTTTTACAGCTGCTGTATTGTGCATACTGTTATCAAACAGCTGTTACCTCTCATTTTACTTTATCCAGACGATGGATGAAAATTTCTCTAAGCGTTTGATCTTGAAAATAATGGTTGCGTCTTAAAAATGGTATTCTTTTTAAACATGATGCTTACTGTACTTGGAGTGTTATGGTAAATTTCCTTTTGTTTCACTTATTGCTGTTCCTTGAGCATGTTTAGCATTGTGGCATCCCTCTGTGCACAAGAGACTTGCCAGGCTCTTCTCCCAGGACAGAGATGTGTGTTGCCAAGGCTGTACCTTAAAAAGTACCTTTGCAGACAAAGACATCTCCCTGTTTGAGTGGCCTTTCTGAAACATCATTCTTGCATTAATTGCCCCTCTGCAGCTGACCTCACGGCTGATCTTTAATGGTTACAAAAGGAAATATTGTTGTTCAGAGTGAGAAACGACTTACTTGTTTGTGTCCAGATTTGGCACTGACAAATTAAAACTAGGACTATCGCTAGTGTTAGCTCATCAGTCTGGTTTAGTTCAGTTTTGTGAACTGTAGGGTGGTTTCTGTTTGAGTAAGGTGACTTTTTCCAGCTATTCTGTGGCAAAAAGTGAAGGTATTTGTTTTCACAGATTATAAATGTTATTTTTATTTTAAGAGAATTAGTTTTGCGCTAAATGTTTCCACATATGCCTCAATAAATGTAGTACCAGCAATAGATCATTTTGAAACAGCACACCTTCCTGTTGAAATCTCCGGGAATCTTCTATCAGGTGTCTGACACATCCTTAATCTGATGCTCAGGCCTGTCATTTGAATCAATAGTATACTAGATAGGATGTCTTCAGCATGCAAGGCTACTGCTATAGAAGGTATTTGAAAAATAAATTCAGATCTTATGGGCAGCCACAAGCTCCAGGAGCACTAATCTTTCATTTGTCTCTCTCTGTGTCTGTAAACAGTTGGTTAAATTGTTGATTAAAGAGAATTAAGTAAATCACACTCAAGTCAAAATGGATGTGTATGAACTACATAAGCAAATTATGTTGTTGCCTGAGAAGCAACAGCTAATGTCAGCATTTCATAAAATACAAAACTAATTTAATTTACACATTAAGATTATACATTTTTTGTCTCTTTGTAGAGCAGTTTGGTACCCTTTTTTGTTATACTTTTTTGTTTGTTATTAATGAAGAATGCTACCAATTTTTATTAACAAGGAATAATTTCTACTGAAATATTATCTGATTCATGTCACAAATATTATCTGTATGTGCTCAGCCTTCTGATGGGAACATTTAAACATAGAGAGAGATACACAAAAAGGACATGTTTTTTTCAACATTGTTAGTATGGTATAGATTTGGGAAGGCTTTGCAATACCAACCTTGAATTTTTATTTTATCTGCCTGTAGTCTGAACAAAGAGAAATAAATCTGGTACTGCTGTTACTGCTGGGATGTAGTTTGAGTAGCTTATGAAGACTTTGATTTATTTACCAATATTTTAAGTAGATTATGGCTTCATTTTAAATCTCAAACATCACTATAGCAACTATAGAAAATATAAAATACTGTCATATGTAAAAGTAGCCTGAAGTGTCTTAATAATTATTTAAATTAAGAATAAACCTACCTTAAATACTGGGGTTTGGGTTTTTTTCCAATATGGATTGTCTGTCTACTTCTGTAATAGTTCTGGAGACTTCACTATGTCTAGAAAACTGTTCTTATCAAATAGAATTTGACAGATAGTTTCCCAATTATTTCATGTAGTGGTTTGTTATAGGACTTAAGATACTTGAAATATATGTAAATCACATAAAAGACATGTATTTATTTTCAGATAAAAAAGCATGTAAAATAGTTACAAAAAAAAGTAAGGCAAGATGTGTTAAAAAATGAGCATGTATGCAAAGTTTTCATTTTGTAAGCATTGTTGCTTCCAGCAGTCTGTCAGGACATGACACGCACTTAAAGGGGTGCAATTAGTAAGTACAAGGCACTAGCGAGACAGTAGTGGTCAGTGATGCTTAATAATAATGGCAATTAGTTTGCTTCCAGAATGAAATGGTAGTGCACAAATGTAGGCTAAAAAAATGAGGACTTGAACGGGACCGACAGCTGTCATTCAGACTTGTTTTTCAGGTAGAATTCTGTCGTGGATAATGCTGTCATTTGTAACATTTTTTAGATTTTTAAAAATAATACATATATTTCAGGGATATATTCTCATAGTTTTGTAACGCTACTCTTAGTTCAAGCTGATTCAACTAAAAACCATTACGATGAAGAAAATTAATGTACTAAATATTTTCTAGTACCCGCAGTTTTGGGGACAAGGGAGTCAAGTGCTTTCTGACAAATCTTTCAAGTCACTATTTTTTGAAATACAGTATGTTTTGAAAGCTTAGTCTTTGATTCTTTATGAAGAAGTGGGCAGTGATCCTGTAAATATGGATGATGTGTCTCAGGCTTTGTCGTAAATCCCCAGAGATCATGTGTTGTGGGTACTTCTGCCTGAATGACTTCCAAAGAACACTACAGGAAAACAAGTTCAGTAACAGTGGAAGAGATCAACTGGAAATGAGAATGCTAATTGCATCTTCATCCTTGAAGTGGTTTTTTTTACATGAAAACCACTAATTTCTGTAGGTATACCATAACATTTAGAGCTGAAGAGTCAAGAACACTACACAGAAACAACATATACAGGCCGTGGATAAATGAGGTCAAAGGCTGTAAGATGCTAACATCTATTTTCTTTCAACTTATCCTGGGAAACACTTTTACCTTGGCTTTTACAGTACTGGTCAGTTGTCTATTGTATTCTTTAACTGCGTGCCAGCTGATGATTCTGTCTATTCCTATGGAAACCAAGATATTGAAGCCAATCTTGCAAGAGGCTTTAGGGAGAAGTGCTCTTAGTTGAGACACTGCCTTGCTTTCACTCAAAACATCTGATAGCCAGAACTGGCCTCGAGTCATGCTGATGTACTGCCTAAGATGCTTTGCCAGACAGATGAACATGTTCAGCTTGGAAACTGGTAAATAAGGTTTCTGTTAGCGGCCCGAGAGGTTTTTCTCCAGTTCAGCATTTTAATTTTGAGTCTAGAATGCTGCTAATGAAGATTGGTAAAAGGGTACTTTGTGAGCTTAAACCCAATGTCAAAAGTCAGTGATGCTTTTGTCATGGTTGACTTGAAAGGATTAGCAAAACATCACATTTTTAAATCCACCAGTGGTTTGTTGGGTAGAAGGCATGGCATCATCCTTGTCCACACAGAGGTAGTAAAGAGCTTATGGATTATTTTTTTCAGGACTTAGTTCAGTGGATGATTGCTAAGGGTTATGTATAAAACAATCACAGATTTTCTTTTATTTATTTTTATTTTTCAGTTACATTGTTAATCAAGGAGTTAACTCTTCAGTTTTGTAGAATCATAGAATAGTTTGGATTGGAAAGAACCTAAAAAATCATCCAGTGCTGACCTTTAGTTTTTACTCAAATTAAAACTACCTAAACACTTGACTTCAAGTTTTCTTGAATTAAACTGGTTGAACTGACCAAAGTTGTTTCAGAGCTAGAATAAATACTGGTTTAACTTCCTATAATTAATAACATTTACATTATATATGTTATCTGTCTGTTGAGGGAGTGGTTGTTTGCATTCACTCCGCAGTACCTTTACCATGGATGCATGTGGAAATTCAGTCTTCCAACTATCATCTGCCACCTGATTAGGGAGTGCAGAGAATGGGTAGGAGCAGTTTCTCTACTGTCTCTGCAGAGTTTGTTCATAATGTAGTTAGTATGGACTGCCACGGTGAGCAGACAGCATGCAGAAAAAATGAGCTAAGAATTACTGCCTTCAGCATCTAATTCTTGCTCAAGTGTACCAAATGTATGTCCCAAAGGTTGAGGGAAGTATTCAAAAGGATTAAGAATGTCTTTATATCTCTTGCATTTAACAGAAACATTTCAGTGTATTTATTCTATCAGATCTCTATCAAATTGATAAATATGATCACCTTACTTTATGAAATCATTTGATTTATTCACCCTTTCTCTTGGTGTGGTTTCATTGAACAGTGACAACATTTTTGCATCTGTTGTGTTTTAATGAAGAATGATTAATCAAACTGGTAAGATTATTGGATAAAATAGACTTCCCTTTCCTTTTGATGGTTTCTGCATCAAAATAAAATGATTATGGCAGAAATGGGGAAGAAAAAGGGGGGTCTTGTCCATGATTCTAACTTCTTTGTATTCTTGATATAACATTTGAGATCTAAAACGCATTAATATTTAAACATATTCAAAATTTTATATAAAACTTTGTCACAAGCTTATTTGCTCAAATTAGAATACTCTGTGTTGAAGTTGTATGGCAAAATAGCATGTGATAACCAGAGAAACAGCCTGATACTTTGATGGTGACTTTACTCATTTTAACTAGAAATTTGGGTTCTAAGTAGCTATATTGACTTTAGGCTTTTTCAGAAGCTGTTAATTTACTGATATTCAAGGAGTGTAAGAATGGCGTGGTCATATATGTTAAAAGGCTTATAGCTGTTGTAACCAGGCAATATTTATTCAGTTTCTGTGTATTCGAAATCAAGGTTTCACTATTTCATGCATAGATATTTCAAATCACAAGTGTTAATTTACAAATGTAAATGGTTTTTATTTGCAATTAAATTTATATATTTACTTTCTAGTCTCTCTTAATAACTTCTATTGTGAAGAATCCTTGTGAGATTTCTGGCAGTTAGCTGATAATACAAGCATATCAAAATGCTCCTTTGGATGTGTGGATTTGAGTTGGGTTTGGAACAGTGTGTATATATAAAAATATATGTAAAATTAGAAGTATGATAGAACAGCTTCTGGCTTTGTAAGTGCTTAGTTTGTTCCCTGAAAAGCTACTAAAATTGGTAGGTGTTGGTGACAGAAAGTCCTTCATATGCTCCATGTCATTCTGTGTTGTTTCTGATGATCTTAGAATGTGCTTCTCCAAGGGATACTAAAAGATGAAACAACTTTAAAGAAATCATGTGCACAGCTCCTTTTCTTTCCAAAGTTGTTAAAATTTTTGGCTTTTGAAAATTTGTGGTCAAGTTTATTTGTGGCTTGAAGTGTCCTCTGTTCAGCAGCTCCTCAGTGGAAAGAGAAAGCGACTGTGTATGTTTGTGTATGTAGTAAGAGTATCTTCTGTAAGATCAAGTAGGTCAAAGATAGCAGTTTCTACTTTGTGAAGATAAGCAGGTTAAATTCAGTTGCCGTTTCCATTTTAAAGAGAGACCTCATGGATGTGTTTATCTTTTAAAGGCTTAGCTAGTAACTAGAGTCAAAGCTTTTGAATTTCACTGCCACCAAAGAGCTGCTCTCAACTTCAGCTGTAGCACTTGTGCTGATCTCTTGGCAAAGTGTGCTAATGTAGTGCAAAATGGCTGCTGTGTTCTTCTTGGGTTTTAAGCTAAAATCTAAATTATTTTCATCTTGTACATATTTTTCCTCAGTGACTGTCTGAGTGCACGATATGATTTAGTAATTGTCAATGTATAGATTTCTACTGACTTTAGAAACTCGTGTCACTATTAAGAAGTATGGACAGTTTTGTGTTGCAAACATAAGTAAGAAATCTTCATTCCAGATTTGAGGAGTCCTGGGTTTAAAAGGTTTAACATCAAATCTGAGTTAAAAGATCATACCAATCTGTTTGGTTGGTTTTGGTTGAGATTTTTTGGGAGTTTTTGTTTGTTTGTTTGTTTAGTTGGGTTTTTTAATCTTAGAATAAGAACTAGTATATTTGGGGCAGAATGTGCTTCTCTGGAAAAGGAGATGAGTGGCCTGTTGTGCTAGATTTCAATGTAGCTTTCCAGTTCTTATTGTGGGTCTAAACCGAAGGAACAGTGTATATCACTGAATATGGATGTAATAACCTATGATACAATTAGTTTTTCTGTTCTCAAGATGATGTTATGTACCCAGCTATACTTTCTTAAGTACTATTTAGGAGTTTTAAAAGGCAAATTAAAACATTAATAATATTTAAAGACAATAAAAGTATAATCACCGCCTATGCTATGATTGGTGTAATATTAAAACGGCTGATGTTTTATCTTTGCAATTAATTCAACTGTAATAATTTCATGGTATTCTGTTTGTGAAGGAGTAAAAGTAACTGAATTATATATTATATTCCTTTGAAGAGGATTTATTGATTGTTAAAT
Organism: Dendrocincla tyrannina; assembly: GCA_035047865.1. Taxonomy (NCBI): domain Eukaryota; kingdom Metazoa; phylum Chordata; class Aves; order Passeriformes; family Dendrocolaptidae; genus Dendrocincla; species Dendrocincla tyrannina. The sequence continues at coordinate 89,458,615 of JAWWMP010000081.1, read as the reverse complement.
AGTCTCTCTTTTCACTAAAGAATACTGCAAAAATTGTGGTAAAATGTCTTACATAAGTGCTGCTTAATTAATAATGAATATATTTCAAAAATCAAAATTTAATAAGCTAATAAATTATTAAACTGTGGGGAGGATGTATAATTTTCTGATCTCTCAGATCCTTTCTGTCATGGGTGGTGGACTTGCCGCATTGCTCCTTCTCTGTTGTCTTCAAATGCACCCCTTTAAGCAGGCTGACCTTTGCACTTCTGATTTTGTGGTGACTTTTATTTTACCACTTGCCTGCACTCTTCTGTGCACTTGCTGGCCAGGCTTAGTTACTACAGTGCTCTCTCTTAGGGGCTGTGGTCAGTAGTTAGTGCCTGATTCTCACAAATCTCCTTTTAACAGTACAGAAACAGCAAGGGACAAGATGCAAAAGAGTTTTAATCAATGAATTACTCTTTGGGAATTGTAACATTGCAGGATTTAGGGTATTCAATAACATTTTTGAATACTGATGAGCAATGTTTTAACTAGGAAGAAAAGTAGCTGAGAGAACTAGCCTATTTTGAATCAGAAGCATATAAGAATTTTAAATTATATGGGGATAACATAAATAGGAAATTGGGTAAAATGTGCACCTCCGTGTCAACAGTGAATTCTTCAGGACTAACTGGATATTCATCTAGCGGATTTTGTAGAAAATATTAACTTAGTTCTGGATAGAAGATTGAAAGTGTAATGGGAAATAAGGACAAATGTAAAGGTGTGGTAAATTATCGTTTGATAATTAAGTGAAAACAAATGCAGTTGAAATATGAACTGTAAAATCAGAAGGCATGTATTAGAATTCCTCCACAGTTGCATTTGAATTAGTGCAATATTAGCCAATTACTACTATTAGCCGATATTTTTCATTAACAAACTTAGCACCACAAGTAGTAATTTTTTTAAGGATATGGAAGAGTTTCACAGTGTTAGGCATTATTGGCAAAGATGGTCATGGCTAAGATACCAGAAGAATGAGACTACTGAAAGTAATTGAAATGGTTAGAAACATTATGGACCAAAATGTGAGTCGGGGGAGGAAGGGAGGGGCAGAAATGGCTTTTTCCATGTATTATAAAGTTATTGTTTGAAAATGATTGAGAAATATGTCAGTGTGCTAATTGATGTAAGAAATGCCTTTATATATATATATATTCTGACAAGGTATATGCACTAGCACTAGGCAAGTATCATTGTGATTCAGTAGGGTACTTTGTGGGACCTCTTCTGGTAAACCAAATAATCTCTGCTTGCCTGTGTTCAAAACAAAAGAGTTCCACATAGAATGAGTGCAGAGAACTGATGATATTTTGAGAGTGATGTAGGGTTTATCCTTTGTTACTGAGATAAAAAGACCAATGCTTATTTAGATTTTAAAAACTGCATTGGATTTTCATGGGTAGAAGAATGAAGTGTGTGCTTGTCTGTTTGTTGTCTTAAAAAAACCCCAACATGCAAAACCTAAAAGCCCCAGCCTAAAACTGAGGAGAAAAAAGAAAAAAAAAAATCAGGAGAAAAAACCATTCCAAACTCTGTAATTACACTTTAGAGAAATCTCTGGGAATTTTTTGAAAAGGATTAGATGTTCTTACTCCCCATGATGCTGGAGGATGGATTTACTAATCCAGAGAGTCAGTTCTAATTTATGGTTTATCTGTAAATATTTCTAAGGCTTTATATTCTGCTGCAAGTATATGCCCTGACTGCCTCTTCAGTGCTTACAACTGTCAGCAATGAAGAGTCCTTAGAAACCACCTCCTTTGTAAGGGTTTATATTCTTTTGGCCTGTGTGTTCCCACCACTGAGAAAGCAGGTGCGTAATTTTGAATTGGAGCCAAAGTAGCATCTTCACGGTTTAACAGCTTGGCATTCGTTTTAATGGCTCCTGCCGTGTTTACCAGGAGGTTGTAGAGAGATGCTGGGCTGCCTTTTCCCTAGTTCTCTAGCAACCCTTACAGTCCACTAAATCCTCACAGGCCTATTGTAGGTATTCGGAAAATGAAGCATAGCTGTGCTGTGACAGTGGGCAGCTTGTGTGCGCTACATTATAAATTATTACAAATCAGTCTTTCAAGTCACATTAAATATTTCAAATGGATTAGAATTGTTATGGTTTTTGAAAATGTGTTCTTGGCAATGAATAGAGAAATAAGCAATTTGTCTACAAGCATTGGTCCCTTTGATGACAAGGTGATGATAGCTTATCTATGGATGTGCTTTTGATGCTTGGAGAGATGCACATATTCCTCTGACTCCTAGCTTTATCTTGTACAGCTCAGTTTCTTCCTTTATAAAAGGTGTTACATTTGCCTATGTAGTATGCTTTTAAAATCCAAAGATTAAAATGTAACATTGGGCATATACCCACAGTACAGGGTAGAAGATTGGTTAGCCACAGTTTAGAAGCACACAGTAATAAAATGACCAAGTTAACTCATCCCAGTAGTAGTGGGATGAGAAGGGAAATAAATTTTCACAGAGCTCTGTTGCACATCAGCAGAATGTTTCTGGAACTCTTTAAAGCAAGTTTGTATGTTTCTGAACTACTTAAAAGTTTGCTGTGAAAAGTACTTAAGCATCTTTCATCATTATGAATGCCCAGGAGAATTTTTTTGGGGATTCTGCAACATATTCCTGATCGTTGCTGCATAATAAATGGCAATGTAGACTACAGTGAAACTGACATGCTGTCATTCATTTAGGATTTAGATTAAATAGCTCTATTTCCCCCTTTAATCTTTCCCCATTTCTTCTAGAACTGCATCTGGTACAAGGATGGGATATTGATTTTACTGGGGCTTTAGCCATGCAAAATGAAAGTAATATAAGGAGAAAGAATATTAAAAGTTTAAGAGTGTTGGTTCCTGTTCTATCAATGTGTATACTTGTCTAGTGTCTTTTGGTGTTAGCTGTAGTGTGGACTCTTGTCTGCTTAATGACTGTTCAGGAGACAACTGTGGTGAAACTTCATCTCAATAAGTGCACACTTGACATCAATGTGATAATGACTCTTCTACTTCATATGGTGTTTTATTTTATATAACAACACTCAGCAATCTAGGTTTTTACATTTGTGTATTTTGTATGATGTTTAAATGCCCCTATTGCTGTTACAGACTTTGACTTTCAGTTCACAGAAAGAAATTCTAACTCATTTTACAGGGACTGTACTCAGTTTCCTTTCAATTCTGAATCAGAAAAGCATCAGTTTTTAGTCAGCTAAGAGGAGAGGAAGTCAGATGTTCCTAGTACTTATTAATTGTAGTTGTTCTTCTTTTGTTTCCTGGTAGCTGAGCAGTGATCCCAAGTGCCACTGCTGGCATTGCCAGGCTCCTGCCAGATGCAGCAGAGCACTGTACATTACCTCTGTGCCAGCAAGTTAAGCTCTCTGAGTGTCAGAGGGAACATGCATGGTAGCTCTCAGCTGAGGAGAGAATAACCTGTCATGTTAAGTAGGTTAACTCCTGTATATGCTAAGAAATTTCTGGAGGAATTTTGCTTACATGAAGAATAAAACTGTCCACTTGAAACAGGATTAGCTACAGCAGTTTTTGTTAGCTCTGTGTTAGCATAAGTTTCAGGCTTTAACAGTTTCTTCGAATGAATTATCTACATATATTGAAAAGGTAAATTAGAAAAAAACCATTAGCAGCTCTGAATCTTTCTTATACTGCTACATACCATGTGGGGAACAGAAACTGCCAAATCCTCTTTTTCGAGTGCTGAAATATTTGCACAGCCATGTTTTTGTGATAGCATTTTGTGTGTTGGGTTGGTTGGTCTCTTGTGCTACCTGTTACCAGAGAGCCAGCTAGGGCAGGTGGGTAACATTATTTAAATGTTCCTGACAGTAATACAAAAATTTGATTGCTCTAAATGTAGCAGTACAATTGAACTGTTCTGGACACTGGACCAGTAGGAACCTGTGTTGGTTTGTTTGGGGCGGGGCTGAAACCTGACCCAGAAGGGCTTTAGATGCTGGAGTGGCTTTCCAATGATGCTGGAATCACTCTTCCCTGATACCCATATGCCCATGTTACGTTCAGTCACATAACAGATCTCTCCCGTTCTCCATTAGTTTGCTAGGGAAGAAGAGGACTGCTGCTGATCCAAGGAAAGGAAAATGAAATGTTCTTTCCCTAATCTTCCCACTGCTAAGTGAAGGTACCATGGGCCAAGTTCTGAGGAAGTGTTTGTAACAGTGGCATATGGGGACTGGGTGACTTGGAGCAGGACTCTTCAGGCTGTACAGACTAGCGTGATATGAAGAGTGACATTAATGTTTTTAGTGCATTGATAATACAGCCAGTAATTTCAGTATCAGCCTAATCATAACACCACTGTTATCAGAACAGCGCTAGTTTTTTATTTACTCTTAGGTGACCATATGGGATGGACTGACTGTGGCCGGTTGGCAGGTGCCCACCCAGCTGCTCTCTTGCTATCCTTCCTCAGCAAGACAGGGAGATAAAATAGATTGAAAAAGTTGCTTTAGAGGAACTAAGAAATAATTGCATTGTCGTGTAGGTCCAGAAAAGTTTACTGGCAATTTCATGCTAGAACCTGTTCCTTGCAGTAGAATCATATTGAATGTACTAGGCAGTGCTTTTTTTAATGACTTTGCAATTTTGGGGGATGACGTTTTCAATTTCAGGGATAATCTGAATTCTGGCAAATTCATCAGTTCTGCCTAAGATGTGTCTTTCATGACTCTTTTCTGTATTGAAACATTCAGGACAGGAAAGTTTTTCTGACTACTTAGTAGTTAAGCTTGGGGTCTAGAACTTCAGTGTTATTGCTTGATGACAGAGCAATGGTTGCTTATTGAACTGTCTGTCTACCAAAAACTGTGTTACACTCCATTGCAGTTAGTATATGGGGCTGAAATTTTGAAGTAGCAGAAGTATTTCTTCTGTTTATCAACTGTTCTCTGAAACTATGCAGTAGTTTTGTTGCCGTAGGGTTTTCATGAATTTGTAGATTTTTATACTTCTAGGTAGTTTCTCACATATAGCATAGCTTGTAA
>JAWWMP010000081.1:89356397-89453459 GCA_035047865.1 Dendrocincla tyrannina | reverse complement strand
GTACCCCAAAACCCTATAAGTAAAAGAACTCTTCTCTGCTTTACCCACATAAAGTTGTCTTGGAAAGTTTTTTTCCCTTTCCTTACGGCATCAGTTTGCATACAGAGTTGAGTCTTGACTAAAAATAATTTTAACAGAATCTAAAGGAATTGGCATTGGAATGATAAATTTTGGCTACCAGGAACTGAGTTTTCTGTACCAGTATTTAATCCTGTTTGCTCAGAATGTTTTCACTCTATTACAGAATCTTTTCTGAGACACTGTTAATGTCAGAGACCATAGACTGATTGAAAGTGCTTCGTGCTGCCCAGGAATGTTTAGGCCAATCAAGTGCATTATTTATGAGTAAAACCTAGCAAGCTCAAAGACTTTTTACACACAAGAATTTTATAAAAATGAAGGAATTGGCTTTTCAAATGAGGCATACATTTTCCCTCCTACCACCTAGTAAGACCTAAATTAAATCTGCCTTCATCGCATGTTGATACATTGCATATTTACAAACTTAAGCAGTAGTCAATTGAAGGTGGCAAACTTTTCCTTTGCCATTAGAAAGGATGGTATAATTTTCTGATAAGTAAAAGAAACAAACACAACAACATATATAGTATTACTAAGGAAAAGAACAGCAGTCAGCAGTAAGAGCAGAAGTAAGTTAGAATAAGATAATTCAGATAAGTAATGTAAGTGCAGGTGTTTTAAAAACATCTTGAATCATTTGGATGAAACAGAATCTTTTGTCTTTCAGAATGAAGGGATTTATAACATTTGTTTGCTAAGAAGGAGTATTTGTTGGTGGTTAAGCATGGAAGAGATTAATGTAGTAGTAGCTGGTAGAAAAATGTGTAACAGCAAAAGTAAAATACAGTCTAGGGAAAGAAATTCTAATAATAAAAAGGTGTGTTTCCTTAGTCTTACTAATTATTTTAACTTTTTTTAACTCCTCATTACAGTGGAATTCATTTAAAAAGCAGAATATACTTGCAAATCTTCCAGTAAGTATCCATGAACAAGAGAAAATTTTTTTTGTTTCATGGGTATGCATGGACTTTGAGCAGGAGATACTGAAAACGAACCACATGCATTATCCTCTGTGATGGAGAAGGGCCGTTGTATTTCTTCCAAGACTAATAGTCTCCCAAGTTATTTAATGTTGTCTTCCTCCACTGTATTGCCAACCACATCATGATACATTGAGATTTTTTTGCTAGTTTTTTTCTTTTTTTAATGAGTTTTGTAAATTCCTCTTCTATTGGCTTGTAAAATATAGTGGTAATAATGAGGAGTTTTTCTCATGCCTAGCTCATTCCCAAATTTGCCATGAATTCATTTTGAGTGTGTTCCCTGTGGAGTAGCTCTGTGGACATTTTGCTGTTCTGCCCGTGTACTTCAGTGTATGCCTTGATGTGTGTCAGTGCATTAAAGGCACAGAGTCCTAAGGTTATGCTTTCCCTGACATCCAGCAGAAGAAGGGGATTTGTCGGGTCTCTTCTCTCTATGAACGTTGTCATGGCCATTCTGTCTCTGGCAAGAGAAGTTTGCATTTTCAGGCACGTTTGTGGTAAGTTTTTTGGCAGGCTTTTCTTGTAGGCTTTCATTGAAGAGCAAGGACGGATGATGACAAAAAAAGGTAGAAGCAGGAAGAGGTTATTTTGTCTGAGGTCATTCATGATTTGCTTTCCCTGTTTTGCCTTTCAAAATAAAGTAGTGTAGCAGGGGAAAAGATCATATTTATTTATTTTAGCTGTACTTGGTGAAATCCATTTTTCATACATAAAGCTCAAGTCTTCCATTTCTATTAGACAAAAACCAGAACAGTAATATATGTAAAATATGCCCTTCCAGTGTTTAAGGCTGCTTTGAAAAAGGAAACTTGAATATTTTGATGCCCTGGCAATGAGTATTGTGGGGGCCTCTGGAGTCCTTTGGCCCATTTCCACCCCAGCATTCTGCTAGACAGTGATTTGCAGTGTCAGTGCTAGACAGTGACAAAGTGATTTGCAATTCTGAGTCTTATGAGATACAGAAGTGCCCCCGTTCGTTAGCACTGATTGCCCTTGTCTACTTGGTTACCCTTTTTCATTGTTTTTCCAAAGACAGCCTAAAGGGACTAAGTTAACATACAGGATTTATAAAAGAAATGCAGCAGACTGAAGTATGTTAATTTGCAGGTGGTTCCATAAGCAGGAAAATTCCAAGACGTGACTTCTATTGATTTGAGTGTCACCTTTCCTGTGTACATTGTCTAATAAAGCTTCATCAAATGTACCAGCTTTTCCCTGATTGGGAAGGAATTAGTACAACTTCTCTTCTGAGCCTTCTATTTTCATTGTATTTATAGGTAATTGTCTATATGTGAAAGTGGCAAAAACTAATATTTTGGGAAACATTGGAAGGCACTGAGAAAAATTAGGAGACAACATGCTCTGTTCATTTTAGGAAAGGTTAAAAGAGCAGGAAAAGAAAAGGGATGTTTAAAACCTGATCATACAAGGTAGGTCTTGCTTTAATGAGTTATTGCTCCAGCTGTTGCTGGTCCTCCACTGAAAATTAACTACTGAAGGTGATTCAATAAACCAAGTAGACTTTGTGAAGTGGAAGCATCAAAATGTTGTACTTAGCATCTCTGTTATATAGAAAATAATCTCCAAGTAAGGGACAGTAGCAAGTCAAGGCTTGCTATACTACTAAATCACCACAGCTTCTTCATGATTGCATGATCATATATTAAATTTTTGGCTGGCTTCTTCAATGGCTTGAGAAATAAAGCCAGATTGTTTTATTTGGGATCCACCCTCATTTATTGGTCAGAGGAGCATTTCTGCATTATTTATTTTGAAGACCTATTGAAAGTCCAGAGTGCATTTTCCATGTGTTGCAAAGCTAGCTGTCCCATCTGTTTATCGTGCCTACTGTAGATCAAAACTCATGCAGTTCCCAATTTAAAAATGTAAGAAACAATCACTTTTCCATATATTTGCTACTTATTGAGATGAGTACATTTTATCTTTCTGAATCATTCCCTGTAATTTTTTACTTTCATCATGAAAGTAGTATTCTTTTTTCATGTTTTTTTTATGTAGTTTTACTCCTGATAACTGCTTACCTTGATGAAACCAGCACATAATGGTCTTACTTCAGTTTTTACATGGTGATTGGTAATGTTACACAGTTGAGAAACTGATATTATTGCAGAATTTTTGGGATTACTGAACTCTATCTTACACACTCTGCTAATGGAATATATGTATCTCATACCAAAGTAGCACAACAGGCTTAAAAATGAAGGGTTCATGTTTTTTAACAAAGAAATCTTCATTAGATGTTTCCAAAATTTAGAGCTGTTTTGATGCAGGTTTTTTAGGCACTGTATTAAATATTTCTAGACAGTATCATCATTTGTTTTGATAAACTGAAATTTCTATTATTTTTCTTTACCCAGGGAAATTACCGCTTCATGAAACTTTTACTGGCTCGTAGAGGGAATTGGATGCAGAAGGACTTGGAGGATATGACACCATTACATTTAACTACACGTCACAAGAGCCCAAAATGTTTAGCTTTGTTGTTAAAACATATGGCACCTGGGGAAGTGGACACCCAGGACAGAAATAAGGTAAAAATATTGTTCATTTGAGACAACATTTGTAGCAACTTTGGAAATTGATTTCACATCAAACAGTTGTGTGTGAAAAATTATTTAAATCATAAAGCTTTTCTAGGTCTTCAAAATAGAAATATTAATATTTTCCAGATGTTAATGATGTCAAAGTTCATTGCCCTGAGTTCATTGACATTTTTCTTGAGGATAGTTGCAACAGTAGAGGATTCAAAAACCCTCTTGCTTTTCTTCCTTGGAAAAACCTTTTATTTAGAATCATGTGATAATAAGAGTAATTAAAAAACTTTGTGCAGAAGGCCTTCGAAGCATTTGTCAATACCAAAGGTGAGTTGAATGCAAGTTTCCTGTTGGCAGCCATCCTTCCTAACAGTGGGTGATTGATTTTGCTCTGCACTGGGGCCACTACAATGGTGGTGATATTGATACAGTTCTCCATAGGTGCTACCTTTCAGAAGTGTGTGGTGGGTTAGCTTTGGCAAGTAGCCAAATGCCCACTCAGCCGCTCTCTCACTCCCTCTCCTCAATGGGACAGATGGAGAAAATAGTTTGAAAATCTTAGGAGTTGAGATAAAGACAGGAATATTAATAACCAGTTACTCTCCTGGGCAAAATACTCAGCATAAAGAAAATTAGTTGCATTTGTTGACAATTAATTTTTTTTTGTATAGTGAGAAACCAACAAAATAATTGGAATATCTTCAAACTACCACTCCCAGGCCCCTCTTTCATGGCTCACATTTACTTCTTCACTTCCACTCCTTCTCTTCTATCCACAGGAATGGTCCAAGGGTAAAAATATCCATATACTAAATCTGTCTGGTTGACTGTCCTTTTTTCTGTATCTCTACAAGTTAAAATGGACAATTTTGAGAGCCTCCTAGTCACCCATGATTTTTTTTGACATGGGATAAAATGTGATGCCATTTGTCCAGAAGATTTTTTAACAGGATCAATAAAAAGTATCAGGTTGTTGTGATTATTGTTATCATCATCATAAAATGGTCCATTTGGCAGGTCTGCGTCAATGCACATGTACTGTTGCTTCCATAAGTGTGTCACTTAGTGAGAGGGATGTGATGATGAAGTTCATTGATATTCTGGCATGAGATTTACAACTGAAGTAGAACACCACTTTGACATTTGTTTTGTGAAACTGCAGACTTCCTTGGGAGTAAATGTAATCTTACTTATATTAGTACCTTCTTAGAATAAAGCCCTTCAGACTAATTTTCTGCATCTGTAGTGGTAACAGTTGTTTGAAAGGTCAGGAAGTCTCCAGGTGACTTTCCAGGTGTATCATGTAGTGCCTGTAGTGTCATGAGTTGTGTCATGTTCCTTTCCTTTGCAAAGTCAAGTCATGCTTCTACATCAGTAAAATTACCAGCCTGCTTTGGAACCACACTAAGAGCCTCAGGAAATAATCTACTGATGTTTGTTAAAAAGGACTGTTATTAGAATGACCAGCTATAAGAGATGATTGGTTGTAGAAGGAAAGTGGTACTGTTCTTAAAACAACTGATTTACTATTCTACTATTACTCTTCATACAGTGCCAGTCCGCAGTGATAGTATAGTAACTCATTTTAAAAGGAGGAATAGTTATTTAGCATATAGTCACTCTAATTTTTGAGGTGTGCAGATTAGTGTGGTTCTTAAGTTTGTGTGCTTAGCAATGCTTGATTTAAAACTGATGTGAAATGGTTGCCTTCATTAGCATTTATAGTCAAGTATGAGAAGGCATCGGACTTTCTCACAGTCCTGACAGACATTCTAGGTAAAAGGATTTGTTGTGTTTCCACATACATTTTGAACAAAACAGATTCATCATTTTTGTTGACATGCTTGATCCGTGTTCTGTCTGGGAGATGATCACACTGACTTTAGTAGACAGATTTCTAGTAATTATTGTGGACTTGTGTTAATCTGTGAATATGTGGTTTAAATTTCATGTGCTTGAGCAGTTTGCGTATCCTGAAATGTAAAACAGACTTCTTTCAAAGAATGCAGAGATATGAATATTTCCTAAGCCCATTCTTTTTCTGCAAGGATATGGTGATAAAAAATGAGACACTGTGAATGTAGATAGCAAAAGAAAGACCAAAACCAAATGATGCAACTACCATTGGAAGGGTAGGCATGGTATTGAATACAAGTGGAATTGTTCCTAGTGGTGGAGCCTTTTTAAGTGTTGACCAGCAAAGTTTCTTACAGTTTATAAGTGATCTTGGAACATCTGCCACTGATTCAAATGTAAAGGCCTTGATCAAGTTATTTGGACCAGCTGATAACATACTAGCTTGGCAAGGCTGGGCTTAGTGGAAATCATCCTTCCATACCTCACATTCTACCATGAGAGGACATAGCATTGAGAAGGGGACTGGACTTTCTAGTGATGTATCTTCTTAAAGTCTGAAATCCTTACCTGATTTTATCATCTAGGAAGCAGGATAAGACAGCTGCGAGCCCAGTTTCCCACAAGTGAATGTTCTGTTCCCTCTGGGCAATGGAGTTGAACTAGCCTGTGTCCTGGCAATCAGCTGTTTGCCTTCCAGGATATTCTAACATGTATCATGGAAACCCTGGCTATAATTACAGCATTCATTCTGGAGAGGTCGTGCTGCCTTCCTGACTGTGTTAATTAACAAAGGTGTATGAAAACCAGCCAAAACCTTTTAGGAACCTTGCCTCTTGTTTAGCAGATTTCCAAGGCAGTATTCAAAGCATTGCCAGATTCCTCACAAAACACAGAGCACTTTTCTCCCAGTTCATGTCATGAGTAGTCACAGTAGCAAAAATGGCATTTAGGTTGGTGAAAGGCCATCTCGGGGATGGAGTCCAGTGTGGTTGACCCTGTTGGACACATAGCTTTTTCAGTTTCCCTACTGCAACTGTGTGCATCAATACTGTCAAATATACTTCCTGAACATGAGAGAGAACAGGTTATCTTTTTTACATCTGTTTCCATGTAGGCTACTGGCTGCAACTACTTGTAGGTGAGAGAAGCCAGTGAACCAAGGCTACATTGGCCTTCTGGTAACCAAAAGTTTCTGCTTTCAGTCGATTTCTGGGGCTAGTGGTCAACTCCCATTAATACATAATATTAATTTATTACAAATTTCTACTGCTACAATTTTTTCAATTCAAATCCCAACAGGCTCTGGTGGCACTTTATGGTTCTAGGCTGTATGTCTTAGTATGTGGTGTCATTTCCTTGTAGGCCCACTAGTTATGTCTTAGAATGAGCTCTTCTTTAGTGAATTGCCAAGTAGAGAACTGTTGTTACCATGGGACTAAACTAACAGCTTAAATATGCACAACAAAATAGGCTTCTTTTTGCCTTCTTCCTTTGCAGGGGACACTAAGGATGTGATAGTGAACTCACACGTTCTCTGTCACTCTTCAAGGATTCTAATCCAGTTTATTGTACTTCTGTACACAAATGTCCCACAGCGCTTATTTCTCCCAGTTTCCAAAACAAAGTTCCATGTCATGTTTAGCAGGGGTGAGAGGGTAAGAGAGATGGGAAGTAAAATTTCTTCTGTATCTTAAAACTCTGTTACTTGGCAGTTGGTAGGGGTGTGTCTGATAAATAAAATACTTGTTAATATGCCAATACTTTGGTGTTTATAGAATCGATACACTTTGTTTTGCTTATGTAACTATGAACATCGATGAGGCCCATAAAAAAGCCACTGGCAGTCAGGAATTGGCAATATGAGCATGGATTGCCTTTTGATGTTTTATTGACCTGCTGTGGGTCATTGGGCGTTAGACTCGCTAATATTCAACCTCAGAATTCTGAGTTATCACAGACAGTGTGGAAAGTCAAAAGCTTTGCTCAAGATGGATCCAAGCCCAGTGTCAGCATTCAGTGCCATCTTCCTCTAGTGGAGAGTAGTCTTGTTGTACACCTCTCCAACAATTTGTGTTATTCCAACGTATTTTCACGTATCTGTTGTTTAAAGCTGGTTTTACTGTGGTCCTGCCCCTCTGCTCAACGCTGGTGGCACCACGCATGGAATGCTCTGCCTCCTTCAGGGTTCTATAGTATAAAAAGGACATAGACATACTGGAGCAAGTCCAGTGGAGAGCCAAAAAGATTATTAAGAGATTGGAGCATCTGACATCAAGATGAGGCTGAGACATCTGCAAGTTTTAGCCTGAGGAAGGAACAATTTGGGGTGATTTTACCGATGAGTAGAAAGACCTGAAGGAAGGCAGTAAAGAAGATGGAGCCAGACTCTTCTGAGTGGCCACCAGTGGACAGATGAGGCAATGGGCACAAGTTCAAATGTAATAAATTTTGCTTAAACCTGAGAAAATACTTTTTTACTGTGGGGAAGGTCAAACAGTGAAACAGGTGGTCCAGTTAAGTTGTTAAGTCTCTGTCTGTGGAGACAACAAAAAATGTGACTTCACAGTGTCCTCATCAACCTGTTCTAGTTGACCCTGCTTTGAGCAGAGAAGTTGGACTAGGTGATCTCTTTCCGTCGGTGAAAATATAATGAAATCATATTTCACGTTCTAAATAACTTTAATTTTCATATTACAGTAATTTTTCAATGTGTTTGTAAAACTTGTGAAAATTGTGTTCCAGCAAACTGCATTGCATTGGAGTGCCTACTACAATAACCCAGAGCATGTGAAACTTCTCATAAAGCATGATTCAAACATTGGAATCCCTGATATTGAAGGAAAAATCCCACTTCACTGGGCAGCTAACAACAAGGACCCTAGTGCAATTCACACAGTGAAATGTATTCTGGTAAGACAGTCTATTATATATGTTTACAACACTCTCTGTATTTACTACTTTGAGAGAAATACTTTTCATTCTCTTGAAATTTCTCATTTTAACCCACTGACTCTTTGCAAATGAAATCATTTGCTTTTTCTAATACATAGAATTTTGTAAAAAAAAATCCTAATTATTTTTCACTCTTGAAAAATAGTTTCTCTTGAGTTCTATGAGTAAATGTCTTTGCTATAACTCCTGGACTATATATGTAGCTATTCATTTGGAGAGTAAGGGAGGGAGGATGGGCTTACAAATTGACATAGTTAAAATGGCCTGTCATATTGCTCGTTTGAGTTTCCTCTTGCACTGTGATTTCTTTATGTGTCTTTTCTTCATTATTTGAAAGTATTTCTAGTTAAAAGTATTGAAAACTTCAGTTTAATTTGGTCTTTCGAGTAAGAATTCTGGGCAATATATCATGAATTATCAGTCAGCCCACAATCAGTTTGTTGAGACACTTTTTGCATATTTTTGTGTATGGTTTCAATACTTTTTTTGCCTGATGGTGTGTTTTCTCTTTCTGCATTATTTCAGTTTCATTTTCTACACCAACAGATAAAATGGGTACAATGAAATCATATGCTCAGCTTGATTTTTAACTTGGTTTTTATTTTGTGGAAGTCTCTGAGCTTAACTAACATGGAAAGATAAAAAAGTCTCAGTTGAAATTTGGTCTCCTATTACAACAATCTACTTGTCTTTCAAAGGTCTTTCAGAACTAGGCACAGAGTGATTGTACACTAACTACAAGGACTTACATGTCTATCTGCCTGATTTGCTTACAAGTTGAGAACTTAAGTGTGGCATGTGAAAACTTGCTTTGCTTTTCTCCAAATCCTGTCAACAGTCACAAAGTTACTGATACTTTTTTTTACAACAAAAATAGTTTTTGAGAAGGTTTTGAGAAGTTTCCAGTGTTGAAGCAATTTTATTTCTGCGTTACTTCTGTTTATTGAAGATATCTGTAATTTGTACTTAGTTGTGAAATAATTTGTTACAAACAAAATTTTGTCCAATATGTTTGCCGAAAAGTATGTAAGGGTCTCTGTATTCAAATACAGACATTTTCAAAGGTTAGGTAGTCAAGGCAAACGTTTTTAGAAATTGTGGTGTGTGTGGCCTCAGCCAACAGCCTAACACCTGCACAGCCACTCACCTCCCTTCTTGCAAGACAGAGAAAATAGAAGTAACGTAAGAATTGTGAATGAAGATAGTAGCAGTTCAGTGTAGAAAGCAAATGCTGCATGCAAAAAATGGAATTTTATTCAGTACTTCCCATCAGCAGGCAGATACTAGCCACTCCCAGGAAAGTGGAAAAGAGTTTCATGAAGCATATTTAATTGTGCTGGGGAAGGCAAATGGTGTAGCCATGATCATCCTCCCTGTCCCTGAGCTTTTCTCTGAGCATAATATATGGTATGAAGTACTGCTTGGGTCAATTTATGTCAACTGTCCCAGCTGTGTCCTGTCCCAATCTCTTGCCCACCCCCAGCCTACTCACTGGTGGAAGCAAGGGAGCAGAACAGGGTTGGACATAAAAAAGGAGAATCCTTAATGCCGTGCAAGCACTGTTCAGTAATAGCCAGAACATGAGTGTGTTATCAACAGTTTTAATCATAAAGCCCAACATCATACCTACAGCCACAAGGAAAATTAACTCCCTCTCAGCCAGATATGCTACAAAAAGTCAAAAATACCTGCCTCCTTACTGAAGCTGTTCTCAAAGGTTTTCTTGGTAATACAGAATCACGATCCTGTCCAGGTGTTTTTGGTTTTTTTTGAACTCTGACAGTTAAAAGAGTCATAGAATAGTTTGAGTTGGAAGGAAACTTTTAAAGGTCATCCAGTCCAACCTCCCTGCCATGGGCAGGAACATCTTCTAGATCAGGTTGCTCAGAGTCCCATCCAACCCTTTGAACACTTCCAGGAGTGAGACACCCACAGCTTCTCTGGGCAACCTGATCCAGTGCCTGACCACCCTCAAAATAAAGCATTTCTTCCTAATATCCAATCTAAACCTACTCTTTTTCAGTTTAGAATCATTCCTCCTTGTGCTATCTCTACATGCCCTTGTAAAAAGTCCCTCTCCAACTTTCCTCTAGTAGGCCCCCTTCAGGTACTGAAAGGTTGCTATAAGGTCTCCCCAGAACCTTTTCTTCTCCAGGCTGAACGACCCCAACTGTCTCAGCCTTTCCTCACAGGAGAGGTGCTCCAGCCCTTTGATCATCTTCATGGCCCTCCTCTGGACTCACTTCAACAGGTCAATATCCTTCCTGTGCTGGGGACCCCAGAGCTGGATGAAGTACTCCAAGTGGAGTCTCAGGAGACAGAGTAGAGGAGCAGAATCGCCTCCCTTGACCTGCTGGCCACGCTGCTGTTGATGCAGCCCAGGACACAGTTGGCCTTCTGGGCTGCAAGTGCATATTGCTGGATCATGTCCAGCCTCTCATCCACCAGCAGCTCAAAGTCCTTCTTGGCAGGGCTGCTCTAGATCTGTTCATCCTCCAGCCTGTATTGATACCAGGGGTTGCCCCAACCCAGGTGCAGCACCTTCCCCTTGGTCTTGTTAAACCTCATGGGATTCCCAGCTTCTTGAGCTTGGCTGGATCCCTTTGGATGGTATCCCATCCCTCAGGCTTGTCAGCTGTACCACTCAGCTTGGTGTCTCCTGCAGACTTGCTGAGGATGAACTCACTCCCTTCATCTGTGTCACTGATAAGATGCTAAATGTCATTGGCCCCATTATAGCCTCTTGAGGGACACCAGTTGTCATCGGTATCCATTGGGACATTGAGAAGGTTACTACTACTCTGGATGCAGCTGCACAACCAATGCCTTATCCACCTAAGAGTCCAGCAATCAAATCTATCTCTCTCCAGTTTAGAGAGAAAGTTGTTGTAGGGGACCATGTCAAAGGCCATACAGCAGTCCAGATAATTTCATCTGTAGCCCTTCCCTTGTCCACTGATGTAGTCACTCCATCATAGAAGGCCACTAGGTTGCTCAGGCAGGACTTGATGACTATCAGCTCCAGTATCCCATCCCCTCTGGTAGGGCTGTCTGTTCCTGTCTGAAGAAGTTACCCTCCAGTTATTCCAGGTGTCTCCTGGATTGCCTACAGCTCGCCGTGCTGCTCCTCCGACAGATATCAAGGTGGTGGGAATCTGCCAGTAGGACAAGAGCCAGTAAGCACAATGTCTCATGTAGCTGGAGCAAGAAGGCTTCGTCAATAGGCTCCCCTTGGTCAGGTGGCCTGTAGTAGGCACTAACCATGAGGTTCCCTTTGTTGCCTTGGCCTCTGATTCTTACCCACAGATTTTCAATCTGCTCGTGGCAGTTATTCAGAGACAGCACTTGGCACTCTATCCATCTGTTGATGTAGAGGGCCACCCCTCTGAACCTCTTTCCTGTCCTGTCCCTTCTGAACTGCCTGTAGCTGCACTCCAGTAATGAATTCATCACACCAAGCTTCAGTAGTGGCAACTGGCTCATAGCTTTCTTGTGGAGGCTTCCAACTCCTCCTATTTGTCGCCCGTGCTGCATGCAGCGGCATAGAGGCACTTCAGCTGTACTGAAGAGTGTATTCTTGATTCCATCTAGGCTTTTTCATGCATCAACTTAATTGTTTATATTGCAATTAGTTATATCTATATATGCATCTTGATGGAGTAAATTAGTAACAAGTTTAAGTAAAAAAGTTATTTAACTATGCTGTGAAAGTCGATGGCACAGAAACATTGCTAGGAGGTAATCATTCTGTTGATTGAATTTGTTGTATTGTATAAATACCTTTTTTTGGTGGTCGTGGGGCCTCTGAGTTTAGTCCTTTAGTAAGATCTCATCTTCTCTCCAAAAAGAAGTGTTTTTCTTACTTGTGTTGATAGAAATTTACGTAGCAGAGCTCGCAGTCTTTCCATCCTTTCTTAGCTACTTTTTGCCATATACCCAGTTTCAGGTCTAATGTCCAGGCATTATGATTGACTCTTATTCCTCTCTAGGTCTTCATATCTGGGCTAACTTTAGAGTTTTTCACAGTCCTTCTGGGACATATTTCTAATGTACATACCCATAGGTTAAGATTTCTGTCATCTTGTGTCTTAACTTATATAATTGCATTTCTGAGTTCACAAAAATATTCTAGTGATAGCAGTACAAAAAGTGTATGTCTGTGTCACTGTTGGCTTCCCGTTTTGTAATGACATCCAACACAGCCCTTTTGTCTTTGCTTTCAATATACAGCACTGTAAGCAGTGTGCCATTGTATGGGTAGCAATCAGATATTCATGTCTGCTGCTGGTCAACCTGCATTGGCAGCCTCTGTTGCCTGTTGAGTTATGGAAAACAACACTGCTGTTGTTCCTCTCATGCTATCTTTAACACTGGGGAAGAATTCCCCAAAAACTTATTCTTCTCTAGTGCCCTATTTGGAATTCTGCAGTGCTGCTTTACAAAAGCATGACAAAAGTTTAGCTGCTTTAGTTTTATTAAGACCACAGTCTATGGTACTGAAAAATGCTGTCTTGTTTTTCTATACTCTGCCATTTGGATGTGGCCATTTATTGTCTCCTGTCAATAGGGTCATCTTTCTATTTGACATTTATATAGTACATAGTCCATTGGTATTGTCAAAATAAATGAAAATGAAAAGAGCTCAACTTAATGATGAAGAAATAAGTTGGGTTTGCAGGAGTGACAGTTATGCACAAATTGGTTATGTCTTATATTGAATTCCATGAAATACAGCGAAAATGAAACTCAACATATGTAGAAAGTAAATACGAAGTAGAGAGAAGCTCTGATCCGGAGATCCTCTCATAGTCAACTTCCTTTTCCACCTTTCCAGATTCAGCAGTGCTTGATTACATGAAAAATGTTGGGAAGATTTAAGGAGACAAGAACAGAATAAAGTTCCATTATTATGATGGAAGCAACTGCTTAGTACTCTCTGTCTATTTTGTATCTCTTCTCTTTATTTATTCTTCATGGTAAGAGACATGACATTTATTTATACCACACTTTCCATTATTGCCTATGATTTCATTGTTCTAATTGCTGCAGAAAAATGCTTAGCTTCTGTTCCTTCTGTGTATTTTGCTTAAAATATTAATACAGTATGACAGTTTAATTATAGCTAGTTCTACACTAAACCCACTTAAATTCCAAAGGAATTATACTCTGGAATGTAGGCAGAAAGAGGCCTAGAAAATTTTAGTTTAAGTGGCCAAAAATTTCAAAGCACACAAGTACTTTTAGACTAGAATATAAATAGTGGCTTTGTCGTTAGAAGAAGATTCTTTACCATTTTGCAAAAGTAGCCTTTTACATTGGGGGATATATTTTGGCAACATCAGTGACTTCAAGCAAAGAGTTTTAGGAGTCATTTATTTAATGTTTTTGTGCTTCTGGAAGGCTTGAAAATTAGCTGTCAGGATTACATCAATAAGTTATAGGTAAAGTGAAGAAGCATTTGTTTTCTTGTTTGTCCATTTTGTTCAAACATGTTTTCCTCTCAGTAATAACTTCTGTGCATATCATCATTTATATTTAGTCATTCTTAAAAGTGATTCTCATAAACGGAATTTTTGCAGTGGGCTCCATACTCCCCCTGCTGATCTCTATGAATAGGCAAAAAGTAAGCATGTTAACAGTTAGCTTTCCCTTGGAAATTATCAAGGCTGCAGAAGAACATACAATTTTTCACTGTAGTGGTTCAAGTAAATGCTTTTGAATACTTATTAAAAGAAGTGTTATACAAGCTTTGATTATTGTGGTTTGTGCATGTAACAATGTTGATTTCAATTGTATTTTTAGTTGAGAGTCACATTTATCAATTTTTATGTTTTTAATAGATTATCTGTTATTGTACTAGTGCCTAGATATATTAATGAACTCCAGTATGTTCCAAGTGTGTTAGTTTTTTTTTCTCTGGGCTAACAGTACTGATACCTAACCTAACTGATGAAGTTTTTTATATGTGAGACAGGCAACTTAATTATATTTAATTAGTATTGGCAGATGTTATTGCTAAGCCACTCTCCATCATCTTTGAGTAGTCATGGAGAACAGGAGAGGTGCCTGAGGACTAGAGAAAAGCCAGTGTCACTCCAGTGTCTTCAGAAAGGGCAAGAAGGAGGACCCAAGAAACAACAGGCCATTCAGCATCCCCTCAGTCCCTGGAAAGGTGATGGAACAGCTCATCCTGGATGTCATCTCTAAGAACGTGAAGGAAGAAAAAGGCTATCAGTAGGCAACATGGATTCACCGAGGGGAAATCATGCTTGACCAACAAGATAGCCTGCTGAAATGGCATGACTGGCAGGGTAGATGAGGGGAGTTGTCTACCTTGACTTCAGCAAGGCTTTTGAGACTGTCCCCGTAACATTCTCATAGGTGAGTTCAAGGAGTGTGGATTAGATGAGTGGACAGTGAGGCAGTTTGAGAACTGGCTGAATGGCAGAGCTCAGAGGGTTGTGATCAGTGATGTGGAGTCTAGCTGGAGGCCTGTATCTAGCAGTGTTCCCCAGGGGCCAGTGCGGGGCCCGTTTTCCTTCAGTTTATTCATCAGTGACAGACCGTACCCTCAGCAGGTTTGCTGATGATACAGAACTGGGAGGAGTGGCTGGTACACCTGAATGGTGTCCTGCCATTTAGCAGGACCTGGACCAGATGGAGGAATGGGCAGAGAGCAGCTTGATGAAGTTTGACAAAGGCAAGTGTAGGGTCCTGCACCTGGGGAGGAAGAACCCCATGTACCAGAACAGGTTAGGGATTGAGCTGCTGGAAAGAAGCTCTGCAGAAAAGGACCTGGAGGTCCTGGTGGACAGGGAGCTGGTCATGAGCCAGCAGTGCCCTGAGGGCCAAGAAGGCCAGTGGTATCCTGGTGTGCATTAGGAAGAGCATTGCCAGGAGGTGATTCTGCCCCTCTGCTCAGCCCTGATGAGGCAGCATCTGGAATCCTGTATCTCGTTCTGGGCTGCCCAGTTCAGGAAAGACCAGGAGCTACTGGAGAGGTGCCAGCTAAGTGCTATGAAGATCATGTGATGCCTATAGCATCTCCTTTGGGAGGAAAGGCTGACAGAGCTGGGACTGTTCAGCCTGGATTAGAGATGGCTGATGACAAATAACTGAAGTGTGGGTGCCAAGAGGATGGAGCCAGACACTTTTCATTTGTGCCCAACAACAGGATAAGAGGCAACAGGCACAAACTGAAACATGGGAGGTTCCATCAGAATATAAAGAAAAACTTCTTTACAGTGAGTGTGGCTGAGCATTGGAACAGGATGTCTGGAGAGGTTGTGGAGTGTTCTTCTCTGGAGGTACTCAAAACCTGCCTAGACGTGATTCTGTGCAACCTGCTCGAGGTGAACCTGCTTTAGCAGGGGATTGGACTAGGTGATCTCCAGAGGTCCCTTCCAAAGCCAGTCATTCTGTGAGCCTGTGATTTACATACAGTATGCAAAGTATATAAACCTTTAGCTCTAGAAAACTTATATTAATCAATTAGGAGGTTTCAGTTGACACTGTAAGAAAGTAAAAGAGTGAGACACAAAGAACCAGGACATTGCAGAGTTGAAGTTACTATTGCAGTATTAACTTAGCCAGTTTGCACTTAGAAAATATGGTGAAATCTACTCTAAACGTATTCCTCTTTTTATTTTACATAGGAAATATAGAATGTACAACTTTAGTCAAGTAATATTTGGATGGAAACCATATCCGTGGAATTTCCTTGCTTTCTTCTTCTTGATTTATTGTTCTTAATGTTGGATGTTTGTTTTCTATTTAATAGTTACTACACATCAAATAATGCAAATGATTTTGCAGCCTATTTGTCTACCTATTGAAGTCAATAGGAGAAATTGCAGTTAGTTTAGTGAGAGAGATCAGGAATTTGCTTTAGCCGTTAACAAGCTGCACTGATCACAGTCCCTCTCTCCTCTTTCATAAGTATATTGTAATGTATAATGTGGCTCTACATTTCCAGGGGGATTGCTTTTCTGAGTTATCATGGATTAAAATCTACTCTAACATTGAAAGTTAAAAATCTCAGGACTACATTCCTATTTTCTTTTGCACGGCATTCCCATGACTTCAGTGAATTGTTAGACTCGCTCCCTCTATTTTATTTAAACTCGTTCTGATATTCTGCTTCTGCTCTAGATGTTTAGTATCCTGCATCCTGAGTTTCTACTGTATTATTGTTTGCCATTTTCTTTAGTGATACCTCTTTTCTTTGGGAAAATGAAGTTTAAAATTGACGGGCCTTTATGATATTTGCCATTTGGAGATCTCTGCAATGCTAAGACAATATTCGTTTCTACCTGTTCTGTTCTTTTGCCTGAGGAAGTCATGAAGAGAAAAAATGTTTATGAGAAAGGAAATGATCATAACACACACTCCAAATATCTAGGAGCCTCATGTGAAAGTAATTTAGCATACTTTTTAAGAAAAGGTGATGAAAAGTCAAGTTATGTCTATTAATGCCTATGTTATGTGATGAAGTAACTAATGTTGATACCTTAAAAGATTTTTTTTTTTAATTCAAAATTAAGCCCATTACAAGTAGATGCATTCATTAGAAGTACTCTCTAACTTACTTCTATCCTGTTTGCTAGAGACCTTGACAGCTCCTTTAGAAACACTTTGAGGGTTTTAAATGCCAGAAAAGTATTATAATGAAAAAAAATTCCAAAAGAAATACTTCAAAGGAGCCTATATGGTTACAAAAGTATTTGGTTGTAGAGCTTTAGTCTACTGAACAAAGACCATTTATCTCCTTAATATAAGACTGAAAAAAAAAATCTGTAAAGTGTATGTAGTTCTTCTCTTCAATTTTTTTTTTTTAATTTTGTATTGTTTTTTGTTTGTTTTCTTTTTTAAAGGAAGCTGCACCTACGGAATCTCTGCTTAACTGGCAAGACTATGAGGGCCGAACTCCCCTTCATTTTGCGGTTGCAGATGGGAATGTAGCAGTGGTTGATGTCCTGACCTCCTATGAAGGCTGCAATGTCACATCTTATGACAACTTGTTTCGAACTCCCCTTCACTGGGCAGCCTTACTTGGTAAACTGGACGATGCTGAACTCCCTTAATCGTTAATTGACTGCAGTATTTAGTCTTTGTCTCTGATTTTTATTTAATTCCAGCATGGCATTATGCAAACTAATCTCTTAGAACAATAATAATTTCTGCTAGCCCAGGAGCAGAAGTTTGTGTGTCAACTGTTTGTTTTAGTTTCAGATTCCCCAAAGCACTGTAAAATGCATTACTTCAACAGGCTATAAATGCCAATGGTTTAAGAACAGTTAGGGAATAATGAAAAGTTCTTGCATATGTAACATTGATCATAGGTTAAAAAACCCACTGGTGCTCTGGAGCAGTGGCGACCGAAGTGGGGTGTGCACATCCCAGCATGAGTGCAAGATGATCTGTTGGAGCGCCTGAAGAAAATATCAGCACTTGTTTAATTTTTATCTGAAAAAAAAATCAGAGAACTTTGCTAATATTTCATACACAACTTAGTGGCAAGTGCCCTCACTTGGTCCATATGTAAGATGGTCACATAGGGTTTGCGAGGTGCCTGAGGGAGGTGAGTTGCTCCACAACACAGAGTGGTCAACAGTGGCATCATCAGTCGTGTTCACTTTCAGTATATTGTGATGTATTGCAGTTTGTGTGCCCAGTTAAGTGAATTTATGATCATATTATCTGTTTTTTATTATAATACCCCTCACAAAATAAACAAGTGACTCAAAAATGTGTCCACAAAGAAGCTGCAGATAATTGGATAATACCAGCACGCGTGAACAACAAAAAAGTGGCAAAGTTGACACCTGTCCTATTCCTAGTACAAACTCTTCATCAGACACGTTATGACAGTCTAATCAGATCTGACAACAAGTTTTATTCAGATAAAGGTTTTTTCTCCTGTTCAGATTGTTACCCTGAGACTCAGATGCTCTGTAAACTGTAACCTTGCATATGTGAATTCTGCACAGTTTGATTTTGCAGATTACAAAGCTGGATCGTTGCAAAACAAGTTAAAACCTGATTAAATATAAATAGTCTAAATGCAGGGAAACACAACCCATAAAATGGCAGCCACAAAAATAATATGATTTGGAAAACTGACCTCCTATTTTCCATTTTCCTGTGTGCAGGAGGAAAAAAGAACCACCGTGTACTAGATAAAAGAATCTTCAAACACTCTCTCTCCCCTTTTAACAGGCTTCATCCCAGTGACCCTTTGGGACACTGCAGACAAAGAATGCCAATAAAAGAATCAGATTGCTCACTGGAGCAAGTTACTGCAACTCCAGTACAATATACATTTAGTTTGGTTATGTTTATTTAAAAATTAAAAAAAGAAGGGTATTCTCAAATTTGCATTTAAGGAGGGCTATTGGTGTTTTGCAGAGAAATTTTGAAGCATTTTAAGTGTCACAGGATCAGTCTCCCAGAGAAATAGTCATTATCACTTGGATCTCTCCAAGAAGCAAAATTTATTGTGTTTTGAAATTGATTGTATTTAAGAGAGAAGTTTTGTCTGTTGGACAAATGGATTGTCTAATCAATGTAGAATAAAGGGTGAAGATGTGCCAAGACCTCCAGAGTACTTTGTGAACTTTATGAGGTCTCTAGGTGGCATGTGCCCTTGGGGAACTTCTGGTTGGTAAATCGTTACTTATTTTTAGGGTTCTGGTTTTAAGCTGAATACTAAATGTTGTATGTAGGTCTCGAAGAGACTAAGATGTTACTATATGGGTTAACAGCAGGAAGTTTAAAGTAGTGCAGATCTTCTGTAGAGGTGAAGGATTGCATGTGACTGCATCTTAGGGCATTGTTACTCCTGTTACCTTTTCTTTTGTGTAGATCAAAGTCTCAGCCAAGTTACATCTCTTCTAAGTACTACATGAACAACAGTTCTTGACATCAAGAAATGAGTTTTATTGCTTACATTAATGTCCAAGTAAGGTCCATCTTTGCACCAATTTATTTAGTGTCACACCCAATACAAAATTTTTTTTCAATTGCCTCAAGCCTTCTTTCCTACAGATATCTTAACTGAACCTCCTGTCCAGATTAGAGAGTTAAGATCCCTTTTTCTAGTTGTCTGTCCTGAAAATTCAGGCAACATTTATTTCAGGCTCAGTACACCTATGGTTTTCTGGCTGGAATTGCACTCCAAACTGACTTCTCCCAGTGCACCCCAATTTACTTCGTATAGTCTTGAGGAGGGAAGAGCATAGCAGCATTGCATCTCTTCTTTTTACGCTTTCAAGCAAGCATGTGAATGGATCAGTTGACTTTAGTGGCAATATACTATATTGTGTCTTTGTTTTCCTGTCTGTGGAATGAATATAAATTTTACCTATCCCCCCAAAATGTTGTGATTTTAATCTAAAGGTATTCTAGCCTGTTTTGATGGAAGGAGTTGTGTGTGTGAGTTTCTTGTTTATGGTAGCTGGTAGTAGACTTGTCTCCAGATTCTGATACCCATTTTCAGTTGAAATTTTGGTTAGACAAAATCTAAGTAAAGAATTTACCCTTGATTTCTATATAACAGTGTGACCTATGATGAAATTGTCAATGTTAGGTTAGCCTGTCTTTTAATGTAGATGGACAAATGCTCATCATGATCAGACTATGCTCACTTTACTCTTTCTGACTGACCTGTCACTCAAATACAGTGTATCAAATGATTTTTGATAAGCTTTTTTCTGGAAAAATTCAACTAATTAATTGCAAGGTTAATATCATACTTGTGTGGTCAGCTGCTGCTGGTTTCTGATTTAGAGACACTCCCCCCAAAATGCGAATACAGAATATGGCAGTGGTCCACTATTCAGATGAAAGTGCGTGCCAGGCTTAATAGTTGAGATATTAAGTCTTATGTTTAGACTATAATGGCTACAGCACAAACATGCTATTATTTACTGAAGTATATTCATTTTCTTCTGTTTTGTTTGGGGTTGGTTGGTTGTTTTTTTAATATTGGAGATTGGATACTTATCTGGTGTTATTATATTATTTTTCTCAGGTCATGCACAGATTGTCCATCTGTTATTAGAAAGAAATAAGTTTGGAACCATCCCATCTGACAGTCAAGGTGCAACACCCCTACATTATGCAGCACAGAGCAACTTTGCTGTAAGTAGCGCATACCCTAAATGTGAAGTAAATGTATTTTGCTGAAATGTTTATAGTGTAGCAAAGTGTTTGTGTTGGTTTTGAAATTATATAAACACAGTGTTGTTGTCATGAGTTCAATTCAGACTTTTCCTGTGTTATGTGATATAAATGTGGTTAATTTCAGACTATTAAAAATAGATATTAAAGAACTCATTTGTTGGACAAAGAAAGGCCCTTTGAGCTATATGTTTGTATCAGAACACACAATAGTCATTCAGGTACCTCAATAGGAAGAAGAATGGCACATACCATTTTACAGTGCTTTCACTTTTTAAGGCTCATTATAACAACATCTAAGCAGTTGTATCTAGAGTAAAATGACCTGCACAAGTATTTGCACAGCTGCTGCAGTACCAGTCAGACCAGTCTTTGCATTCAAGAAGGTGATTAACCTATGAATATTTGGTATTATGAATAAGGTGTTGTCTCGTAAAGTATGGCTGAACAGTTGAGTAACTTTTGTCATAATTCTTCAGGAATGCTATATTTGAACAAATTTTAAAGGCTTTTTAAATTCAGACAACAAAGAAAATTGCTTTCTCAGACAGCCAAGTATAAAACTCAGCAGTTTAATGATTGCTGGTCATAGATGTTACAGAAGTGGTTCTCAGGCGCTGGAACTTAAGAAAGCTTTTCTCAAGCTTCTCTGCCTCTCATAGTTTTCATAACCTTCCTCTATAAAAAGGGTTATTTACTGCCTAATAAATGTAGTTATGTAGTCAATATTGCAACATTTTCTTAGCAGGGTTACTAATTTGGGTATTTCTTACATAACATTAACATACCTGCATGTTAATTTTCACAAAACAAGGAAAATTTCAATGCCCTTGAGAACAATTCAGTTAATAAATCCAGAAGTACTATTGAAAGAGGGAACGGACCAATGTCTCTTAATACTACAGCTGACACCACATGCTTCCTTGTGGGAGTAGATTTTGGCGAGGTATTTTGGGTTGTAGTCTTTGGTAAGATCATCCAGATATCTTTTAAATTCAGACTTTTGTTGAAGCATACCTTGTGTATAACTTTATTTTTCAGAGAATTGCTTGCTGATGCTGGTTATTGTCTAGTATGTGGTGTGTACAATTTGAGTCTAACTTACACACCTGAAATATTTGTGTTGTAAAAGCCTTTTGAGTTAGACTCATAGAAAAGTTGCAGTGTTTTTATTTGCCATTTGGTTATTATCTCTGCATTCTTTTATCTTTTTTTTTATTCCATACTGATACAGTCCTAAAAATGATTTCTCCTACTGGCTTTATTTCTCTGGGCCTCATTCAGTTGAATGAAAGATCTTCATTATGTTGCTGCCTTTTGTTCCCATCAGCCAGCCAAACTTTAACATCATTTAGGTTTGTTATGGGGAAATACAGTACACAGTGGATTCAGACATTTTGTAATGTTGTGTACTTACAATGAATGTACTGTTTCCCATCTTACATGAAGAATCAAACAGAGTTTCACTCCCAATCTGCAAGCCTCTTTTAGCTGGAGCTGTATTCAAGAGCCCCTGCCTAAATTATGGCTGGAGCCTCTCTCTGTTTTTACCAGTCCAGTTGTTTCTAAGCACCACTTCTTGCTTTTTTCTCCATTATATACATATAATGGAGTAATTCCCAGGGCTTCATTCCATATACATCATCACACGAGTGGAGACACATGTTTGTTCTGGCAGTAGCATCTCTATATTTATGGTTTGAGATTCACATTGCTGTTCCAGTCAGTCTGCCCAAGTTTGGGTAGGTGTGGTATGTTTCTCAGTTAAATTATGTTTCTTAGGCCCCAACAAGAAGAAAATTTGTTCTTTTGTGTTTATTGTAAATATTTGCATGGATTTTAGTTGTATTTACTTCCATATCTTGTTCTTTGTTCTGTTTTTCTGCCAGTTGCTTATTGCAATATGACATTTTGGGGTTTTTTAAAGGCTGAAGAGATTTAGCCAGCTCTTAATTTATGTAAAGACCTTGTTCCCTAAGGCTAACTTATGCTGACTTAGGATAGACAAGAAAAGATGTAGAAGAAGAGAGGTTACCTAATAAAACCACATAAATAGGTTGCCTGACATTTAGATGGTGTAGGTATCCCACAGAAGGCCCAAATAAATGTCTCTTTTTAAATTCATATGTGAAGGAAGATGCTCTGTTCATATTGATTTTAGGATGCAGAATGCAGGACTAAATTTTTTTCCGTGATGTTTTCCGGAGGTGTCAAAACCAGTGTACTTTCATATACTCATGTAGATAGATCAAGTAAATGAAATGTGGATACCTCATCTTATTTTTAAATATTAAAGAGAAACATTTCATATTTTTCTGAGTTTCTTGATAGTGCAGAATGAAATTATCGAGGTTTACCTCTCTCCTTTACCATTACTTTTCAGCTTTGTTGTTTTTTATGTTGTTTTTTCCACTTTTTTTAAGTGTTAAAATACATGTGATCTGTCATAACAAAATACACATAGAATCAAACTGATTGAAACCTCTATTTTCTGATTTCTTAATCATCCTGTTGTTATTTAAATTAATTTTGTTTTCAAGTTGTGTTAGCTAAATTTTGGAAAATAGTGCTTATGGGAAAATAGCACTATGGGATTTTCGTCACCTTTTCCAGTAAAAAACTGTAGAAAAGAAAAAGTGGTTCAAAGAAATGCTGCTTTGTTAAAACGTAATGGAAAAATAAAATTACTCATTTGTATTTTTTCTAATGTTTGCCTTAGTATTGAAGAAGTGCAGCCTTCACGGTGCTTTTGACTTTGCAGGATTTCAAGCAGTGCAGAGTATTGGTAGGGGGCTGAGTTGCTGCCCTAATGCGAAGCCATTTGTGTGTGAGGTGTAGGGGTGGTCAGTGTGAGTACACAGAGCTACAAACACATGCAGCTTTTTGTGGAAGGCTTAATGCTTCCATTTCTCATTGTTTGTGACTTCACCTTTTTGCAATAAACTGAGAGTTCAGACCTAAATTGACAAAGCTGTCAGGATTTTAGATCATATTAAGGTAAGATAAATGAGAAATTTCCTATTCCTTTAGAGGGATGAAATAATAAGTAGTAGTGAAAAAAAAATCCAAACTGATCACTAGTATTTAGGCATTTTAACACCTCTGTGATTATAAGCATTTTTATTCCTTATGGCCAAGAAATTTTCATCCCATCCAGAGTAGTGATAGAAGGGTCACACAGGGAAAAAGTTAAAATAGTGTTAATACTAAAATAAGATAAAATGATGAAATCAGGGGTTTTTTTCAGTTTTTATTGTCTAGCCTATCAGTGACTTAAGAGATGTTTTTCAGCACTTAAACACACAGCCTTTTAAGGCATTAGGTAGAAAATGGAAAATCTTGCCCTTATTCTTTATCTAGCAGTTGTGATTTTTCTCTCCCTTTCTTTCCTGTGTGACGTATTAAGGATCTAGCAGCAGGCTAAACAAGTAGACTTCTTTGGTGAGAGCTTAGTACATACATGGCATTTGAAGAAATAAATCTTTTGGCTTTGATTTGGAGATTTACAGTGTAACAGTTGCAGTGGAAATACTGGACTCAGGTGTAAATATTTTCTTAATCTTTTATGATTTATAATATTTCAGTAGTTAGTGACCTGTTGATACTATTAAATATTAGAAAGCATATCTATGTTGCCCCATAAGTACTCTTTTCTAAAATAGTCAAATTGTTAGAGGAACATTATTTTCAGGGGAGGTTCAGGTTGGACTTCAGGAGTAATTTCTTCACAGAAAGACAGTGGAATGGGCTGCCCAGGGAGATATTGGAGTTTAAGGGAAGACTGGACATGGCCCTCAGTGCTGTGGTCTGGTTGACAGGGTGGTGCTTGGTCAAAGGTTGGGCATGAGGATCTCAGAGGTCTTTTCCAGCCTAACTGATTCTGTGATTTTATCATCATTGTGTTACAGTAACATTTCGATAAGCCAATAATATTTTCCCCGTTGCTCTCTTCTCAGTGACTGCAGTATCTTTTGCTTCCTTATGATGAACACAGGATGTTAAACTCCTAGTTAAGGATGCACTATGATCATTGGTGAGAAAAAAGGCATAGTGTGTGTGTGTATATATATGTATACATACACAGTGCTCCTGTTGAGCTATTACTCTTATAAACATGGAAAGGAAAAATGAAGCTTTGATTTGCTTCATAAACAGCTAAATGAGACACAGTAGTTTCTTGTTGGTACAGATTCTTTTTACTGTTAATTTCAACAGTATTTCTTTTCAGGAAACAGTTGAAGTATTTTTGAAACATCCTTCTGTAAAAGATGACTCAGATCTTGAGGGAAGAACATCCTTCATGTGGGCAGCTGGCAAAGGCAGTGATGATGTCATTAGGACGATGCTGACCTTAAAATTGGATATTGATATTAACATGACAGACAAGTATGCTGGAACAGGTAAGATGTTTTACGGTAAAGAGCAAAAGGACGTTTCCGGTCAGTGTGATTTCCACCAAATGAAAACACTGTTAGAAGCTATATTAGTCTTTTCCTCAATATGCTTTACTCCTGAAAAATATTTCTGCAATAGTTTTAATTATGTGTGTGAGTCAGTTCTTTGTCTTATTGTGGGAAAGAAACTAATCTTTTTCTGCATTGATTGGGTCAGTTCATTTGAAATGTAGGGAGAAATAAAAACGTACTGCTATACTTTTGCTTAGTTAGATCTGGAATCCTGGGAAAGGAAGAGCTGTGCTGTATTTTGAAGAATAAATATAATTTCATAAAAAGCCCTCCCTGAAAATGCCTGTTAAAAAAATGTATTTGTCAGTAAGTACACACTTTGAAACAATATAGAGCCAACTAACCAGTCGTAGCTAAAATTAGTAGCTAAATTATCATAATGAAAATCATAAGTTCCATAGTTATTTGTAAAGACTCTAATAAAGATTAGAGCTGTTGCACATCTGCTGTCCAAACTGTAAGTCAAACTTGATATCCTACAAGTTTGTCATCCCATTATCTGCCCAGAGTAAAAGATAGGTATGCAACACCATGATTCAGGATTCAAGCATGCAAGTCATGAAATTCCTGTATAATCTATGAATTTATCTCCTTTAATGGAAAATAAAAAAAAATAGAAGAATTGTGGTAGAAATATGTTCTTCTGCAGTGCTTTCAACAAAAACAGGGAAATGGTTCTAACAAAGAGACAGTTGTTGAAGTGTTTATGTATTCAGCAGTGTTGGAATGTGGGTAAAAGTAGTCGAATTGTATCATATGCTGATGATATCTGAATTAAAAAAAAAAGAGGAGAGTGGGGGTATATTGAGTGTAAATTGGAGGGGTTTGATAGTGGGGGGTTTCAAACAGTAAGCTGTGGGGGAAGAGGTCAGGAACTACCCAGTGCCACACACAGCCAGGTCACAAAGTTACAAATAAAGTGCAAAAGTGTATACCTATGTACAGTAATAGTAAAATGACAGACAAGCTGATAGACCATACACCCGTGAGTAATACAATAAAGGGCATTTCTCCTGAAAACCATGTTGTTTTAAACAGACAAGGATGTCTATTGCAATGTTGGTTGATATAAATTTTAATGTATTTGTTTTAAAGTATACTGAAGCATTATCTTTTGGCTGCATGTGTGTGCAAACTAGCCTAAGGTTCATGGTTAGATTTAGGGAACTCACTATGTAGATTTTTCCCAACCGAGAAACAAAGATATGACTTTAGTAGCTTTTCTCTTTTCAGAGCACACTTTGAATACCATACACATGGTAAATAAATACAATGTCAGGGTTGTGTGTTTTTAACTTCCTTTGGTGGTATGCTGGGTCTCCACAAAAAGCAGAATATAGTTAACATAAAATTCTATTTAAATATCTAAATTCTTCCTTTTCTTAGAATTTAGCACACACACAATTTAGCATTTTTAGGAAAAAAACAACTGTCTTTCCAAGTTGTGGTACTTTGTAAGTTTGGAGTTTAAGAAATAGTCCAACAAATAGAATATCAGTCTTCATGTTTGATGACTTTACAAACTACATACTCCACAACTGTGCTCTTGTTTCATCTTTTGTCAGTCTTACCCAAGTTTGCTACTTCCTGACAGCTCCCTTTTAAATACCTTACAGTACTTGTTTCAGGCCTAAAGGTGGAGTAATGTTGTAGTTCCTGTGCAAACCTCCTTTCAAAGGGTTTTCCTCTTTGCAGACAGGAACCACAGGCTCAGTTTCTGAAATTACTCAGGTGTGGATTTCATGCTTGAATAATTCAGGTGCTTGGGTTTATTATCTTTCAGTCTTTCGTGGCAGTGATATGTAATCACCTTTTAATCTTGATTTTGTTGTAGGGCTTTTAATCCAAGGGAATGAATGGATTTTCTATTTACTTGAAAGTGCCGTTGTAGAACACAGGAATAGCCTTAAAGTGGGGAACTGTGCTGTCCATCGCTTGCTGTCGAGCAGTCTGAGCTAAACCACTGTGCAAGCAAGTGCACTAGCAAGGGCTTTATTATAGCAAGCTGTAAACTTAAAAGGAAGCCCCTCAGTAAATCACTCTCTGATATTTTTTACAAAGGTGCTTAACCATTGCCAGGTTTTGGTGAGGGAAAAGCCGTGCTGCCTTCGGGCAGAGACTGCAGCGGCAGAAACCAGGGGACATGCCACCGTGCCGGGGATGCAGTTGCTGAGGAGAGTTCAAGGTTGTGTTTTTCTACTTTTGTGTGCGAGCCCAGTTAAGCTCAGTTATAATGTTGCGTTAACGCAGCCTTTCTGCATTTACTTAAAAAAGGAGCAAGCTCTCCATTCAGCCTTACTTAGAACATCGAGACTCTCAGTATTGTGTAGGAGAATGACACCAAGGGAAAGGAATTTCCCTCTTCTCGGAGATCAGCGCTGCAGGAGCATTACAGGGGCAGCTTTATAGCTCTGCCGTCACTGCGCACAATGGAGAGGGCTCTGTCTGTCGGCTAAACAAAGGGCCTATTGTGACCAGCTGGCTGAAGAATCTCTTCAGTCACCGTGACTCCATCACAGAAAATTCGGCTTACAAGAAAATACTGAGCACAAAGTGCGAAACAAGATGCCTGCGTCAGAATGAGTGATAGGGGGGAAGAACCGGCCAAGCTGACACAGCAGCTCTTTTTCTATTGTATTGTTACACACACCCCATGTGTCATCTGATGGAGTGGTTTACTGCCTTTGGTTTCATAAGAAATTCAGGACAAAAACCAGAACCTAGAGTTTACTGTGGGGTCAGACCATGAAAACCAGGCCCTCCCCAATGTATGAAGCGGCAGGGGTCTCACTCTTGTCAGATTTCTCTGGTGGCTGCTGCGGATGCAGTTGTATTTCATGGGCGTGGTGAGCACCGCTCTGCTTTTGAGCTGCAGCAGTTAAACATCAGTGTCATCTCAAAACCATGGCTTCGATTACTAAGGCACTCTCAGAGTGTCTCTGACTGTGTACCAAATGCCTTATTTTGAGTATATATATATATATCTCACAATTCCAGTTACCATCACAAATTTTGAGACTCTTTTAAGGCAACACACTTGAGCTGGATCAGGATCATGGACAATATGAGCAACCTGAGCATTTTAGTAGTGCCTGTGTAACAGGTTATGCTGGGTTACTGTGTCACGGGGTGTGCGGAGCTGGTATCCTACTGAACAGTAGCTGGCAAATACAAGAAGCCCAACTGTCTTGATATTCTGGATATGGTTCAAGAAGTAGTTCCTTCTCGCTTTGGCCTTCATGGTGCACATTTCTGCTGCCGCTGTCTGTTTTAACATTAAACAAATACAGACATGTAGGTACTGTTCACAGCCCCACATTTTGCTTTCTTGAGCAGACTCAATTCTCACTAGGGATGTATATTGCTGAAATTTCATGGGGAAACATGAATTCACTTTAATAAATACACAGTTATGATCTGCTCTGTTTTGCAGGTTTTTTCTTAATTATTTTGGTTTTTGTAATGTGTAAAAGATCCCACATGTAAGGCAGTATGCGAACATAGATTGTCTGATTCAATTGCTGGCTATGGAAAATAATCCAAAGCATTTTGAAATCAAATTGTAAGTGAAATCACCAATATATGTGTCTTCCTTTGGTTTGAAAACTCACTGCTGTATGCAGTTCTCCTTTCCTTCAAAAGTAATCATGTACTGGTCAGACTGGTATTCCAACATTTTCCTCAACTCCAGCTGAAAGTGCCTGCAGGATGGCAATAGCCACATCACATCTTTAACTCTTGAGTTCTAAAGTATCTGAAGTAGCATAGTTTTCATACAACTGAGCATCATATATTGTAGAGATGAGACAAAATGCAGTATATGGTCTGTAATCTTTTTCCTGAAGAAACCAGGGAACTGGAGATACTGTACAAGATATGATGGCCTTGGTGCATAATTTTGTGTAAATTTTTTCCTAGTAATTCTGAAAACAAAAACATAAAAAGCTGGGGGATGGGGAGCAGGAACAGCTGGGTAGTTATCTGGAGTTCATTGTGAGACAACTCTCTTTATTTGAGAAAGAAAGGTATTTTCAGGAAAACATTGAAGAACTAATGAAAGCGTTTTCACTGGTGATGGGCGGTCTCAGAAATGTCACTAAACAGGCAGAAGTAAATAATTTAATAGTATCTTAATCAGAAGAGTCTATCTTCCACAAATCCTCAGTGTAAGCCAATCTTGGTAGTGTTAGGCTTAAAATTTCAATTTGTGCAGGTTAGAAACACGTTTCAGGGCTAGCAGTTATTCTTATTACTTGTGTGGCAAGAAAATGTTACATATTCACTTGCTAGGATTCTTCAGTTTCTTGTGTTTGAAAAGTATCTTTTCCACCAAAATGGTTGAAATTAATTTTTATTTTGACTGTTCTAATTGTGAACCTCCAAAGCTCATGGTATTGTGGTTTCTTTTTCCTACTCCTTGATTCTTCTAGCGTTACACGCTGCTGCCCTTTCTGGCCATGTCAGCACAGTGAAATTGCTGCTGGAGCACAATGCACAGGTAGATGCTTTGGATGTCATGAAACACACCCCGCTTTTCCGAGCCTGTGAGATGGGACACAAAGAAGTCATACAAACGCTCATTCAAGGTCAGCTCTTACGACTTTACAAACCTGCCCAGAGTTCTGGTGCTGCTTTTTGGGAGACTGGGAAATACTAACAGATGGCTGAGCAAGAGGTGGGGTAGGAAATTGCTTCCCTAAAGCAGGTTTTGTCTGTAAGTACTCTTTGTGGAATAGCACCAGTAAATGTAAATGATTATCAGATTGTTGTGCAAAATAAGTGTTAAATATGAAACTTTCAAAATTGGGATAGTTCTTTTCACAGCTCATTTCTGCTCAGGCCTTTGCAAGTACATTCTGGTCTCTCAAACCAATGCTTCCCCCAGCACACAATTGTTTTTCTTTCTTTTCTTTTTTTTTCACCAGTAAATAAGACCAAATTAAGCTTTCTTCACTTTTGTGAGAAAGCATTTTTAGCCTTTGAAGATTTTTTGGCCATTTAAATAAATCTGTATTTTTTCATGCAGATAGTTATCAAAATCCTACATCACTAATATTTTCCTCCGGTTGGTTTTTATAAGCATTTTATTTGTATTTTATTTGTAGGCAGAAATAGGATTTAGAAACTTACACAGTGTTAGATAATTGTAACATGTCTGCTGAGGTGTAAGAAATATGGTGAAAGAACAGTGGTATCTGAGATGCAAAATTTTGTCATTTTAACTTCCCAGAAACATCTCCCTCCTACTTCAGACATAATCCCATTTATGGACAGATGACTTATCCAGGCTAAAAAGTTGCAATTTTTCCATCAACCAGCCTTTCTGAAAAGTGTGCTCCCCTTAGTGTTCTGCTGGGCTTATTTTAACCTCCTGTTAAGCTCTTCCTCCCACTCCCTATGCCATGTAGCTTCTGTAGATGCAAGAAGCTTGACTATCAGAATCTGAGTTATGCTTAATTATGTATTTTATGATGTAGACAGTCATTGTTGGTGTTTGATTCATATTTTTGTATTTGTGAAGTTTTATTTTTGTACAGAATTTTTACATCTTGCAAAAGCACATAGAAAAACTAATTATCTGCATTAAAGAGTCTTAGCATGCTTGAATTAAAAAAATATAAGCATTTTCCAGAAGTTATTCTTACACTGTGAATATTCTGTCTGCAATAAAGATTTTTAAAACAGATTTAATCTCAGTCTAGTTTTAAAAGTTATTTTCTTGTTAAGAAATACAGGTTTTACTGACAATTAATATGTCTGAAACAAATAAAGACTAAGTTTTTCAAGGGCGTTTGATAAATCTGGAGATTCTAAAGCATCTGAGAGGATACTCAGGAGTCTGTAAAAAAATTAGATGCCTGACCCTCATTTCCTTCCCATTTAAATTTGATTTAAGTTTTAGGATTGGAGTAACAAGACTGAAGTGACTTTCAGAAATACTTGTCTGAATTGTCAGTTTACCAAATAAGTTCTAGTTGACATAAACTTATCCTTTTCTTTTCTTAATATCCAAGGTATTTTGGTTTTATGGTCAAACATGTATTTGTTGTTTCAGGAGGAGCAAGAGTAGATTTGGTTGACCAAGATGGCCATTCACCCCTTCACTGGGCAGCCCTGGGAGGAAATGCTGACGTGTGTCAAATCTTGATAGAAAATAAAATCAACCCCAACGTGCAGGATTATGCAGGTAGAACACCTCTGCAGTGTGCTGCCTACGGAGGGTACATTAACTGCATGGTAGTGTTACTGGAAAACAATGCAGATCCAAATATACAGGATAAAGAGGTAAGTTGTTCTTCACTGAGGTATGTAATTAACTTTAGAATAACCATACATCAAAACATATTCCTTTCATTCAAGGTATTCTTTTTTCCAGGACACAGAAGCATCTCTGCTGCATTCACTTCTAAAATCTGAAATAAAAAGTAATATTTTAATATGCAGCATAAATTGAAGATTTGTATTTCTCTGTATCACATTTGATTTTTCCTTATCAAAGTGTGATCATATGAGGAGTTATATTAATAATCTGACTTCTTAGCTTCTATCATTCCCTACTAACATCTGACATGGGAATGTGATTTTATAGTCTGTAATGAGTTTCTTCAGCATAGATACAGAGCAAGTAAGAAAGTAAGATATTGCAAGTGAGATTGCACAAGAATTGCTTCAATTACTTATCCACATACGTATCCATGTATGTTTCACTTTTCCGGGTGAAAAATAAAAAGGGAACATTGATTAGGGTATGTGTCGTTTTGTGCCATTATTCAAGCAGTAAGTGAAATTAGGAGCCAGAGTAATTGTGCAACCTAGAACAGATTTCTTTCTTATATGACGTCATTTCTCAGAATTTGGGAGAACTTCATCAGTCAAAAGAGTCTCACCCAATTTGTTAAACTTTTCTGTAGCAATTCGTTGTAGGGCATAGATAATTCCAAGTAATGGAAGACTGTTTTTTATTATGAGTTCTACAGAGCATGCTGTACGTCTTTTGCAAAGAAAGCAGCAACTCTAGAGCTAGTCTGCTAATGCTGCTTTTCAGCTGCTTTAGGTGAAAAGGCACTAGTGTTGTAATCTTGTTTAAAAAAAAATTAATTCATTTGTAAGTACTGTATTCTTGTTATTTTAACAAGGGAGCTTATTTAGAAGAACTAGTTTGTCCTTCATGTCCAGAAAAGCATTGAATTTCACTATGATTTATGACTTTTATTGTGGTGTGATAGAGTTTGGGGGTAATGCTTATTTTTGTTCCATTCTGTTGCTTACAGGGAAGAACTGCCTTGCACTGGCTCTGTAACAATGGCTACCTTGATGCGATAAAGTTGCTGCTCGGTTTCGATGCCTTTCCTAATCACATGGAGAACAGCGAGGAGAGGTATTGCTTCTCTGAATGCGTTATTTGGTAATCTGGCAGAAATGCTACCTGCCATTTAAATGTTAAGTGTTCAGATACTGCAAGAGAATCCGAATCTTGGATCTAAAAGGAGTGCTGTAATCTTGGGCTCCAGTGTCAGCAGCTTTTCTAACGTGAAATTTCTCTTCTTTAACTAAGACATTGCAACGTCAGCTATTTATACTTTTCAACTTTGAACTTAGAGATTTCTGCAAGTATTTACTCACTCTAGTCTTGTTTGAAATATTAAAGATCTTTGTCATTTATATGAAGTTCATAGTAGGTGTGTACACAGACAAGGGATGAGAAGGCATTTCTGCTGCTGTTGGAGTAGACTGGAATTTTTCCATTTGCTAGGAATATAGTGAGAAGAAACAAAATGGGAGAAATGTAATGTTATGTTTTAGAACAGTGATTACAAAGTACCTGGTGGTTAACTATATTCTAAAGGCCTAGTTTTAAAAAAAAAAAAAGTCTTCTGTAATCATAAAGAGACAGCACATTTGCATCTCTTTTCTTTGTCTTTCATTGACATATAAGTAATAGCTTTTTAAAAGTGATTTGGGTTGTGGAGTTCGAATTAGTTACCTGACCGTGAAGATAATTACTATTAGCAAAAAATTTATAATGTCTTTTTTAGAGTAGATGACCTCCTCATAATTATAAATAAAATTATGAACAGTCTGCCATATAAATTTGAATATTTCAACATTTTAAATAACTTAAGAAGTTTGAAACCCTGTATTTCAGTGCTAAATTTGATACTTCCATACTTATCCCAGTTTTTAATTGCTTTCTCACCCCATCATTTCTCTTTTGTTCTCTGCTCTAAACCACTCAGATCTCTCTTCCTTTTCTGTTCTTATTTTTTATTGAGAAACACAAATGAAAGTATATCTGGTTTCTAATTAAGTAGTGCCAATGCTCTCTTTAATAATTTTTGATGGAAAATTAAACAAACAGTTGTAATTAAATTACTTTTAATAAGTAAGATTAGAAGTCAGTGTTTTGCCAGAAAGGAGGCTGCTGTTATCCTTACTTTGTATAAATGCTCAAATGTCAAGCAAAGACCTTAGCTGTGCTTCACCACAGTCATTCAGATAGTTATTTTTGTTTCCCTTCTGGCATTAATATATGTTCTTATGTATAAACCAAAATATAACTAGCAGTATTCCAAATGTCTGCCATTAAGCACTAGTTCATGTGCTTAATTACATGCACAATTGTATCTTAATAAATATCTAAAAATCTTGGTTTAATATTAAGAGATTAGAAAAGTAGAAAAATCAAACCGAATGTTGTAAGAGAGAGTAAAAACCTCAGGGATATGGTTCATCTGTAATTGAATGAAATGGTTTTTTAATCAGTAACAATTTCACAAAAAAGTATTTTTTTTCAATATACCTATAGAAAGAAGATTCTCATCTTTACTCTGTTATAATGTAATATGAGATCACAGTTAAAAATTCAAACATAGTAGTTAAGGCTAAATAGATTAGTGAAATGAGGAAGCTGAGATGGCATCTAGGATTTTAAATGGCCCACTTGTTTGCTAGATATGTGATCAGGTGCTGGTCTGGAGGGTGCTGGCCTTGCTGTTCTTTGCAAATTTATTTTGTAACCCAACAACATCCTGGGTGCATCATGTGAGGCAAGGCCAGCTGCTGCTCGACCACCTTCATGCTAAATTACGTATAACAGCTGATGGCTGATGTCCTCTTCTTGGGTTTTCCTGTGAAGCCAGCTATCTGTTGTAGAGAGAACCAGTGGAAAGGAAAATTTATAACAGGCTTTGAACTGACACAGCAGAGGAGTGTATGTAAGCAGCCTTGAATGGGTAGTGTCCAGTCATACAAACCCCTGTTTAGATTTGATTTGAGTGATTTTTTTTTTATTTTTTTTTTACTTTCAACGGTAACTCTGAGAAAGTTAGAGAATCTGTGTTTAAAAATATGGGCCTTCATCAGTGAGATCTGTAATAGAATACATTGTCCTGGCAGATACACAGTAGTAGTATGAAGTTTACTGTAGTATCTTTTGTGTCTTTAAAATATTCAAAATTAGGTGTACTTTAAAAATGGGTTTTTTTTTTGAAATTATGTTCCTTCTGAAGTTCCCATTTCTGGGTTATCAAAAATCTGTACCTCTTTAACTGCTATGAGCAACACACCTTGACATACAAATTTTCATGTTATGTCATGGTCTTTATTCCTGCAGACACTTCAGCTCAGATACTGTTAATCCT
The DNA here is from genome assembly GCA_035047865.1 of Dendrocincla tyrannina. Classification (NCBI taxonomy): domain Eukaryota; kingdom Metazoa; phylum Chordata; class Aves; order Passeriformes; family Dendrocolaptidae; genus Dendrocincla; species Dendrocincla tyrannina. Next base: position 89,418,744 of record JAWWMP010000081.1, on the reverse strand, counting down.
TCCATCAAACCATTGCTGTGTGGCAAGTCCAATTGTGCTTTCTGTCTGTTTTTCTTTGCTTACCAGCACTGCGTCCGAGCAAGTTACCATCAAGAAGAGCCCTAATTTTCACAATCACATGCATTGACACTTGTTATTTGATAGTCTTACGTTATATGGTCTTGATTATGGTTTGTGACTGATTATTTTCAGTCACTAAATGTTTTTGCCTAACGTTTCAGTGTTGGTAAAGGATATATGTACGTTTTTATCCCTTGTTACTGATCTAATGCTGCTTCTTGGTCAGTCATACTGTCCTCAGTTGTTATTATAGAAATTAAGCCAGATTTGACAGTAAATCTCTAAAACTTAAATTCATATGGAAATAACATAAAAATGTTTTAACTTACCTTTTCTTTAGATTTCTATATGGAAACTTCAATAACACCTTTGCAAAACTGCTTGCCTAAAGCAGTTAATTCTGTGGATGGGGCTTTGGTAGATTTTGACCAGGCACTTCATACACTCTGGTTTCCACATTTCCATATGAGGAGAATAAAATAAGTCTTAAACATAGTCACAGTGTGTCGAATCAATAAGATAAGGAAAACAGTACTTAAAAATGAGTAAAACAGCCTACTGAGAACAATGTTGAATCTCTTCATACTAGACGTTGCTGTATTATGAAATGAGATTAATGCACATTAAAGTTAGAATCAATAATAATTGTTGTGCGTTTGGGTTTTTTTTAGATACACTCCACTTGACTATGCCTTGCTTGGTGAACACCATGAAGTGATTCAGTTCATGTTAGAACATGGGGCTCTGTCTATAGCTGCCATTCAGGATATTGCTGCTTTCAAAATCCAGGCTGTCTACAAAGGATACAAAGTTAGAAAGGCTTTTCAAGAGAGGAAGAATCTTCTAATGAAACATGAACAGCTGAGAAAAGATGCTGCTGCCAAGTAAGTCTGAGACTTGAAATCTACTTCTGCAAATAGATAATTGTCGTAGGTTCGTATTTATCAGTGTATGATTTTATCTGTTATTCATCATCTTTTATTGTTCCTCTTAATAAAGTTCATAAAACTGAAGGAAACATATAAGTTCCATATACCGATAGACAGATGGACATGGTTTTCCATATAATCCCAACTGAAATAACAAATTTTATATCATATATGAGAAGAAGGCAAAATACCAAAATACTAACATGTTAGCATCCATGAATCTTTGCCTGATATTCTGTATGATGCTTAAAAGGCTTGGAACACATTTATCAATTTAATGTAATGAAAGTAATTATTGATCTATCAAGGGTTGATATCAGTTATGGAAAGAAATTAATATGTAGCTGAAAGAAAATTAAAAACAAACCAGAAAAAGCCTGGTTTGGTAAAGCTTAACAATATTTCACAGGGGAGGTTGTGCTTTTGTAGCAAAAACTCCTGGATTTAGTTGAAATTTCAGTTTTGGCGGTGTCATTCTCTGCACTTAGATTTTCTGGTCTTGAATGAGAGAGTTCCTGTGAATTGGTTATATTGGATTATAGATAACTGACATATGCAATTCAAATAGTTATCAGCAAGATGTGTAGGTTCTGACTGAGTTTCTACCACTTAAACGAAGTAATGGTAGCAAAGCAGTGAAATTCAAAAATCAGAAGGTACATAAATGATTATCAAAATACTTTGCTTGCTTGGCCTTGATCCTTAAGATTCATAGTATGAAATAAAACAAATTAGCACCTGGTTTCCCATGAAGAAATCTGATTCTGGAATGAAAAAAAAATTAAGTCTGAAAAGATTTCTGCATGATTTTGTAGTATTATTTCTGCAAAGAGAGGTTATATGAAAAGAACTCACAACATAATTACTGCACTTAGAGGTATTTTTGCTCCATCTATGTATCACAGGCAAATTCAGCTGCACTCCACTCTGTATCAGATTTGGTAGTTTGATGTTCTGCATAACTGACCAGTGTGACCTTTGCTGGGTTTAATTGTTACTCCTATACTGGATAACAGTTGTTATTCCCCGGTAAGAACTAAAGCTGGAAATATCAGATAACTAATCTCTTGCTCACTTCTTCAGATCCTGAAGTTGTAACATGCAGCCCTCCTACTATTTTCCTTTTCTGCTGAAGTCAGTAGAAGTCAAAACCATGCATGGTGAAGCTGCCTTTGAAAAAATACCAAATATCTTGCCTATTTCTTTTTGACGTGGAGAACTGTGTGTGTTGCTGTGTGGTCACAACTAACTTTACCAAATGAAATAGTTTTATCCTTTGTGATTACAGTCTTTTTTAGAAGAATCTGTGATAGCCCATCTAGAAGATTAAATGGAAAAGAATTGCTTCATGGAAATTTGGGGGCATTTTTATAATAGCCTTCCTTTGTGAGTTTCCGATGTACTTTCTGGAACTTAATTAGCTGTTGTTGATTTGTTTGAAAACAATAGAAACAAAGTCTGTGTACCAAATACCATAAAAACAGAATTACAGTACAATTGGACTGTACAAGCAAATCAGGTTGTCACATAACAAATTTTTTTTAATTGCAGTTTTATGATCTGTAATAAACTGAAGGGGACATTATGTTGTCATCATTCCGCGTACCCATCTGTGCATTCCCCAGCTAAAATTGGCCAGGGTGTTGCTGCATACAAAAAACTAATATCCCTACTGATGTTTAAAAATCTGCTCTCTAAATAAAAGTAGACATTATGTGGGAATCCAGAATGATGGTGAACTCCTAGATTGAACCCCCAGCTATTTCAGTATATGTATTTAAAACTTGCTTTGTAATATGTTATTTTAGAGAATTTCACTGAGATAAATCACTCCTAAATCTGCATGTTTTTAATTAGCCCATTCATTTTCTTTTTTGCCTTTTTTACACTAAGTAAAAGTCAACCAGCATCTCATACCTGTATTATTTTCTGGTAAAGTTGCATTCACTGTACTTGAAGCCTGTGAATTATTTCTATACAAACATCTTCTCCCATGTTTTCACATATGTCAAAGAAATGGTAATTTAGAAAACGAAGGTTGATGCAGTCCTAAACAACATGCACACTGTTATGTCATTGAGCAAAGAGACCTATCAGGAGACCAGTTTGGATTAACAGGGAAGCCATGAAGAGCTCGAATGGAAAAAGGCAGTATACAGGAGTTAGAAGCAGGGACAGACTGCAAAGGAAGATGCTTCGGCATGTAGAGATGGTGTCATAAACAGCAGAACTCAAATGGAGTTGAGGTTTTAAAGGAATGTTGCAGGTAACAAGGTGGGTTTCTGCTTCTACATTAATGAAAGTAGTAATACATTACTAAAAGGCTGAGCAAGGAGTTGGTGGCCTGTTGCTGAATGGTGCATTTAGTGACAACACATCCAGGTGTGGCAGAAGTACTCAATGCCGCCTTTTCCTCGGTCTTCCAGAAGAAGCTTTCCCAGGCCTTTGTTCTTAGAGAAGCGGTTCAAGGAGGAAGAGAACTACTACATCTGAGTGACGATTAAATCAGCGGTGGCTTGAGAGAACTCAACCCAGGCAAGTCCATGGGACCAGATTGGCTGCATCCAAGACTACAGAAAGAACTAACTGATTCCCTTAAAAAGCCACTTTCCAACATCTTTGAAAGGTCACAGGGAAGGTTCCCTATGACTGGAGGAAAGCAAATGTCGCACCCAGCTTCAAAAAGGGCCAAAAGAACAGTCCGGGAGCTGTAGTCTGGCTGGAGTCACTTCGGTCCCTGGGAAACTAAAAACAGGCAAAAGTTGAAATGAGAGATTTTTTCTGGAAATAAAGAGAAATTCTTTCACTCTTGGGACAATTGAGCAGTGGAATGGGTACCCCACGAAAGGCTGTATGGTGTCTATCCATAAAGGTTTTCAAGACACAACTGGATAAAAACCTGAGCCACATTAGTCTGACTCATTTTTCAGCATCATGTTAGTCTTGATGACTTCCTGAGATCCCTTGATTATGTGTTACCTGTGATCTTATGGTCTTTCAAAAGAGGGCAGTGTATGACGGGATGTATGAGCATTAAACATTTTAACAACCATAAATGTGCCAATGTAATAGGTGCTCTTCTTCAGTGGGAGTGAAAATAACTGTTTATTAATAGATGGGATGGAGAACCTGGCAGAAGGGAGGCAGTGTTTTGAGAGAGTAGCACAGAGGCAATCTGGTACAAAGGCATTCAAAAAACAGTCAGACTACATACAGGTAAATCTTACAAAGAGGATTTTGGTTTACTTATTACAAAACCAGATGTTTAAGAAAATAATATTTAAGGGTTTAAAGAATATTCAGAGAAAACTGATGCCAAATATGTTGGATTTTGAGACGGCTACAGAACTCATTCCTCACTTGTTCGCCTTCCCGTTCAGTTTCTCAGAGTGAGTTCCTCATACCATATTTCTGTTTTTCATTCTGACTGGTTGGAGGAAACAGATTGAGAATGTGGAAATGAAATGTTGAAAGGGAAATGGATGAGAGTGAGTAAGAGTAAATAACTCCTGATACTAAGGAAGAGAAATACAGTAAGAAAATAAACAGTTCAATTAAACAGCCTTCACTAGATGTATAAAAATGTTCAAGGACCAAAAGAATACAAGTAGATTACGAGGTTTTTCAAAAACCAGGTAATAAGGCCTGAATGCTGAGTAAAGCTAGGGGAGTGTAGCAACAGAAAATAATGAGCTCTTCAGTGACCTGAAAAGGGAAAGCACATAGTGGAAATTTAGTGTAATTACTAAAATTGAGAGTAATAAGAACATACAATGATAAACAAGCTGAGGTGCAAAATAAGAAGAACCAGCAAGGGATGAGATTTATCACAATAAGCCATTGTAAACATACTCATTGTAAAAGGAAAAGTAAAGAAAGAATTGGTCCACAAGTGATGCTAAGAAGGCTGAAGTGTTTCGTGTCTTTTCTTTTGAAGGAAAAAAAATTATATCAAACCAACTGAATTTTTGTTTGTGTCAGAATAACAAGTTTTGTGGCCATGGAGAAACAGTAGCTGTCATTCAGACTTGCCTGAAGTTTTCATGCTTTCTCTTGGAAAACTTCTCATTTCTCACCTTTAAACTGGAAGTGCATATTGATGAGAATTTCACATAAATCCATCACCAACTGTACTTCCATTTAAAAAGTAAAATGTTAAATTTGAGAATAGCACCAAGATGCAAAAGACTGTAAGCACATTGAAGACTAAATTTGAAGTCAGAATGGTGTTGAAATACATATGAGAAATGCCTGAAGAAAAAATAAGTAGTCAGGTAAGGACAAATGGACTGCTCTACCCATTTGGGAAGACCAGTCAACATAAGAATGCTGGACAGAAATAAACTGTTGTCTTAACACTTTTATTAAGCACTATTTCTTTAAAAGTTTGCAGTAGATCAGAAGATGAACATGTCATGAGTCAGCAGTGTCATGCTTTTAAAAACAATCATCTTTCTAGGTTGTGTAGCAGGAGGTGGCTGTTGATACAACATAAAGTACAACCCCTCTTAGGCCAGATAAAGCTTTGCCAGTAGAAGGATCATACCTAGAGATCCATTTTCAGTTGTGCCTTTTTAAGTGTTTTTTTTTTTTCCCCAAGGATAACTTTAAAAATGCTCTCCACATATGTGGACATGTTCTAAATTTAAAACATCCTCCAGTGAGTAAATAAAAAAGTAAAGTGTTCTTAACAGAATAGAAAAGGTTGAACTCACATTAACAGGATCAAAAATTCAAAGCATCTCTATGTCTTCACAAGTATGTAAGGCTGAAACTGTTCTTTTCCATCTGCTAAAGGCTCAGTTTTTATTCTTTAACTTTTGCAACAGAATATGAATTTGTGGCCATTCAGAGCAAAATTCTGTTGCATTTACAGTGGAAAATGTTGGCCTGCCAGGTCTGCTATCTCTATCGAGTTGTAGATGTATAACTTTAGAGCCCAGATTTGGACCGTGATGAGTCACGAGAACCTCCTGAGGAGGACTGAGAGCCCTTAAGTTAGGAACTCATCTACTTCCCTTACTTGTTTATAAAATGTGGTCTGTCAACTTAGACAACAGTAAAACTTGGAAATTTTCATTTTGAATGTATTCTTCATTCAGGAGTTTGTTAATCAACTAAGCTCTACTGCGGCAGTTAGGATGATGGTGTGTGAATACGGAGCTTTGAAATCCCTTCCCTTTATTATTTCTTCAGTTTAATCTGAAAAATTTTAGCACACAAACAAAACCTTTTTAAAATAATCCCCTTTTACTTCTCAGTTTCTGGTCCTGTGTCATTTCAGTAACTTTACAATTGGTATGCTGCTGAAGTTGTTTTGAGTTCATCTGTTCATCAGAGGAGTGCAGGCCACTCTGCCTTGATTGTGTGTCATACAACCCATCTCACGCTTCCTTTTCTAATACCCTGGATGGAGGACGTTGGTAATGGGCTGCTTCATTCTTGTGAAGAAAAGAAAATTACTATTCTGTGAATAGTAAGATCTGATTTATCAGCTCAAATGGCACAGTAATGGCAGTGGGATCTATACTGTACACAATCCCAACATCCCCCCATAGTCCGGTTGTGGAATGCCAATATTGTCTGAAACTAGCCAGTTCTTTTTCCGTGCCAGAGGGAATACTGAACCTCAGGCTGCTCGGAGTGTATTCTTTCAGATCAATTAGCAGCTCTTCAGGTGCAAAGTTCAATCAGCTTCTTCTGCAGAGCATACTTGATAAGATAGTACTGACAGATAAAGTTAAGTCTTCTCCCTGGCAGCTCGCGCTGCGGTGACACGCGCTGGCATTGATGCGGCTCACAGGAACTGGGGCTGGCACGCTGCATAACTAACCTGTCATACGCCGTGCCGGGAGATAATGTGGCAACAGTCTGCAAACTCTGTCGGAGCATGGGAAGCAAGTTAAAATATCAGGCAGCTACACGGTACGACATTTACTGCCGGTCCATTCCGACAGGAAAAGTGTCACTTCATCTAACAGCCGGTGCTTAATTTATAAAAACAAATGCAGCGGTATGGAGGTGTGTAACGTGTGCTGTTGGGTTTATTCTGCTTGGGAGGAAAAAGAGTTCAAGAGATAAAGTGCAGTGATAACCCACTTGTCAAAATAAGCAGCAAAATTCTATTCAGCAGATGCGTCTTTCCTTACTTTGTCCAAAATTCTATTTTTTGTCTACACTATTTAAGAGATACGTGAGTTCTTTCATTTTTGAAATCCAAATGTCATAAATGGCATACTATGTGCACACAATCTTATAATTCAGATCTCGTATTTTCAGTGTTTAACATTTGTATGACATGTTTATCTAAAATAAATTAATTAGCTACCAATTATAAATATATAGCAGCAAGTTAGTACCTGTAGCTAGTTGGAAGTTGGTTTAAAATTGTCTGTATTAAGTATGAAAAAATGATTTTCAAAGAGATTGTCTTTTGTTAAAGCTTTTTGATTTTCAAATACAATGCATTACTTTACTACTGATATGAAAACATTATTCATTCCTAATTAAAAACATAGTTATTAGTATCACAATTCTTTTAAAAATCCTACTTTAAGTTTTTGTATATTTATTAAAACCCCTAAATTTGTTTTCAATGAGTGACTGTTTTAAAGTCAGTTAAAACCACTGTGAACTGAATGGGCAGATGGCTGACAAGAACTTAACCCTCATTAGGCTGTAGCTGCAAGTCAGTTGTTGTTTTGGATCAACTTAAGAACGTTTCAGTGCAATAGAGGTCCTTTTCTCATGACAAAGATGTTACAGGAAAGGTTTTATTGTGGCAACCTCAGATTTTTAGAGAGGAGTGTGTTCAAGTTAGATATATGCTCCCAAGGTTTTGTCTTTGAAATTCTTATGGTGTTGACTCTAATTGCAGGAAACGTGAAGAGGAAAGTAAGAGAAAAGAAGGCAAGCTACAGAAAGGGATGCAGAACGTGGAACAAACCAAGTCTCGAGTACAACAGAATCCTGCAAATCGAGAGAAGACCACCAGTGTGCTGCAGTTACCCAGCAAACCAGCTGATACACAGAGTAAGAGACTGCTGGCTCTCAATGCTTCAGAAATTCAACCAGGCAGAAACAGCAGAGGGTCGCCTAAAGCTGGTCACAACAAAGGGACCCCGAAGGAGAGTTGCTCACCCGTGGAGCCCCCGAGGGAAGGTCATAAAGTTGGGCAAGGTTTGTGAACTTTTTTCAGTAGTCCTGATTATCGATTTTGTCCACATCTGGGGGTGTTTTATACAGAGAGTCTGTATTGTCTTTCTATAATTTCTTATTCTTTCATTACTTAAGCAATTCATGCAGGATAGAGTTAAATACAGATTCTTTTACTCTGTGAAGTAGTGTAAAACATCAGCATATTGAGTGTCTGTAAAAATACCTAAAATATGTGAGAACAAGTTGTTGGCAGTTGTTCTATTAGTTACACTCTTTGGAGAAAATAGGATTAAAAATATTTGACATATCTGTGGTATATTTGATGAATGTTAGTGGAGAAATCGTGCCTTTTCATTTTAAACGAGGTTAAGGTGAGGATAAAATTGTTCTAAGTGGCATTTCTAGTACCCACAGGGAGCTGTTCAGTCAACTTCATTCTCCATGACAAGGTTCTCCTATGATTTGGCTCTGAAGTCCTCCTGCTGAGAACACTCATGGATATTTTTTGAGAAGTGAGACTGTTTTTAGTAATTGTACTATGAAACATTGTGCCAAAACTTTTTCTGTTACTTTTCTTGCCCTGCTGCACTCTTTTTTTTCTATCTGTAAATTCATCACCACTTTGTCATAATTTCTTGATCACTTCTTCCTAGTTTTATGAGATACACATTTCAATAACATTTCAGTCAGTTCTGACTTCAGCCAGTTATAGTAGCTGTAGTATGTTAAAACTGGTAATGTTAAAGCATCTTTGTTATCATTAGAAGCAAAAATTGGATAGGGAGTTTATTTGAGGTAAATTGCTAGAACTCCTTAGATGTAAAATTGCTGCTAATCCCTCTGGAAGTTCTGCTAATCAGACTATTGTAACAATCCAAAAGAAAAGAAAGTAAAAGTGCCATTTCTACTGAATCATTTTACCTAGATTTCTTTAGCTTTTACATGCAAAATACATTGGCAAACAGAATATTTAACTATATTGTTATAATAAAATCATTACTTAGCCTTCATCATTACTTAGCCTAACATACACTATGATAGCTAAGTAATGATGAACAGGTGTTAATAAACCTAGCAAACTTTACCTGCATGTGCATTAACTATATTATTGCAAATACTCAGATGGCCAAGTAAAACACATAAGAATAATCAGAAACAGTGGTTTCCAAATGAAAACTAAATAGTTGTAATGAATGTAATTAGGAGAAATTGGTAATTATGGAGAAAAGGGAAAGGAGAGATAAAGATGGGGGAGGATTACGACAGTGAGAAGAGAAGGAGAAGGCCAAAGAAACGATAGAACATGAACAATCAGCCTTTTCTTTTACTGACTCCAGTATCCATTTTTAGCCAAAATTTTCCATTGATTATGGCAATGGAAACTGCATTGCATTAGTCAGACTTCCACTGTTTCTTAGAACACACATAATGCTCTTGCACTGAGACAGTGACCTAAGGAAGTAGGTAGTCAGCAGTCCATGGGAGACATGGGATACAGAGTTAAACTGACTGCAGAGAACAGGACTGAATTTGTGCAATTTTCTGCAGAGGGCTCTAGTGTTGAAGTTGGGTATTTCCTGATGTAGCTGTGCCAGAATAATTTTTCTATGTTGATGGTTCTACAAGTAAAGTTTTAAAACCAATTATGCTGTTGCCTGTTGCTCTTTAATATATCTTTCAAAGCAGAACGTAATTTCTGCAAAAGATAGAATTTTAACTGGAAAGTTCCCTGCTACTGTTGATCACCTTTCTTTACCATGAGTGTTGAACATGAAGAGAATAAAAGTCTTTACTCAAGACTCTTCTGAAAATCTGTGACATGTACTTCTTGCTATAGCAGACTTTTATCTTCAGAGATTTTAAAGAAAACACCCCCTTGCCCAATCCAAACAGTGTTTGAAACAATGCTGTGCCATTTTTAGTTATGAGTTCTCCTTTTGTTATTGAAATGATGCCATGAATGTTGATGCAACAAGGATCAAATCATGCAGTTCTATAATCAGTTCTCATTAGGTGTTTTAATTAATTTTCCTGTGACCAAAACCTGAATGGACTTCATTGGTCATCTTATTGGAATTACATACAAATTTAGATGCTTTGGGCTGTGAAAAGTGCGATTTAGTTGGTGGGTCTTTTCTGATCTGTTTTCCATGGATAAATCCTCCTTCCTGTGTATGTTACATCATTTGTCTTAACTGTCTTAATAAGCAGGTAAGTTTGGAGTTTGTGCTCTGTACTTGTTATTGCTTGGTCTTCCTAAGAAGGTTTATTTCAACCTCAAAATATGAGCTAGAATACTTAAATAGTTAAATTATGGAGTTTTTTCCATTATACAGATACCAAATTGTTCAGATGGGGAAGTTTTGCACTTATAAATGTCTTACAGTTGAAGTAAAGAAACGTTCTACATGTGCAAGCCAGGTAGAGAGTTTCACGGAGCTGAGAGTTAATCTGTTTAGTGTGCCATATTCAGTTATCCAGTCAAAATAGTATCCTGTAAAGGCATTACAATGAAAGGTATAGAGTGATTTCACCAGTTTTTGGATGACCCAGAAGATTTTCTGGTATTCCAGTGTGTCAAAGATCTCTTCTTTTTCCCCTCCTATCTACCCTGTAACATCCTGTCTGTTTGTTGCATTGTATCCTGTCCGGTCTATTTTCTCATTCTCCTGTTAAGTTTCCAAACAGAATGGAAGGTGGATGGACGATGGGAGGTTTTCAGTTTTGCACTCCACTCTGTCTTCCAAGTCCTCCTCACAGGAGTTAGAAGGAGTTTAGAAGTTTAGAGTTAGGAGTTCAGAGGCAGTTATCACACAGCAGCAAGGGAGGAATTGGAAGGATTTCATAGTTTCATGCAGGATGTCAAGGGAAGTACTGAGAAACCAAGTGCTTTGAGTTCCCTGGGTCAGTGGGTTGTGCTGTGTTGTCACCATGTGCCAGGATACAAAGTGGCTAGAGCAGGAATTTAGCAAAAAAGGTTGAAACAGTGATGGTCAGTTATGGCATCTTCACTGGAATGAGCAGGTGAGTTCATGGGGCTGCATTCCTGTGTCGTATAGTAAGCTGGTTTCTTGGGAGAACACCTGTACAATCAGGCTGGGGAAGAAATAGTTTCTCCCTATGAACTTTTTTTTATCTTTAATGTAATGTGAGAAAGAAAACCATTTGTAAAACAGTAAGCAAATGAAGAAGTTCGGGACTCTACTGTTTCAGGCAATCGTGTCCCCTTGTGATTCTTCCTTCTTCCTTTTTTTTCTCCATATAAATAAATCCTTGTGTGTTCTCAAAGGTAACTGAGCCAAAGAATTAGAGATTAAACTACATTTTGCTGGATCAGAGACTAAAAGTTGGCTTCTGTTTCTCTGTCTAAAGATTCATCGAGGAAACATACGAAAAGCAAGTCAAGTGGTGTCCATTTCCACTGTGACAAAGCAAAAGAGGGAACAAAAGCTGAAGTGAAACATCAGGTTGCAGCTGCTACAGAACTGAATGGAGAAAAGCACAAGGAACACACTGTCAACTCTACAGGTACTTGTGCCCGGAGGAGCAGAAAGCTTACTACTTCTACTTGTAGGACTGCTAGTGTTGGGGAAAAATTAAGGGATCCAAGTCAGCCTTCATCTGGCAAGAGGGATCGTTGTGAAGGAACGGCTGTGTTCTGCTGCGACATCAGTTGTGCTGGTGGAACTGTGAGAAACTCAAAACAGTGTGAAGCGTCTTCCAAAGGCAAAAGGCATCAGCAGAAATCAAGAAGTAAAGAGGTGAATGATAAGCGATGTTCACCAGCTGGTTCTAGTAGACCAGGAAGTGCCAAAACAGTATTTGTAAACACCAGAAAGGACAGCATGCATGCTGTGGAACAAACTGACAAAGTGGGAAATAATGAATTAGCAAAAAAGGCTTCCTCGTTGTTGTCTGCTGGGGCAGAACCTACCAGAACTGTGGCAAGAAACCCAGCAGCATGTTCTGCTCCTGGTGACAGTTTGAACTTGGAAAAAACAGGTGCAACAGGGTCCAGGAACGCAGATGATCAGTTATGTTCTGCTGCATGGCAAAATACAAATATTGAACTAATCCCTTTAGAGATTCGAATGCAGGTCATAGAAAAAGAAAGAAAAAGAAAAGAGCTCTTTCGGAAGAAGAACTACGCTGCTACAGTCATACAGAGGACATGGAGAAGGTAAGACTGCTGTTCCAATAGCTAGAGAAGAGAGATACACAAGTAGATGTAAATCAAATGAGGCTTGTTGGCAATGCTCTTTATTTGGTTGTTTTGCTTACAGTGTTGGTAGCGCTAAATGAGACTTAATAATTGTTCACCAAACAAGGGGAGGTGGATTCCTGCCACCTAGAATTACATTAGTAAGTTCAGAGGAAGTGCACGGTGCAAGCACTTACACTATAAACTCTTCCTGGAGTTGACTGCTGTTGTGTTCATTAGCAAACTTACACATGTAGGGATATGGGATTTTTCCTGAAAAGGTTTTTGCAACCAGATCCTTTACCACCAGTTACTTGACCACCTGTCCTCTGACCTGACTTTTAACTGGGTAACCAAACCACAAGATGTTTGGAAGGTTAGAATGTTAATTGCCGAAACTTGAAGCCAGCTTGAATACCTTGATTAAACAGGAATAACTGCTGTGTAGAAGAGGCAGACAGGAGACAGTGAGATGTTCCAGGGTTTGATTTTCACAGCATTATCCTGCTTTCATGAATCTGTGAGTTTCAATCTCAGAAATACAGTCATTCTTAATGTGCACACTCCTTAATATTTAATGTCTTATCAAAATGGTAAGGAAGAGTATGGCAGCTGTAGGTAAGCATATAATATGTACATAATTTTTGGATGCAAAAACTATAAATTGCTGATGTTTACTAGTATTCTTTCCAAGCCTCTCACTAGTTTAATAGCTTCTTATATGCTATAATATTTCTTAGTATTCAATTAAAGAAAAATAATAGGTAAGCTCCTTTCAGAGCTTAATTGTCACCCCCTATGGTGTAGTTCAGTAGTGATGCAAAAATTGTTCCCCCAACACAAACCGTATCAAAAGGAGCAGCTGTTGGATGTCTGGGAGCATATTGGGAGTAATAACATCTTTTATCCCAGTCCCTGGGAAACCTGCAAGTTTCCTGCAATAGCAGAGTCAGGTCTTAATGCCCAACTGCCTGCAGAATGAATCCTGATTACTGGTAGATCTCCCTTCTTCTGGGTCATGCTGGAAGCTTTGGTTCTCTTGCAGAGGAATTCAGAGGGGCTGTTTCTTTGCCATGCTGTGCCAGGAGCAGAGTATTAGCTGTCTTCCCAGTGCAGGACAGCATCAGTGTCCAACAGCATGGAGCAGAAGGGAAACACTCAGCAGCTGGAGCATCAGGGTCTGCTCTCTTTGTCACCTCAGCCACTCAGTGACGTGTCCTCTGGGCCTCATTGCGCAGGGCCAGGACCAAGAGTTGCGAGAGAAAAGTCCTGAATACTTCTTGTACCAGCCTGCTGTTTTGAAAAGGAAAGATCTTTTTTTGCCAAGTACTACATAGCTCTGAAAAACTACAAAAGAGTCATGAGACTGTGCTGCCTGCTTTCAGTAGTGCTTTCAGTAGGCTTCAAAAAATCCCGTTTCTTACTTTGGAAGGTGAAGTGTCACCTGTGTTTCCCTGTTGTAAAAAACAGCAGCAAGTGAAGAGATAAGCATTGCCAGCCACTTGTCTGAAGAGCTTTGAGAACTGGTTATCTCTCCCATTGCTTTTTCCAGTTAACTGTAAAAGTCTGAAGAAGTCTGGTCTTTCCCAGAAAGAGCTGACATGGCCATTACTAGGGAAGGAACACCAGACCAGACACCCTGTGGTCTGAGCTGGCCGTCCATTTGTTCCTAAACTGAAATGTGGCCATTCAAAGATTTGTGTCAGCTCAGCGAATACTTCTGTTTGCTCCAGCTCTTTTATTGATCAGTCCAAGCATAAGGTTTGATTTAGTGTCCAGTAATATTCCAGGTTTTCTCTTCACTGTTTTTGGAATATACAAGTTACACTGGCTTTTATGAGTACATGCTGATTCCAGTGAAAAGTTAAAATTTTGGAACACAAAATTTTTAATTCATTTTTTAATTCATTTTTGGTGTATGGATTTTTTTTTTTGGGTGACAATTCCAACTTGCACAGTATCACCTATTTCTGCACTTCTATCATCTTTACTTTCTGCCTGCTATTTATATCCTGGATGTATATCCAGTTCTGGGATCCCCAGTACAAGAAAGACATGGACCTGTTGCAGCAGGTCCAGAGGAGGGCCACAAAAATAGTCAGAGGGATGAAACACTTCTGCTATGAAGACAGGCTAAGAGAGTTTAGGTTGTTCAGTCTGGAGAAGAGAAGGCTCCTGGGACACTTGATTGTAGCCTTTGAATATGTAAAGGGAGCTTGTAAGAAAGATGGAGAAAGACTTTTTAATCAAGACTTGTCTTGATCCTGTAGTGACAGGACAAGGGGCAAAATTTCTAAACTGACAGAGGGTAGGTTTAGATTGGACATAAGGAGGAAGTTTTTTATAATGGGGATGGTGAGGTACTGGAACAGGTTGGAAATGTTCAAGTCATGTTGGACAGGGCTCTGAGTTGAAGGGAAAGTTGAGGGTGGAAGAGATGGTCTTTAAAAGTCCCTTCCAAAACAAACCATTCTGTGGTTCTGTGATTCCTTGCCACGTTGTTCATGCCCACTCTAAACTGCAAAGCAAAACAGCCACTTCCTATCCCAGTGTTTCCCTGCTCTTGCCTGTCAGCTCTCTCTGCAGCTTCCAAATGCTATTTAAGCAGCTCCTTGTTGGCAATGCCCACCTGGGCCTTCCTTTCTAACCAACTTCTTTCATGTGCTCAAATCCTTTAGATAGCAAAAGCTAAAGTCAGCCAGGAGTAGGTTGGGAGAGTATATCTGCAAGTGATACTCCTGCTACTGGAGGCTCTGCTGTTTCCACTTAACACTGATTTAAAGTCCTGAGAGAGGGGTAGGCACATGCTATAGCTTCTAGTCAAAGCAAAACGGTGTGTAGTGAGTGCTTGTGCAAATTGCTTCACAACAACTGGGATCTAAAGCCTTGCATTAAGCTGATTTACGTGCACAGAAATCTGTATTCCATTTACACTTTCAACTATCTAAAGATTTTGGATGTCTCTTTCTGCACTGTCCACCTGCCCAAACAGCAGTGATGTGCTGTCTTTCCAAGAAGTGCATGTGCTTTAATTACACTTTGCATTTTGAAATTGTGGGAAATAAAGATTGTTTAAATTATATTTATTATTTAAAGAATTAGTAATGAAAGTAGAGTTTGTATATATCTCAGAAAAGAGGCAGTGTGGGTATTTTAGGATGTGGATCCCAAGTTAGATGGTGGCACATCTTGCCAAGAAATCATGGTTAGCATTTCCTGCTAGCTTATGCGAGGCAACTGCATGTGCTGATTTCTAATATGTCAGTTATTCTGAAATACCCCATTTCCTGTTCACTGTACACCAAATTGCAGTTCTTAATCAGGTACCTACTAGGTGGCTGTGGGTTCTACTCAGTCCTCTCTTTTTCTCTTGGTCCAAACTTGCACTGTAGCATGTACTTGTAAACAGCAAAGGAATTACACATTGTCAGTGTGTAATTCTACATTAGAAACATGAGAAGGGCATGCTTCAGTGCTGGAATTTCTCTAAATCAAAATTAAATGTATTTGTCTCACTCTGCAAATTTTATAGTCCTGATTGAAAGTAAACACAGCAACATAGTGGTAGTGGTCTACTTAAGTATATTAAACTTGCCATTCTCGGGAGAATGTTTCAATTCCCATATCTGCAAACTTCATAAATGTAGTACTCAAAAGTGTATTCTAAGGTGTGTGGCTTGCCAAAGGTTAATTGCTTATCCTGCTCGTTGAGGCTTACAGATCCTGTGTCTGTCTTGCTCTCTCTTGGGGGGCACTGAGACCTCTACCATTCTCCAGGGCCCACAGTGAGTCAACAGAAGCTGAAAATAAGTTGGTTGTTGTCACTGTTGTTCTCCCACTGAAGTCAAGTTGTATTTTTTTATATATTATTGCCACATACATACTCTGACCAACAATAGTTTTTTCGAGCTTCTGTAACAGTGAATGTGAGTACCTCTTGCCAGCTCTGTCACTCTGCACGTATATTCCACATTTATGTGCAGTAGTTTTGTTGACTGAGCACTGGGTATTTTTTTGAAGGCACCATGCTAGATTCATATTGCATCAAACTTAGTCCCATTCTTCTTTTTTCCCTCAGTAGGATCAGAATGATCTGTTATGGGAGACCTGAATTAAAAAATTCTTCACTTGCTCTAAAGATAACCATCTACATCTTCTCAGTGTCTGTTGTTTTCTTGTTGCTAAAAACTACCAGAAGTTCTCTACAAACATGAAATCACAGCTGGGTGCAAAGGTGGACTGCCTGTGAATGGGTCATTTCCCGTATCAGCAAAGGCTTCTGGCAGTAATTACTGAATTCCAAGAGCGTAGCTTAGCATTCTTTTCTGCTCAAGTATAAAACGGTTCCCCAGTTGTTTTTCCTGCAGGGGCATTCCCTTAACCCATCCTTAGCTCAAGTCATGTTTGCAAGTCGCTGTAATTGTGCTCCCCCTTCACTTTCCCTTCCTCTCTTACCCCGTTGAAAAGTTAAAAGTGACATGTTACACAACAAAACCGGATCATTTTTTTCCTCTGTCTCTCAGTAGTGCTCCTGTTCCGAATTCATACAGTGCTTTGCAGCTTGCAGGCACTGGTGAGATGCAGCTGCTGCCTGCATTTCTTATGTGCTTTAATGAGCTCCGTAACAGTACGTGCCTGAGTTCTGAAGCTTCACTAAATTAAGATTAAATACGTTTGCCTCACCCAGCAAATTTCACAGAGGTAATTTACTAAGCTTATTGAAAGTTTAAAATTATTTGAGCTGTAACTGAGTATATCATTCCCCTTTGGCTTTCTATTGTGCTTTTATGTACTCATTTTTTGTACATGGCTGCTATTTTGTTTGAATTATATAGTTCATTGGCGTATAACATGTATTTAAATAATTTGTATTTAGTTGTGTTGTCTTTAATTTAAAACTTGTTGCAGATGGAGCAACAGAACTAAATCAGCTCTTTATCTCTCCTTCCTCATTCTCTTAAATGGGCATCCAGTAGAAGCCTTTGTGAATGCCAGGGGGATGATGATCAATGTGGTTTGGCCTGATACTAAACACAATTAATATTTTGCAAGTGTTACTCAATGTTCATTTGTGACAGGTTTGTACTGCGAAGATTCAGAGTTAACTGCTAGGCCAGCCAATTGATCTGTGAGTGTGAAATGCCAATATCCGACTGAATACTTTTGTCTGATTCAAGGGGGAAAAAAAAATCCAAACAACATCTTGTTGCTGGTGCCATTTGCCACGGGGGTGTGAGGGCAGTGTGAAGGACAGGTAATCTGCCGCTGCCACTTGGCAGAGGGCTGTGACTGTGTGTCAGATCAAAGGAGCCAGGGTTCAGAAGCAGTTCGGGTCAGAAGACAGGGAGCCTTTGAAGGAAGGGAAAGGAAGGGAAAAAGCACAGATTGCTGAAAACAAGGTGAGGGAGCATCTTCAGAGGAGGGATGGAAAGCAGCTCAGTTTTCTGCAGAGGAAATGTGCAGTTGAACCACTGGAGTTAGATTTGGTTTGTCTCTTGCACTGATTGACTGAGAACACAAAGTGGTAAGGCACAAGAGAAAGTTTGGCGTTATTAAGCTGTGAATATAGTGAAAATGAGGAAGCAGTATTGACTGTTATCATGAACGTGTATAGTTTTGTCTTCTGCTGATTTTCTATTTATAAAGCAGTTGATAAGCTGATGTTGAAACACTGTAACTTTTGATACCTGCAATGCCAGATCTTTACAAGCTGTGTGAAATAATGGATGCATCCAAAATTGAACCCAACTCCTGCTTTTTCTTCTGAGCAAACATTTCTCATCCAAATGACTTAGCACATCAGTGGGAGTTCTGTTTTCCCAGTTACTCATGTAATCCACCATGTGAACTGATGCGTGGAAAGCACGGAAGTTAAAACAGGTCACCTAAAACAAGTGCTCTTCTCTTTTCTGCTCTCTAGTTACCAGCTAAGACAGGAGTTGTTTCAGCTCCTTAGTGCTAAGCGGCAGTGCAAGGAAGATGAAGACAAATGGAGACAAGAGACAGCTGCCTTCTTCATTCAGGTTGCTTGGAAGAAACAGCTGAACCATGGCCCTCCGAAATCAGTTCCTTCATGTAAAAATCTGAAATCTGTAAACAAAACCAACTCAGCCATAAAACCCAGCAAGCAGTCTATCCTAAAGCAGATATATGGTAATTTTCACTATACTTCATTTTAAGTAACTAAGCTTTTATTTTTATAGCAGTGTATTCGTCTACTCACTTCTTACCTAATTGCTAGGGATTTCAACTATTTATAAAAGTTAGTCTTAATCTCAGGAGTTCTGGGTAATTTTGTTTCTGTTTCAGGTTAAAAAAACAAACAAGAAGTCTGTGATTTAAAGTGTCTGCTGCTAATGCTGTTTGAATCCCCACACAGCATTATTCCAGCAAGGGTCTTGAGCAACCAAATACTTCTGTTGCCAGAGCTGCTCACATATATCAATGTGGAAAGAGAACAGAGCAGTTAAACTGGGGTTGGCTGGCTGTATCTATGCAGAGTGGCTATCTGGATCGTGGTTTGATTTTTTATTTTTATAAAGCATTGTTTTAAACTTTTGTATTGTTTCTAAAATATTTTCATTTGAAGAATATATTCCATGTTAATAACTTTCTCGTTTGAAGATAAGTGATCTTTATGGAAAGGGCAAGATAATCTTTTATAGTAGCTCTGCACTGCTTTGCACTGTGCCTGAACGTGCACCATGCAAAGGAATGTATCTTGAAGAGAGGGTAGAAGAAAAGCATTTGCTTTTAGCCCTTGAGTTCCTTTACAATGTGGATCACTGATGGACTAAGGATATGCTAACTACATATACTTTATCAGGTGGTAAGTCACTTCTATCACAGCTATGCAGTGGTTGTCACAATTGTCTATTATATAAATCGTCTCATGAGTTTCCTCATCAAAAATGAGAATTATTTTTAGAATAAAATAATGCTGTAGCTTGTTGAAATAGTTTGTAGCTGTACATAACCATGTTTATGTGAATAGATACAGAGTTGTTCATATTGTTTGTTAAAGGGCGTCCTCAGGAAGGCCAAGTGTGTCAGTCAACAAGATCTCCTTCTAAGCTGAAATTTTCTGACATGCAGCTGGTCTCAGGTAGGACATGTCCATTTTAACAATACTTTAATGCTTATATATACAAGATTGGTTTCTCCTCAGAAAAGAAAAAATATGTTCATAGACTGGACTCTTCTATCAAAATATGACCAAATTGTTGTGATTGCATACTCTTTCCTTCCCTACTTTTGGACTCACTGCACTTTCGTCCTTATGTTGAAACATTGAGATGAAAACCTGTTTTCACTGGGCTGTTACTAGGAAAGACCTTAATATAATGGGCTTGTACAGTGCTAAGGCTGATAATATTCACCTGTGGTTAAAACTGCTGACAGATGTTCATACTTGGGTTCAGCAGCACAAATATTTACTAGTCCTGTAGAACTAAGGATTGCTACACGTATGAACTAAGAATTTACACACCTGTTTGTTACAAATGCGTTAGTGCAGAGATGACAAACTTGAAAATCTAAAGTTACTTATCTGATCTCTGCCCTTTCTTTTAAAATGGCATCATGGGGTTCCTGTGCTGGGCATGGTGCCTTGGCCTTTTCATAGAATTTTCCTCTAAGTTTTAAGGCTCTAAAAAAACCACACACTTATTTTTCTTTTCTTTAATTCAGAAGCCATGTTGTCATTACCAGGTCGATGTGCAACTGAAATGTTATTCATGTCTGGAACTGGCATCAGGGCAGTAGGGTTGGCACGATCAGGGCCGTCAAGCCGCACAGGCAGACAGATGGGGCTGCACTGTGTGAAACAGAATAGCATCAAAGAGTTGAGACTGTCGAGGTATTATTGGGGTCATTAAAGCCTGGAACTTTCAAGCATGTAGCATTAATTAATGGCTCACTTAAAACTTAAGTTACATGGCCATCTCTCCTACTACTTCTTTACTAAATGCCATTTTTAAGACTTTTTCAGTGTGCTTCCTTGGGGCTGGGAGCTATAGTAATGTTAGCACTTCACCACGGGAAGATTTAGTGCCTCGTTGGGCATTACCTCTCATGGCTGTACTCCACGTGGCTCCCGGCAGGACACAGCTAGGCAGGAACTAAGCAACAGCTTCAAGGAGACAGTAGTTCAGGTAATTTGCAAAGGGAAGTAAAATACATTTTCCAACTAGTTTAACAAAACTCTGAAATCAGAAGGAAATTTGACAGTGGACCTACCCTTGAGTTTGTTAGAACTGTAGGTGAGTTTCTGACTCATTAAGAGACAGAGGTGCTTTTTTTTCACTGTCTGAGAACTGTTTTAATTAAGAGGCATGACTAGACAGGTGTTTGATTGCCACCTCTTCATGCAGATATGGATCTAAATTTT
Organism: Dendrocincla tyrannina; assembly: GCA_035047865.1. NCBI lineage: Eukaryota > Metazoa > Chordata > Aves > Passeriformes > Dendrocolaptidae > Dendrocincla > Dendrocincla tyrannina. The sequence goes on along the minus strand of JAWWMP010000081.1, from coordinate 89,398,007 downwards.
AAAAGAGCTTTAGCAAATAATGCTTCTTTTCGTCTAGCTTTTCAGGACAACAGATCTCTCCCTGTCTTCTGAAATAAAAAGGCTTTCTTTTGAGGTTTGAGTGTCCTTTGCTTTCATAACTTGGTGACGAATAGGATAGTGATAGGAACTCTGCCCAGCTCCTTTAGAACACTACCTACTTTTATTCACCTAATAGGAGCTCAGGGAACTTTAGCCCTTACTTAAAAGACAATAACATGTTTTTCATCTGCCTGCCTTTGTGCATGACAACATTACGTTTGTTGGAAAAGTTCAGAGCTGTCAGTGGCTAATGCCAGATACTCTGTTTCTGACGTAGGTGCCTGGAGTAGGTCAGAATGGACTGTTCAGTTTGATTCTTCTCTTGCAGGAGGTACATCTGGGAAGGTGAAGACTGACTGTCAGCCCTAGTTTTAATGTTCACAGAGGTAGTAGAAAAAGTGTGCAGTGACAAATCTGTAATGGGGACTGACAACAAACTCAATCAAACACTTTGGGAAGGGGAATATGCAGAAGGTATTCAAAGGAAATGTACAAATAATTAAGGCAGGCAGTGGGTGATAGGTGGAAATGGAGCATGCCATGGGATATACAGACATTGGCTCGGTACTTCAGAATATTCTGGCAACTAAGGCCTTTTAGACTGTTACCATTAAAGCATTTCAGAACATAGAATTTGTTCCCTTTTTATTTTTTTTTTTAAATTTCATTAAATAGATGCCTTTTGTCCATTCAGCAAATGGTATTTAAAGAGGCTCTCCACAGCATGCCAGACAGCCTAGTTTTTTTGTTTCACTGTGGAATTTAAAGTGTGTTCGGAGTGGTAAAGAAGGACATTTTGCAACTCTTGGCATTAGAAAGAAGTCCTTAAAAGTGCTGGGTTTACACCCTCTCAGTGAAACATCCAGATTTGGGAGGACTGTGGCTAGAAGAGTTTAGATAAAGCACTGAAATGTTTGTGGCTAATCTTTACAAAACTGAGAAAAGGAAAACACGCAGATTATTCAAAGCAGATTCCAGGAAATAAAAATATTGCATAAGCCCAGACATTCAGCCAGACTCAAACCTAAGGAGAATGGTCAGATGACATTCATTCTTGCTTTCTAATAATTCAGAGAGGACTCACTTTAACCCTGGCCTAGTTTGTCCTACTTTCTACAAATGGCCGCCTAATGTTGCTAAATATTGCTCAACAAAATCTCTTGCTCCTCTTGGCAGACTCAGCCAAGAGCTGGAAACCTTCATTCATTTCTGAGGGTAAATGTGAAGTTAAGCTGTACCACGGCAGGCTGCTGAAGTCCAACACAGTTCTATGCAAGCTGTACCAGGTGCCACAGAAACTATATTATTTATAGGTCATCAGCAGTGAGATGCCAGGAAAAAAGGCATGTTCAGTAGATTCATTGTTTATGAAACGTAGAATGCAGTGTAGATGAAACTTTTCATCCATTAGAGTCACTCACCAAAACCATTTTGTTCTTTTACAGTAAACAACCTACAGTGTGTTAATTTGCTGGAGAACATGGGAAAATCAAAGCAATTTTCATACAACATGAGACCAACCACTGCTGCAAAATCAAAAAATACAAGACTCAAGCACTAAGCAAAACCAAATGTTTGGATTTTAAAAACCATTCCAGTACAACTGTTATTTTTCATAATGTATAAGCCATCTACGACACATTAAACTTGAACACATTTTCAATTTTGTATTATCTCAGTATTACATGCCAAGTAGACTTCTAAGGAGCTGGACTCATTTTGTGTACAAATTAGTTTTTAAATGCAGCTGTTAATTTCTTTACCAACACAGGATGAAATCTGAATTGCATTTGGAAACAGAAAATGAAGCACTAAGCCCAGCATTGCAGGGGCTACCATAGCATTCCCTTGTAAAAAGTAGGAATGTTGAACATGTTCAAACACAGTTTCAAAGGAGAGGGAAAAAATGTACTAAAGATGTAGCAGTTCTGAAAGACTGCTGTATTGTTTCACCTCATATTTATTAAATTCATTTCAAAATCCAAACAGGAACGGAAGAACAGCCTTTTTGCTCCTTCTGTACTAAAGAAGCAATTGTTTTTGGCTAACTATGGATTTGGAAGGAAAAGTAGAGATGTTGACAAAAAACACTCAGTAAATAAATTGCTTTCACAACCTACAGAAACTATCAGGGGTCTGTTTTCTACTCTGAGATTATCACCAATTTTTTAATAACTATTTTTCTACATGTACAAAAAGAGTTTCTATAGAAAGCAAAAAAACAAAAGCATCCTGTTCTAGGAAAAAAGGTAGTTCTTTTAATAGTTTTGGAGCTGCCACAATGTACAGTATTTACCTTGCCAAAGTATTTAAAAAATATGAATTCAGCAAAAATAAAAAATATTACTCTAGTTTTAAAGTATATTGTTTTCTATTTTTTCTTCTAGTTATTATTACATAACTTTTGATTTCTTTTAATATGGTGCTTCAAAATAACAGATGAGCAGATTCAATGTAAGTCTGTCTGCAAGCCCTTAGGCTTCAAGGCTTTAACACCCCTCAGTGTGATCACATCTACTAGAATACCTTTCAGTAACATCTACTTGCTTGAAAAGACAGGCAAGAGAGGTATGCAATTCTCTGTAAAATTTTTATTGTTTCACTTACAAAAAAATTGACAAGCTTTGTTCCAACATTTCCATTCAAAACTAAATAGAAGTAAATGCTTTACAATAAATGCAGTTCGACCTCTAATATACTGCGTTTATAGGGCCAGGTGTCTGGGGGTGAGAGGCAAGGTAGATGTTGAAACAGTAGTGGAGGTCTGTCAGCCACTGCTCTTGGACTTCGCCGCTCTTCAGTGTCTAGAAACAGGGAGAAAAAAGGTAAAGCTCAATTTCCCCAGGAGCACTGGCAGAACTTTGCCTTTACAGTTAATCAGGTGCACTGCTAAAGGTACGAGACAGCCTTGTCCCCCTGCACAGAGTGACACTGTTCTTATTTAAACATTTCAGCACGGTATGTCTGTTAAAGCCCAAATAATAAACTGTGACAACTGGCTACACTAAGTCAAGTGTTACATTATCAAGTGTGTGAATTACACCAGATGTGCTTTTCTTACTCCTTATTAGAGTGACTCCCTTACTTTCCCATCCTGCAATTTATTGGCAATTAAAATGCAAATGAGCCTGGTTCCGCTAAAGCAGGGGAGCTCACTAACCCAGCCTACAGGAGAACTACTGCCCACAGACCAACATAGCCCATGGCCCAGTAATTGACTCTTCTCAGCATTTGGAGGGGGGAAAAAAATACCCAACAGCAAACCCAACCCCCAGATGGTGGAACATCACAAGAACGGGCTGTGGCATTTTCAACACTAAAGAAAACCAACCACCTCCTAACTTGCACCATAATCTCTTACATCTGCTTTTACCACCACTGTTTTGCTAAATATCTCTCCTTCAACATTTGCAGTAGTTTTAAAAAACAAACTTGATGTATATGTAGTCTCTGGGAAACATGCAGTTTCATACCATGATGTCCTTGATGATCTGTTGCACCAGAAACTCATTTGTGATCATATGGCTCCTGAGCTGACCGTGTTGCATCAGTAAGCGAAGCAACTGAGCAACAACAGGCAGTTCTTCTCGACAGATCCTGCTCACTTGCAGGCTTTGCAGCATCAGCCTCAGTAATCGTGGCAGGAGTGCTAATGCAGAAATACATGATCCCCACAGCATATCCCTGAGAGGAAAACAGACCAAAATGTAAATGATGGAGGGCACATATTTCAAGGGTGCTGCTGGGAACTGGCCACGTGGCTGTACAGGGAGATGCGCCGCTGTGAATCCCATCAGGCCAGCTGCCCTCACCATAATTAGTGGCAAAGCAGAAAATTTGTACTAGAAAATGCTAAACTTGAAAATATTCCAAAATTAGGTAGAGCACTGAAAAAAAAAAATAAGGTCCGGCCCTGGAGCTACAAATGTTGCTGAAGCTCTTGCACAGTGCAATTTCTGCTTATTGCAGCTGGAAGAGGTTTTTGTTTCAGTCACAGTTCAGGTACACTTGAATCTCTGTTTAAGATTCGTAAGAAATTAAGCAAAGGAACCAGCTTTTTGTGATATGCAACTCATTAAATAGAGTAAGTGAAGGAGGATTCTGGCTTTAAATACAAGTTTTAAATTTTCAGAAAGCATTAAACAACTTTCCTGTATGTGGAAAAACCTGAAGTTTAACTTGTTAAAAGACATATCTGCTTTTCAGGTGAACCTATTTGAATCTGTTATCTGTAGCTTTTGGGGTTTTTAAATCAAGTGGATTTGCAGTCCACGTAATGATTGATACCTGAGAAATTTTGTTAAAGCTGAGACATCACGTCAGTTAAAGAGTATAAGCTTATAAAGCCAAATCCTTTGAATGGTGCTTTGCAATGTATCTAATGAAACTAAGGCTAAAGATTAAGGTATAAATGTCCACCCTTCTAAGGTCAGGGTAGTTCTGACATCTAAGCAGAACAATTTGAGATGAAACCTTCTTCAGTTATTGTTTTAAGTAATTCCAGCTAACTTTGTGGCTGTTTTTCTTAAACTTAAGTACTGTTTCAAAATAAGCAAAAACAGATAAGAAAACAAACCGGGGGCTGGTGGGTGGTATCCTTTCATTTCACATCCTTAAATAATTGTGGCTGCAAACACAGAGACAATTAACATGGTAAGAAGAGCAGTTTTACCTTTTCTGTAGATGTTCTGCATCCTCTTTGTCTAAAGTTAGCAGAAAGTACAGAAGACTGTAACAACAAGAGGCCAAGAACTTGTGCAGGTTGTCACTTATAATGCAGGCTTGATCCAAGAGCTTATTTATGGCACATAGAACAGATCCAGCTGTGCTATCGGGTATTACAACCAATCCAACCTGTATTAAACAAAACAACAACCCCAAGTTCATCACTTGATACACAAGTGTTTTTGCAGGGATACAAACAAGCTGAATGAACCTCTTTCCTATCACGATGTGTATTACTTGGTTTCTGTTGAAGTTCTACATACCACTGCATCTTTTTCAAATGCCCGTTTTCCCAAGAAATTGCCACCCATACCAGCAGAAGGTTAAACTGACATCCTCATTCCATCTGCTCTAAACAAACACTCATCTCAAATGTATTTTCATTCAGACAGTACAGGCACAAACAACCTTCTGGCAGAACAGGCCTTTCCTTTTAAGCACATATCGTGGGACAGGGCAGCCCTTCTGTGTCTTGAAATGGCATGAGCAGCCACTGAGGTAGAAGGAAACTGATTGACACTACGGAAAGAAAACCTTCTACGAGACTGTCATCAGGGTGAGTCTCCTCTGAAATCCAACAGGAGCACTATAAGCAGAGGTAAATTAAAGCTAATGAAATATATGGTGAGCCCACGGCTGGGTTGATGCTCTTCTGTTGTTAAAAAGACATCATCTTGAGTAAGGATTTCATAGGCATGATAAATAATTTGGATTTTTTTTTTTTTTTTGCATAGAGGCAGTGAATTAGAAAGCAGTTTAAATTTTGAAGTGCTATGGAGTAAGCATCCTTGATTTTTCTCCTGTAAAGCCATAAAAAAAAAGTCATGCATTGCTAGTATGGCATCATTTTCCTTAAAAAAACAATTTAAGGAATTTTAGAGTAGTCTGATTTGATCACCTGCAAGTACACTGGTTTAGGCTGACAGAGGCAGTTGGTTCACTTAACAAGGCCAGCTGTTTCTTTTAGAAGTGTTTAGGAAAACGATCAAAGTACAAGCTACAGAAATGTGACATGTATTTCATTCGTACAATTACTTGTGAGAGGTAAAAGATAAAGTACAACTACGGGTTCAAACTTTTAAACCCTTCCAACCTAAGACCCTGGGTGAATTTCAAGGCCATGAGTGCAGATCACTGTGCCAAGCTGACCCTGCTCCAGCCAAGAGCAGAGGCAGGAGCATGGTTGGTGTTCCTGTGTGACAGGTGAACCACAGCTGTCACCAAGACCCTCCCACAAACAGAAAATAACAACAGTGAGCTAGACCAATTGTCTGCATGTAAAGAAGCATCCCGAAGATCCAAAAAGGCCAACACTGCTAATTAAATGTGTTAGGCGGCCAGTATGGAAGATGATGTTTCAATTTATACAAGTCCAGTACATGAGGCTGCTCAATTTAGTTCCCACAGAAGATGTTGCCTACATGGTGCCTTTCCTCCCTGGTAGCTGTCAGCAGCCAGTTAAGAAATCTTGGGCAGCAGTCTTGTCAACTATAAGAACTCATTTAGCTGTTAGCTCTCAAAGGGACAGAGCAGTAGAACACACAGGCCTATTCACAAGTTGATTTTAAACCCCCAAAAATCCAGACTATGGTTAGAGGTAAACCACTCCCTGTGGAAACTTTGGTCTAGTAACTTCTCAGTTGGGAAGTGCAGACACTTCTTAGGCCACAGAACCACCCTGGCAGGCGGGCAGAGACAAACCCTGTGGTCCTCCCTCTCATCAGGCAGCATCACAGGTAACTGCAAATTCCACCGCCCAGCTTTGCCATCCTATCTTCAGCTCAGGGAGTGTCAGACTTCGGAGGAGAAGATGGACTGTAAAACTCACAGAACCACAGAACAGGTCAGGTTGGGAAGGACCACAGTGGGTCACCTGGTCCAACCTGCCTGCTCAAGCAGGGTCGTCCTTGAGCACATGGCACAGGATTAAGTCCAGATGGCTCTTGAATATCTCCTGTGAGGGAGGCTCCACAACCCTTTTGGGCAACCTTTTCCATGTGCTTGGTCACCTGCACAGTAAAGAAGTTCCTCCTCGTGTTCCGGTGGCACTCCCTGTGCATCAGTTTCTGCCTGCTGCCTCTTGTCCTATTGCTCTGCACCACTGAGAACAGCCTGGATCCAGCCCCTTGGCACCTCCCCTTTAGATACCTATATATATCAATGAGGCAAAAAACTCATCTAAAGCTGCTAGTTGCTCTCTTGAAAAGCAAACCAAATGAAGAAACATTTAATTTATGGTTGAACTGCCTTGAAAGCAAGCTGAAGTATTCACAAATCTGAGCAAAAACATCCATGTAAGTTTGGATACAAACAGCTATTAGATATTTTTTAAACTCCCCCTAATCCTGTTGAAAACTTTTGAACATGCTGAAATTATACATGAAATACAAGGAATAAACAGACTGGAGGGTTAATGAGACTGTTAGCAAATTTACCACAGAGAAGTTTTAACGCAGAAGACAAAATGGTACTTACCAGATATTTACAGATGCCAGTCTGGAGAATGTCAAAACACTGACTTTGTGAAGGAATAGTGGACAAGCTGTGGCAGATCATCTGTTTTAATAAAACAAAGTTACATTTAAGCACCAAATGCAACCAACAATCATTTACTGTGCAGTCATACTTTGTTAACAGACGTACATCCAAAGTACCCACAGGGACACATAGCAGCTTTGTCTCAAAGCACTGATTCTTTACAGTGTATAAGAGAAACATTTGTCAGCATAAATCGTTCAGTGTTTAAAGAGATCTATGTCATTATTTTTGGGAGAGGCTTTCTGCATTTTACCTATGTGACAGAAGGCAAAAATATCCCATCCAGCTACAGTGCCACAAAAACGCCTTTCCTTGGAGCTGAAGAATTTCAGAAAACAACTTCCTGAGTAACTTTATGAAGCATGTGACAGGAATCACAGTGAAATAGGACAGAAAAATAATATAATAAGAATGTAGCAAAGATCCATTTCCAACTTATTTTCCACTACACTGCCAAAAATGTCATGTTCAAAAAAGGATATAAAACGTATTACTACAAAGGGAAATGATAAACTCCCAGAAACTTTCTGGTGCTTATATAATCAGGCATTAGCAAACTACCATAAAATGCTGCATGTCTCTGGGCAGGGTAAAGAAACCAGAGCTTCAGTAGAACTGCTATTAAGTGGTATTGCAATTCTTGGCAGATGGCTTTTGCTGTTGCTCTTTTCCTTCCCATCTATTCTGGTAATTTGCAAATTAAGCAGAGCTGGGATCCATTCTCTGTTCACACTCACTGCTTATCCCACCAGAGTGTCAACTGCAGCCTCCAGAAAGCCAAGGTGCACTGCGCAAGTGCGTTATTAGGCCATGAGCAATCGTGATGTCCTGCTAAGGACAGGGAAGGTGGAAGAGCCAAACACATGAGGAATGGAATCTTCTGTTTGTGCCTAAGGGAATCTGACACAAAATAGCAAGATCAGACATTTGAGGGATGGAAGAAGTTAAGTCCACAAGTTTTACAAATATCTCGACTAAGCAGAACACATTTCTCTAAGATACCTCACTGACTGAAGGAAGATCCAAAGAACTTTCACAAAATTATCTAACCCAAGGGATTAAATTCTGTGATAGTGTCCTGGTTTTCAGGCTTAAGTAGAGTCAGGACAGGTCAAGACACTGAAGCAAGAGACAATGGCAAAGAGAAAACATCACCCATGTTGTGTCCAAAATAACAGTCCATACTTCCAGCTGGAGGAAAGGTTAGGGTAAGAACCATTAGTTCAAAGTCTTGTGGTATGAAAATTCAACCCTAACTAATGTGGATGCCAGTGGTGGTTTAATTAGAAATGGCCAAGCAGCAGCATTTGTGGTGATATAAAAATGCACTCAAGCTTTTTTCAAAATTATGTGCCAAACCTGCTTTTAGTCCAGCTTAAGCTGCCCAAATTCAAGAGATCCTTAACACATCTGCATGGTGGAACTGTAGGGCTGTCAGGACATTGCTTCTGTTGATGAATATTGAAGGTGTAGTGCAAGTGTTTTGTTTGACTAATCGGACTGTTTAAAAGACAATTTTACACATACTCTTGCACTGAATACCCTTACTATACATTTCTTTTATAATGAAATAATATTATTAAAACTGAGTACTCCATCCTAAATATAGCAGGGCTTCTGTACACTGCAATTTAAAAGTGATAAAATATTCAATACCCTGGAATGTCCCCAAGAAATGCACTCAAAGCATCTGTATATTAAAAACATCAAGGCATAAATGTGACAGAGGTTACTACTGGGGCCTGTCATGTCAAGGACAAACTCTGATGCCAATCTGACCTAGCATGTTAATGAGCAACACTTACACAAAAGGGAAAGCTGCACTGATAAAATCTGTCTGCTGACAGCTCAAAGCTGAGAAACCCTGCCAAGGAAGGAGGACTGGACTAACCTATAGAAAAGATCGCAGGGGTTTGATGAATAACAGCTACAGAAAAAAGTTCAGTGAAACAAAAGGGGGGGAGGGGATCATGTGTTTGGAGACTAATAAAAACTTCTGCATGCAGCTATGAGTTTTAACACTTGGAGAGAAGGAGAAAATTCTGTGAGTAACAACTGACCACAAGGTGGTTGTGATGCAACATGAAAGGAGCAAATGTCACTTCAGGATGTAAAGATAAAGATAATCCCAATAGAAGTGATCAGACAGAATAAGGATCATCTGTTCAATATCACTCTGTAACATCCTACCTAGAATTAGACTATTTCTGACATACTGTGCAAAATAGGAGTCACTTGCTTTCAAGAAAGGCAAATTCAAACCAAACAGACACAGAAAAATTGCACAAAAAGAGATCCTGTCTTACAGGTGTCGGTGGGAAGAACTTACCCTGCCTAGGCTGGCAAAATTATACCCCAGATACTATTGCCACTTTTAAGTACAACAACATGGTGAAAACCACTGCAGAAAACAAATAAAACCAAACAGTAACAAAACATAATGATTGCAGCTGGCTGGGAATGCAGATGAGATGAAAATTGGGAAGGATGGTTATGAAAAGGGAAAATGCAGGAGACAATTATCGCTCATAAGACAGAGAGCTTAGGCAGTTTACAAATGGGGTTTGCCACACACCTGTAAGCGTGTCACACTAGACATGGTATGCCACAGAGATCCCTTTATATTCAATACATACCCGTAAGAGGCCAACAAACTAAAGACCCTGAAGACAAATCCATTAGGCCCACTCAGCAAACTACAATTTCATTATTAATAAAACCATTACTCATATTTCACCCCTAGGTGAAATACTTCATCTCTAGAACAACCCTACCAGTCCACTGAGGTTCTCCCTGAGATGACAAATTGTGGGAGCATTTCATTACAGGTACAATTCAACAACACTGAAGATTCTTCCAGAGCTGACAAGGAAAATGGGCATCATACCACTGAAGAGCAGCATACTTGCTTAGAAGGATTGTGGTAAAGAGCAAGTTAGTTTTTCAACCTTTTAGATCTTTCTGACCCTCAAAACAGCATCACCATTCCCTACATCCAGTTCTCTTTTCCTGTGATTAAGTGGGAGTGGCAATTCTTTTCAATTCCATAAATTAAATCCTGCTTGAAATGGCTTTCATACCAAATGCCTGCTATAAAAAGTGAAACTGAAACATTTTTAGACATGGAAATGAAAAGAAAAGAAAACTTAATTATCACATGAAAATTAGTATTTTCCCTGACAATTTATTTTCCTTAGGCAAGGTTTTGCATGATGTTTAATTTCCATAATAAAATGTCACAGCTGATTCATTATATTACATTTGATTAGCATTTATCACATTTTTGGTGCATTCATAGATTGGTTTTGGACCAAAGCCAGAGTAATTTTGTTTCAGAGCATTGCTGAAGTGAACGGACTCAGAACAGGCATTTTTGATCAGGGAGGGTTGCGTTATTTCTTTTTGAGGCAAGTATTTTATAACAGGTTTGGCTTGCATTTAGACATTTTGTTGTTTTTTTTTTTCTTTTTAATTTTGTTTGAATGTCCACTTGAATATATTAACCTAAAGTAAAGCATTCTCTTAAATACAGGGATTATCTGTTAGCATTATGCAGTAAATGCTACAGGCTCCATAATCCACTGGCAGGTTTTCAAACCAAACCCTATTGATCAGACAAGCCCAACTGCCCAGCACACTTGTGAGCCACACAACTACAACAGCCTGTCCCCTACTAGTGCTTTGGGAAATCCTTGCTACACGGGCCTCCTTGCCTGCCACACCACAGACATACTCCAACAGCAGCCGACTAAAACAGGGAATTTAAGAAAAAAAAAACAAACAAAAAAGGCTGGAAAGGCAGCTCAGGAGCACAGCATGCCCCAGGATTTTTGGAGATTCTAACAAGGATTTTTGCCATTGACAGCCACTCTGACTGTTAATCCAATCTCAAACACGCTTTTTTCATAGCTCTAATGCAGAATCAGAGTCATCAGTAAGATGCTCTCAACTCCAAAAGACAGAGTTGGGATGACCCAAGGGATCCCAGTCTCAATCTGAGCCCTCACGCAACAGGGCTGATGAACCTGACGAACCAAGACTAATATTTTGTTCATTGTTGAACTGCTCCTGTTCCCTCAGTGCTTCCCCTAACATGACAGAATCCTGATTCGTAAAGTCTCAAGGGAACTATCTATCACTAACTCTCCAGGGAAAATCTGCATATTATTTCAAGCTTAATCATGCTGCAAAGCGCTCTTTTTTCAAAGAAAAATACTCACCTTCCTCTGAAGACACACACAAGTGTGAGCACAGAGAGAGGAACCCAAGCAAGAAAGATAATGGATCAAGTATTTTAGCCAGCCACTGCGTGGAGTCAGACCAAAGACAGTTCAGACTCCAAGAGAAGTGATTTTATTGAAAAAGAAACTTGGCACACTATATCCTAATGTGAACTTTAAAATATATTTTTCAATTCACTTTGACATGCACCTCCAACATGGGTAAGTGAAATGTAACAGGCTGTTCTGCAGTCAATTCCCAAGCCCTTATGAAACGACTGTTTGGAGCGGGACTCTATCCAGTGTAACATGTTACTGCAGAGCGTAGAAAACGAGAAGTTTTCAGGTGATGGGGCAGGCAATGAAGCTTGTTGTCTGAAGCTTGGCCTGCTTCCCCCGAAGCACCCTAGCTTATCAGACAGTGTACTCCCTTGACAGGTGCTGCTTCTCTTTTTGAAATAAATTGATTTGACAGGGCAATATTAACAGTACCCTGAGTTGTTGAGAAAGCCGCGTACAACAAGAGATCTTTGTTCATCTGCCTTGGGTAAGCTCATAGGGGCGGATGTGAAAGGTATTCCTGATTCACTGACTCCAGAAAAAAGAAGTAAAAAAAAAAAACCAACCCCACATGAAACAGCCAAACATTCACAATAAAACAAAACAAAACCCAAGTTAAAAAAAGAAAAAGCCAAGAAGAATGAACAGAGTCTGAAGGAGAACATTACATAGGTGAGCAACAGGAAAAGAACCAACATACTATGGTGCTAATTTTACATTCAGGGCAGGAAAATGGGAATACAAAAACTTACTTAAAGATTACAAATGCTGAAGAATATGTATGGCCCCCTATTATGTTGACAGGGCACATATTTCCATAGAGTTAGGAGGATTATGAGGCACAGTTCCTGTCCTACTGCTGGCTCAGAAACAGGGTAACTGCAGCACACAACCTCATCTTGCACCTGTTGAGCAGTGGCACTTGCCTGTCTGCAGCTCCTTGGCTGCAGTACATGGTCTGATGTCAAATCTGCATTTAAGAGTCAGTTAAACCAAGTGAAGTCACCTTTGCCACTGGACACAAATACATGAGTGGCAATCACCACTGCTCATCTCCTGTGCAACAATTTCATCGTGTCTTTAAATCTGTGTACCAGCAAGATTTGGTGCCAGCAGGCAGAGAACTATGGGCAAGAGACAATCCCACAGGCTCACTAAGTGAGTGGCATTCCTGAAAATACTATTACCAGCAAAATCAGGTTTTATGCTCAAGAGATAACGTGCTATCCAGGACTAGACAAAGCCACTCCTGAAGAACACCACAGGTCTGGTTCTCTTCTCAGAGCCATCTGACTAACAAAATTCAAAGAAGGGACGCCATAAAACAGCTTTGCTGCCCAAGGAGCTTTTGTTTCATCCTCTTGCAGCTATAATAAGTTCTGCAGCTTCCTCACAGCTATAAAATGTCACCATGTTCCTCCTCTGGATTCCTCCTTGTCAGACCATGTACAGGACAGTCAAAGGAACATCTGATGTACGAGTCTCCAAATTCACCTGCCTGCCCCTTCTCCAAACAAAAGGGCTTGAAAACATGGAAAACCATACACCTAGCTCTTGTCCCACAAAGCCTGTCTTTTTCAGCAAATTTAGTTACAGTATCACAAGCCAGGATGCGAATGCAAAACACAGTGCACAGTAACTGTGCAGATGTTAAGGCACACTAGTTACATACAGTCATATGTAAGCTCCCAGCTCTAAGACATGACAAGATATGCTGGAAGTATATGATGCAAGTGCAGTGGAGCACCTGCCTGAAGATCAGGTTAGATTTTTCTGGAGTTTGTGTTTTACTGTTTGGGTTTTAGTGGTGAGGGCTAGTTTTGGTGGGCTTCTGTTTGCTTTTGGTTTAAGTTTTATGTCTTAAGAAAACTATGCAAGACACCTTTGAAAAAGAGTTTTATTAATTTTAGGAGGTGTTAATTTTGCTTACATAATTTCTGTTGCTTTGGGAGTTTGCATTACTTTTCAAGAAAAAATTATTTTCATTTCTAAACATTAACCTTGTGATAGGATGCAGTTTTTAAAAAACACTAGAAGGCTTATACAGAATTTTTTTAGCCTCCTTAAATTTAAAATTATAGCATATTCCTAGTTTAGAAGAAATTTTGTTTAAAAGGATTATTATTGTTATTTATTTACCCTTAGCTGTTTTCCCCCCCCAACATAACTCTAACCTGGAAATCTCAATAAAGACAAGTTGAAATCTTCCACAGAATTTCAACTCAAAATCTGTATTTTAAAATTTAAGGAGTTTTTTTTAAGTGTTAATCTCTGCTTGAAGTCAAGCTACAGCACTGCAACACCACCATGTACTTCAAGACAAACATCCTTGCAGGACTTTTAATTTACATGCATTGCCTTGCTATCTTTATTGATTTGCTGTAATTTTTCATAGCATATCAGTGCAGATACAGCCTTCCCAACTGTATCTCACAAGACTTATCCATTTTTGACACGGATTAGTATATTACACTACATGCATCCCGAGGTTTTTGAATTCAAGATTGCTTTTAAAAAAGCAGCTGACATTCCCTAGTGTTTGCTCTTAAACGTTTTAAACATTTGGTTGAATATTTTATTTCAAGTCAGCTCTAGAATCTCGACTTCAAGCAAACCTTCAAATTATCATTTGCTTTCCACCTCTGAAATGTTCATCACAAACATCAAATATTACAACAGAAATTACCATGCATACACGGTTACCTCATTAAACTCTTCATTTCTGCGGGCGCTATTTCATTTGATACTGGCAGAGCAATTCAATTACAGGGGAGTGAACAATATTACCAACAAACACTACAGGCACAGTTAAAATGAGCCAAGACTGAAAGTCTCTTCCCTCAGGCTGCAGCCATTTATTCTGGAGTCCCATTTATTTCAGTTACGGTGGTATGCTTTTAAATAACTGGCTTTAACAAGACAGAAGTAATTTTAAGTAGAAGTTGCTCCAGAAAAGGAACCAAGGTCCTCACATTTAACATATCTTTCAGACAAATCATCCAGACTAACCTTTATAGCTACACAAAATAGCATTTAAAGGGACACTTTTCTTAAGCACTGCTCTTTAAGGGAAAATTACCACTACAAAAAGTAATGTAGCTTCAGATTTCCTCTATACCAATTACCACTCAAGACCAAAAAAAAAGCTATGAACAGTATCAATCTCAAAACAGATTTTGTTTTAAACCACTTAAAAGCATTAGTTCCTATCAGAAGTGCATTTGTTTGGCCCTTGTACCAATTACTGTTATCCACATGCTATGAAGTGCACTGGCTATAATAACACTCCAAAAGCCCAAACTGCTCTGTGAAAATGCCTCAAGTTATTATTTTCCTTTACAGAACTTGCTTGTTCTCCAGAGGCATACCTTTTCTTCTTCTGCATCTCTGGCATACATATGTTATACATTAAATTCCCTCTTACAGCTCTTTACCATTAGAAACGCAGTCCACTCACTGCACAACCAGGGACAGAAAGCTGGGACTGCCTTACTCTGGATTTGGCAACAAAGTGGAGCAGTGAGCAATAAAGCCAACAAGCCATGGCCTTCTACACAAACCTGGGGCCCTTCCTCAGTACCATAACCCTGTATCTGCTCCTGCCTCACCACCCCCAATATCCCCAGGGACCAAGCAACAGCCCCTGCTGAGCTTGGGCCAGAGTGATGCTCCTATAGGCTGGTAGCTGGCTGCTGCCAAGCAGGATGCTCAAACTGCCTTGTGCTACTTTGTGCTAATCTAGAGGGCTTTTTCTCATTCACATGCATATTTTTATAAAACTTAGGGGTAATTAGTATTTCCAACTTTATTCTTTTTAGCAGAGAGCCAAAATCTAGCCAGTGTATTAGACAAAACAAGAAGCTGGGAGAGAAGAAATAGGAAGGGCTAATAGGAATCTGATCACTAGTCTCATTTATTGATAGGAAACCAGGCCACCAAATCCTAATTCCATCAGAGTTCCTTATTTATTTTCATCCACAATACTTTTCCATTACGAGGAAAACCTGAATTACAACTACACAATAAGAACTCTTAAATGAACAATTCTCAGCACAGAGTAGCAGCCTGGATGCTGCCTGCTCTGCAGCCAACAAGCGCTGGTCTCACTTACTAGGTATTTTAAATTACTACAAACATTTTGCTTAACATTACAGCATCACCATAAACTTCCTTCTGCAGCAAGGGAACACATGAAAGATTCAGCATTTTGAATGTGTGCACTCTACCCAGTTCAACAAAAAGCACAGCAATTCAGCCTGGGGTTTGTTATTTCCTGTAGCACTGCTTTATCTAAATAAACTCGTTTTCTGTCACAGCTAAAAATATTTTGATTCGAAATTGTACCACACCTTGAACTATGACCACTTGGAAGAAAGCAGTCTCCAAACCTACCTCCCTCAAACTGGATGCACACAGAACCATCGTATCACACCGCCTTTCAAGGCACCCTAGAAGTGCCTCATGATTTACTGGCAATTTTCTTCCCCCCAGAGGTTGCAACTCTTTAGTTTATTTTATTTTGAGAGCAGAGTGGCTTGTTCAGTACCTAATGGAAATTACCTGCTCTACAAATGTGTACCTGTGCAGCTTGTGGCAAATCTTGAACTGAAAGGTTTTTCCCTAGCCTGGCTTTTTGTTTTCTTTTCCTTCCTTTCCTTGGTTTTAAAAATTGTCCAGCCTCCAAATCCCAAAGTTTTTATGGACAACAGTCCCCAGAATATTATCTTCATAAACTGAGCATTAAATACAATATTGGTTAACATATTTGAGAGTGGTTGAAACAAGGAACACCCCTAAAACTTACTGAACACAGTGCTGTATTAGATATCTGATCACAGAGAAAAAAGTAATCCAAAAACTGAAGTGGTAACTTTGGCATAGTTTTGTTAAATATTATTTACCATATCTGCACTGCCTCTGAAATCAAAAGCAGGCAAGAGAAAAGTGAATGGAATTCTATGATTCATAAAAGGAAATGGTTGTCCTAATACTGATGATCACTTCTCATTGTAATACTAACAGATATCCCAGACAGCATTATTACCAGATAAGAGGCAAGACGAAAGAATATCTTAATTTTTCTCCAGGAAGAAAGCAAGCTACTGAAGACGTGCCCCTACTCCTTTGTTGAAAAAAAAATGTGGGGAAAAAAATAGCAAATCTGGGGGGAACACCCCAAACAGCATTGCAATACCTGGCAAGCATTTAACAGGAACAGTTTAACTTTCCGATCAAATAGAAGTGTAACAAACCCACCAAATAAAAGAGAACAACAAATGCCTCCCCATACTGTGAATCTCATTATGCTCTAAAAGCAAAAATAATGGGGAGATTCGCTGGTGGTGAAACAAAAGTTATGGGTTTTTTTTCCCAAGGGGAGGAGTTTTCAAACAATCCCAGAATCACTGAAGTTGGCAGGAAAACCCTTGCATTCCTCTAATACAACACTTCTGCTCACTCAGTCTGCCAGAGCAGGTCACCCCAACGTGCCCAGCTTGGTTTTGAGTATGTCCATAGATGGGAACCATAACGTCTCTAGGCTACTTATTCCAGTGTTTGACCACTTTCACTGAGGAAAAGCAACAGTTCAGAACTCCCTTTGCTTAAGAGACTACAAACTCAGGTGGATCTAGAAGGTCTCATCCTTCTTCACACAGATTTTTGATGCGTGGGATTTTTGTTCCTATTCTCTTTCATAATTTAAGTCTCCAGAAAATACTGCAGGACAACTCATAACTGCAGAAGTAGCACAATGCTCCACACGATGTCCAAATCATCTTTCACTACTAAGCAAGGATATCCAGCTCTTTGACTGCCATCCACTGCTGAGAAACTGAGAGAGCACTTTGTACCTTTCCTAAGAAAAGGTACTTTAACAAAAACAAGTCTCAAGTTTCTGAAAATATTAGCTCTCCTTGATGGCACCAAAACACTGAAGAGATTGTGGTAGAAGAAGTAACTCAAACTCACAACCAGGAACTCAAAGGGACAAAAAAAAAGGAATCAAACTACTTCACTCTTCCCTATGTGAAAATAGTCCTGTTGCACAGTTTCACAACCAACTTTGACAGATTTGTTGAATGGAAGTGGAAAGATAAAGGAGCAGACACGAGTGGTAACATTTTCATAAACAGGTATGGTGTATAGACAAATCCTTCAGATGCTGTATGGGATTATGCCAACGCTTTGACAAACAAGAAATCACCCTGGTGCATTCACAGAGGAACAGGACAGGGAGAGAGAGCAGTCTGGTCTTTCAATACGGGTGAAAGGTATTTTGGTGAGAAAACGCTTTGTTACTGTCCAGAAGAGACAAAGCAAAACAAATCAGAAAGTTTAGCTGCTCCACCGGCCAAACGACTGAAGGCAGGAAATGAAAAAATTAGAAGACATCTACTGTTCTGCCTCCTTGAACCAAAAAGACTGTCATGAAAAACCATACAACTAAAACATTGTTTCACTCTTCTTTCTGAATTCATGACTATGATTTCATAAATACTGCCAAACTGGCATGTCATTAAAACATGATTTCACACCTTAAAGTAGTTTCTGTTGAGCTAAACAATAAAAAGACTTGAGCCAAAAAGATGACTAAAGCACCTGTTTTGAATAAAATCTGGGGGCTCAAACCCCTTTAAAACTAACAAACTAAGCTTTCAGGTCTTACAATCTTAGACACAGGTACAGAATTCACAGTGAATTTCTACTCCCAGTCAGTTTTGATTAACTAAGCATCAGGAGTTATTCTAAATAATCACCAATGCCAACTTAACATTACTTCCAAGTTGAAATCGTATTTAATGCAAGTGCTTTTTAATTAACAGTGGCACTTACTCGCCAAGAAAACCCTTTATATTACTCTTTTTACAATTAATTTGCTTCTGAAAGTGAAAACATATTGCTGGTCCTAATCTTATTAAGTGTTTAAGAATTTCCACCAAGGCTTCTACCAATTTTTTCCATGAGTATTGCTTTGCATACTACATGTCTGAACATTCAACTTGTAAAGCGGCTTCCTTCAAAATATATCCGATGGCTGTAGAAAGATGTTGGCTGTTTGACAGCTATTATGTTTTCCATTCTTTTTTCAACTCAAATCACAACAAGATTTAGGCATCTGTGGAAAAGGGATGGAGAGCACTCTGAGATTGTATGCTGTCATTTAGAATTAGTGTTGATGTATTACCTCTGTCACAGCCCAGTGGTGTAAAAACTGGTCCAGATCAGTTAGGTAAAGACGGATAGGTGAAAGCTGTGTCTGGCTAATGTGTGGTTTTCCTCTAATGCCCTGGAGACTAGTCAACTCCTCTCTTGAAAACCCTAGGGAAAAAGAAGCAGTAAAATACTATCACAAAACAAGCCAAAAAGTGTTCTACTTCAACAACATCATTGACAAACACTGTCTTTTAAATTATCTCAGCATAACGATTTTTTAATTAAAAGCTCTAGCCTGGTATTTTTAAATTAAGTATATCAAAGTACAAATTTTGACTTCTGAAAAAACCCAAAAATATTTGAAAAATCAATGGCATACCCATTTAAAATAAAATGTGGCATAAAAAAATAACTCCAAGAGGCTGAAGTTATGCTATTTTCAATATATGTATCTTAAAAAATAATAAAAACAGGCATAATGTGAAATATATTTACAATAACTTAGTAACCTAACACAACCTCAGGGTGAAAAAAAAATAAAAATCATTTGGCTTATTACTTCTAGCCATGTATTAGATGTTTTAGTAAAACAGGGCAACTGCTCCACAACAGTCACTCTGGCTTTTTTTCCATTTTCTCTGTTACTAGTACAGCATTCTTTTCACTGTTTTAGAAACAAAATGGTAATTTTTAAAAACAAAGTGGTTGAACGCTATAAATAACAGAGGTGATGAAGAAAAGGCACTTTATTTTTTACCACAGCACAAGTTACTGGAAATGATTTCTTAGTGATATTACGCCATTTTAACCACTGTTATTTCCCAAGGTTGCATCACCACAGAATACAACTATTTTTATAGCTGAGTAAGAATAGAGTAGCAGAATTAATTCTGCTCACATGCTGACCTTGGGCAGTTCACTTTGATTACTTTATTCTGATAGAATGTTTTTAATAGTGTAAACATGTTCACAGGAAATCCCAAAGGCAGTCATTTATATTGTAATGAGCCAATAAAAGGCATTTACTTCAAGCTAGAAAAAAAATGCCTTGTCATATACTGAATTTTGGTTTTCCTCCTGCTTTCCAAAGAAAGTTGCTAGAATGACGAAAAAGTATGCAAACGTTCAGCCCAAATGGAAGAGTGTAAATATAGGGTATCAAAAATCAAATCAGGAGAAAAAAGGGTGTCTCATATCAAAAAGATATAACAAGATTAGAATTACTTTCAGAAGTATTTACTACACCATTTATTCTAAATTAAATTCAATAATTTAGTATCAAAACAAATTCCATTTTGTTAATTCTAAATTATTACATTCATATGGATTACCTATAAGGGTTGAAAACAAGAAGCTGAAATAGTCCACATCATTCATTGAATTTTCTTGCACTTGGCACTTCCAGCCTGCAAAGGATGATCTACACAAAACCAATATTAGACAGTTTGTTAAAAACCATGTAATTAAAAATTCACAGGCTATCTGCCCAATACAATCATTTAGCATGCCTAAATTGTTAATTTTAGCATTCCTGTTTCTAATTGCTGTTCTTAAAATAGCATTTTAAATAGCTTCAAAACCAGAACTTGCTCTTTTAAAGACAAGCAATACTGAACTTCGCACCCTTGCATGGACTTAGGTTGTTAAAATGATTAAATTACTGAGATAGCAACTTTTTATATATATATATATATATATATATACACACACACTGGTTTAAACCTTTAATACAGAGACAACAGCCAATACACGGTAAATTAAACTAGTTTTATTTCCCTTACTTGGTAAAAGTCATTATATTACAAAAACTGGGCTGTATTTATCATTATATGCAATACTTTTAATGCAGCTCTTTATATAAACAACGAATCCAACCTAAAAGCAGTCTCAGCATCTATTTTAGAATTGCTGAAACTATTAAACACAGAACTAAGTTAAAAACTTGGCTGGAGATTTAGAACACAAAACAGAGCAATATGCAAAAACAGGAGCAAACCCCTTATCAAAGCTGCCTGACACTTCCCTTCTTGGGGTCAATCTGTAACAAGCAGAGCACCAGCCTACAAGTTAGAAGCTGTACGTGCTTGTAGAAACTTGGAGCAGACACCACTGACCCCCTAATGGTAGAGTCTTGCCCATATATCACTGCTGAACCAGGAAAAAGCCAGGTCTGGGAACATGCACATTTCACACATGCTTTCCTCAAAAGGCTGCCTCTCAGACCTTCATCATATTATGCAAAAAATGCATATTATTCAAATTGACTTGTATGCTGCTTTTGGCACTGCAGACTATGGATCTTCGCTGTAAGAGATTGCTGCTTTCTCCTCTTACGATCTTGTGAAATTTCAGAGCTTCTGAATGCAATTTTCCAAGCCAACTATCTGCCTCAGATCATTTTTCCCCCCTAATTTCTCTCTCCTAACAGCCAAAATGCCTTAGCTCATGGGTAACAAAATTCTGGAAAGCTTGTTTTGCAGAATTTTTTTACAGCTCCATACTTTGGGAGCAGAAATATCAAATTTGGAATACCTCTGTGCCAGGCATATACATTTTGCCACCCATGAAAATCCATCCACAATATTTCAGCATCCACAAAAATGACAGCTAGAATATGCACGTCTGGAGTTACTCAGGGGAAAAAAAGAAGAAATTTCAGAATTTCTTTAAAGAAAAAATTCATGATTCCATTAGACTACCATGTAGGATAGTTAATTCTGGAGAAGCAAATTCACAACTAGGTGAGAGAGCACAAAGTAAGGCTTTATTACATAAAGCTCACACTTCCCATTGTATTTTTAATGTCTGCATGTAAGGATGTGCTGTGTTTCAGGTGATACAGTGAGCCAGGCCTCAGAGGAGGACCAAAGGCTTCCTAGGAACTAGAAGGGACCATGCAGAGCTGCTGGCACTGTGAGGTCACTACTTCATTTTCTTAATCTGCAGTCCCTCCATCTCTCTCCATTCATAAGGCTGCCACTTACTTGCCTACACTGAGTTCTCTCTTGTCCATGGCCAGTAAACTTCTCCCAGTAGAACAGAAAGTTTTTTCAGACCTTCCAAGAAGGTCCCAGTCCCATTCATTACAGCATCAGAGAGATTTCACACATACTCTACTAAATCAGCAAAAACTCTTGCCACCTATTTCCCTACATAAAGGTGAATATTCACACAAGAATTAGATCCCTATATTAGAGAGAATGAAACCCTGTTCAGTGTAGCAGAAGAAACTGCCTGAATCTGATGCTGAGGGATCATGAATCAGACTTGAGGTTACTCGTCATACCAAAATAAGCATTGGGGAGCATGGAGAGAGACTGAGGAGAATTTAGGACTTATTGGACACAGAAATTCAAATTGTGATGCATCCATTGAGCAAAATGGTGGGAACGCAAAAGGTTGAAAGACATGTCACGTGACAAGCTGCAAAGGGAATTGGGGAAATCTGAAAACAACAAAAAAAATCTTCAGCGGGAAGAGAGAAAACATGGAAAGAACTTGTGAGAAGCCTGAATTCGGGGAGTAGGGACTTACATGGCAAATCGAGTCAGACTCTGGTTTAAAATAATAAGATTAAAAAATATTTTTCTATTGCAACAGTTAGCAAATGCACTGAATTCCTCCTAAAGGATGACTATTTTACATGAACTCCAGAAGAGACTGAACAAAATCTCAAGATTTGCTGCAGGATAGCAGACACAAACTGCAATAGGTTCAGGAGATCCCTAGACAGGAAATGTTATTCTGAAGCTTATTGCTAAACATCTGGAAATCAAACACTTCATCAGTTTTGTTTTCCTATCCACATCTGACTATCTGCACACTCAAAAACAAGACAAGCATGTTAAGCACCCCAACAGCATGCCAGGCTAAGTGCCGCTGGCGTAGGAATAAGAGGAAGCAGAGAGAATCCCTGCAGTTCTATCCCAGGAACATGGAGGCAGCGTAAGGCACAAACCCCTGACAGAGGTGTTAAATGGTTTAAAGGTGCATCTACAAGCAGAGTTACAGCAAGTCACACACAAAACCAAGATCCCAAAATTCAATTGCAGTTTACTTTTTCAGAAAGTGAAAGTTATTACATGCATAGAAGAAGCCTCAACGTTAAAAAAGCATTAAGGTTAAAATAATCTAGCACTAAATTTAGAAAGTGACAGAAAAGGTTGCCTATAATCTTCAGCTTGGCCTCTCTGGACACACACCTTAGAGTATGATAATATCAGGTGTCACATTTTCTCTAAAAAATAAAAAAAAAATCTACGCCTGATTCAAATCATGGATGAATGGATGAATCAGGATTAGGCAACGAAGGATAATGTAGTTTGACCTGTCCCTGCCTTATTTATTGCACCACCTATAATGTTCACAGCATATGAAGTATGAGATAGTTAAAAACAGTAGAAGAAAGAATTAGCTCATGAATTCAGGTAAACAAATAGGTTTCAGCATTATACTGCATCAACGTCCCATCTGTATTGCAGAGGTTCTATGAGATGCTAGATAAATACTTTTTAAAATTGGAGGACAGGAAATCAGTGGCAAAACATTTCTCCAAGTATCATCAGAGGGTTTTTTTCTACTTTTAGAGTAGAAAATCCCCACATTATTCATAGTGGAGGCTTCTCTCATCCCTTATTTTCTGCTGACTATCCCTAGCCTTTTAACAGTTCAACAGTGAGTAAAAGACTGAAATAGGCACTAAAGGCTGTGGAGTGATACAGATTCAAGTATCTTTAAAAGCATCGCATAGACCCATCTGATCTCTACTGCTCCACTTGCATTTGAAGTGCATTTGAAGTCAATCCTTTGTTTTTAACATAGAAAATTCTAAATATTCTGAAAAATCAAACCCCAAATGTTTCATGCTGAATTCCTGAAGTTACCAGGTACTTCTCTGTACTTCTGTCTACACCTTTTCCTTGCCTCAGTTCCTCATCTTTAAATTGGGAAAAAATATCATTTCCCCATCTCCTGCAGCTGTGAAAATTACTTCAGCATAACAAAAAATTCAAGGGTAAGGGCCAGGGGAGGAATCACTTTGCTTTCTGAGTGGGATATAATAGAATAGAGAGAACATGGAGCTTTTCACTGAAGGAAGGACAAAGTGTAACATTAAGTAAACACTCCTTCAGTGCTCATGATGTACTCCATACAGAATGTAGGATGGAAAAATAACATGAAACCATGTGATTAAAGAATACATGAGATTCTCACAGATACAATAAATTAAGACCAAGATCTTTCTAATAATACAAACAGAAGCAGAGCAGCATTACAACGCAGAAGTTTGTTTAAATACAAGTCTAACCACTTGCCATTACCTCAACTGCCTTAGAACCCAAATGTCTGTAATGCAGCTAAAACTGCTCAATTTTAAGGGTTGAATTAATGGAAATCAAAAATAAGACAAAGAACACACAACAAGAGATTTAATTCTAGAAGATATGTTGATGTACTACAAATACATCGCAAATTATTTCAAAAACCTTAATTTAACATATTAAGATTACCATGAATAATTAGGAACTGCATGCACTTTTCAAACGCATTTTCAAGATGCTTGTAAATTACATGTTAGACATTTGCCAAAAAAATTATCTGCTTTATATGTGGAAGAGAGCTAATAAGCATATTATAATTTCCCCTTTTTGAATAAATTATTACTGACAATGGGAACCTGTTATCAAATTGCATATCAGTGAGACCTCTCCAGTCAACTAGTCCAAACCCACATTAACTATGATGAATTACATGTTGTAATTTCTATAAGGTCACCTGCTCTCCACGAGAACGTCTCTACTGAGACTTAGAATTGCACCTTTAGGTAACCTGCTCTGTACACCAAATGATGGTAAAAGAAAAGCTGAATCTAATTAACTTAAAAATAACCGATTCTCTTGCCATTAGCATAGCAAATATTTCTCAGTCACAGCAAGTGTGCAGTGCATTCCTTTTATCACTTACTGCAGACCTTTACTTTAACTCCAGATGGACCTCACTACTTTTCTTCACACTGTTATTTTCAAGGTGGCTGTATCACACAGCTGCAAAATAAGAACAACTGCAGTTTGTGCACAAGTGGTTATTTCTCAACTACAGACTATTATTTCTGTACTGCCTGACCTAACTAGCTACCAAATGACTTATGGTTCACATTTAAGGTGTTGGTTTTGGCTTGCATAGTCGTAAGGGGTCTTTGGGTAATCTAGAGGTCTCTAGCAGAAGAACTCTGATGAACCCTGCTGCAATCATTTCAGAAATTATCCTTCCATAAGAAGGAGAAATTGTCCTCCCATAAAACACCACTGCTCAAACTCCAGCTCAGACAGCAATGCACCTGTCAAGCACTTGCTAAGCAAGTTTTGCCTAAGATTTAGGTTGGGTTTTGATTTTTTGTTTGTTTGTTTAGCAGTAAAACTGAAATAAGTGTGATTAATCTCAAAACTCTGAGTTCAGACTTCAAGTATTTCTACAGTAAAACATGAAAATCAAACGCAAGATGCACAGTTCTTCTGAGGCATTGATACCATCACCCTTTTGTTTATAAAGGTGAGGGTTATAAAACTCAAGAAGTGCAAGGTCTGGGTTTTCTGTTCAAGAAAACTAAAATTCAATACTTTCACCTTCCAGGAAAATGTTCCTACCATCATAACTGAGAATATGTAGTGCAGGGTGTTGCTGAAGCTTTAGAGAATTATTTAAATATTGGCCTGAGAAACCTATCTAGGATAACTGATCCCATTTTAAATTTAGTATATCAACCACTGATCACAAATTTAAACTGAGTCCTCTCACAATTGTTTCTTTAATTCTAGACTATAAAATCATTCTAAAACGAGTCTTCCGTCTATTTCTTCCACTGATACCTCTGCTCCACACAGAACATTTAAATAATCATAAGCACAGCCAGCAGCTGATTTGCCCACTTCCTGCAAAAAAGCCTAACTTCATTCTAGGCCTCAACACTGTGAAAATTTAATAAAGTTATGAAGTACACTTACTCAAAATAGTTCAATGACTAAGTCACTGTGTTAGGAAATAGGAAAACCATCTCCCCTTCAAGATGAAGATAATAAATACAGATTTTCTGCAACCTCAGCAAGTGCTTTAACCACCAAGATGCTCTTATTATTATTAAATCCCAAAAACTTCCCAAGACTCTGTACACCCAGCAGACAATACTGCATAAGAATGACGTTCAAGACAGATAAGGCTAAACGACAGAAGCTACAAGCTGCCCATCTGATCATGAGAGAACAAACTGTGCTGGTTCCCACCCCAGAACAACTCTTTAAGAATACCTGTTGCAACTTCAAGTAGCTGCACAACGTATTACAGAACCCAACAAACCAGATGGGAATTACCAGGATGAGAAGGCACTCACCATGCAAAGGAGCTCCAAGGGAAAGTAAGGATGAACTGAATCAGCATCTGTGAGCCACCTGAGAACTTTCCTGACACCTACAAGGTGCAGATTGGCAAATGCCATAATGTTTTTTGGTGAGTTTTAGGTTTGTTTTTGTTGTTGGTCAGTTGGTTTACTTTGTTTTTAATAATAGGTTCCAGGTAACTGAGGCCTGTAACTTTAATGCCTGCACTAAGCAAGTATCTACTTGCAATGATGACAAAAGTTCACAAACATTCACGTTATTTAGCGTACCAAAGTACTTAGGATAGCAGTGTGTAGCTAATCAAGGCTATGCTGTCTTTCTTTTTGTTTCTTGACAAAGCAGTTTGGTCAGTTTATCTACCTAACAATGAAGATGACACAACACCACCTTCCACATTCTGTTGTTCTGCAGCTCATCAAGATACAGCTGAGCAGCTCTTTCTGCCTATCCAGGAGATCAGTTAAGGCCTTGGAAATAAGAAGCAGAGTCCAAAGGAGGGCAAGGATGAAGGGCCTTGAGGGGTAGCCATATGAGGAGCAGCTGAGGGAACTTGGTCTGTTCAGCCTGGAGAAGAGGGGACTGAGGGGAGAGCTCACTGCAGTTACAGCTTCCTCATGAGGGGAAAAGGAGGGGCAGGCACTGATCTCTTCTCTGTGCTGACCAGTGACAGGACCCAAGAGAATGGCCTGAAGTTGTGTCTGGGACTGGACATTAGAAAAAGGTTCTTCACCCAGACGGTGGTTGGGCACTGGAACCCAGGGAAATGGTCACAGTACCAAGTCTGACAGAGTTCAAGAAGTGTTTGTATGATGATCTCATGCACATGGTGTGACTCTGGGGGATGGTCCTGTGCAGGGGCAGGAGCTGGACTTGATGATCATTACAGGTCCTTCCAACTCAGCATATTCTGTGATAATCCAGCCAGCGTTCTCACAGGACTGTTAGAAATGCTTCATGTTTTACAGACACCCACCTGTGCAACTAGTAGCAGCATTGTCTGACAACCATTTAAAATAGTGCTTATATGTAAAACCACCTGTCAAATATGAGCTAATGAATTACGAACAGAATCAGCTATGAGCACGGAAAGTATGCTACAATACATCCCAAACACTCCCATCTTCTCATTCTTAGGAACTGTGTGTGTATAGAAAACAATATACATTGAAAGGAGCAAAACCACATCCAAGTACCACACTGTTGTACCTTTATGTAAGAAAAGCATACCACATTTTCCCCCAGCTTAGGCATATACTTGCACTACTGTAAAACACGTTCTTTTAAAACATTAAAAAGCCTTGTGCCAATATTTATCTCAGCTTTGGCATAATTTATTCCTGTTCAGCTTTAATGGAAAATAATTTCTGTCAAATTGAAATGCAACTGCAATAAAGTATAAACTCAGGTCACTGCATCAACTCAATCAAATCAGTTTTGTGTTACACTGCTAACGAGGATCATAATTCTCAGTTTTCATATCAGTTCTTGAAAAGACAGGAAACCATGACTGTCACAAATTGATGCTGAAATTGCTAACGAAACAAACAAAAAGCAAAACAGGAAGAAAAAAAATAAAAAAAAAATGGAACTTTGAATACTTCTCCAACTGTGCACCCCTATCATCATTTGGACCAAATTAGCTCCAGGCAGCACAGGTTCTGAATGTAAACTCTTGAGACCAAGTAAAGAGCTTTTATCTTCCTTTTCCTCTAACAGGTTACCACATGTAGGTATTAGTTTGTTAGTGTGAGTTTTTTGTTTTAACTTTCATTATCTCTTTTGAAGGATCAAATGTTTCCATTTAAAAATGTGGCAAAATACAACAAACATCTGCAAGGAATTACCAGGGATTTAAGGAAAAATATGAAGCCTATTTTAAGAAAACAAAAATTTGAGCTATGCATTGTTAAAAGTAAGCCTGACAACTACTCATTTGTTCCACGGCTGCAGAGGTTGTCTGAAGAAGAGCACTGCTCACATGTTATAAATGAGAGCACAAATCAGAACAAACATTCACTAATGAGCAAATGGTGCAACTGTAGTGTAGCAACATAATTCTTTTCCCTTTGATGAGGAATATCACGCTACAACTGCCCTGAGGAAAAAAGTAGAAGGCTCTGTCCTTAAACACAATCTTAGACTTCTCCCTATCTCAAGTACTAGACCTTTACATAGTAACAGTCAGCGAGAAAAAGGAAATTTGCTGCCCAGATGTGGACAAAGTAATCCATAACACACCACAGGATATGATTCTTGAGAACTACAGATCCTTTCTCGTCTTGCAGCAAGGGAAACTGATAATTTGTTTTACCATTCATCCTCGGTGGTATACCCAGACAGGGAAATGCCAGCATTTTGAAAGTACACTCTTATTTTTGTTTATATCAAATAGCGCCTTAAGCATTTTTGTTACCTTTTTAATACTTCATTTTTGTTTCTAAATTGAGGAGTGTGAAAATATAGTCAGAAAAGGCACTTCAGTGAACAGAGACCTTACTATTCTTACATTTTTCTCAGCAACCCATTCATAATTACTATACTTTTCTATACATGTATGATTTTCAACTTACTGTCCAACATGTACTGAGCTGACTTCCTATTATATACCATTTGTAATGATTTGAAAGTTTACTTTTTTTTTTTTTTAAAAAAAGAACTTAGTTTATTTTGGTAGAACTATAATTTTCTGTATTTTAAAAATAAATATACTGTTCTGAAATATTTTGTACACTGCATTCACATAAGAATTACTTCAGTTGCTCTATAAGTGTTGCTAACCACATTAATGGATTACAACAGCTTCCCCAGGTCCTCTCCAGGTTGCAAGGACTTTGGGGAAATACGTTGTTTTTATTGTCTACACTAATACATTCAGTAATTCCTTAATCAAGTAGCATATAGAGTCTTCCTTAGCTGCATTTTGCATTTTCACTGTCCCTTCTCATGGTATACTGGCAAAGGTTGCAGATAAAATAATTAGGATGGCTAAATACAGTAGAAGTAGTATTTACTTATAAAGGACATACCTACAAAAAACTTTCAACTCTATTATGACCTTAAAACATCTCTGGGTAATACATATGAAGATACAGAATTTTACACCTCATACCAAACAAATATTAAAAGTCCATCCCAGTTCTTTCTAAGCACCAGATTCCTGAGGATAGCAGGAGCCAACAGGCATGCCTGGCTGTTTGGTGAGATACCAGCTGAGCTCCCTCATTATTGTCTGGAAAGCAACAGAATATTTCAAAGGCACTACCTCTTCAGCAAAGAGCCCATTTACAGTTATGTCAAGCAGAATGCGAGTTACTCCCAGAGTTATCTCAAACTGGGGAAGAGTAGAAACTCCCACACAATTTATGCAAGTGAGCACTCAGCTTTTATTTATATGATCCTCACCCTACTCCTTTTCTACAGCAACAGAAACAACTCTTGGCGAGACCCCAGCAGGGAAAGAGCCCCATAAGAATAAGAAATGGCTGTTTGAAGCCATTGGAGATCTCATTTATGGACAGTACTTCAAGAGAGAAAGGCCATAAATTAACTCCCATTGTTTTTTATCTAGACAGTGAAATATTATCTGTCCAATTCTTTATTACAGTGAAATAATTTCCAGACACATTGTTTCAATGGATAAAAAGAAAAAGCTGTAAAACCACCATAACTATTATGCATAAATAAGACACAAATATATTGCATTTCAGTAATTGCATTCAATAGGCTCTCCTTCTTTTTACTTAAAGCCAAGTTAAGAGGAGGCAGTGAACTTTTCCCATAAAATCAGTAATCTAACTTTCTGGTTTATATATCTGATCCCAATATCAATCTGCATTTCTTAATCCATGTTTAACAGAATGGAATACATAACAAGAAGTACTCAGATTATATATTAATCAGTTTAAATATACCACCTTATACAAACGGGAAGGAAAAAAGAGAAATGTGTTTGCAAGAGTATCTGAGATCCAATCACGACAAAGTCACTAAGTAGCAACCAAAAACACTGAGCCTGACAAATGGGTATTTCTGCAACTGTTGCACTACAGAGTTTGGCACGTGAACAGCAAAACTCCACTTTGTCAAGCAGAAGAGGTAATTTACGCAAAAAGGTGCATTTACAACATTTAGTACGTGTCTGTATTTGACAAAACTAATTGCCTCAAAGTCAGTCTTCCAAAAAGTGCTCAAAAATTAAGCACGTGCCTCCCTAGCCCTTTAAAACTATTCTGAAGTAGCCCACCTGCCCTATTAAATGCAGAAAGTAGGCACAGAGAATATGCCAAAATTTTTTCCAGCTCTACCTACCATATTGTTAAAGTTTATTATCTTAGTCCCTATCAGACCATCAATGATTTATGCATTTCTTCACTTCCTGGAGAGAACTGCCTACCTGTCCGTACCCGCAGCCTCCAGGAACCACCAGAACTCCACTGTCAAGACGAAGCTAGGACTGGCACATCAAGACAAAGGCCCACTCACGACAAACGTTATTTGCATATTCCAAACCCAACATTTAAACTATTCATCTTTAACTAGCAGAGAACTATTATTTGATTATTTACCAGTTATTTCAATAAATCATGGATAAAAAATAAATATTGAAGTTAGTTCTTCTGAAAATGTGTCCCACTGCATCAAGACACATGGCTTCTCAATATATCAAAGTAGTACCATCTAAACACCACAGAAAAATCCATCCAGTAGATCTGATGCAAAAACTTTCTAAAATACTTCCCAGACCTTTCCAGTTTTCTCCATAAATTTAAGCTCATCAGAGGCTTAAATCAGAGGTCAACTCAGAGATCTTGTCTCTTTCCAAGAAGCTGCTCTCTCTCATTTTTCATTCTAAAGTCACAGATTGTTCACTCATGTTGCTCCACACATTTCCTCATCTCTTTATCTATGACTTATACCCCAAAACCCTGGCACACTTCCATCTATCAGAATTCTACCTGCCTGGATTTACATACACACAGTAGGCACAAGAGACGCATTGGAGGAGAACAGCGGAGAAATTAAGCCATGGCAACACTTCTGTCCTTCAGTTTAACCTGCAACTCAGCAGCTGTAGCCACCCCAGTGACCCAAAAAGCAGCATTGGCACAGAGATAGAGATGAATTATTAATTAAATCTGGCCGTGATCACAGCAGCATCCCAAATGGAGTGGCTGCATTTCACCTTCCTTT
Source organism: Dendrocincla tyrannina (assembly GCA_035047865.1). Taxonomy (NCBI): domain Eukaryota; kingdom Metazoa; phylum Chordata; class Aves; order Passeriformes; family Dendrocolaptidae; genus Dendrocincla; species Dendrocincla tyrannina. The sequence goes on along the minus strand of JAWWMP010000081.1, from coordinate 89,366,668 downwards.
TTCAGAACAGACCTTGGTCTGTGCCAATTAGTGAAACTTCAAAAAAACAAACCAAAAGCATGACAGAAACCACTCTAATAATTTAACAGTATATGTAACCAACATCCCCAGCTCAGAAACTTTCCCATTACATGTGGAAATATTATCAACATCATTCTCAGCACACAGAGCCAACCATGGCTCACCCAATGGGCCCCTGCAGACCACCTGGCTATTTATTCCACCATTGCAAAAATAAGAAGTAGAAACTACTGTCTTCAAAATTCATTTCTGATCAACAAAAAACTCTAAAAGTTAATTAGAAATAATTATGACAATGTTACCACAATTGTTATGACAATGTTATCATCACAGGGCTGTGATTTGAGCCACGAGGACATATTTACTATTAGTTTTATAGTTTATATACATTAAAAAAAAAGCTACAAGTTCCTTGAGTTTACAAGGACTGTTTCTGGAATAACTGCAAGCCTTATTATCATCTATACGCACTCTCAGCGAATTCACCTTAACTTAGCTTCTCCCTGACAAATATACACAGGGTATGTACGTGCACTCTCGGATGCGTGTGAAAACATACATCCTCTGCCGCTCAGAATAACACAGCAATAAAGGCTGTTAAAGAAATTAAGAGCAAGTCCCAAGCCCTCTGACGCTCCCGAATGCAAGCTACTTAAAGCCCGACGGGTAAGCAGGTGCCACAGGAGCAGAGAAACGCAGGGAGAGTGCCCTCCCCAAAGAGAGCAGGAACGCTCCGGAAGAGAAACAGTGCCATCTACTGACAGCAGCGGGGTACTCGGAGATGCTGTCTCCCCATGCACTCATGTGGGCACTGTCTCCATGCAACAGGCATAACTTAGAAGTACAGAAAATGTTCTCCAGCACAGAAACGTGGAGGCAAGTACATATTGTTACAGTACCATTCATTTCACAAACTTGAAATTTTAAGTCCAAGCGTCCCAAGAGCTGTAAAAGATGACCAGTAGTTACCCAGTCCCTCTACTTCCCCGTCTTATTTGCCTGACAATACCAATTTGCTAGTCATTTCCCATTATCACAATTTACAGACTATCATTCTCTGCTCTTTAAACTCCATCCAGTTTGTCCACGTCATTATCTAAAAACAAACCTGGATACAACAGTTCAGCTTGGCCTTTCAACGTTACTTCATCTATGCTGCATGAAATAACAAGTTATGAAGCTCATGAAGCCCAGCTAAGGTTCATATCCAGAAAACCAACTACTGTTTCTTTGACTGTACAACTTATTTTCCAATAAGGTCTGTTCTTGATAAGTTAATATTTACTGTTACTTATCTCCCTATCTTTCATGTCTAAATATACAAGGCAACATTTTTTTTGGACACACCCCTCAGCAGCCACAAACATTTCTATCATCTTGGTTCTTTAATTCTTTAAGGCACCCTAGGATGAAGCTTTCAGGATAAAATGTTTACAGTCATGATGACTAAAAAAAGAAAAAAAAAAGGAGTCTTTCACAAAATACATTTCATCTAATCCACAACTAAAAATGTGTCATCTCTAAGCCCTTTAAAACCTGTCAAAGTTTGTAACTTGGATATATAGGTGAGAATGCATTTTCAATGCTCTTGCATTCACTTTGTCTTTAATCTTTCCAAAGACTTGTATTATTTTCAGATGTGTTTCTAAAGAAAACTGATCAAGTTCCTGTCTTTAACACTGATCCCTGTCAGTGGAGTGAGAACAGCCTTATCAAATAAAAACAACGCACAATCAAAAGTAATATCTCTATTTCAAGTTTCAACAAAACTTGTAGGCTTTCCCAAAGGAGGACTGTCAGGGACTATCAACACTAGAAACTGCACTAATATAACTACATCAGTGCATTTTTTTATCTCGTTATTTCAGATGGACTTCTTGGGTGGATTATCTACACTCTTTGAATCCAACTTAAGGTTAAAACATGTTTCAAATACCATAAATTAAAAATCAAAATACTTTAGTTGCATCTCTCAAAAATAAGAATTTACTCCTCCTCCCCTGTTGTCAGAATGTAACCTACTTTTGGTAAGTACACCACACTCAGTCTGCCACTTGCATCTTCTGCCAAAAGGATCACCTTCAGCTTTCTAGTAATCTTTAGAAAACAGCTATATTATTAGTACAAAAAATCTCCCACACTGAAGACCCCCCAAGATCTAACAGCAAAATAAGACCCGAGTGCTTATTAGTGACTTCAGTTCTTGCAATGACTGAATTTACAGTTTGCCACAGTTTCCAGTATATGGCAGAGAACTTTCTTTTTTAAAAATAAAATTTGATGCCCACCTTCCCAAAATGAGACGGAATTTCAGTTTTATTGTGGTAACACATTATATATAGGATAGAGATTTCATCACCATTGCTTCATGTTAGTGACCTTATTCACGTGTTACACAGCTAATATATGCAGGTCTGCATCTGACAGGACATTGTCTTGTGTCATAATTTAATTTAAAATGTTTAAGTTCCAAAAAGCATTGAGATCACTTCGAGCATAATTCATAAGAGCTTAATTCATGCTTATTTATCCAAGATTCAGAAATATTGACCAGTGGAGAAAAACAAGTATATTTTTCCCAGAAGCAGCAAAGCAAAACACCCTTGTAAAATCTCAGCAAGCCCTCTACTCATTTCAGTGGAACAGCAGCCTTTCTCCGTGACTTCACAGGAAAACTTACCCTCTTTCAAGCAAGTATGATTTGACTATTTAGGTGTGATAATTGGAGAAAAAGCAAGTTTTAAGAATATGAAAGGAAGCAGAATATGAGAAAACAAACTATTTGGGTGTTTTTCACCACTGTTTAAAATTATTTACAAAGAAAAGCTGCAATCAGCAGGAGAACAAAGACCACTGGTGATGACGTTCTGGGTAGAAGGTGCTCAATATTGCATATCCTTACAGGTCTTACCAGAGATAAACTGCTGGTGTTTTGCATCCTTACTGAAAGGACTCAACATTACAAACACTAGTGTTTGTATTTAGATTAAAATTCTTGGCAGATTTCATTAATATACAAAGACAATAACATAATATGGATAGATGAATATGGCACTTAAGTACCTGGTTCAGAGGTACACTTGGCAGTGCTGGGTTAATGGCTGGACTCGGCCATAAAGCTCTTTTCTCAGCTAAACAGTTCCATGATTTTATTATCAAGTATTGTAGAGAATCGGTCAGTGTAGAGACAGTCAAAGTAAAAAGGCTAGGAGTAAAGCCTGACTGAAGGCTAACTTTGCTCATGATGTCAATTCATACACATTATATCAACTTTTTGTGTGCAATCCGGTAACAAAGTTCACGCATTATGAACAGATATTCACACTCAGGTTTCTCAGGTTAGAGCCAAGCGCAGAGAGTCGTACCTCATGTGCAGGATGCCGATGAGGGTGGCGGCGAGGTCTGAGGACATCCTGCCCATGATGCAGCAGCGGCTGAGGCAGGCGAGCAGGCTGGCGGGCAGGCAGGGCAGGAAGTACACCAGCTGCACCAGCCGCCGCTGCGCCTCGGCCGGCAGCAGCACCAGCGTGCCCTCGAGCGGATCTGCCGGCACACAACACACACACACACAGTCAGCACCGCACCGGCATGCACTGCCACTGCCCCAGCCAACTACTCTGAGGTGCTTGCCAAAGGGAGCACAATATTAACCAACATCAAAGCGGGGCTTCAAAAAGGAGGCTGGGGGGCAGCTTCATCACTTTCTACAACTCCCTGAAAGGAGGCTGGGGCTAGGTGAGGGTCAGTCACCTTCTTCACCTCCCAGGTAACAAATGACAGCATGAGAGGAAAAGGCCTTAAGTTGTGCCAGGGGTGCTTTGGATTGGATATCAGGATAGCTTTCTTCACTGAAAGGGTGGTCAGGCATTGGAACAAGCTGTCCAAGGAAGTGGTGGAATCACCATCCCTCAAAGTGTTCAAAAAACACGTGGCAGGAAGGGACGTGGCTCTGTGGTGGACTTGGCAGTGCTGGGTTACCACTTGGACTCTATGCCCTTAGAGGTTTTTTTCAACCTAAACCAGTCTATTCCCTGATATAGACTGGATATATGATTCCCTGATATAGACTGGAAACCTTAGTTTTTGTGTATCAGATTAAAGTCTTGCTACCTTCAACTATAGATCTGAATTTTTACTATCCTTTAATAACTACTATGCATAGTTCATTTTAACCTTTATTACAGGGCACTGAACCCACCTCCAACTCAGAGTCTTTATGTTCACCTAGGAAATAGCGGGATTTTCCACATATTGCAGCCTCCACCAAGTGAGGGACAAAATTCATTATGCTGTAGTGTTAAAGTCTTACCGTATATTCGAGCAGCAGTGGCTTGTAAACTTTGCAGTAATTCCTTGTTTGAACGAGAAGCAGCAGAATGAATGATATCAATGAGCTGATTGGAAAGCTCAGGGTTTCTCAAACCAAGCAGAGCCAGTTGCTGAGGTAAGCCAGCCAACCAACGAGATAAAACTTTACTTCGACTTCTAAAGAAAGAGAGGAAAAAAAGTAAGGCAAAACAACAAACACTCCACGAACTTCTCTTTTTCAGTCTTGAATAAACTGCTTTTATTTATCCCTTCTGGCTCAAACTGATGCAATCTTATAGACCAATCCTATCATTCACAGGCTACAATTTCTATGCCACCTTGGCTTATCAAATCAAGCACCATTTATAAACCAAAAGCATTTAATCAACTTATTACTAAAGGGATAATTACAAGAAAGAAAGCAGCTAAGCATAAATCAAGAACTTCAAAGTAGGTCTTTGAAGATGTCAACAAGAGTAGCGTGATGATGATACAGATTATTTCACTTTCAAACAACGTGACAAAATCCCTCACCAAAATTTTCAAGGAAATTAAGTATCTATGACGTAAGAGGGAAGGGCCTTGCATACAGATATGAACGGTTTCAGTAGGGAAAGCCTGCAGAACAAACAACTGGAGCGGATGACTTGGAGATGGGCTCAAAGGTCTCAAAAACCTTGGCATGCAAATAGTGGATAGGAATAAAATGTTTGCTTTCTGTTCCCACAGAAGAAAGCAGGTGCTGGTATCAAATGGAACTAGAAGGAGGCAGAATCAAAACAAACAAAAGTAAGTTGGTCTTCAGACACCTGAACTTTGTCACACCTTGCCAGAGGACGCTGCAGCTGCTCTTTGATTTAGACCAGTTCAAGGACTGATCAGGAAAGCTCATGAAACAGACACCCAGTGAGCGATACTAAACACAGAGAAGTTCTGCACAGCATGGTTGGAAGCTTAAGAGTGAGATGAAAAAGTAATCCCTGTCTTGTTCCTATAGCGTCTCATAGGTCAGTGTTGAAGGCAGGCTGAGAGGCTTATATAGACTTTTAAGACTCTATCAGTATATATATGCATATGTGCCCCCCCACACACACACTTCATACATATATGCACACACTACTACACATGTGTGCAGTGATTAGGGGTGAAGATAACTCAAACAGCAACACAAAACTGAATTCTGAACCTTGTAATAAAATTTTATTTTTCACAAGGCAACAACAAGCTGAAAGCTCCTACCAAGACTTTGAATTAGATACACCTAAAAAATAAACATTCACACAAAAGTTCTTGGAAAATGCTCCAACATAAATTTCGTTCCACTTAAGACTACTCTCAACAAGCTTCTGAGAAAAAAAAAAAAAAGACAATGAGGAGAACAGTCACAGAAGGGCTAAAAGAGCTGTAGCATCAAACTGAATGGAACAACATGAACATCATCCAGGATCCACAGAAGACTCCGTATTTTGAAGAAATTAAAAGAAAAAAACCCACTTGTTTCTAAAGGAAAGAAATAGATCAGTGCAGTACAAAAATATTATGCTGTCTTAAAATGCTTTGTCAGAAATAAGTGTAATTATACTTTTTTGCAAACAATTTTTGAGATTTCACTCTTCTGTTACTAAAAATGTCACAGTTCCATGTAGAAGACTAAGAGGAACAGCAGGAAAACTACTGCTATTTTGTGATGTCTAAAGATAGAAAGTGAGAGCTATCTAGATCATTAGATGATCACATGAAACTGAATGAGATGCTCAAGACTTCCAGGTAAGTACAGAAAACAGTGGTTATATAACCCCAGGGAAATTAGTCAGTGTGAAAAAGATCTCTTTTTCACTCTGGGTGAAAAGAGCAGGAAAATGGGATATTCCCAAGCTTTTTTCCCTGTCTTTCGAATTTTCCATATTTTTTATAATGTCCAGAGCATAGCATTAGATACTTCTGGCTGCAGATCTAATTACATGTATTCAGGCATTACCACAAAATAAGATTTAACAAAGCAAAGGAGCTGCAGAAGGGAACAATTTTCCCAAAGCTTGACTGTGCTAGTGGATGCCAGGACTTCTGGGAGTCCTGAGGTTTGATTTTTTCACCTAGAAGCAGAAACAGGTATCATGGGTATGATCTTACCACATCCCCCAGAAAGGCAACTGTGTCCTGGGCTACATCAAAAGTAGCATGGCCAGCAGGTCAAGGGAGGGGATTCTGCTCCTCTACTCCACTCTGGCGAGACCACCGCCCAGAATACTTCATCCTGCTCTGGGGTCCCCATCAAAAGGACATGAACCTGTTGGAGTATGTCCAGGGAGGCTATGAAGACCATCAGAGGGCTGGAGCACCTCTCCTATGAATACAGGCTGAGAGTGCTGGGGTTGCTCAGCCTGTAGAAGAGAAGGCTCTGGGGAGACCTTATGGCAGCTTTCCACTACCTAAAGGGGACGTGCACGAATGCGGGAGGGGAAATTTTTGCAAGGGCCTGTAGTAATAGGGCAAGGGGTGATGGCTTCAAACTGAAAGAGGGCAGGTTTAGATCACCTATTAGAAAGAAATTCTTGACTATGAGAGTGATGAGGCAATGGATCAGGTTGCCCAGAGAAGCTGAGGATGCACCATTCCTGAAAGTATTCAAGGCCAGGTTGGATAGCCCCTGAACAATCTGGTCTAGTGAAAGGTGTCCCTGCCCATGGCAGGGGAGCAGATCTAAATGAATTTTAATGTCCTTTCCAGCCCAAACAATTCTCTGATTCCAGAATCTTACACCCCTTTGCAGTTCCCACACATGCTAGGATTGATGAGGCCTGATTTGTGTTTAAGGTTTTTATGTAGCTGGAACCAGATGACTTGGCTGAAAAATACCTTCTGGAAAAGTTAAGATTTGGAGACAATCTGGACATATCTGATGATGACAAACTGTTACAAGAACAGCAATATAGAGAATGATCTCTTCTTACTTGAAGCAAGTCAGATATCTAATAGATGCACAAAACTGGGAGCCCAGAACAACAAGAACACTTCCTTAAACCTAGTCTCTTCGGAATCACAGACCCAAAACAACAGAATACTTTTCTTGAAGAAAATAAGTACGAAAGGTTAGACAGGCACCACCAGAACCACCAAAGGCACTAAGTCAGAAGTCCATGACCTCAGGCTGCAGTAATGGAAACGCTCCATGGCCACAGATGCACAATCTTGACGTATCTACTGACTACCACACAGCCAGTAACAAAGAGCTTGCAGCTTGTACTTCAAGTTAAATTTTTATCATTAAGATCTATCTAGTACTTAAGAAGACAGACAACACATCTCCGCCTCAGAGAGAACATAAACTTTCAAATTTCAGTGACACAGTGTCAAAAGAGATTCAGAACGAGATTTTATAACATCTACATACAAATTCAGTCTCACTTCTGAAATCAACATATTATTTTAAAATGAAAAGGAACATGTAATTCTTTTTTACCTGATCCTCTGACTCCTCAAATCTTCTTTTTGGTAAACTCTGCTAAAAAATTTCAAAAGCAACGTACGAACTGGAAAGAGGAGATTCCTTTGCTGGTATAGTGTATATACTGCTTTTATCAACGGTTCTGTTGCCACTAGAAAAAAAAGTATAAAAATCTGAAGTAATACTACTTAATCTTCTGACTTTATACATACACAGAAGAGCTATTCTCTTTATCTACAACTGTCTATGTTGAACTCCAGAGGAAAGTATCAAAATGTTTTAAAGTAACTACCAGACTGAATTCTAAACCATTGAAACAACACCTTCTGGTGTAGCTTGTGAAAAAGTCAGACAAAAGAAGGGAGACAACATGCGAGTGAAAACTTCAGACCTTCTTGAATATAAAACAGTCCACAGGTTGCAAAGTAGCTGAGAACCAATAAATTCCTGCTTTCCACAGCTGTCTTCCACATCCTCTTCCCCTACTGCAGTAACCTCACACCAATCTTCTCTTTACTCCTCACCTATGCTCCCCCAAACCTCAGTGTCACAGTGCCTTCAGTTCTCCCTGTACTATCCCTTTCTCCCTGCCATACACACTAAGCTTATCAGGTCCCCCTGACTCTGAACCAGCTGGATCCAAGTTACGCTGGCTAATTAAGCAGAAAATACATACCTCAAGAGGCCACTGGCAAGACCAACTCTGCAAGGAGAACTGCTAAACTCCACTGCAACCTCCACTTCTCTGAAGCTATCATCAACTATGTGTTATCACCAGACTTAAAGCAACATATGAAAGCTCTACCACTATGACCAAATTGCCTAAAAAACAGCCAGTAAATTCAGAGCTTACTATAATAGACTAAGAAGCAAACTAAACATTTTCTTTGGAAACCAGATTAAACCACTGGATGTAAAAATTAACAAAGCATGAAAAAATAAATATAAAAATAAATATTTTAAGTGTATAGAATGTTAAGTTACCTTCTAATAATTCTCTGTGACATGTTAAAGTGAAGCAGGTCCTACTATTTGAATTGTTTCATGCAAACAGGACAAGTTTAAAAATGGAACCAATTTTATAAAGTACTCTTAAAAAGTAATACTTAAAAGGTCATTCTACAGACTTGCAAAACGCAGCAGAAGTCCTCATGTTTTAAAATATTTCGTTTTAACTGGCATATGTCAAGCCTCCTTCTGCAGTGACCAAGTGCGCTCCTTTTGTTACATAAAGAAAATCTATCAAAAATACAAGTAGCAGGGAAGTTGCTGCTGCTGCAGTCATACCTGAGAAATGCAAGAAAGGAGCAGACCTCCTAAACAGAGAGCAGATCCAGAGTTTGATCTTAAGCAATTCAGAGAAATCTTAGACAATGCAGCTCCAAGCTCTTCTGGATATCCACAGAAAAAGGTGGATATGTGCATTTCACCCCAGAATAAATACCTACTCAAAACAGGCAATCTGTGAAAATGCAACTATGCTTGTGTGGCATCATGCACAGGAGGCTGACCATGGCCTTATTTAACCTCTTTTTCATTAGCTCTGGGGTTTTTTTATCCAAATTTCTGCTCTTTTGATATCCATTGTGTTCTGAATTTTTTTTTTATTGCAATGGCTCATTTTTAACTTTGCATTGTCTTCTAAAGAACACATACCCTTCCAGGCTCTTAATCTCAGTGCCAGAGAGGTTTTAAATTTTTTACAGTACCATCTGACACAATACAGAGTACAAAATTTCTAGAGCATCATCAAAAAGAAAAAAAATCAAGGAAGGAGGTTTTTCTTTCACAGAATCACATAATGATTGAAGTGTGAATGAACCCTGATCAGGGTCATCTGGTTCAACACCCCTGCTGAAGCAGGATCAGCTAAATTTGGCTGCCCACAATCATATCCAGATGGCTTCTGAATATCTTTAAGGATGAAGAGTTCGCAATCACTCTGGGCAACCTGTGCCAGTGTTTGGTCACCCACACACTACAAAGGGTGTTCCCAGTGTCCAGACAGCATCTTCTGTGTTTGTTTGTGCCCACTGCTGCTTGTCCTGCCACTGGACACCACTGGAAAGAGCGTGGCTCCCTCTGCTTTGTACTCCCCCTTCAGATATCTACATATGTCAACAAGAATCAAACCATCTCAACTCCAGACTGAACAGTCCCAGCTTTCTCAGCCTTTCCTCACAGGAGAGATGCTCCAGTGTCTTCATCATCTTCAGAGCCCTTTGTCAGAATCTTTCCAGTATGTCTATCCCTCTCTTGTACTGGGGAGCCCAAAACTGGACACTTCAGGAACAGCCTCACCAGTGCAGAATAGAGGGGCAGGATGACCTCCCTCAACCTGCTGTGAACACTCCTAGTGCAGCCCAGGACACCACTGGCCTTCTTTGCTGCAAGGGCCCATCGCTGGCTCCACCTGGACCCCTGGTCCTTTACTGCCAAGCTACTTCCAGCTGGTCAGTCCCCAGCATACAGAGGTACATGCTTCTTCCTTCCCAGG
>JAWWMP010000081.1:89340878-89355857 GCA_035047865.1 Dendrocincla tyrannina | reverse complement strand
AGGTACATGCTTCTTCCTTCCCAGGAGCAGCACTTCACATCTCTTGTTGAACCACCAGCCCATTTCTCCACCACGTCAAGGCTGCATTTCCTCTACAGCTAGCAGATCAATTAATATATGACATGTAGTCAAGTTTTTAGTACTGCGCATAAGAATCATCTTGAAGGGATGAGAGAAACCATCCACACAGACACAGATTTGTGAGATAACCAATTTCCCACTGAACCTTTACAGGATCAGCAAACAAGATCCATGCATATTAATCTTTCATAATTTCATTTAAACTTTCTTTACAGTTTATTTATTTTCTGGGTTCCAGAGAAAAACTATTGCACTAAAATAGCCACTTTGGGTAGAAAAAACACAAACCATTATCTACTACCTGGTAAAGGTTGGCAGACAAAATTAAAAAAAAAAATTAAAAAAATCAACATTTCATTACAAGGAAAAGCCAGAAGTATCTGACTTAACAGTCTAATAATAGTTTGAAAACCACTTTCCTGAGTAGTAACTTCTCTGCTTTAGCTCAGCCAGTGAGACAAGCTCTGACTCTGGATTATTATTTGCCTTCAACACAAAACTAAATCTGAAGTGCAGATAGGAATGAGCAGTCATTATCTTTGCCACCAGGCACACAGGAATAGACAGATGCCCAATTAAAACGGATCTGGAAAGACTAACTAATTGCCAAAATATATTTGAAGGACATTTGACATCTTTTCATCTTACAACTCTAACAATGAAATCTGTTGCTAAGGACAAACCATTTTCTATAAACTACTTGGTTGCATGGCTGTGGAATTCACTTTTACCAGACTGGTAAGACACAAAAGACTACTGTCACTTTTCAGTTTACTGAAAAATTCCTTTCTTAAAGAAGTCCTATTTCAATCACTTATTAGAAGTATCAGCCAAGGTCTCATATGGAATACAACCAAGTAGTACTTAGAAAGAAAGAGGCAAGCCAAAATACTGTACTGGTCCTGCAAGTCACAGCTGGAAATGTTTTCTCTTGGAAAAGGAGTCAAATCAAACATCTTGGAAAATATTCCAACAGCAGCTTCCATTCGAACTGTCCTGGCATTTCATATCATCACAGAACTAGAATGGCTATCTGACACTACTCAAGCAAGTCTACCAGCTACGTTAAATGATTTTTTAAAAAGTATCATGCACTTCTACCTTCCACTAATTACTTCTTCAATATAAAGCTCATCTTCCCATTTATAAGAGTATCTTAAGAAGTAAAACCAGAAAACAGGTAGAAAAATAAATTCATACTTTGCATATCACCAGTCTGAAATTAAGAACATTCCTAAAAATAAAGTTTTCAATGTTACACACTGGGATATCACCACAAAATTCAATTTACCTCTATGACAAAACACATTATGATGTAACAACTGAGGATAAGCTGCAACAAGCTGAAAGCACTAGAATAGCTCAAGCTCTTTGTCAGTGCATAATTTTGCTTTTCAGAAACTATTCATCTTACCTTTGTTTTGCTGTATTTGCATTAGTCTCCAAGTCACACCAAGCAATCTGTTCACCTGTTTGCTATTCAGCTTGTTGCCATCCTGAAGGGTATCTGTCACAAATTTCCTTATCATGTCCAGCCAACCAGAGTCTGTCTGAAGTGTTGACGTGCTTGCCAGTGAAACCATTATGTCACACAAGGTTAAGTTCAGTAAAAGATGGTCTATGTTGTTTGAGGATGTCATACAATTCTTGCTGCTAAACGGAATGGGGGTGGGGAGAACAGAAAGATTCCAAAAAATTATTTTTTAAATAAAAATGGACACCACCTGATATCCCTTGTACATACATCAGTGTTCTACATAGACTGGAAAGGTGCAGAACGATTTCAGAACAGACTTTGAATATAGCCTCACATCTGAGAGCTGAGGGAAACAACCTGCTACTGGCCTGTATCAAAACAGAATTGGTGCATTCACTCTGACAGCTCAATAGTGAAGAAACATGTAAGAATTTGGCTTCTCCTGTAGTGCTTTGCCATACAGGATAGCCAAAGTGTGTCCCTTCTCCCCTCCTATCTGTGCTACGCAGCCCTGCAATACAACTCTGGAAGATTGTCTGTAGATCAAAAAATGTTTGAATTATGTTTTGATGTGATTCAGCAGTCAACCGAAGAAAACATGCAGAAATATGAAACTAGTGAGACTAACACAATCATCATTCAGTAATATGCAAATTCCAGACTGAGAGTTCAATTAAAAAAATGTTTAAGAAAAAAAAAGGTGTTAAAAAAAATAATTGCTCTAATGCAGCATTTCAGTTTCTACTGGAGGCCATCCAGACAACTGCCTATACAATACTTCCACAAAAAACAATCAAAACTTTTGAACTGAAAGCAATACTACCTTCCTGTAAAAACTCTTCTACAGATCTTCAAGCAACACACAATTAAAAAAAAACTTCTTTTCCACCATTAAAAACTTAATACTGAATAAAGCATATGACTCATGTCTCACCTCTCTTATGAAAATAAAAGCCATTATAAGACACTGATTTTATTCTTACCCTTTGAATGTATCTTTCTTTTTGTGTTTTACTGTTTCTTGTACAGAATAAGGAAAATGACGCATGAAGTGGTGCTTGAAATCAACAAGGTAATTCATTCGAAGCCATAGCTCCTGTTAAGGAAAACAGAGGATAGACAGCCAACATGGTAGTAAGGTGAAAGACATGAACACAATCATGTTCCAAAATCCATTATTAGAAATAATGAAAACCAGGAACTTCAGCTTCTGTTTCCAAGTTTTTTATATATATTTACTTTTACATGCAAATGCGAAGTCCTGTTCATGAACCTGAAGGTCCACAAAACAAGGGAGTAAACGCAAGGCTGAGCAACATTTAATCCCAACTAGACCAGTGTATTTTATCATATATTAATGTAGATATATGCAATATTAAACTCAAATTACAGATATGAACTGGAAGTGATTTTATATCAATTTATCAGTACTTAAAATCAGAGTGAAATCTGATTAACTTTCAGTGACTGTCCTGAATTTTACATTAAGATATATTCCAATACTGCTTTCATCTTTCCCTATCATTTCTGTACTTGTAGTTGAAAGCCCACTGACAAAACACTGTTCAGTAGAAAGGCCATCCTTAGAGAAAAAGGACTCCATATTTTAAAATAGTTTTACTTTGAGAGTTAGCAGTCACCATTCTACAAAGTGTCCAACAGAACTCATCACTTAAAAAGCCTGCCTTGCTATCAAATTGATCAGGCAGAATAATCTTTTTGATATTCAACCATTAAGAACAGAGAATGGCCATTAAACTATTTCAAAGATCAATAGCTTTCCACTAAGCATATTCGGAGTGGTTTTTCACAGTGTCTATAATAACCACTTTGGCTTGTAAGCCCAAGGGCTATTTAAAAAAGCAAAGCTTTCATTTCCAAACTAAGACACTTGAATGCATTTTGTATATAGAGGCAACTACAAGGAAAAACGCAACCTAAACCATTTATCTTATCTAAAATGAAATATGGTCCACAAAAACCAACTTGTATGAATCTCACAATTTCCCCCCCCGCCCCCCCAACCATCCTAAGGTTACAACACAACTGCGTGCACCCAAAAGAGTTCATATCTTGACAGAGGAGCATGCTTCCCTGTGACCAAATGCAGGCACCCTATGGCTAAGGGCAGCAGCTCTATGGTACACTTAAGATAAAGGCTAGGGGCAGTAGGCTGCCACACACAACTACTTGGCCAAGTGCCTGCTTTTTGCCTGCTTCCAAGAGGCCCTCTAGGAAAGAGGAGGAGGAACAAGGGTAACAGTATGTTTTGCTCAGACACACTGAATCTATCCCTCAGGCTGTGCACGCTGGGTAACTTTGGTCTAATGTAATGATTTTGCAGATGTTTTCCAATAGTCTATGCGTAGCTTTTTGTTTAGCAAAGGGACCTACAGTCCCATGCACAGGCAAAGCAAAGAGTTGTTAAGACACTCCTTCCAAATACTCTCAACAGCCAAAAAGGAAATCATGTTCTGTTTCTAACTTGCAAAACCTTTGGAAGGACAGCAAAAGTTACAAAAAAAACAAACAAAAAACAATTCATTTATCAGGGTAAAAGACAGAAAATATTTAGGTTGAAAAAAAATTCAAGGATATTTTCCAAAATGCTTATTGGGGGTTTTGATTCCATGACTTATGATCCTACAAATCATGACACAGCAACACAGATTGCACCAAGCAATTACAGGATCTTATACCACCTTTCTCTCTTACCTTTCCAAACATTTAGGGTTTGTTCATTTTCACCCACCCCTACAAAATTTTTCAACACACAGAAACAAGGAACAAACACCTCCATTCTACACTTCGTTCAAATTTGTATTCTAGAGGTTATCTGGGAGACAAAATGCTCTCCTTCTCCAATACCACTTTCAGTTTCAAAAGCTTTTGTGCTGCAGTCTGTCAAGAAGGATTCCTGAAGACTGTAAGCGAACCCATTGCTCAGTTCAACATTTTCTGGAGTAAGAGACTTAAAATCTAAATTTAAATTCCCCCCAACACCTAGGCTTTTTCTCTCTTAATGAAGTATTTCCACTACTTTGAATCACCAGATCACTAGTTCATAATCAAAACAAAATGAACTGTCATAATTATGCCATGGATCATTTCTCCCTTACCATTTTGTATGTTTCATCATGTCGCTTTGTGAGCTTCCACAACAAATGTATTATACTAAGCACTTGCTGCATAAGCTGCTGAGATTCTGATTCCAAAAGGTTTCCAAGAATGGGAGCTGATTGTGCAGGAGATGCTTCAATCCAGCACTCAATCAGTAATGGAACTATTATCTCAATAAAACCCTTTAAGTTTTCAGCCGAGGACAGGCCCTTTTCTGCACTGTCCATTACACTTGTCAGAGACCTAAACAACAAAGGCAAAAAATAGAAAGATAAAGATCACACCTTTAGAAACAAGATTACAATAAGATCACTTTCCTGCTTTCTCAATAACAGGAAAAATTACTTTTTTAACACATCAAATGTTTTGCTGGCTCTCTTGCTATAAAAAAAGGAGTTCAAACCACATACAACAAACCTGCTCGAGTCTCCCTGCAAGTTTGTGGGCTTCTGTATTAACTTCTTAGATTTCAGTATTTCTTTCCCCATTGTTATATGTAAAGTCTATTAAAGTGGAGAAATATGATTTGCAATACCATATCTTCAGCCAACAGGTACGAATTCACTGTACTCAGCATAACAAAATATATAAAAAAAAATCTTTTAGTTTTAAGCTCCTTAAAGCAAAAGAATGAAATTGACTACAAGGTATTGTCAAATGCATGAGGTTTATTACAGTTAATAACCATCTCCAGCTACAAAGAAACACAACGGTTGTCATATTAGTAGGTGAAGAAAATTTTTGCAAAAATATAACTTCAGTTCCCACCTGATGTTTAGCTATAATGCTCTGGAAATCAACTAGATGGAAAATTATTAGAATGACCTGATAATGAAGTTAAACAAAAAATATTAAAAAAAATGAAGATACAGTAAAAATGAAAAGAACATCTACCAGAAATCAAGAAAACCAAGGATTTTTTTCCCCACCACTTAAAACACACTTTCTTTGTGTCTCCAAAGGGATTATCAGCAGATATGACCCTCTATGATGCTGTATTTCATGTTGTTGCAAACATCTACAAAATGAATATAAGAGAAAATTTTATTCTGTCATTTCTATCTGGCTGACATTCGTCTCTCAAGTGACTAAAACAAAAACAAAACAACCAACCAAACAAAAGAACCCCAAAACCCCAGGTATAAACAAACTGTAAAAGGTACAGGAAGAAGGAACAAAAGGAAAAAGTGAGACAAATATAAGTTCTTTTTAAACGAAGGCAAGATGAGAGGGACAATTTACATTTCCACAAAATAAAATGGACAAGTGGAAACCTAACAGGTCATAAAAAAGAGAAATTATCTTTAGTACTTACTACAACTATCAGGTATCTTAAAATTTCATAAAGATTAGCACTAACTGCAGCCACCAACTTATCCAGTAAATTTAATTTGGTTTATTTGTCCCTTTTTTGTTGCTTTATGCCCCTTCTATGCTGCAGACACTGCAACAGACACCAGTTTCTTACAGACTATCAAGAGTTTAAGGTGAATGCTTCTACCTCAGACTTTTTAATGCTCAGTAATCTAAAGACACAGTAGACCAATCCCATCTTCCAATTATAAACACAATGAATTCTAAAGCTTCACTGGACAAGCCAGTTGATACCAAGACTATGATCTCATTGAAAAAGTGAGGCTGTCCTGTAAATGCTATGCCATAACAGGCATAGCTGAGAGTCTGAAATGTTAATAATTGGCTGAAATAGCTCTGAAATTTTAGTAGTCTTTAATAATTTCTCCAAAAAGAATACCTGATATTACAGTAGAACTCTGGAATTCAAGCAATCTATTTCTGGAACACAGAAATCTCCCCATTAAACAGAGAACAGTGCCTGAAACCTAAGAAGCTGGCAACACATGTTCCTACAGAAGTGTAGGAACACACACACAGGTGTTTCAGTACTTGTATAAAACAAAGAATGGAAAATGGAAGAATTCATGCCAAAAGGGATATTCCCTCCCAATTGCTGAAAGCATTTGGGTAAGAATACTTAGCACAGTTTTCATGTACCCTTGAAAAAGAAGCCCCTATTTCTCAAGATGATAAGACTACGCAACACATTCAAGGTTAACAAAAGCTAAGAGCCAGTAACAGATGATGACGAAGCCTTACAGTAATCTGCCCAGTGTTTATTTGATTAGTACAATATCATTAGAAATACAGATTCACTGGAACTGGGAGGGTTGGATGTCAATTACTCTTTTTGTCACGGATCTGTTATCGCTATTCTTTAATGGTAAGGTGGACTCTTGGAAACACTACAAAGCATAATACCATACTCTCAGTATGAAATACTACTGAGGCGAGCTACAAGGTATTTGTATACCCCTTAAACTCTAATTTTTCTTTAAAATGCCAACATTCTTATAAAGCAGGATCAAACAAACAAAAAAATGTGTAAAATATCTGCTATTTGATAGTAAGAAGACGACAGAAATTCAGAAAGTGTAAAAGAAACAGAAAATAAAGAAACAACTTCTTGTTCCTTAAAATAGGAAGAGTCATCGGAAGTTTGTAGGATTTTATGGCTTGCAGTTTAAGCCAGGTTACTGTCCTCCTTTCCTGTGTGTACAGCCAATTGCAGCAAACGCTCAGTACACCAAGTGAACTGCATTTTCCATTTCTATCTGATGCACATGTCACACCATATACGTATTCATTGACTATGCTTCATCTTTCATTCTGGTCTCTCAAGTTTGCTTTGCTTTTCTCTGCAGCTTCATTTTGTCCTTTCTCAGCAGAGTCTGAAGGTCTACTTTTTCTCTTCAGCACCACTTCCAATACAAAAAGTTGTGAAAGCTTTCCATTCTTCCACACCTGAAATGAGTTTGATGCAAAAAATAGAAGTCAGTGCACAATGCAGAGGAAACGTTCTAACAACCTCCTAATTCACTGCAGTCTTTAACTTACACACAGTAGGAAGACTTAGCACACAACAGAAGACAATTTTAGACTCGCATCATTGAATCATCCAGCATTCAAAGCTCAGAATCTATCCTTTTTATTAAACCTGAATATTGCAAACTGATTCTGAAAGTCTCCGTAATCACAAGATTATCAATGAGGTGTCATCCCTACCCAATGAACTTGCAAGATTAAAAAGTTAAAGGAACTTTAAAAATTAAACATACTATTATGGTGTTTGGAAGTCTACTTTTTAAAGAACAAAGTTGAAACTTACTTGCAGTATTAGTGATGAGGCCATCAATACACATACAACACTGCAAAGAGTTACTTAAGGTTTGCTCAACTCATTATCTATAATTAGGACTTCATTATTTGTGACTTCTTTAAACACACAGTCTCAGTATTGCACTTCTTATTACAACTAATTTCTGTCCTTGCAGCAGCAGCCACAGCAGAGGCCTGGGAACACCCATAAAAGGCCACAACAGAGATTGGAAGTGACAGAATTAAACACCTTTAGATTATTAGAAAATATTTCAGTGGCAAATACAAAAACCACCACAGCAACTTTTCACTATTGGAATTTCACACATAACCACTAAAAAACGCTGTACTGGCCCTTTGTGAAAAACGCATATACCAAAAACACACACAAATGCAGTAAAACGAGAACATTTTAGTACCTTCTGCAGATGATCCTTCCCTTTTCTACTCTTCTGTTCTGCTGCCATCCACTCGCTTTGCCAATCTCGCCTTGGATTCTAGCCATGTTTCCTTCTATTCTTCTGGCTCTTCCTCATGCTTGCAAACATCTTTTTGAAAGTATTTATAACCAGAAGTAGATCATGATGTTTCACCAAAATCTAGCTCCTCAGAAAAGCAGAATCCAGTTCAGGTGACAACAGATGTAAAGTTTATTTTCCTAGACCTTGGATACAATGCACCTTCAGCTGTTACAGGGCACAGTATATCACTGAGGGCATAATACAAAAATCCTCTGACATACAGTGGTGCACAACTGTGTGCTTCTGACTGCAAAGATGAAGTCAGTAAGACCGTTTTGGGCTCAGCACTGAACCGCTTCTGTGACTTAAGTGGGCTTCATCAGTCTAGTTTCCAGATAAAATTTTACCTACAGCACATATTGTTGGTCATGACTAAACAGCTATGCTAAGAACCAGTTTTATGAGAATAAACTGCACATTTTACTTAGCTTAATATGCTGTCTATAGCTATCACAAGTAATGCAACCTACAGAGAGGAAGCCTAGGAGAACAGCAATGGGTGTTCTTGTCTGTCTCTCCATGAGAGATGGAAAACACTTGCTAATTCAGGCCAATACCTGTGGTATTCAAAGAGAACACCTTTTCTTCTGCACTTCGTTTATCCAAAGATAGTTCGGACATAGCAATAGATCAGGCAGTGGGTTTTATACCCTTTTTTGCCACTGACCTCCTAGCTGAATTTGGTATAACCTCTCAATCAGTCTACTCCAGCAGTCAAATAAGGATTGTGGTTTCTCTTCAAACCACCTTGGTATGTACAGCTAACAACAGAGCTGTCTAACAGCTAAACTGCTTCCATTTTTCAGGTCATCGTTCCGTGTCTCCTACCAACAGGTATGTAACTTCTGTAGTAATGCATATACATGAGGATGCCAATGTTTATAAAGCACCATAAAGTGGGGTGGGAGGCTCCTCTCTAGCAGGTGAATCAAAAAGGAAGAAGAGAAATGAAAACACTTGTTTATTTCTCCCTTAACTTTCCCTCACACTTGTTTAGAGTACTACAAAAACACAAAAACCCACAGAAAGCTTTCTATGACTAAGCACACTACACTTTCTTCCATATTCGTCAGCATGTCTCCGACGAGACATCTTTTATCCACAGTGAAGATATAAAAGCGTGATTAAAAATATCTAGAACTGGAAATTCAGCCACCAGACACTTCTTACCATGCTGTACTTTCTAAAAGGAGCTATAGTCAAAGAAAAGAGACTTCTGATCTTATGATAGACTCTTGAAGGTAAAAGCACAAAACTTCAGTAAAACTCATCACAAACAAGTTCACATTTAATTTAAAGAATTTTGCCTGCTTATCCCTAGGCCTATTTGATAATCTGCAAAAACCTGCAAGTTGTCAGTTTGCATTCCAAAAACACCCTCATAGAGTTGGTCATCCAGAATTGTTATGAATAGCATAAAATAAAGCTTACATAATGGGAAAGTTCATGATAGACACACAGTACAGTTACCTGCTAAGTATTTTCATATTTTCAATCCTGTGCAGTAAGACTGCACATTATATTAAGTGTCCTAAAATATGGTTAAAGGACACTCCCACAACAAAAAATTAAATTGTGATCACGCAGCTGACATTAATTCCCAAATTAGCTAACAATTTCTCACCTCAGTCTAAATGATGAGTTGATCTTTGGTCGTAAGCCACCATTTTCAAACAGTTGTATATGTTGCTGATTATTTGCATGGAGCTTCCAACTTATACATACTGGGTTCCTCACAGAACGAGGGCTATCCTTTTGCTCTTGAAGCCCTTCATCCTCTGTTTCACTGGATCCATCTACCACTGCTTGGAGAAACTTTTTGAGCCTGGTAAGTACATTCAATCTCCACTGCTGAGAAGTTACTCTGCGATTTGGGTTAACAGAAAGCATCCAGGAAAGTTTGTCCCTGTTTTTCAGTCTTTTTGAGAGTTGCTGGTGAGAAATAAGCTCTACAAAATTCTTCAACAATATAACGCTGCGGTCTGTAAGAAGAGCTGGGTATGCTTCCAATAAAACGTCCAAGACTTTTAAAGAATCTTCCTGAATTCCCTCACTGATATGAGTCATGGCACTAGAGAGATGGGCACTTACCAAAGGAAAAAATGGAGTAATCTGTTCTGCTCTTATTTTTGAAGCCAAGAACTGCAGCAGGTGAACAGCTGCTCTTCTGACACCAGAATCTTTGTCTGTAAACACAGCAGCCACCTCACTTATTATATTTGAAAGGTGTGCATCAATTAGAACTGGATACTGAGACAGGAGTTCTTTGAGTCCAAGAAGTGCATTATGCTTAACCCCAGGACTATAGTGATGCATCTGGGAAAGTAGGTCCTAAAAGGAAACAAACATATATACTTGCTATCATTATTGTTTGAAGCTCTTTAAACTTCCCCCATCTATTCCCAGCATTTTTCTTAAACACTTGAAAAATACAGAATCTATTCTTATGATGTACCGTTGTTCATAACAACAAAATACATTCAGAACAAACATAGTCCTAGTTTAAAGCACAACAACGAACAAATTATCAGAATTCAATGACAGGAAAAACAAGATAGTATGACTTGTCCTTCAGGTCATTAGATACTCCTCATTCTTAAGTTTATGCACAACCCTACTGACTCAACAGAGGGATGATCAAAAGTAAGTCCTCCCACTCTTACTCTCAAAAGTAGAACTATGAAATCTCAACCTCAACAGCTTTCTTCAGTTTAAGCAGAGAGATGCAAGAGACAGAAGACAACACAAAAGATGGAAAACAAAACCACCTCTTAAAGAAATACAAGATTCTTTAAAAACATCGTTTCAGGAAGTCAACTTCTTAAAACCCTGTCTTTAAGCCATGATCCAAGACTTCCAAAAATCAAATGTTAATCCCAGACACTTAAATCAATGTGCAACTGGTTTTTCATTCTGATGAAAACCTTTCCCTTGGGTTACATGCTGGGCCAGCAAACTGAGTCATCAAATTCATGGGTCAGATTATTGTCAAGAACAAGGCTGTATTCATATACCCTGCTGGAGTTTTTTTAAAATAAATATTTTTCCCTAGACTCTGGTAAACAGAGTAAACCTAGATGAATGACAAGTAAATTTCTGTAATTTCAGAATGTAATGTCACACTGTACCTTAATGTTAAGTTTTCTATTTTGTGTAGGAAGCACTCCATCTTCTTTAAGCTGCTCGGGAATTTGTATGGCCTTTGTTCTGAAGGTAGTATCAGTTGCATTCTCTAGTTTAGGCTTTTTTTTCCCAACTTTAAATTTCACTTTCTGGAAATCTTCCTGATGTTTCCTTTTTTTAGTCATTCTGATTCTCTGCAAAAAGATATTCAAAATTTTGATTAAATACACAACAAAAACAATGTTTCCAACAATGAGAAGCAACTTCCTAACAAAGGCTACTGTTTTTATTCTTTTTCTCTGCGCATAAACTAGGGTCCACCCTTGAGACCAGATGCTAGACTAAACAGCCCTGCAGACTGATTCTGTGCAGCTGTTGTTCTAGTGTCCAGAAAACATTCTGCTCCTCCTTTGGCTGTCTTTGTTTTGAGAACTGCTTTACTGAAAAACATCACTGAAATATCTGCACCTGCCACTGCTTTAGCAGATTTAAGTTGCTGATTTAGTTTTAAAAAGTTCCTGCCAACAAAACAACCTTTTACGTAATTGATTCTTGTCAAGTGGAGGAGCTCAGCAAACTGCTTCACTTCATTTGTACATTGCTTACCCAAGTCCATCACTAACAGTACACAGACTGCACAGGTACAATTATGGGTTTAATCAAGCCTTCACCAATAAAAGCAGGGTACAAGAAACCTAAGCAAACTTCCACTACACACTGAAAAATCCAGTCTGTCCATTTAAAAATGGTAACTAGAAGAAGTGGGGGGAGTGGGTGAAGGAAGAGCCTAAATGGGCACACATACAGAGTAAGTAAAAAGACTAAAAAACAAAGTCATATTTAATAAGGCATAAGAAATAAGGTAGTATGAGTCACTACACTTGTAAGTTCTAAACGTAGTAGAATAGAGGTACAATAACCAAAGTAAATTAAAACCCACATAAGTTTCCAAATGGCTTTTTGGCTTTGACTTATCTGCTTGGATATTGAAGCACTCTTCCTCCTACCAGGTTAAAAAAAAAAAAAAAAAAAAAAAGAAAATCAACATACCTAAAAACCCCAACAAACACCGCACCACAGGATCCTGTATTTAATTTTGGGGGAACCCAAACCCCTAACAAAAAACACTACAAACCAAACCCCCCAACAATACAGCTGACCAAAGTCAGAAATCCAGAAATTTCTAAATTACATAGCCAGACAATTATTCTTTTCTGGTAGATGCAATCATCATTCCCTCTAGAATAATAGAAAATAGAATTCTACAGCCAATTTCCCAACAGACTTAAAAAGCTGAAATTTAGAGTATTTCATACATACATTATCAAAATACTAATTCAACAATGGTTTAAATCAAACTGTCATTTTCTATTCTTTTAAAGCAATTTAACCAACTGATTACAGAAACATTTGACTACAACTCAATTTCTGCTTTTCCCATGCTAGCTTAAAAAGTTATATGCAAGACCACTTTAACTGAAGTACAAATTTAGCATAAGTAACCTATCAACTCAAAAGGCTTTTAAAAAACTTGGAGTTTGGTGCCAAAAAAAGTCCTTTAGTGTCCAACTATAACAATCATGGTTTTATAAGCTTTTGATTTTTACTACATGCAACTTTCAGAAAAGAACTACAAGATTTTTCACTGCTTTATATATAGAAATAACTTGTTTTAATGGAGATATCTAGGAAGCCTCACTCTAAACCATGAAGCATTTGGCTCCCAATTAGCCTTAACAGCTTCACAATTCAGGTGCGCACACCCCTGAACAAAATCAATTAATTCATTTAAAGGATGAAGCTTATAAAATATCCTTTCTCCTACTAAAACAAAGCAGCACAGTTTACCTTGCAGTACATATTCTGGAAATAATTTATTGGCAGTCTAAGCCTATCCATTTACAATTCATATGTAACACACTAAATCAAGAGATGGAAATCACAAAACTCAAGCCATGCAAACACCACAGTGTGTATGTAATAAGACATCTGGCAAAACTGTACACCATGAAATTATGTAAATATTTTAATTAAACTTCTTGCTGAAAAAACTGTTGCTTTTTACTCCAACAGTATCTCATGAGGAGAGACTGTGGGAGCTGGGCGTGTTTGGTCTGGAGAAGACTGAGCATATAAATATCTCTAAGGCAGATGCCAAGAGGATGGTGCCAGGCTCTTTTCAGTGGTGCCCAGTGACAGGATGAGGAGCAATGGCCATAAACTAAAGTACCAAAAGTTTCACTTCAACATGAGGAAGAATTTAACACTGAGGGTGGCAGAGCACTGATACAGGCTGTCCAGGGAGGTGGGAGTCTCCCTCTCTGGAGGTATTCCAAACCCGCCTGGACATGTTCCCGGGTAACCTGCTCCAGGTGACCCTGCTTTGGTAGGGGGGTTGCACTAGATGAATTCTAACTCACCTGTGATTGTACTTTCGCTTTTCCCTCCTCCAGCAGGACTGAGCTAAGTGCACCTAATAGTTTATGCACTAACATGGCTTTTACAACCCCAATAATTAAAAAAACCTCACATCGATGCAAGCTTTCTTTAACATAAAGCTGCATGCCACTCTTTTTAGAGGCCACCTGAGGAGTCACCCAGGGAAACGGAGGGGAACCGAAAGGAGTAACCGTTTCACCTGTGATTTCACTGGAGTGAAGTGTCTGGAGAAAAGGTGGCTCAGGGGTGACCTTAATGTCCTCTGCAACTACCTGAACAGAGAATGGTAGCCAGGTGCGGGGTCGGCCTCTTCACCCTGGCAACTAGTTGCCAGTACAAGAAGCTTAAGCTTTGCCATGGGGAGTTCATGTTGGACACCTAGAGGAATTTCTTCACAGCAAGGGTGATTAGACAGTGGAATGGGCTGCCCAGGGAGCGATGGAGTCACTGTCCCTGGAGTTTAAGGGAAGACTGGACGTGGCACTCGTTGCCATGGTCTACTTGGCGTGGTGCTCAGTTACAGGTTGGACTGGATGCTCTCGCAGGTCTTTCCCAGCCTAACTGATTCTGTAATTACCTCCTCGCCGTATCCCTAGGGAACGCCGCTGCCTTGCTCAAGCCCTCAGGAAAGCCCCGGGAAACCCTTCGGCCAGGCAGGCACCGGCCCCAGCCGCAGAGCCCCGTGTTCGCGGCGGGGCGGTCCCCGCGCCCGGCAGCGCTCCGCCCGTACTCACTCACCGGCGCTCAGCTCCCGCGGCTCCCGCGCCGCCCGCGCATCCCCCGCCGCCCGCACCGCACCGCACCGCACCGCCGGCTCCTCCCGCCGCTCTAGGCCGGCACGCTGCCCTCCTCGCCGTCCCGGGACATCCTCTGGCGTCCTCCCCGAGCGACCGCCGCTTCAGCCGCCCTGCGAGCCGTTCAAATAAAGGCGCGTCAGTGCCCGCCGGGCGCCGGGCAGGCCGCGCGTTCGGGCCCCTGGAGCCGCCGGCACCGCCGGGAGGGGCCGGGGCTGCGCGGGGGGGGGGGGGGCGAGGCGGGCGCGGC
>JAWWMP010000081.1:89329791-89340270 GCA_035047865.1 Dendrocincla tyrannina | reverse complement strand
GGACAATCCTCGAGGGCACACGGCGTGGCTCCTGCGGATGGTCCTGTGCAGGGCCGGGAGCTGCACTCAGAGAGCCCTGCGCGTCCCTTCCAGCTCAGGATTCTGTGGTTTTGGGAAGATGTATTTCGTTCCCATGAAGCGGGGCACTCTGGAGTGCTGCTGTGGCACTCCTGCGGGCAGCACGGGAATGATAACGAGTACGGAGATCAGCTCAAGGCCTGGGAGGAGCAGCCGCGGGAGCTGGGATGGTTCAGCCTGGAGGAGGCTCGGCGAGGAACTGTGCACAACTACCCGAAAGGAGGGTGTCGCCACGGAGAGGGGCAGGCTCTTCTCCCAGGGAATTAGCGACAGGATGGGAGGACACAGTCTTAAGATGTGCCAGGGGAGGTTTAGGTTAGAGGTCAGGAGGAATTCCTTCACAGAAAAGGTGATGAGACATTGCAATGAACTGCCCAGGGAGCTGGTGGAGTCAGTGTCCCTGGAGGTGTGTATGGAAAAGCTGGATGCAGCACTCAGTGCCATGGTCTAGTTGACAAGGTGGTGTTCGGTCACAAGTTGGAGTCCGTCATCTCAGAGGCCTTTTCCAACCTAATCGATCCTGTGATTCTTTCGGTGAAGGCATTACAGAGTCAGCATTAGTAGTTAAGGCTTCACACATAAACCACACCAGGCACTCTACACTTTTGTACACTCAGATGAAGTTTGCTCCTCTGAAGGGATAATGAATTCCCAAGTTAGAAAGGGTGCACAACCCTAGGAGACCCAGGAAGCAAGACAAGAGGAGGATGTTTCCATCTAGAGCAGCAGAGATAGTCACAACTCACACCTGACAGTAACTCTGCAGGTGCATGCTTTAAACTTTTCATTTCCTGTCAGTTGACCCGTGAACACTCCTCTCCTAAAAATCACTTCCTTAAAGCTCTCGTTTCTAATTAAAATGTATAAAACCAAGGTAGAGCTTGCAGAAAAAGTAATTTTCTCTTGGTTTAATTTTTCTTGCTATTGCTTAACTTTTAACTCTATTCTCTTGTTATTCCAGATGCCTGCCTTGCTGTTACTATGAGAAACCAAAATGTATAATGTAAAATATAGTCAACAGAATTGCTTAAGCATCATCACTACAGATAATGCCTTTTTTCCTTACTTTGCAATAGTGGCACAAGTAAAACTTTAAACTCTTGTTTTCCATCAGTATAAGAATATACCAAGCCATATACAGAACAAAATAGTAAAATGCTTTTTCAGCCTCTATTTGAACGAGGAAAAAAAGGGTAAAAAAAAGGGAAAAAAATTTTAAGTGAAGTAATTGTACATAGGCTACGTTGGACTGTGTTTTCTGAAAACATTTCCAGAAGCACACCCTTCATAACTGTTGTACACTTCAGGTTTCTCAGCTGTCTTTGAGAAGCACAGCAACACCCTGCAACACACTGCTCAAACCATATATTAATGTGTACAGATTCAGGGGTCTTTTCCACCATGCTCCTCATGCACCCAAGGGAAAAAACACCTCAAATCCAAGTTATTTCAATTTTGTTTCCACTAGGAATGATTCCACGGTAAGAGGAAAAAGAAGCAGTCCCAGAGATGGCCGTTTACAACAGCTGAACATTCTGATTTTATTATTTTAATTCACAGAATGTTCTGCACTTTGAAAACGAAAAAAAGATGTTTCTATTTTTATTTTCAGAATTCAAAATTTTCATGTTCATTAAGCAGGTATTAACACTGTCCCTAGGTATAGAGAGTAAATGAACTCTTAAGAACTCTGGTTCCATCTCTGCTTCTGACAAGAATAGATTTAGTTGCGTTCCAGAAATTCCTCACAGTTTCTTTAAAACAGTGTTTTGTGGTTTAATTTCTTTGTCAGTGAACTGTTTTCCTTCTGGTGCCTGTTCATAGAACACAACTAACAAATTTTGTAGCTGCTTTCTTTGTTACCTTAGTTTTATTACATCTTGCCTTCCATGACGTGAAGATGTGAAACCATCAGGATGAGGATTCTCAATTCCTTCCAGATCTCCAAAAAACTCCAAGTTAACATTAAAAGGTTCATTTACCATCTGGCCCCAGCATGTCTGTATTATACCAGCATTTGGCTGCAAAGCTGAAGAGCTTTAATTAGAACCACTGAAACCTACCCAACATCACAAGCAGGGAGCAAATTTTAATTACACAATTAAGGTTTAAAAAATATTTTTCCTAAGCACGCTAATGTATAACCATCCAAAACTTTTTTTCACCACCCTACAAAAGTAGAAGTCATTAATGTATAGACCTTTACATTCAGTCAAAACCACTAGTACTTTAGTTGGAAAAAAGCTTATGTTAAAAGAGCCTGAAGGACAGTATAAGCCAGCTTTCACTTCATTCTCACACTGGTGGTATAAGAGAAGACAAAAGATACTTTTTCTACTACATCAGTGCCTCTTAACCAGAGCCTAGTTAGATCTCTTGGGACATACCCCTAAATTTGCAAACATAGCTGACTTCTATTGACTTTGTTAAAACTTCCAGGCTTTATCCAGGCTCTTTAAACTGGCTATAATCCAGGCACTTCTCAACTCAAACTAGACTGACAGCACTGACTTTTTAGTATTATTTTTAATCTT
This sequence comes from Dendrocincla tyrannina, assembly GCA_035047865.1. Classification (NCBI taxonomy): domain Eukaryota; kingdom Metazoa; phylum Chordata; class Aves; order Passeriformes; family Dendrocolaptidae; genus Dendrocincla; species Dendrocincla tyrannina. Next base: position 89,337,658 of record JAWWMP010000081.1, on the reverse strand, counting down.
TGTTTTAAAAAAATGTGGAGACCTATTAATAACTCTTATAGGGCAGAAGGGTTTTGATTACAAAAACTTTTGAGGCCTGGCAGCCACAGGGGAATAACTTACAAGTATTTGTTTTAGCATTAATTTGTACTGCTGACTGCAGTAGTTCATTCTACTGATAACTCTTTGTAAAAGAATCAACAATAAGAAAAGATCAGACTGTCAAGGTACTTAATGTATTTAATTATATTTAAAAACACAAGTTACCTGTTTTAAAAGTATGTTTTACATTGAAAAGAAAGAACATGAGCTTTATAACCTTTCCGTAATACAGAAATTTCAGCTGGATGAAGAAATAAATAACAAGAATCTCAAAACCAATTTATTAATTTAATTAAAATAACACTGTACAAAACCTAAACCAAATCAACTCTGCTGAGCTCCTATTAAGTAAAATAACAAACTTACAGAAAGTAAACATTGCTGTATTAGCTCTATTAACCACCATGTCACTGTGTGCTGCCGTTGCTTGGTCTCCTCAAAGTTCCACTTTCAGTCAGGATCCTTATAACATTCGGAATATCAATTCCTTAGTTAAAGGCAAAAAAAACAAAACTAGAAAGTAAGTAATTTTATCATAAAATTAATTTAAAAACACAATTTATACTGAAACATTTAGATGCTGAGGTGAGTTTGGATCTTTCCTTATTAAAAATACTGTAACTGTTAGCAATCACAATATGCCTGGGAACTATAACTGTATATTGCTATGAACAGCTGTACTGGTTCAGTTAAAGAGCCTGTGTTGCCCCTCTACCCCAACTCTGAAAGATCTGCAGCTGATATTCAGGAAACCACAACCAGAAGTGCTTGATTTTATCATTGGAACAATAAGTTAGTGTCTGAACACAAGCAAGTAGGGGATGTTGCTTTGATGAAACTCAGGTCCATGACTTTAGGAGGGTGAGAGGAGAAGTAGAAGGAACGTGGGGACTGTTTTAGTGGCAATAATAAACATTCAGCACCCATAACCAAAAGCAGGGCAAGTGTGCCTGATGCTTGGTGAGGTGTGGGAATGCCATGTGCTCCTCATCTCATCTTCCACGCAGGAAACTTTCTGAGGAAAGTCTGATATGGTACCATAAACTTTTCAGTGGTGCTCTTCCCAACTCTTGCCCTGTCTGGGCCAGACAGCAGAGACAAGGAAATATGACATTTTTGTATCCACAGTACCCTTTTGTGAGGAGTTCCGTAGATCATCCACCTACTGCTGCATTAAGAACAATCTCTTTTTGTCCATTTCGGACTCCCACACTACTCCAAGTTTATATAGGAAAGAACAGAATCCTGTTTGTCATCTGCATCCACTCATGATTTTACAAATCTCTCTTGCAATATCTTAGTCATCTCTTTTCCAGGCCAAAAAGAGTCCTAGCTTTCTATTGCATCTACCAATACGGAAGATATTCCTATATTTTATTGCTGTCTCTAAACCTTTTGCAGCAGCAAAGTCCTTTATCTGAAATAAGGGAAACCCTTTACTCTGTCCCAAGTACAGGCAAAGCAGGAGTTTAGACAACAGCAAAATTACTCCTCCCACCTTTTTTTAATCCTTTCCTTAATTACCTGTATTCAATATATTCTTCTGACTGACAAGTTGGTACTTCCACAGATCTGAAGAGGAGCTTTTGAAATTTTTTAGGCCAACCAACACTTTTAACTGGTTGAAATTCAAAAAAATTTTGTCATCCAGATACTTATCCTTTTTTCCAGTTCATTTGTGAAGATAGGAAACAGCACAGGCCCACAGTTTTCTACAGGAGCCTCTTTTCATTGTAAAAGATAACTGACCTTTTGCTATCTTTTTATTATTTAAACAATGCAAGGATTTCTCTTTTCCCACAGCCAGTTAGCTCCCTTAAAAGCCTCTGATTAGTCAAAAGCTTCTTGGAATTCTAAACAGACTATATGAACTGAATCACCTTGATCTGACTCCTTTGCTGACCTCTTTCAAACAACTCCAGAAAATCTGTAAGCAGGCTTTTCTTATCACAAAAGCCCTTTTCATTCCCCACCAGCCACTCAAGAGATCCTATTTGCCCAGGTGTCTGCAAAACCCTACCTTGTTTTTTCTAAACAGTTTCTATTTACCTGTCTAATAGAAGATGACATTTCCAAAGATCACTGGGAACCCTGTACTGGCTTTGTGTGGGATGGAGTTAACTTTCCTCATAACAGCCTGTATGGTGCTGTGCTTTGGATTTGTGGCCAAAACAGTGTTGATAACATACCCCTGCTTTGGCAACATCAAGACTTTCTCTGTTTCCATCTCTGCACTCCTCCACTGATTTGTCTGGGAACTGGAAAAAGACTGGTAAGGGTGCAGCTGGAACAACTGACCCAAACTGGCCAAAGGGATTGTATGCATCATGCTGAGCAACAAAACCTGCAGAGGCAAGGAGGTTGGCTTGGCCCCCAAGGTGGCTGTTGGTCAGAGACTGGCTGGGCATCAGTGTGCTTGTGGGAAGTGCTGAGTTATTTCTTTGCATCACTTATTCCCTCCAACATTTTCCCTTCATTCAACTATTGTCATGACCCGTGAGGTTTCTCACTTTTGTTCCTCCTGTTCTCTTCCCTGTCCAGCTGCAGGGGAATGATGGGGGAGACTGAGCAAGCAGCTGTGTTCAACATGCAAAAAACCCTTAAAAATAAACAAAACCACAAGAGAGAACCACGTTTGCCACTACAAATTCTCAGGTTCCAAAGGAAGCTTTATGGGAGAAGCCATTACCATCAGTATCTTAACCATTTTGATCTGGAAGAGAAGAGTTCTAACAGCTTACTACTTCCATGGTTTTATGTTGTCAGTTTGTTCCAAAACTTCCATTCCAAACAGGTACTGTGCTGAGCTGTGTGCACACACACACTCACACACCCTGTGAGTGGTTATGGCATGGACTGCAGCCTCTCCAGCTCCTCTCACAGTCAGCACTCAAGGCAAAGAATATCTTAAGTTTCCCTACAATGTACTCATCTTCAGTGTTCTTTTTTTAACCTCTGTGATTTTAAACACATTCTGAGAGGCTTAAAAATGTACATGGGAAACTTCTGAAGAAAAGGCAGTAGTTGACTGAAGATGAAGGAAGGTTTAATAGCTGAAACTTATTAGAAACTTAGAAGCAAAACAAACAACTTGTCTCTGATTCGTTGTTATTTCTATGTTATGTGCAAATACAGTCCCTTCAGAAACCACTAAGTAAAAATTTCTTCACTGTTGGTATTCACAGCTTCACCATTTCTCCACTTACAGCACAGACCAATGATTCTGCTTTTTTCTAATAACAATATACTTGGGTTTCATTTACAGTCTTTCACCAAGTAAATGTTACTGTGCCCAAATGAGGAAAGAGTTTTCAAAAACTCTGGCAATTATTAATGCCTTTATGAGAAGGCAGCCATTTTGAATTACCATTCCTAAATTGGAACCTGCAAAAATTAGAGGGGAAAAATGAAGTCTCTTCAGCCCTCCTTAATACCTCAAAATACTTATATGACCCATATAAGCCCTTATTATTTCACAGAGCTAACAAAATACGTTATGTATATTTTTATATATGTGCATTTGTGAATTACCTCTGAAAGCTGGATTTGCTGCTGCTATTTTGTGTAGAGTAGCAGTAACTTCCTCAACATTCATATTTCTTATGCTGTTCAAAAATTCAGTCATGACATTGTTCTCATATGCTGTCTCTGAGGAACCAGTTGAAAAGTTCTGGGGTTCATCTTCTCCATTTACTGGTAAGGACTGCTTAGCTGTTCGGCTGCGTGAATAGTCTTAAAGAAGAGAAATACTGTTTTTCAGTAAGAGAAGATTCTGAACAGTCTTCGTTACGTGTTTGTCTAAATAGCACTTTTCAAAACAAGTGTTGCCAGTCTGGCACAGCAGTAGTGCTGGTAGGGTTCACATCTGACTTACATTTTCAAACAACCAAGAGTCCGGAATGCTTTCCATTTACAGGAAATCCGGAAGAAACAAGGGTGGAGAGGTAGGTGAAAGCTATTTGCATTATGCTTACAAAAAGGGAATACAAGTTTCAAATCTCATCTGTTGTAAGGCACTGTGATTTTTGTTATTAGCATTGTATTAATTGAAGTTTTCCAAAGCTGGACTTCCTAGTAAAACCAGAAAATTGACATTGCACAGAAAAAAAAAAAATCATACGAAATAACTTCACTAGTATTATGGGTATCTTGCCTTTCCAAGCACACCAGTGTACTTCCTATGTTGGAGAAAAAAAGCCATATATATATCAGGGGGAACTGACCTCAGAGAAATCCAGGATTCTTTGAAAAAATTAATCAGAAGTACCAAGGCCAAGTAGCTGCAGTATTCAGGTATTATCCATCCCATACAACATAACTCTTTCCACTAACATCTCAATTCAACTAGACTGAGACAATAATCTTCCCCAACAAGAAGGGAAAGAAATATTGAAGGAAGGAAAAAAAAAGCCAGAGAAACTTTGAAAGTCTCCTTAGAAACAGTTGCCTCTGAACAGAAGTCAATTGACACTAATTCAATTTCTCCCCAAATCCCACAGTTAAGTAGGATCAATGTTTTTTAATAGTCTTCCCTCTCTAATATTTTAGAAGATGGGGAAAAAAACCCCGAACTATTAATTTATGCTACTTGATTCTGGCTTTATTCTGCTCTTAAGCTCTGCTTTTAGAGAAGCAGGAAAAAAAAAGGCTTAGTATGACTTTATGCAAAGTTCAGTGTTAAGATCAAAGCACATTTCAAAGCCAACAGTACCAGTATCAGAGTCACTAACATCTGCTGAAGTCAGGTCAGACTGTTGTGTGGAATATTCCAATGCTGCTTCTCCATTATACTCAACATCTAAGAGGTCCTATGAGTTGGGGGGAAAAAAGGAAAAAAAAAAAAAAAAGGATGTGTTCAAAATGTCATGTGGACAACCTCTTGAAATTATGAACTAGTATATCTTTAATGATCACAAACCAAATAAAAGACCAGTATTTCTGCTACTGAATCTGAAAAATCAAGTATTCCTTTGAAAGTCATAAGGCTGATAATGGACTTCTGTGTATACACTGCCCATGGTATCTCTTTACATCCAAAAAAGTTCTGTATTAGGCAATGAAGTGATACTTACTGGGCCTAATTCTCAACCTGTCAGGTCTAAAAAGAGCATTTTACACTCAAAATAAAAAGTTTAGTTAAAAAATTACCCGTTGAAAGATCACAGTTGACAATAATAACAAGGCCTAACGTGGGAAATCATTTTGGTTTTCTACAACTAGTAAGTTAAAAGTTACTTCAGTTAGAACTTGATTGTTTTGTAACAAGCCAGCGGCCTCAAAGAAGTACTCAAAACACCTCCATATGAACCACCTGTGTATAGACAAGTCAGTCAAATATAATAGCAGAGAGGGGAAAAACTGAGTTTCTAATAGTGGAAGAAGAAAGAGACCTCAAAGAGCACAGTCCAAAGACTAGGACCAAAACTTGTATAAGAAAGTCGCTATCAATGATGCTTGATTATGTGGTGAATAAAGTGAAGGCTGGGAACAGAAACAGGATACAGAACAAGAGTGTCAGGAGAGTCAGCAGAGAGGAGAAAAATTTGTTAGAATTGAAAAGGGGCAAAAATAGCAGAAAAACTTAGATGTAAAGAAAAGCATGGGGAAACGAGAGATGATTTATAGTTTCTATTAACAATGAAAAAAGTGCAAGCACCTTTGAACAAAAATTATCAAGACATCAAAAGAAAAGCTAAAATTTTATACTATTATCACTACAAAAATTCATATATTTAGTAGTCTCCACAACAATTTTGTTTCATTAAACTATTTATAATAATAAAAATGCATAATCACCAGAACCTACAGCTTTGTAGAACAAAATCAAAACAAAACCTGGATTTACTTTGTTTGATGCGGCCTGCTGACGATATTCCACCAGTGCATCTGTAAGAGTCTGTGTAACTTTCAGGATAAATGAAGCATCATCTTCATTCAGTATCTCAAAACTTTGCTAGGAAAAAAAAAGAAAACAGCATACAATAAAACATTTTCCCTCTGAAAGATTGAAGTATCACAATTTATAAACAAACCTGCAGGAACCTCATTTTCTTTGTCTCTATCCTTTTGTCAGACATGACTGAAATTATAAGGCAAATACAGTATTTATTTTTGATCCCATAAACTGGAGATAGGGAAGCGGAATGAAAGAGAATCCTAACAGAGGAAAACTGCAGGTACCCAATACAATCCTTCAAAAAGAAACAACCCAAGAGTATGCCTGGAAATATAGAGAAGATAATGTTTCTCCATAAGTATTTTGATCTCTTCCCAAGATACCTGCATACAAATGAATGTGTACACATTCCCTGAGGCAATGTAGTCACAACCCACTTCTCTGGAAAACAGCAAAAAACAAGAATGCTATTGAATTTAGAAATGCATGCTGCCTTGCCCTAGACTAACCTTCTTCCCCAAAAGCCTAAGGAAAAAGCAGTCTTGAAGCTGTGAAGCTCTAGTAGGGGACCAAGTTCTAGTACCAACAGCCCTCACAGAGAGGGCTACACTTGGCATCCTCTTCTCTGCCCCAGTAAAGACCTGCTGAAAACACTTGCACTGGGCACAGTGTAACACAACTGCAGGTCTGTCCTAACAATCTAATCTTCTGGATCCTCCAAACAATGGGAAAAAAGTTATAAAAACCTAGCATTAAGTTTGTATGTGACAGCATAACACTAGTTATATTGTATTTTTAACACTAATAGTATTTATCTCTCCTGGTTTGCACAATTTATATATAATGAAAATATTGTCAAAAACTAGGTGGAAAACAAAGATCACATTTGGGCAATGACATCTTTGCTATGAGATAGTACAAGAAATATGATTATTTTAATGACAAATCTCAGCATGCTATTTTCACAGTATACTCAGCATACTGATTTTCACAATTAAAAATATGGATAATTAAAAGTATGGATAATTATTGAACAACTTTTCAAAATATGAACAGCAAGGCCAAAGAAGAGAGTCCAAAAAGACCACTTCTTTTTTTTTTGTATCTACCACATACAAGAAACCTTCTGAATCCAACAATAGTGACACGTAATGCAGTGTATGACTATAGATGCTAATATTAAACCAGTTCCAAAAAAACTTTACAAAACAGACTGTTTTGTAACATTCCCAACAGTCCTCTTTTATTCTTGGAGGACAATCATACTAAGTGAGAATATGCCTCAAAACAAGTTTATTAACAAGATGCAACCTTTACACCTAATAATTCCCTATTAAAAAAAAGATGAAAAAATATTTTACGATAGTCAGTAGTGCTTAAATAAGCTTGCAGTAGCTCAGTCACAGCAACTACTTGTAAAGATTTTCATGCAGTTTGTCACTGGTGCTTTTGTTAAATAAATCACGATTTCTGTATGCAAGACCCGAATGTTGTTGATACAGCTAACAACTGGCAACTGGTAGTTTTCCACTCTTATTGATTGGGTCACTGCTGTGAATGTGTACATAATACATATTTTCACAGAATTCTGATGTTCTGCCACTTACTTTACAGTGGGAATAGGCAGGTTTTTGTAGTTTATGGGGTTCTGGGAAAGGTTTGGTTTAAATACACAACTTGAATTTTAGTTCTTAAAAATTGCTTTTTTTGCTTTCTGCGTATCTCAGATATCTGCAGAGGAGTTGCTAAACCCCCCCCAGAACTTTCAGACAAGATGGTGAGAGGTCCTTGCACTGCCCATGGGAAAGGTTTCAGCCCATCCCTGGGGCCGCCATTCCCAGGGGAGCTTCGGGATTGGCACCTCTCCCTACCCGTGTCTTTGCCTTGCCA
>JAWWMP010000081.1:89317073-89329691 GCA_035047865.1 Dendrocincla tyrannina | reverse complement strand
ACATGTATTTGTAGAAAAGAACTGTTATCCTTCTCTCTATATTTCCTGATTAAAGTCTCTTAATTCCAAAGGTTGTGGTGGTTTTGAGGAGAGAGGCCCCCTTCACAGTCCAGGATTCCTCACTTTCCTTGCTAGACATCTTGGTTTCTTTTTAAACCAAGACAGCACATAGTTAAGGAGTGAAGTTAAGCTGTAGTTGAGAAAAATGCAATAATTTTCAATGCAAGTCAATGCCCTGACAGCAAACCAGTACTCTGGCAGAAACTATGTCTAGAAACTTGAGAATTAATAGATATATAATAAACTCAGTGACATGAATTTTATTCTGAATTCTGCCTTCTGACAAAAAACATTATTGTTTTACCAGACTGCCTACATTTTAGATTTGGCAAATCAGTTATTTTTTTTTTATTTATTTTTATTTTTTTTCCCAAAAATTACATTGCAAGGTAAGATGTAACACTCACCAAATAATCCAAAAGTTCTTCCTGACTAGTGAATTCTTCAGGATTTGCTGCAAATTCTTGCTGTTTAACATTAAAAAAAAGGTCCAGAGATCTATTATGTGCAGTAAATATAATTTAACAGTAACAGTTATGGTTACTCTAAAATTCTTGCTCTAAATGTTTGTAAACTTGTATGAAATGCGTTAACAAAGTAGGAAAAAACCTTATTGTTAATAGATTTGTCTTAGTAACTTGTAGCTAATTTATTGACAATAATATTATTAATTTAAATAAGCAAACACCACTGCCAATCATATATTAAAGGAATTATTTTCCCAACTGTTGGACACTGGAGCAACCCATTAACAGAAAAATATTCACCTCGACTCCCTTGTTTTCTTCCTGCGATTGTTTACTGGTCTCACACCTTAAAATAGAATGAGTAAAACATTCAGTTGATTGATCCATCGAAAATGTGTAGCCAGCCAATAACTGCTAACCAGTTTAAACTCCTGACACGCTACTACTATAGTAGTTCTGACACACTCTGAAAGAAAGGTCACATACTATTTCCTTAGAGAAATCCCAGCAGTCCCAGATATCATCATAAAAATTGTTTATGTGGTTTTGGTTTGGGTTTTTTTAGTGTGACTATTAGCACTATAGATTCTAAACCCCCAAGTTAATAAAAAAGTTTGACATTATAGTAATAGCTGTAATATTTTTGTACACATTGCAGAAAGACAAGGCTCCTAATTACAGTCTGATTTTTTTTTCAGCACTTCACAAACTTGCCTTTACAAAATTTCATCTATAAAAAGAAGCATTTTACAATGTAGCCACACAAATACTGGGCATACAGACATAGATATGGCTAAATGTTAGTAACTCATATTTGTGCTGTTCTGCAATTACAGCTGCTATAGATACATTCCGTTCCTTTGTAAGCCCAGGAACCAAGGTGGCTGTGAGTTTCTTAAATTAACTAAAACCTTATGACTGCCAAGCCTAAGCTCTCCTCTTCTTTGAAATCTTTCTTAGGAATCAAATGTGTAGTAAAAGCAGATGATGATAAAATAATTTAATGACTTTTTGTTCAGAACAGCAAAAAAATAAGGAGTCAAAGAAATTCACAGACAGATATTGCACAATCTTTAAGGGGAAGCATCATGGGACAGCTTGCTGCCAATGAGAATCTGATCTTATTCCTATTAAGAAACTATATATGGAGTTCACATTTTTCAGTAGTCTCACAAAATAATAAAGGAACAAGCTGAAATCCTAATTTAGTAACAACTTTCAAATCAGTCTCTCACTGAAACACCTGGCTGCTCATAGTTACCCAGGATCTATCTGAACCAGATCAAAAGAGTAACATTAAGGGATTTTCCAAAGGATGCTGTTCTTAAAATTTAAAGTACAGAACTGCACAATGAGGATCAGTATCAGGCAGAAATAGGCAACAGCATTTCCAGATTTGGATAGCTGAGCTTTTATTAGTTCCCTATTTTTAAAGTTTTAACAAACTAGTTTACTTTCCAGATTCAGAACTGTAACAGTTATTTGAAAGCCAGATAAATAAACAAAAAAATTCATAAACCTGGACTTGAATCTGGTTTCAACTGATCCTTTTCAGTAACAGTAAACAAACAAAAGGTGTTAGTCCTCCAAGTCTAGGAGAGATATTACTGGTTTAAAGTTAAAAAAATCCCAACAGAATGTCATTAAGAGCAAAACCAAAGAACTGTTGGAACAAAACTCTTATGTTTGGGTTGATGCATGTGTATCCCGTACTGAATGCTTTCCTGTGGTTCCTGGCCTCACACAATGATGACCAAAGATGCTGGAGATACCCTCCTCACACAAAGGCTGATAGCTCAAACTAAACTCACAATACTGTTATTAATAAGATGCTTACAAGCAGCAACGCTTACAAGCAGCAAGCAGTTCCACAATTTTAGAATACAATACTTCTTACTGTCCCTGCAAGAAATCTTTTGAAAGACGAACCCAAATTGTTACAGCTATCTGCTGATTATCTTTCCCTTCCAAAATCAATTTATATACCACCCTAATTACCTGACATAAACCCATAGCAGAGGTGGTTTTAAACCATGAGGAAACATTCTTTTTGAACATTTTGAGCAGCACATGATTATACCTTAAGGATAACATAGTTAAATACAAAAACCAGCTGCACCCAGAGCAAAATCTGAGGTCACTTTACATACACCAGGTTGTCTGTTGATGAGAGAAGTTTACAGCTGAGCACAATTTCAGAAGTCAAGGATTTTACTACTATGCAAATCCAATGTAGACAGTTATCGTCTACAACATTTTCCTTTATGTAAACCCTTTAAAGGGTTTTGGAAGTGGTGAATGTTTTTGTTTCTTTTACCTTTCTGAGTTATCTTTGCTGCTTTCAATAGCCTTATTAGGTCCAACTTCCTCATCTGCTTTTGCCTGTTCTTTCTGACTTTTTTCCTTCTCCTCTTGGACATTCTTTTCATCTAAAACAATAAAAACAGTGTATTAAGTAATGTTTTTCTAGTATTTTAACTTAGTACTGCTTGTTTAGAATATTTTTAAAGATAACATCAATAAAACCTGAAGATGGAAGTAAGGTATCTTGTGAAGAAATAAAATAAAAATTGAACCTAAACAGCAAATATTTGGTTCAGCCATGAAGCACCAGTTTATATTTCTAATCTGGAATATTCTGAGTAAGAGCAATTACAATGTAATTAGACAGAACCCTAAGCTCACCTCTGACATTAAGTCTACAACCAAGCAGCAACTTCTGATGTCTTTTCAGTTACATGGTGTTCACTGATTTTTATATTCAATTCTGGTTTTGATTTCAAGAAAATAAGCATTAATCAAATATTTTAGATGTCATTCAAAAAAAGACAAAAATCTATCCAATTATTTCCTTTTTATTCATCTTGTGCTCTAAACAGTCTGGCATGCAGCTGTTACCAATTTTTTTCTTGACACTGAAAAACAGCTTATATGCACAAAGAGTCTGTGCCCATCCTCCAAAAATATGCACAGTAAAAATTTCTAATTGTGAATCTTGTCTTGTTTCTGTTCTAAAGTATCCAACAACGTTAAGTAAAACAGGACTGTCTTCTTTGCAAACACTGGGATTATTCTTTTCTCTGCCACAGACCTCAAGCTCACCCACACACTGCAAATTCACCTTCTGTAACTCAATTGTGGAAGTTATAAACAGGCACATACAGAGTAAATAATTCACACACTGGTGGAAGTTAAAAAAGAAAATAATTTCTCCTTTTACCTTGAACAGGGTCTGGCAGTTCCTCATCTTTACTTTTACCATCTGCTTTTTCTGCATTACTAAGCGACGCATCCACATGCTGAACTTTAGCTTTTGAGGGGCTGTCATCTGCACTAAAATCTAAGCAAATATGCATAATGGACATTATCTTCATAGAGGATGGTTCTAAAACTGCACTTCAATTTCAACTACTCTGTTTCTGTGCAACAGTAGTTACAAATATAAAGAATAATTTTATAAGCATTATTATGTGACAGCATATTAAATACAAACTACAAATTAGTAACAAAGTTTTAAATCTTTTACACCCTGGTTATAATTACATTTCTTAAAATATGTAAATATTATAAATACAGAATGCCACAGTCACGTGAAAAATTAGACACATAAACCAACAGGTTACAGTCAAGAAAAGTAGTTTGAATAGGACTCAACTTATTTCAAACCACTTTCCTAGATTCATAATTGCCATTTTTCCTCTTCAGAGTATGACACTGCTAACCTGGATCATCTCACTAATTCTTCTGAGCTATTTGAAGATACCATTTACATACTAATACACATTAAAATTAAGTACATTTGTTTTAATTCAAATCTTTAATTTTCATCCAGGTCTGAGAATGAGAGTCTCATAGCAATTTTTAACCATTTCCTATAGTGGCACACAATCATACTGTCTGTCCCTCTAGACAACACTGTGCTACAATGAGTATTAAAAAATTAAACTGAGTGGGGAAGTCTCACAGATACCACATTCCTACAATTTTGTATAATGGCTAGTAAAACAGGAAGTATTCTTCCACAGATGAAATCTTTAAGAATTCTGTGTGGCTTTCTGCACTGCCCATCAAATACACCCCTGGAGCTCCACCTGCTCCTTTGGCCCAGTTCCCCAAGCTGCTAGTGAGTAGCTGGCACTGCAGAAACTACATCAGCTACCAGGCCAAAAGAAATCATAGGTAAAGTATCCTGGGGAGCAAGGGGCACTGGACTAGCAAGAGGGAGAGAACAAAGCCATATAAAACAGGCCTCTCCAGTTATGCTGACCATGGAAGAACTTCGTGCATCAGGTTTTCAATATAACCTGTACAAAATGTAGCTCAGAACATTGGTGCACACAACTGCTGACCAAATATTTCCATTTGCCCTTACATCAAGCTGATTTAGGTGAAAGGAGTTTACCCAAATAAAAAATGACAATTTACATCCCACCGAGCACACATACATTCTTGCCATCTCCTTCTCATTGTTGGAGCATCTGTAACAACCTAAAAAGAAAACCCATTTAGTTAGTCATTCTGTGGATAAAGTTATTCCATAGATATTCCATCAAAGTTTTTTTTTTTCTAAAAATATATAGCCAGTAGTATAAAACACTGTAAATCCCTTAATAGATATTCAAAACTGGCAGTAAGTCAGTTACCTGAACACTTATTTACCACAATTAAATTTCTGTTAGATCTTAAAAAAAAAAAATCAAATAGCTGGTTTCAGAAGCTATAGCAGTAAAATTAAGTTATACATGCTCTGTTTAAAAAGTTCCTTAAAACAAGAATGGATTTGCTATGGAAATTGCTAATGAAACTACCTAGAAAAACAGAAAAGTTTGCAAAATATAGATGGAACTATTTCTATATCCATGAACTTAAATCTCAAGTAAAATAAAAAGTCTCAAGTCAAGAAGAAATTTAAGTAGATTAAATGAAAAAGTTGCTGCTAATAGTCAATTTTGGTTTTCTCTTTAAGCAGAGGTTGAAAATGAAGGATGTGCAGGCAGAAAAGATTTGATAATCTGAAATCTCTCCCCTCTACAGCATTGACTTGATCTTTCAATATTCCCATACTTGTTTTTCATCAAAAAAGAATAGGATCAGTGCAGGCTCTCATCCTTGAGCCTCAGCCTGATAGTATCACACAGAAAGAAACACGGGTGTCTTTTCAGATGGGCAGGACACAGCCAGCTTTAGGTGGTTCACAGGAGCCTTGTGAGCTCCACTTTGAAAGGAGATATCTGTGCACATTAAGTAGCATAGCAAGGGATCTTGTCAAGAAATGCTGCTTAACAACCAGGATGCTGACAGACATTGAAGTTGATGGAGAAAAACTTAATGTATACCATAAAGAACACTGTGCACCTCAATAAGCTTGTCATGAATCAGCATGGCAAGATACACCTCAAAAGGGAACTCTGCCTGCCCAGATAAAGGTGTTACAAGTACTACTGTGGTGTAAGCACCAACAGAAAGCAATATGAAGGTATCTTCACATGAACATGCTTCCAAGGGTGCAGGTCCCCAAGAACTGAAGCTTATGGTGCGCCTGTGATCCCACAGCACTGCTGGAAATCTCTTATCGACCTGCAAATTCCCACACTTTCCTCTGTACTACCAGAAATGTTACCTGGCTCCCTCAAAAATTGCCACGAGGTGCTAACAAAGCAGAAACTGATTGAGAAAAGGCACAAAGGTAGTTTTCAAGCAACACACACAGAGCTGAGAATTGATTAAATATTAGTATATATATTTTTCATTATTTGTGCACTCTAGAATCATATTTCTATAAACTCAGATAGCATAAGTATTATTTCAAACAAGAGAAATACTTATGACGGGAGTGACCAATGGGAAATTGTGTCCAGAATAATCCTGGAAAAATTACTAAGATGACTAGAAGCACCTGTAATAAAGGTTAAAAAAGCAAGATTTTCCTGCTACCCAAAGCAAATCTGCCCACCGTAACAGAAATTACCTTCTTTGTTTGTTAAATATGAAGCTTCAGAGAAATGTACCTTTATTTGTTTTCTTCCTTCTTTCTTCTCAATTGTTAATGCAACTTGCCTAACTTTTCTGTTCAGTTCAGAGCCTTTACCCTTAACTTCATCAGATTCTGCTATCTCAGGATAATGCTGTTTCTAGAGAATAAGGAAACACAAATCCTTAAGTCACACAACTCCTTCCAGATCTAGCACAGTTAATAACCATGGAAGATAAGTCAACTTTTACATATACACAGTAAAACTTATTAAAATGATTATGCATAGAATCACGGAATAATTTAGGGGACTGAAGCCAAATCTTCAGCTAAAACCAGGGTTTACAGTAATTGCTGAACTGGTTGCACAGGGCTTTGTCCACTTGAGTCTTAAAAATCTCTGCAAACAGATTCCTCCACCTCTCTAGACAACCTGCTCCAATGCTTGACTGCCCTCACAGCACAGAATTTCACGTCAAGTAGGAAAATCCCATTTGAATTTATTTTTCTGCCAAGCAGCTCCATAAAGGACCTGCTTCTGCCTTCTTAATAATCTCTCCTGAGGTATTAGAGGGCTACTAATAGATGCCTCTGACACTTTTTCTTCTCCTGCCTGAACGAGGCCCAATTACCTTAACAAGTGTGCTTCAGCCCCCTGACCACCTTGGCAGCTCTCCAGCAGACTCGCTCAACTTCATCAATAGCTTTCCGTCTGCAGTAGCACAAAACTGGACACAATAGTCTGGATATGGCCTAGCAAGTATCAAGGACGGGGGAATAATCACTTCCTTTGATCTACTGGCTATTCTCTTGTTAATAAAGCTCAGCCTGCTGTTAGCCTTCATGGATGCCAAGGTACACTACTTATCTTCAGCTTGTTATTCACCAGGACCCCCAGCTCCTTTTCAGCAGAGCAAATTCCAGTCCTTTAGTCTTCTGCCTTTTCCACTGCCTAGGGTTAATCCATCTCAGGTGTATGACTTGCAAGCTCTCCTTGTTGAATTATTGTATTTTTATAGTATTTAAGAATATAGCAGAGATACAGTTAACAAACACAAGATTCAGAATTGGAGGAAACAGTTCAAGGTAAGTAAGAAATACAAGAGCTGAGAACATCAAAACTCATTATGTACATCTGAATTAATGACAAGAAACAGCATGATGTTTATGGAAGACCTCACTGCAGATTCATGACACCACACCCAATAACATTAGCTCTAAAACTGCCTCAACATGTTATATGAACTCAGCTTTCTATGACTTTAAGATACGTGGGAGATAATGCCAACTTTAGGCAACTTTTATGGGAAGTATCAAAATACCTTTCAGAATAGTGTTTTCTTCATTTTGTTAAAACTTATCCTAAACAAATATGCTCAAGTAAATGTTCAAAGACTGGATAGCCTCATTTCTCTAAACATGGTGAAAAAATTAGCGTGTTTAAACATTTGTGGGCTGACATGAAGCATAAGAGCTTTGCAAACTATCATAAAACAGGCAACAGAACTTACACGGCTTGTCCTGCCTCA
This sequence comes from Dendrocincla tyrannina, assembly GCA_035047865.1. Lineage (NCBI taxonomy): Eukaryota > Metazoa > Chordata > Aves > Passeriformes > Dendrocolaptidae > Dendrocincla > Dendrocincla tyrannina. The sequence goes on along the minus strand of JAWWMP010000081.1, from coordinate 89,321,664 downwards.
AAGCTGAGAATACAGTACTGATTCCAAGTCACAGCCTCTATCTAATATGTATCATGTTCATTTATAATTATGTTCCTTTTAAACCATCTGAAAGGTGAAGCAGTTCTTATAGATAATAAAAAAATTAGTCAAAAACCTACTTCTAGTCAATTTGAGCTATAGATTTCATTACTGGCATTACTGGTTCACTAAAACAGAATAAACTAAAAACTCAGTGTCAAGCAGTGGGCAGGCATGCACATTATTGATGAGAAGAATATTAAGTCTATTTATCACAGTTGCAGTACAAACACAAACATTGTCACAAAAGCTTATGTAACACTTTTTTTTTTTCTTCATCAAAATATGACCAGCAAATTCACCCCTTAAATCATTATGTTAAAACAAACATACAAAAAGAACTTACCAGGTATGCCAGTCTATGCTTGGAACCACAAACATGCATGAACATGTTATTCAGTCCTGTTTTACAGCAGCACAGCTGACATTCATAGAGAAAAGGAAAATTGTCTTTTGATCGGTATTCTATTACATAATTAAGTCCTGTATTAATAAAAAAAACAAAACACAACTTAGGCAACAAATCATCAGTGCAAGTTGCAAAGGAGACATTAAAGGAAATTACTCAGTGTAACCATAAGAAGATTTTATTACACATTATTAATTTTACATTTTAAAAAACTAATCCATACTCTTTAAAGGCAAACATCACACAAGCAAACAATTACAGTACTAAAAGCCCTCACCAAGTGCAGGTTCTGAATCTTTACACGTATTAAGCTGCTCTTCCAAGGTCTGTCCATGAAACCTCTCTGGCTCAGTTTGCACTGTAAGAAATTCACATACAAGTGAATCCCTGCTCAGACATGGTCCCATTATCATACAGTCATTATAAAACATTATACCCCCAATCCTATTTTCACTCTATATAAAACATTTCATTTCCAAATATTGTTTTAAGTATTATTACAAAATATTACTGCAGATGGAAAGTACAATGAAGAGAAATAAATTCCCAATGGCCCGCTAAGGCCTTGACGTCACTTTTAATATTGTATCTCAACATTTTTCACTTCTTCCACCTTATTTTTTTTTTTTGGTGGGTGGGGTGGGGAGGTGGGTATTAAACATTCTTACCATAATCAGGAAGGTTTACAGGTGTTTGCACTTGCTCCCCTGAGCCAGTGGGTGTTTTAACTGAAAAAAAACCAAAATCAACCAAACACCTCAGAAATGGAAATAAAATTGTTAGTACAAAACCAATTTGGTATGATAACAGACTTTGTTAAAAGAAAACTATTTGAGCTTTCACTGACATGAGGAAACTAAGCTATGTATAGTTTTGAATGTGCTATGAGATTTTTTTTGCAAAAGATGGACAAAAAAGCATTCACACCAAACAATAACAAAGTTATTTAATGTTAGACAATTCAACAAAGCAGGGAGAGAGGAAGACCAATCAAGTTCAGTGTCTTTAAACATTTCAGGGCATCCAGTGATTTCAGCAGCATCCAGCTGCTAAATATTTAATCACTTAAATTTCCTTTACAGTCCAAACAAAAATTCCCAGATTAGCCAAGTGCAATGACTATGTACAACCTGGACAATGAATTTCAAGGCAAATTCTAGGAGCAGTGCATTGTAGAAACCTGTAAATACATTTTGGTGCATCACAAAACCAAAGAAGGAAAACAATTGTGAACCTAGTTAGACCTTCATTCCTACTGGAACCAGACCAGTTCATAAAGACCCAGGGAAGGTTTAATGTTATATTAAACCTATTGAAAGTACTATGCTTCAGCTAATTATTTTTAAATAATCTAAGGTATTTTTTTGACAATCTCTTTTACAGAACAAATATAAAGTGTACACATTTCTACATGCTTTAAGAAGCATATTTTTAAAAAATATATTTTAATATATTTAAAAATATATTTTTAAATCTCGATGATGTCTAAGGTCTTAAATTCTTTAAGGTTTCTCAGAACTTTAGCATAGGTGATTTTTAGTATTGCAGCTAGTGCTTATTAATCAACTTGCTCATATTACTGATTGATTTATGTAGCATTAGATATTATGTCACTAAAGAACACAAGACAGGTCTTAAAGCACAATCGTGAGAAAGTATTTTTCTTGTTTGTTTTGTAAACAACTACATTGGGGCGGGGAGAAAGATGCCTGTATAGAACACAGGAGGAGGTAAAAACTCTTGCACTTACCAATGCCGTGAGCTTTCAGTGCTTCTTCAACCTAAGTTACCAAGTCATCAACCAACAAGGAAGAAAGACACTTAAGATTCAAAACCCAACTATGCAAAGGTTTTATTATTTATAAAGTAAGTTAGATTAACACCTGCACTATAGACTATCCCAGGTGAACAGAGAATTACATGACACTTCAAAAAGACAGACCTTTTTTTTTTGAGATTGTCTATCATTTAGGTAATTCCATCCTACATTTATTAATAGCCACATATTCTCATGTATCGTCGTTCCTAGACACAAAGTTACAGCAACATTTTCTGACAGAATTAACAAAAGCAAGTTCTACTTTATTGCAGTAAACAACTTAGTAAAGCAGCAAAACTAGTTAAAGATCTGAAACTGTATGTTTTACCACTACACTGAAACCTAAATTACAAACCCATATTCTGTTGCTAAATAAGTCCATAAAATCTGTCAAAAGGTGCATTCAAAAACTTACCATCTTGTGTTTGAATCCAAGGAAGTGAGTCTGCAAGTTTAAAGCAGAAGCACACCAGATTTTGCAAATCTAGATAAAAGAGAAGTATTTCTAGCATTGCACACAAACCAAGAGAAATACAACTGCTACCAAAACAGACTTACTATCAAACTGCCAGTATGGGTAAGTTCTACAAAAGTACTATTCCTCCCAAGACAAACTAAAGCAGCCTCCCAGAACTTTTCTTTATGAGGCTGCAAGACAGTGGAATGCACAGGAATCTCCACATCACATAAAAATTTCAGATGTCTCCAGGACTCTGCAGCTATCTCGTAACATTTTCTTTGTGTGTGTGTGGATAAGTAAAGACAAGGACTGAGTCACACACTCAAGCAACTCTGAGCCAGAGGCACAGCACAATTGGGACAAGCCAGTACAGCTGTCTAAGACGAGCCAGTTCTCCCCAGTGTTGCACCCACTGATCAGTCTGGGGCCTGCCTCGCTCACTTAGGAAGTTTTCCACACAGCTGGTTTATGCCTGAGCCAGTTCAGAATGGGAGCTGATTACGTTTAACCTCATGTGAACGAACAACAGCAGTCCAAATTATTTCCTTCTCCTCTAAAAAAACCCAAGATGCATAAAAACAAACAGCAATAAACCTGACCACCAGAGAAATTAAGATTTTTTTTTTTTCTTTCTGAATAGGAGCTGCAGTTTAATCTTCCACTTTAAAAAGAATGTCTTAATTTAGAAATGCAATATTATAATAATTATTCATTTTCATAAATTGGTTCTTAACACACATCCAAGTCAAACATGACAAAGACAGCAAAGTAAGTTCCACTCCAGAGCTTCAATGTCACTATCAATGTTAAGAGAAAAAAAACCAAAACAAAATGTTTGCACTTTAGTACCACTTTGTTCTGCCAAAATTATTTTGTATTAGTTACAATTCTCAATAAGGAATACTTACATTACAGTAAAAAGGGTTTACTTGCTTCTTTATCTCAGTTTCAGGGTCCATATTCAGTCTTTAGACTACTAAAAAGAATTCAAACTCTAGGAAAATTGCAGAAAGATTGCGAACTATTGTTTTAGTTTCACAAAATAGTTTTTATTTTTGTTCCGCCTATTTAAGGAATTTGTGTCTCGCCTTCAGCTGTATTCAGCTCTTAAATCACCGGGCTAACGATCCTATTTTTAACTCGGGAGCAGCAGTACAGCCTGGAGAGGAACAATTGTTCTCCACGAGTTCCCCCTGGGGACACACAACCAGAGGATTACGCAGACCCTGAAAAACAGAACGGGGCCCTTTCGAGTTTCGCCCCTCCTTTCCTGGGATGGAGCAGCGCGCTGGGGCTGGCACACATCACACACACACACACACACACAGACACAGAGACACACAGACACACAGACAGAGCCGCGGGAGCGCGTCCCTGTGACGGGCACCACGGCGGGATCGGGCCCGCGGGGCAGGCAGGGCGGGACGGCGGGAAGCCGAGGGGAGCGAGGGCCCGAGGCTCCAAGCGCCGGGCGGGAGCGCGCCCTTGCCAGCACTGCCGGCCTGCCGGGGGGGACAGGGGCAGGGACAGCTGCTCCCTCACGGCGCCGGCACGGGACGGGCGGGCGCGGGAGCCCCGCGGTGCCGGGATGGGGACGGGGACATAGCCGGGGGTCGGGCGGTGTCGCTGGTGCGCAGGCGCGGCGCGGCGCTGTCGGAGGTAAAGCCCGAGCTGGGTCCGCGGCCGCCGCACCGGGGCGGGCACCGCGGCCCGCCCGTCCTCGCCGTCCTGCCCTTCCCGCCCCGCTCCGCTCCGCTCCCGGGGCGCGGCGCGGGGATGCGGGATGGGGACGCTCACCCCGGGACCTTCCCCCGCGCCCGGCGCAGGCGGGGCCGCCCCCCGG
>JAWWMP010000081.1:89295750-89316849 GCA_035047865.1 Dendrocincla tyrannina | reverse complement strand
GCGGGGATGCGGGATGGGGACGCTCACCCCGGGACCTTCCCCCGCGCCCGGCGCAGGCGGGGCCGCCCCCCGGTGCTGGCGGCCGCTGGGTGTCGGCACACCCACGGCGCACACCCACGGCACACACCCACAGCACTCACACACCCACACACACACCGCCGCCGCACCTGCAGGCCCGGGGCCCGCGTCTCCCCGAGCAGGCGGAGGCGGCGAGTCCCGCGGGAGAGCCCGGGCGGTGCGGCGGAGGGCCGGGAATCCAGCGCGGGGTTTGCGGGGAGCTGCGGCGGGGAGGGGACGGAGGGAGGGAGGGAGGGAGGGAGGGAGGGAGCAGCGCTTTGTTGCTTGTAGGGAGCGAGCGGGGCCGCAGGGCGGGGTGTCCCCGGGAGCGGGGTGGGTGCCCGGGTGGGTGGGTGTCCCCCGGAGCGGGGTGGGTGTCCGTGGTGTCAGCCGCGCCCCCCGGCAGGGCCGCCCCGCTCCCGCTCCCGCCGCAGCCGCCCCGCCCGCTGCGCCCGCCTTTGTGGATGGAGCCGGGACCCGCTCTCCGTTCGCCTTCCTGCAGAAGAGGAGCTAGCGAGGAGATCTGAAACAAAAACAAAAGCAAAACAAACAAAAAAAAGCCACCAAAAAACAAACAACTGCAAGCTCGCATTCATGTTTGAGAAGTTCGGGTGCGGGAGAGTCTGGTAGGATTCCTGTATTTTGCCTATTTTTCGTGGATTTCAGGCAGTCGTTCGGAATAACAACCTGCATCCATTACCTTGCGTGCACAAAGTGCCTTAGATGTCCTCCATAGGTAGCTGGATGACCCGCTTAAAATATGCCTCTGTATATATATATATAGTCTAATATCCTATATTTTTAAAAAAAAAATAAATCCGTGTATTATATAAAATTCGAAGGGAGAAATTTAGGCAAAGTACTGTGAATTTTTACTAATAGATTGTTTTGTTCATTTGCCGGGTGGTCTGTGATAACTCTGTATTAAAATGTGGGGGGGAGCACCCAAAGAGATGGGATTTTTTTAAATCTGATTAAAACACAATTTCTGTATAGATCTCATTCATACTTGGAATGTGCACCTAAGGACCTAGTGATTTCAAGTCTCAAGGTAGACAGGGTCAGGCCTGGAACTGTGATGGAAGCTCAGTGAGGAAAACCTAACATTTGAAGAACGCTGTTTAGTGCTGGTTCTGTCATTCAAATGAAATATAAACCTGTTGTTGTGACTAGTTTGGGTCATTTCTGTGCCTTTCTTTCACCCTCAAACGCTGAATGAAAAGGATAGAATTATGATTGATTTTCAATGCTGTTGGTTATTGACTATGCTTGAAGCTTCACCTGCAATTTAAGTTGGATACATAAATTTTCTCTTTTTCAGTCCGTGACTATTTCTGGTAGTAATTCTGTTGGCACTGGTAAATGAACTTCATTTTCACACCATGATCGCAGTTTGCTATTTTCTTCGGATTTGATTAGTGAAACCTTAACATTTGGGTTAAGTCTTCCATCGTAACTTTTTCTCTGCATTTTCTTATGCCTAAAAAAATATTTCATGGATTGAAAATGCTCATACATGCCAACCTGAGGGGCTTCTTTGCAACTGACTGGAGTTCGGGTGTCTCTTTAGGTGTGTGCAAGCAAAATAATATATATATATATAACATACTTATGAACATATATGCTCTTCTTGTGTAAATTTTTTTTCAATGTATTCTTCCAGCAGATCACAGCACGTGCCTTATAGTCTTTAAAAGAAGAATGCTGCACAACATTTCAAAATAAAGACAAGGAGCTGAGAGATATTTCTGTTATCTTAAAGCTATAAAGGTTTGTGTGAGAGGACAAGTACTTAGAACACTGATTTAAAGCGAGTTGTGAATTGAGTCTTGCCAGGAGAAGATATTTAGGATAAATGCTTCCTTACTGCATGTGTTTTGGAGCCTAGGCACCTGTAAGAGTGGGAGAAGCTTTTCATTCTTTGTTTCTTTGAATTTACTCCTCAGCTGCCCTCATGCACCCACACAAATCAATTCTGTTTACTGGATGAGCTATAGACAGTAAACAACTTCCATTTCAACACAGATTTCTACCTGCTAAATTATATCCTGGGCATATGTCCTGGAACGATATCTTAGCCTTGAAATGGAAATTCTGTAGGCTTGTGAGAGTCCTTTCTTGTATTCTGCAGAGGAGCCAGTGGGCTGCCAGAAGGTGATTAATATGCATAAAGAAAAAGAGGTGAATATAAATATAAATATATATGGTAGTGTTTTGCTGCAACTTTTCAGTGTTCTAAGTTCTCTGACATCGCAGAGGGCTTTCTGTTCACTTAATTGAAAATGGGCTTTAGTATATTGAAGCAAGCAGGCTAAGCATGTAAGAGCTTGAGAAGAATCTTCAAGAACTCTTTTCTTCTGGGTAGTAAGTGCATAAAACTGCTTACACCAGTTCTTGAGTTCTTTTATGCATCCTAGATCATAATTCTGGCTTCTTCACAGAAAGGATACAGGTACAGTGTATATGTGTAGAAAAAAAAAATATTAGGAATGTGATTAGAGGAAGGGAAGACCAATATAGTCTTCTCAGTGTAGGACCTATGTTTCCATACTTAAGCATACAGCATTTGAACTTATGACTGGAGATCTCAGATGCTACTACAATAAAAATAATAGAAATAATAGAAATAAATGACAGTGTGGTATGAAAGTGATACTTCAGTTTGCTATGACTCCATCCATGAAAAATGAGCTTTTATTCTATTGCATAATTTGTTATTATATATGAAGTCTTATTTGAACATGTTTTAGACTTTCAGTGACATCAGTTTATCTCTGCCAACCTATGGGTAGCGCCTGGAACCCAGAAGTCCTAGTAACATTGTTTAACTTTTTGAACTTAGTCTCCAAAGTATCCAGTCTTCTAATTAAAGGTACTTTCTACACACAAACATGTAATGATTTTTTTTTTGTATGAGATTCTCACACCTTTTCAGAGCCAGAAATAAGATGTACATGCATCAGCAGAAAATAGAATCAGCCATTTCTAATCACACGGAGTCTCTGATCCTGGCTTTTCAGTGTCATAAGCTATTGGATCTTATGACTTGCTGGTGGGACTGCATTTCATCCCAGTCCTTGGTGGAATTGAGGCTAAGACAGAGCACCAATATTTAGTCCCAAGAATTTCATTTCAGCAGCTGTCCAAAGCAGATTAATGTTTTGGAATGGTACAATAAATATATAAGTAAAATAGATGCTTTCAGAGTGATTTTTGTGGAGCAAAGTTGACAGTTTTCAGTGTCTTTGTTAGGATGTCAATTTCCTGATTTTTTTTTTCTTTTTTTTTCTTAATTTATGTTTTATGTAAGGAACTTCTGAAGCAGCTGTTCTCTTCTATTAGGGCTAGACAATATAATGATTGGTATGTGATGAAAGAAGTTTCCTTGTTTGTGCTTAGTTTGTTCTGTGCAATTATAGCTGTTTAAGAATTCCTGTCACCAACATGTGGGGTGACTGAAGTCTTCACAGACCATGAAAAAATAACTTGATATAGTATGATGGAGGAAATACTGGATCAGGAAACTGTCTCCTTTAAGTTCAGCAACTCAGCTCTCTTCCTTCGTCCACCTTTTCTTTCATGTAAAATAAACAAGCTGTTCTGTGAGCAGTAGCGCTGTTAAAGTCTGGTTTCCTACAGATCTTTCCCTTAGTCCCCTAAATCCTGTCTGCTACAAAAACTCCACCTGCCCCATATCTTCGTGACACCAGAATTTGGTAAGAGAGAGCAACACTGTGCCTAGCCAGGAGCCACAGAGGTGCCAGCTGCCCACTCAGTACATGCCCAGCCATTACCCAGTCAAGCACTGACAGAACGTGCAAACCAGTGTTTGTTGCCTATTTCAGTTGGGGTTCTACTTAGTTACTGACTTAACTTAGGCTTATTTCTATTCACTTTGCTTCAGTTTTGCTGCTTTGTTCTGCCGTCTCCTCTATTCTTTGACTCCTCTTTGTTTTGGTGATGTTGTGCTTTAACCCCAACCAGCAACGAAGTACCATGCAGCTGCTCACTCACTCCTTGCTCCCAGTGGGGTGAGGAGGAGGATCAGAATAGAAAGTAAAACTTGTGGGTTGAGATAAGAACAGTTTAATAATTGAAACAACATAAAATATAGTAATAATACTTGTAATGAAAAGGAAAGAGAGAGGAACAAAACTCAAGAGAAACTAGTGAGGCACAATACAATTGCCCACCACCTGCTGACCAACTTCTTCCTCATTTATATACTGAACATGGCATTTTATGGTGTGGAGTATCCTTTGGCCAGTTCAGGTCAGCTGTCCTGGCTGTGCTCCTTCACAGCCTCTTGTGCTTGTGCTCACTGGCAGAGTATGGAACACTGAAAACTCCTTGACTTAAGGAGTAAGCACTTAAGTAAGCACTACTGAGCAACAACTAAAGCATCAGTGTGTTATCAACATTATTCACATACTAAATCCAAAACAAAGCACTGTACCAGTGACTAAGAGGAAAGTGAATTTTGTCCCAGCTGAAACCAGGACAGTTGGGTTTTGTCATGTTTAATGGGCTACTTGAGAATGTTTGGGTTCTCCTTTTGATATTGGCTTGTCTGCTAGCTTTCTTTATAAATGGAAGTAGTTACCTTCAATGAAAGAGGTGAGAGTAACTATAACTCTTAAGATGTTTGGGGGAAAAGAATTACAGGAATGGCACAAAGTAAGTCCTAGTACAATGGAGTAAAGGAAAAACACATTGAAAAGAGGAAACCTGGTGGTGATATCTAGTGCATCATTAAGTAATATTATGAGAGAAGTAGTGGAAACAATGCGCAAAATATCAGAAAATTAGTTTTGGGAGGGTCCTAAACTGCTAGGCATATGAACCAATTATCTTATACATGTTCTATCTCTGAGTTTTATAATTAAAACCAGAAGAAATATGAATTAAGGCAGCATTGATGCTCTCTTTCTACATAATTATCCTGAAGTTTCTGCCCAAAATGTAAAAGTAATCTGAGCTACATAGTTATGGTGAAAAGGAATAGGGGGGGAAAGTGTGAAGAGATAAAAGAAAAATAATACATTTTGCAGCATAGTCACGCATTGCTGATTCAAGGCAACACTGATTTATTCCTTTTTTTTTAATGGCTAAGAATTCCCTGGTATCAGCAACTGCTTTCCTAGTGACTGTGTAAGTTCTAGGCTTGAGAAGAGAGGCTGTTGTTGATGTGGTGTAAGTGTATGGCAGTGGCTGTGGTGAGTGCGGCCAAAACTCTTTTTAGCCTGGCCATTTGCTCCTGAGAGTGATGAGCACGGCAAGCAAAAGGATGTGCCACACACACAGGGGCAGCAGTAAACAGTGAAGCACCTGTACCTTCCAAGCACTTTGTCTCCATAGTTCCTTCATGTCTTCTTGCAACCCTTGCCTCTCCTTGGTATTTGAATACAGATCAGGATCCTGCTGCCTGTTGCGTGTCAGAGAGGGCAGAGCATGGGGGAGAGCCAAGCTGATAGGTCTTCTTACTACCATTTTTCAAACAACTTGCAAACACTGGACAGAGAGGGGAGAAATTAGTTATACACATCCAGCAAGAGCAGAAGGGGGTCTTTTGTGTACCAAAGGAAACACAAACCTGATGACGATACCTTTAGACTTAAACCTGTAGTTATCAAGGGCTGGATTTCAGAACCTGTTCTACAGTTCAGGCCTTTGAGGACTCTCTGAGTGTAAAAAAAACTGCAATGAACGGGAAAACAAGATACTGAAAACAAGTTACTACGTAAATTTAATACCAAGTATTTTGTATCAAGACAAATTGTAACAAAGACAACTCTTCCTACAGTCTTCTTCTGGAGCTGTGTACCCACGAAAGTGGCAACACAAAGCAGCATGGAATTGCACTATATATTACCTGATTGTTCCACTGTGTATTCTAGAACTACTCATAAACTATTCTAGAAAATAAAATTAACCAGGAGATATGCATAGGAGTTATTTGCTGAAGCATAGTTTCCTGATAGTATAACTAGTCCTAATTTGTGTTTGTTTTTTTGTTTGTTTTGTTTTTCTTTTTTTTTCTTTCAACATTGTTTTCATAGGAATTTTGGTGTCTTGGAGAAACAGTAGAAGATGCAAAACGAAATAATAAAGCCTGCTAAATACTTCTCAGAAGTGGAGAAGAGTGTGCTGCTTGCATTAGTTGAAAAATACAAATATGTGCTTGAATGTAAAAAAAGTGATGCAAGAACTATTGCTCTGAAACAACGTACCTGGCAAGCACTAGCTCATGAATATAATTCACAGCCCAGCGTATCACTGCGAGACTTCAAACAGCTAAAGAAATGCTGGGAAAATATCAAGGCACGGACAAAAAAGATAATGGCACATGAAAGGCGGGAGAAGGTAAAAAGAAGTATTAGTCCACTTATAAATACTCACATCGTAGGGAAAGAGAAGATTGCCAGCATAATGCCTGAGCAAATGTACTTTTTGCAGAGCCCACCAGAAGAAGATTCTGAATATCAGCCTGATGCTTCTAGTCAAGGTATAAATGTTACTGTAATGATGCAAGTGCTATTGTTTTGAATGTGATTTTCCCAGCAGTCTAAATCTCTCCACTTAGCTGTGACTGCTGGTTATAGAAAAGTAATTTCAAAGCTATGATATTACAAGACTTTGTGTATTTCCCTAGGCCTTTGGGAGTTAAACTGAGGCTTTTCACAAATTTTTTTCATCAGTTTCTGACATATCTGCTGCTTTGTGGCGAGCATCACAGTAGCTATCATGCTGGTTTTCCAGACAACTGTCCCAAGGATATTCTTATCCTTTATAAAGTATCATTTTGCTGGTTAAAAAAACCCAACAAACAAACAAACCCACCAGCAGCAAATTGATACACAATTGTCTGCTGCAAGTGTTCCCTGTAGGTCTTTCCTCCTTTGTTTTCAAGGACTAAAAGTGCTATGTGGAGCCATATTACACACTGCAGTCCACACTGGAGAATGCCCTTTCTGAGAAAGTTTAGCACTACATTCTTCTGTGTTTGGCAAGCATACACAGAAGGAATAATGCAAAACCAGAACGGAGGGTGGCTTACAATGGTTTCTTGCTAATTTTAATATATCGGGATCTCACATAGGAGACTGTCCTTGCTCAAAAGACAAGAGTAGCTGTGTTGTTAGATAACATTCTTAGAATGTCTCTTTCATAGTTATATTTACCATAATTAGTCATCAATATTTGTCAAGGAATGTATTTTGAGACCCTCATTTGCAGTGGCAACTATTCTGTTCCATGAGTAGTCTTTTTTATTCCATAAAAATTCATAGAGCCTTCTCAAAGTTAAAATAATGTAATTTTTTCCCTCAAAATATACTACTGTGTTTACAATATCTACAGTAGTGATAAGGAAGGAATAAGAAGTATTCTTCCTATTATTCCCTCACTCTCTTGGTATTCATGCTGGTACAGCTCTTCATCTGATACTCAGATCTTTCATAAAAATATTGCAAGTCATATGTGGATTTAGCTTAAACAGCTGCATTAAGGTTTATCTCCAGACTCAGCAACCTAAATTTAGGTATCCACTTATAAATGTCTACATTCACTTTAGTATTCTGAGCACCCTTTATAGCCATGGAGATGCATCAACAGAGCCCAAAGTGGCTCAGTTGAGACCATTATATTCTTAGTATTCTGGAACAGAACTGCATTAGGTAGTGGCTTCTGCACTTTGGTACAGAAGCACAAGGTTTAGATGCATGTATTGGTAAGTTGTATTATCACATTTGTGTTTCTTGAAGGAGGGGAATGGAATACTATAATACTTTTTCTTCTTTTGTTCTGCAGAGCCATTTGTTGTCTCAAACAGAGAACTTTGTGATGAAGACAAAGAGCTGGTACATTTTCCAGTATGTGAAGGTACCTCCCAACCTGAGCCTTCGTGTTCTGATGTCAGAATAGCAGCAGATAAGAACTACAGAAGTAAAGCATCTCAGGAAAGTGCTCTGAAAAAGATGCATGAGGAAGAACATCATCAGCAAATGTCAATTTTGCAACTGCAGTTAATCCAAATGAATGAAGTTCATGTGGCAAAAATACAGCAAATAGAAAGAGAGTGTGAGATGGCTGAAGAAGAACACAGGATAAAAATGGAAGTGCTAAATAAAAAGAAAATGTATTGGGAGAGAAAACTGCAGACCATCACAAAAGAGTGGCCTGTATCGTCCTATAACAGACCCTTTCCTAATTCACCTTAGACCATAAAGGGGCAGAGAGTCAGTCTGATTCAGCACATTTATGAGTAATGCGCACTGGAAAGAAGGCTTTTTAATGTGAATGTACAGTGACAGGATACGTGTCCAGCTGATAGTGAACACACTATGACTCTTAATGTTTAGAGAAACAGTGGTATAGTCCACCAGGGGGAAAATTGTATTGTTCCTTTGTAGGTAGTTCTGATTTGTTTAACTCAGACATGCACAGTGCTCTAAAATGCGAACATATTTTCCCCTATCAGAACGCCTTTGCGTCCTTGTGAAATTTAAGGTACTCCAGGAATTCTTACATTGGGTGTTCTTAAGAAAACAGCTTTAAACATTAGGCTGCAGTGTTTATTTTGATTTCTGTCTCTTCCTATCTACCATTTCCCAAAGGAAGGCAAGGGTTGGAGTTTCTCTCTGCTATTGAGACAAAAGTTGATTGACAGGTATCAGTTGGATCATTATGCTGGGGCTTAGGTAAAAATATACTTATTTCTAGCTAATATGGTCCTTAACTTATTCTTCATAGAAGATGTGAAAATGAAGGAAGTAGCAAAAGGACCACTGTAGTAACTGAACCATTTCCTTCTGAAGAACAGTAATATTTCCCAGCTGGCTGGCTGATTGAGAGAATGGTTGTGGATTGGCCCTCTGGTTTTTTGAGCCTTGACCCTTAAGAACTTAAAAAGAAGGTGACTTCTTCCTCAAAAGCCACTGTGCTTGTTACTTCTTTTCCAGTCCCATGTTGTATTGAAGTAGGATACTGAAATAGAAGGGTAAAATGCTGCTGCCAGCACTGTGTGCTGTTCACCTGGAGTCCTTCTGAAGGAAAGAGCTTTTTAACAACTTGTAAAGCTCTTAAAATCCAGTGAGCTAGCCAGTCCATTGCCAAGGTCTCCCTCTATCTTCCTATGCAATACCCAGTGGTGTAGCAGCTAGCTTGAGTATCTCAGTCTCTCCTTAGCTATAAGAAAAGACTTAAAACTCACCCTCTTTCCCTTCACGTAGGGTGGGAAGCAGCTCAAGGGAGTCTTTCCTGTCTAGAAGCACTGTTCTGTTTTGTTCTGTCCTGTGCATTATGGTGGTGTGTTTCTTGCATTTGCTGTCAGTGAAGGATGATGGAAATGATTTGTATGAAAGCATTCACAACCAAGGTCCCCAGAGTTTGGGTGTCCAGAATAGTAGATGGCAGGAAAGCACAAATAAAGGTAATCCTTACCCAGGCAATCATTTATTCTAATGGGGCAAGGGTTAAGAAAATGTGAAATGCAGAACCCCACAAAGATTCATAAGAACTGATGTGTGAAACCCTATTTTACAGGAAGCTGTACAACCATCATTTGAAGCAGTGAGAAAAATGAACAAAACCATAAATTTTCATTGAAAAATCTGAGTATCACATTATTCAATAAAGTATTTTCAGATCATGATTCGTGAGGGCAAGTCCATACTGTGAGTAATGTATTCAAATTAGAGTATGTTACCAAGCATACCTTCCCAATTACACTCCTCTCTCTTTCCCTGGATGTTCTTTCTGGTGGAGTGAGTTCCTTTCAGTTTTGTTTTGCTTTGTTTTGGGTTGGGATTTTAGTGTGTGTGTGTGTGTGTGTGTAATGCGTTTCTTTTGAACTGCTTTTGCTGCTGGTGATTCATCTTTCCAAGCACTGCCATTATCAACCACAGTACTCACTGTGGTTAACACTGTGGTTGCTACATGCCTTACTCCCTTCAACCTGCTAACACCAGCAATCACGATGGAAGCTATTTCTTACAAGTTATTTTATATGACAGTTAAAAAAGAAAATGCTGAGCTGCTGCAAGATAAAAACAAATTGGCCATGTATGAAATCTGAAGATAGATTTTTTTCTACTGAAAATTCAATTTTCTTATAAATTGGCCATATGAAGGGAACACTGGGATTCCAAAGAAGGATATTGTTACGAACACTTTTTTTCCTGCTGAATGGAAACACTGTTGGAAGGTATAATAAGAGCAGAGGCAAAAGAAAGAAGTAAACAGAAGTGAGGACCCTTTTGTTCTGAGATGGCATTCTGTGGTCTGGAGGATAAGTCAGTTATTTGAGTGGTTATGACAATTGTTCAGGCACCATCCAGAAAAAAGAATAGGGAAGACATTTGTCTTAGCCAGTGATAGGATTCCTTCCACATTGGTTCTAAGTGAAAATAATTTTGAACTATGAAATGGAAACCAGGCTTTAAAAGGTGATGAATGGAGATAATTTCAACATTGCAAACAGGGCAAGAATAGAGAGACAATCCAGATCTAGCAAAGGGGTGAAATAGTCCAGGGAGAATCTCATGAAATGTGAGATAAGGGTAACTTGGATTCCTGAAAGTTATACCATGTCTCATGAAAGATAGTTTTATTTTTGTATTTAAATATCCTTTAAAATATGCATGTTTTCAAACTGTACTAAGTGGGCAATGACATCCTTTTTGGCATATTTTCTTATGCTAAGACCAAAAGTTACAATCCTTAGGCTGAACAATAGACCCTTTTAATTCAGTTTCCGTTTAAAAGAACGAAAATCACAAGGGAAAGATTAGAAAGAGCCAAGATGAAGACA
This sequence comes from Dendrocincla tyrannina, assembly GCA_035047865.1. Lineage (NCBI taxonomy): Eukaryota > Metazoa > Chordata > Aves > Passeriformes > Dendrocolaptidae > Dendrocincla > Dendrocincla tyrannina. Next base: position 89,305,982 of record JAWWMP010000081.1, on the reverse strand, counting down.
GGAAACAGAGAATGATCAGTACACATGTAGCAGAAAAATGGGAATGTTACACCTAACACGAATTATACAAGATGGCTTTGTGGTACAACACTTATAGTTCACAGGTTACACTGGCTCTTGTTTCCCCATTTGTAGTCAACCGTTGGTTGGTGTAGGATTGAGAGATAGATGTAGAAAAACGTAAAAGATGAACAAGATGATGTAATGTATGTCCTTGCCAGGCTTTGGCTTCTCCATCTGAAGGCTTTAGAAAGTGGTTGATGTGGTGGAGTTGAAATTACTTGAGAAATGTGACTTTTAGCTTTTTTTGGTTTTGTTGTTGCAATTTTGTTAGGTTGCAATTATTTCCTCTGGTATTAGGGTTTGCATTTTCTTTTGTTTGATTTTCTTATATATGTATTATAGTCATCTCAGACAGTATGTCCATTTGTTTCTCTCCCTTTTTTTTCTAGATCACATAATTCAAAAACTTTTACATAATTGTGTTTTCTTGTTAACCATTTGGCCAAACTACGTATGAATTTTCTCAAGGCTTTTCCACAGATAAAGTAACAGGAGTATTTTAAAAAGAACATGCCTGTTCTTCTTTGAGTTTGCTGTACAAGTTTTTGTCAAGAATGACCTTAAAAGACACACTGGGCAAAATGATCCCTGCTTAACTCCATAGGAAAAAATGTGTACCAGGTATTTGTAGTGGCCGTTGTTCTCAGCCTCTGCATTCTTATGAAGAGAAACAGTGACCTTCTGGACAAGGTATGGTGAATTCCTTTATGCTCCCCAAACTGACATGAGCCTGGCTCCAGGTGTCTCCTGGAGGTCATCTAATTTGTTGCCTGGTATAAAGTTTTCCATTTGTTTGGTTGGGTTTTTTTCCCCCCTGCATTTACTCCTTATGCCACTGTTCCCATTTAGCTTTCTAACCAGCACTGTGACCAGGGGATTTCATTCAGAACTATGTGTTTTGCTCTTTCCTCTCTCTTGCCCAGACTGCCTCTATCACTACATTTGAACATGAAATGGGCGTTCCTCTGTTGTCACCTTCCCCTTCCACAGAAAGCATGGTTAGTTAGCATTTTATACACAGCTGCCCACACATTCTGGTTTCTGCACAGAGGCTAGGAAACATATCAGAGGATTTAGAAGAGAAGTTAGTTTTGCAAATGGTCTGTGTAGAGGAGATTGCTTTCTCCATGTCATCTCCATATAATTCTGGGAGAGCAATCTGGCTACAATGTCATTCATCAGGACCAGAGCTAATGAAGGGTGCTAAAGTGTGCAAGTGGTGCTGATGCTTCATAAATCCTTGGGGTTTGGCAAAAGTTAGTTTTGAGGGTTTCCTGATAACAAAGTTCCTTCTTTCTGAGTAGTTGAAGAGTCTCGGTGGAAGGTTTTCACAGTCACTTCCTCAAATCACACCTCTTACCTTTACAAAGAAGTGACACATCCTGCTGTTATACTACTTCTTTCAATGTCCAGGCTTCTCTATCCCAGGAGCAAGGGATCTTGCTGCTTACCACTAATCCTCTCTCTCGTGCTCCTTCCTACACTGCAGAGATGTGCTTATCCAGGACTGAAAACACAGCCCTCCCCAGACGCTGCTCAGAGAGGCCATCCTTACACAGCAGGTGCACCTGATGTGGCTGAGCTCAGCACCCAGATTTTGGGCTCAGCATTTGGGCCCTGAACTATTTCACCTCAGGTCTGCAATATTCCCATTGCAGCCCAGTGACCAGGATGGTTCAGGGCTACCCTTTTCCGAGCAAGTAGTGCAGCTGAGGATGTTGTGCTGAATTTTATTTAATCATTCATCTTCGTGTGTTTCCAATACCAAATTTTAGCAGTCTCCCAAGGATTTGTATGGTTGTATAGGTGTTTTTCAATGATCTTTTGCAGATTTTTTTCTTTTCTGGTTGTAGTTACAGTAGCTTTTAGAATGCATCCTTTTCCTTCTTTCCCACTTGCGTTATAATGCTTCCAGTTTTGTTCTGAATCTCTGTGGTTACAGTCTGTACAACCACACGTTTGTGCAGCATCATACTTTCAGGTATGTTTCTCATGACATTGAAACAATAAACTGCTACACATTTATCTATTGTTACTCTGTGGGCAGGGGAATTGCATGTAAATCTTAAAATAACATTTAATTGATTTTTTTTTCCAGATGAGTCCCTCACAAGTAGTCACATGATTTCATATTTTGGGCTAGCTTGCTCAAAGCTATTTTTATAGGACTGGTGCATCTTAGTTTCTTTCATAAGCTAATTACCTGTATTTTCACATTATTTTTGTGTCTTCTCAAAGCAGCTGACTGTAAATTCACACATCGTCACTCTTCCTGAACTTTGTCTCTAGTTATTCAAGAGCGTTTCTGTGCAAATTAAGTACTAATGCATACTAAAATTAATACACTTAGCCTAATAAAATAAACCAAGTACCAAGACATGCAGCAACTGTTAATATAATTTAAAATGTTAGAGGGCAGCTCTGTACATTTGATAAAATGAGAGAAGAGAATTTGTTGCTATTTACAATATATTTTTCCAGCAAAAGCAAGCAGTGGTCTCTGTTTCTGCTATTACAGATTGACTTCTGTGTTGCTGATCAGCTCAATTCTCTTGTACCTAAGGAAGGTGCACATAGAAATGTGGACCGATTTCTGGGCCTAAAATGAGAACTGTTAAATGGAAATGTACTAGCTGTGGCTCTGAACATTTTACTGTTCTGGTAGTAAAGGGACTAGCCATCCCACAACATCATCAGTCATGTTAATAAGAGATTTAAAATTTGCAAATGGAAAAAATATATAAGGGTTGGTATGGTTTTTAGAATGAGTCAGAAGTGAAGACAGCTCTTAGTTGTCCCAAGGGGTAATATTGTCACATATGTCGAACAGTTTCTCTGCATGGTCTTCACCTCTGTTTCCTTTGAGACCCTGGAGACCTTTATCATGGAATTCACAGCTCCAAGCCTGAAAATAAGAAGAGTAGCCACTTTCAAATGGGAATCCTGCAGGAGTTATTAGACCTCACTCTTTGCTAAACTGAAGTTGGACAATTTTCCAAGACTACATTATCCAGACACGCATGCTATGCACTGTGGAAAGGCACATGAAATCTGTCCAGCACACAGTCTGCCAAATGGCATAGGTTATACGGCAAGAAAAGGGAAAAGGTTGTCCACCACATAGCTGTGGGTTATAAAACTGTTGTACCCAGGAGGGTGTGCGGATGGATATCACCAGACAGTCAACCTCTCTAAGAATTAAGAAGTATGTTTGCCAAGTCTTCTAATGTGTCAAAACAGCCACAGGGGAAAAAAAAAAAAAAAAAGGGAAAAAACCCCAAAAAAACTAATTAAGCAGTCAAAATAGCTAGAAGCAATCTGTTGCATTCTTGATGAAGAGCTGGCTAGATACAGAGCCTACACTATATACATGTATATATATACATATATTTAGGGAAATAACTCTAATTTAACAGAAATAAAGCCAGATAGATTTGTAGGTTGTCCTCACTTAATTTAGGTGAGTTTTTTACAATGTTGATTGAGTTTGTTTTCCTTTTGTTGTTCAGTCCAGCTTCAGAAGAGTTGTGTGTTTCAGTCTAACCAATTGTTAGAGCACCTCATTAATCAAATTGATTTGGCAAGAGAGTAGAAGTAGGTTTGTATTCAGCACAACTTGAGATTGATTGTATTCCACAAATCTTCAGATATTTCTTCTCAGCTATAAGAGGCTGTTCTTGGACAGCCCTGAATCTGAAACTGGAATTATACACCAATTTCATAGTAATTTATTATTTATATGGCACTAACAAGTTGACATATAAGCTGCTCAAGTTCTACTCATTATTTGGTCCTGTACAAATCCCTTTTCTTTTCTTAGAATTATGCCCTGAAATTATGTACTAAGACACAAATGGACCAGCTGAATCGCACATATAAATTCCCATCACACATTCTGTGACACACTACAATGTGTGTGTGGGGAAAAGTCCTTCTTCTGTTTCATTGTGGAATTTTGAAATTTTGATCTGTTACCCTCACCAAAGCTTTGCTAAAAATTGTTTAGTTCTATTAGACACCTGTGTGTTCCCACTGACCGGTCCTTCAACCCAATGAACTGCATGACTTTAAAACTTTGGAATTCCATCCCAAGGACTGTACAAAGTCTGAATTGACATACACAAGATGAATTCCATTTATCTAAAAAATATGTTGTAAATACTGAGATTCTGAAAAGTACAAACTAGGAAGGTGATGTGATGGATTTGGCATTTAAACCAGGGCAGAATTTTTGGCAAGCTAGGAGTTATCAGTTCTGACCTATTCGAAAGGTTCAACCTCTGCTTAGGGAACAATAATGTCCAATTCAAATATTGCCTTGCCTCCAACTTTCCGTCTAAAATGAGGCATAATGAGAAGTCCTTGCCAAATAAAGCAACATTGGTTTCCAAAATGCACTTAATTCGCTTTCAATTGCTGGCTTGCATGAGGGCTCTGAGGCTAGACTGGTTTTTTTTTTGCACTTTGTTGGTGGCTGATAGCATGTGAGGACTTCCCATACTGATTTTATCCTGTTCCCTTTGAATGCAATACTCCTACTGAGATATACTTAGCCATGCAGTGGTGCCAGTTGAACCATGGCAAGATGCTCACATTCTCAAGTTGTCTGGCATCTTTTCCAATTACCAGACCAGCACTGATGGATGTGTTTGAGTAAAAAATAATGGGCTTAGCCAGCAGGAGCAGCCGTCATTTCTAACTGGGTCACTGAGGTGCCTTGTAAGGCTGGTAAGGTGGCAAATTTAGAGGTATAATCAATCAATGATCACAATGGTCCTTTGTCTCAGCCAATTAAAATACTGTCTTCTGGGGTAAATCTTGCTCTTACTCTTCCTGTAGACTGATAAATAACTCGCATGCTTCCAATTTATACTTCCACAATCCCACCGAAGCAAACACATTTCTTTACATGGTGTCATGGGCTCGGGGTGGATCTCTGCTCTCATTCTGGTCCAAATGCCATAGTTACCAACTCTACTTCTGTAAATCCAGCACAAGTGCGCTGTCAAGGAGCTAGGCCAGAAAATCAGACGTGGGAAAAGATTGGCTTAAACTTACGCCCTTCTCTTACATACAGTATGGACATGACTGGCTCAAGTCCCATGGTACAGCAAACTTAAGCCCACATCCTGTCACAACATGAAACACAAGTAAGGACACAGTAGCAGCAGTGGGTTACTTCAGTGATCTGCAAAAGTGGCTTTGGGGGGGTAAGTAATTCATTTTTTAAATTGTTGTGCATTAAAACCTTCCAAATCATGGCAAAGCTTAAAATGATGCCCTGTCAGTGTTCCACTACTAAGAGCAATAAATTAGTGCAACTTCAGCATGTTGAACTGACAGAAGCAGTTTTCTGCTAGGATTCAGTTAACTGGTATGGTTGATACATCACACAGGTGTGCTCTCACATTTCATCCTTTTAAAATCTATCCTACTTCTATCAAATTATTTCATGTTCTTAAATTTAAAAAAAAAAAACCTGTACTAATCCATCCCCACTTATACATATCCATAAATTCAAGCAAATAAGCAATATCTTTTTGTAATATTTTGTTTGTTTATACTTTGCACCTTTTATTATCTCTGAAGAATCTCAGATTAAATAATGAGAGACCTGATCTTCATCTTCTCATGATGTATATGTTATAACATTTTAGAGCAGTAGCTGAAAAAAAAGTTCTGGTAATCTGTAAACACAAATACAGAGATATTCCAGTCTATCCTGCTTCCCATAGAACTAGAAGGCATAGCCCTAATCATGCCTTCCTTTTTGTGGTTGCATTTTTGATTTCCAGCCACAAGATGTACAACCTGCTTTACTGCCAGCTACCATCCAGCAGCACTCATGTAGTTACAGGGCTTGTTTCCCACAAGTGCTGACCTGCTGGATTTTTGGGTGACTTATATTGCCCAGTAATAACCTCTCTTTTCCAAAAAGATACCTAAGAAGTGGAAATACTTTAGATGTTTCCAAATGTGTTATTGCCATCTCTGCTAGTACTGCCATCTTGAGATGGTACATCATTATAGTCATGTTTTCAGAAGTCTTAACTTTCCAAGGGGAAAAAGAAACTTTGACTTTCATTTGGCAATGACCCCGGTTATTATTTGAGAGTGTTTCGTGAGGTTCTCTCTCCACTATCACTTTTTCTTATTTTGCAGAATCTTACTCTATTTTGTGTGTATATTCCACCAGTGCTGAAACTCCACCTGAATTCTTTTGGTCCAAGAGACTGTGAGGATCCTCTGAAAACTCTGGAAGTGGTAATCTTTCCATGTATGTTCAGGAGGTTCAGAATCACTTCAGAAGCACTGAAAAGCAGACCTCTAAAATATTGCCATTACAGGAACTTGAGAATGTCGAGGAGAATCTTGAATCTAGGCATTCCTCATTGTCATTTTTGTATAAGTGGTCAAATAATTAGGAAATCACTTCTTCTTTACAGTGTGTTGTATTTATTATGTGACATTGGATTCTGTTGAATTTTAACAATATGTAAAATTACATTGTGCCATGTTTGTGCTTATACTTGGTGAGGATCTAAAACACAGTGAGCACTTAAGTACTGGGATATTTGTCATACAATACTTGAAAATATATACACTCCTGATACTAAATATTTCAATGAAGTATTAGGTGGTTTTTCTTGTGGTCTCTGCCTTTTATTAGCAACAGTTTGGGGGGGGTTGTTTTTTAAGTTGAACTAAAATCTACACATTATTTAAGATCCCTTTTAAGACAAATGGCAGGCACTAGGCTAATCTGATTTTCCTAGCATAGTGTCATCTCAGTCATCTCACCTGTTGTAAAGTGTTGGTTTAGTATTTTAGTGCCTCAAACACCACCAAAGCTGGTTCTGCCCTGCACGGAAGTAGCTTATGGAATTGCATCTTTAAAAAAATCTTTCTTATACTGTTCTTTTTAATTAATAAAGAATATCCACCTTATAATTTGAACCTCTGAAAACCTCATAGTATGTCTGAGTTCTTAGAAATGTGAGGAATGGAGTTTTAAAGGAAAGGAGTTTTCATTACCTTTATTGTGTGGCTAATTTTCATGGCAAATTCTTTGTTCTTCCTACAGAATCAGTCACTAAAAGGAGACAAAAGTAAAGCCCTAAGATGTATATTTTCTAATGGCTGGAGATGTATGAAATGCAACAAAAAGTACCACTGGGGGAAGAGATTCAACAATTGTCTAAGTGAGGGGAAGCTACTATATATCTGAAACTCACAGTGTATGTAATAAGGATGACTAACTGTACATTTTAGTGCCTTGTTTCTTGTAGAATGTTTAATCATAAATTATTAAACATACATAATTATGAATTTATGAGAATGCATATCTAAATATTGCTAATAGAAACTGTATATTCACAGAAAAGTCAATAAATCATGAACTATTGTTGCACATTAATTAGACAAGATTTTTAGTCTCCATTCTTTCAGAGTTGTTTTCAAATAGTGTCATTTCATTTACACACAACTGTGCTATTTCTGTCTCTTAAACTAAACTCCACTCAACTCCATGAAACAGAGAAACTTTATTAGTTGCACTGTCAAATTTTGTGGGAGAAAGCTCTGTGAGTTCTGTCATACATATTCACCACAGAACTTTATATTCAGGTTGATTCAATGCTGACACAATCATAGGTTCCTCTTAAACGTTCAACCTGTAGGCTGATTGGGACATCAGGTTTGAATCTGAGTTAAACACTAGCAGTTTGGTTCTGGGCAGCCTGTGTCAGGCACTGACAGGCAGTAAAAATAATTGGATTTTTATTAAGAGCACCTTAATGATATCAGTTCAAAGCCTACACTGAAATTCAGGAAACTAAACCATGCTGTGACAAATCCAAGAAAGCGAAAGTCTGTCCCACTCATGAGCAGCAAGATGAATTGCGAAGTTTGAAAGCCTACAAGGCAAGTCCTTAGGAGAAAGGAGAGGAGAAGGCGAGCAGTGAGTGGATAAGGATAACCTGAGCTTTCTCCCTGCTTCTCCAGGTTTTTCTGTGCAGACCAAATGTGCTGAAAACCATGTTGGTATGGGACAATTGCCCAGTGGTGTCTCATCTATGCCACATATAGAACTTGGTAGTGAGTATAAGATGTCCAGAGGAACTGGGACATGACCTTAGACACAGTTGGATTCTTGCACATAAGACAATGCAAAAGCTGTTCTGGATCAGGCCACAGCTCTATCTAATCCAGTATCCTGCCTACAAAAGAGACTAGTAGCATCTGTGCAGCAGAAAGGAAAAATAAATGCAAGTTCGTACAATGTTTTCACAGTATGCACTGTTCCATGAGGCAGGTACTCCATGAGACTGTAGTGGAATCTTTGCATATAATGATCTTTAGTGGATTTTTCTTGAAATCTGTCCAAGATATTTCTGAACCTATGTAAACTATCAGTAACCATGTATTCCAAGGCTGAAATATAAGTAGAGTGAAGAAATACCTTCCTTTATAAGCTCTGAAGCCAATTTCTGCTACTTTAGTTTGCTGCCCTCTCTCTCCATGCAGAACCTTGAGTTAGGAACTCACAGGTCTTAAGACTGGTTCAAATAAGCTAAGGGTTAGAATAGCTCATTCAGTTGGTTTCTCTTACATCAACACATCTGTTTTTTTGATACAGAAAATATCAGTGACTCTCTTCCAGTACCTTTGATCAGTAGACAACAAATACTTTCTTGAAATCTGAAAAAAAAGATAAAGGGTAGCCTAATTATATATAAAAGTAAGGACAGATCTTCACTTTTATACTTTTCAAGGAGCCACTCCACTTGAAAATAAGGTCGGTCTTTTTCTTTGCTAACCCATTTTCAATAGGAAAGAATAGTTCCACTGTGTTAAAAAAGGCTTTGTGCTAGATGAATACTTTTGGCCAGCAGGGTGCTCCTCAAATCATTTCATCTTACTGAAGATTTCCAGAATGTGACCACACAACAGCAAAACACAGGTCTGAAGGCTTCTGTCTGCAACCTTTATCTTATCCTTTTTGATTCCTGAACAGAAGGAGCCAGGTTTGTGGCTGATTACACCATCAAACATAACAGTTTTTTCCTTGTAATCAAATTTATAAGATTCAGTACAGTATCCCACAATCAGGATTTGTAATTTTTTATTCAGCAAATTCCAGTGTTCCATGAAAATTGTAAAGCCATGATTTGAAGGATCTCATATGACAAATGATCACAAATCTGGCTGGTTCCCCAAAGTGGCAATCAGTACCATGCTGCCACTATACCCCTTTAGTTTGTAAATCAGATGGGTTGGGAAGTGAACACGTCATGTTCTCGGTGGCAAGGTGATGAGAACAACACAGGCAAAGTCTTCTTTGAAGGAGAAATAAATGTACCTGCTGGCAGTAAGGGTAGTATCATCAAACAGAAGGAAATGAACATAGAGACTAGTAAATATATACAAGAAATTATTAAGGTTCGATGGTAATATATAAAGCTAGATACGGTGGGGAAAGAAGTCTTGCCTAGCAGACCTAAACACAAAAAGAGAGTTTCTGAGATGTACAAGGCAGAAAACAAAACCACTTAAAAATTTAAACTATATATTCCTGTTGTGATAAGCCAACAGTAAATTGGTTTTGATACAGAAAAGGCAAGTATTAAAATGAATAGTACCTTATGTATTTAGAAAGTAGCAAGATACTGGTTTATGGGTGATGGTTGATTTGTCATATGAGGATGGTAAAGAACCTCACAGTCCTTTCTACGAAAAGATAACGCCAGATTTTTGCTAGAGGGAAAGAACAAGTTTGGAGGCTTGGGGTTTTTCATTAAAACACACAAAAGTCCCAGCAGGGAGCTCCCCAGAGGTGCTGTAGCAGCGTAATCCCGAGAGTGCGAAGCGATGGGCAGGGAGAAGCACCTCGCAGGTGAGCGGGGCCGCCGCCCGTTCCGGGGCCATCCCGCCGAGCCCCGGTGTCCCTCCCGGGGACGCGCCAGCCGAGTGCGGGGCTGGCTGCAGGATCCGCGTGTGGCAGAGGGTACAGAGCGCCGGTGCCGGGGGCACAGAGCGCTGGGGACGAGGGCACAGAGCGCTGGGGACGGGGGGCACAGAGCGCTGGGGACGGGGGGCACAGAGCGCTGGGGACGAGGGCACAGAGCGGTGGGGCCGGGGGGCACAGAGCGGTGGGGCCCGGGGCACAG
>JAWWMP010000081.1:89188681-89274413 GCA_035047865.1 Dendrocincla tyrannina | reverse complement strand
GGCTGTGCCTTTACCGGGACTGTGCCTGTACCGGGGCTGTGCCTTTACCGGGACTGTGCCTTTACCGGGACTGTGCCTGTACCGGGGCTGTGCCTGTACCGGGGCTGTGCCTGTACCCGGGGCTGTGCCCGTGCCCGGGGCTGTGCCTGTACCGGGACTGTGCCTTTACCGGGACTGTGCCTGTACCCGGGGCCGTGCGTGTACCCGGGGCTGTGCCCGGAGCCCCTGCCCGTGTCCGGGGCTGTGCCCGCGGCTGGGGGCTGTACCCGGGGCTCTGCCCGTTCCCTCCGTGCCCCTTCCGAGGACACCGCCCGCTCCCGGCTCCCCGAGCCTCACCCAGCGCCTTGAGCAGCTCGTCGAAATTCTCGCTGCTCCTCATCTTCCAAGTGCCGGCGAAGTTGGGCATGGCTGGGCGGGCGCTGCGGAGAGCGGTGGGGACGCGGCGCTGCTGCTCGTCCTGCGGCTCGGGCACCTTGTGAGCGGGGCGGACCGGGCGGGCAGGGGCACACCCACCGACCCCCCCCCCGTCCCCCGGCCGCCCGCCCGCCACCTGGATCACGAGGGGAGCGGCGCCCGAGCATCCTTCCCCCAGCCCCGCCGCCCTCCGGCCCGCTCCCGCCGCCCGCGCCCGCACCGCCGCCCTGCTCCTCCTCGCCCGCAGAAACTTTGCACCCCCCGGGCCGTGGCGGGGACCGTGGGGTAAGTCGCTGCATCCCCGGAGCTCGCGGTGGGCAGATGGGGCTTCAGCCCGGGCTGTGCGGGGGAGCCGGGGCACCGCCGGCGCCGGGCGGCCAGCTGGCCCCTAAGCCAGCGCTCCCTGCCCGAGGGTGCCGGCGGTCCCTTGTCGCTTGTCCGTGGGACAGCAGCCGCGCACCGACAGCCAGCCCCGCGTCTGCCCCGCGGACACCCGTGCCGGTCCGCACCGCTCCCAGCAGAGAGCCCCGGAACGGGCCGGTGCCCCCCGACCCTCGGGTGGGTGATGCCCGAGCGGTGCCTCGCTGTCCCGAGGGCTGAAACCGAGGCGGCGGAGTGCTTTGCCGTGGCACCTTGGCCGCATCCTTTCCACTGACGCCTCGAGAGACCTTTTCGAGGGGAAAACAAGTGAAATAAAGTTTCACGTCGCCTCTCTCGAGCCTCAAGTGCGCTCGCTTGGCACTGAACAGGGTGGGTTTGCTTTGGGGTCAGCCAGTGCTTGCCCTGGAAATAATTTTCAGCGTTTTATAACTTCAGAGCTACAAATCCTTGTTGTGTTTCGGTTTGACATACCAAAGAGCGAAAAAGCAGTGAGGGAAAGGCGAAGCGTGTGCACGGGCTCTGGTGCTTTTTCTGACTTTATGTTACTTTGTTTAGAAAACAAGAATTCTGTACGTCTCTGGGTGAAGTTGTAGTTTTACGTCTTTTTTCAAGAATAAGGCAAAAAGCATAAAACCAAGTCATATCACGTAAAAACTTTTTTTTTCTGAAGATGGGCACAAACAATGTTTATGCGTCACTTAGTGAGCTTCTAGGAGATGGATTATTAAACCAGAAGAAAAAAAAAAAAGGAAAGAAAGAAACAAAACCCACCAGCAAACCCCAAGAATATGCTTGATGTTTGGTAGTTGGAGGTTTCAAAAAGACAACCGGGACCGGATTTAAATAAAACTGAATGATCTGATTGGGTTCAGAAGTAATCTGTTGAGAAGAATGTTGATGCACATATGTTTGCAGTAGATAGAATAAAACAGTTCTCTTTTATGAACTGTAAAAAGTGTTATTAACCAGGGCTAAGACTAAATCATTTCATTTAAGTTGAGAGACTTAATGATCGACAAGATCAAATTCACGGGCAAGACACTCGGTTAATTTGCAACCACGAGCAAGAATTTAGTTCCTTGAAAAACAAAGTACCTAAAATATTGTAGATATTAAGATCCAGAAAGAGTTACCAGTTAAGGTTTTGGTAGTGACTTTAATGCCATTGCTCCTGCCGGCATCTCCTGCCAGAGCCCACGCTGAGCTCCGTCCTCGCTTTTCACTGCCGCATCCACCCCGTCTTTGCACCACTATATGTTTGGGACAACGTAGTTTTTTTGCTGTAGTTGGCCATGAAAGTGTATTCGGGTATTCTCCAGTCTCGAGGAGAGGACTAGGATTTTAGAGGCTGCAATGGGCTAATGTATAAGCACCACCAGTCTTCAGCTCTGGGAGCACAAGGTTCCCACAGTCCACAGGGTGAAGGTGTACAGAGGGGGACTGTTTCAGAAAGAGTAGCAGGAAGCAAACTCTCATATGTGGAAAAGTCTGGTTGTTGTGGTTTCAAGATTTTAATTCCAATTGAGTCGTGGAAGGGGGAGGTAGGTTATTACCTCAGCTTCCCATCGATTCAGATTTCTGCCCAGGAATTGTAAGGAGGAAATGCATTGCTAGGCCCTGTTTGCTGTGCGAGTGCTTACAAAAACAAGCCAGCCAGTCTAATATTGATTCATCGGTTTCAGTGTATAAACAGATTTAAACTACAGCAAGGAGGATTTAGCAGTCAGAAATGATTTTTCCATTAGGTTTTCCTTTCTGTAGGTATATCAAAAAATAAAGTAAGGATGCTTTCATTATTAGGAACTGCCCATACGTACTTCAACTCGACTGAGAACTTGATATAGCTTTTGCTGTTGTGTTTTCAAGGGGGTTGATCCAGTATAAAACCCCACTAAATATTTGGGCTCTGCTGTTGAATTATCGAGGTTCGGTGCCAGATCTTTCCTTAATATTCCTGGTAATTACTGCTGACTCATGCTGACATGTGAGTTCAATTAGCCCCAACCGGAATGTAAAGGATGTGGGAGTGTCTCTTTGTGCCCAGAGACAGCTAGGACAAAGCAGATTTTGGAGGAAAAGTTAAGGAATTGCCAAGTTTGGGTAGGAAGTGTCAGCCAGGACTTTTTTTTTTTACAGTAATGTTTGAATAACCATTGAAGTTAAATCCCAGTAAGGGGTTGAATTTGGATAACATGGACTTGTCTTCACCATAGAGTAACTGTAGTCCTAACTCAGACATTGCTTCTAATTTGACTTGTGTCCATACACACAAGCTTGTTGCTGAAGAGTGGTGATGTTTTCAATTTGAGTTGGCTTACCCATGAGGAATAAGCTATAGCTCAGATAACCACAATTCATCAGCTGCTAACCCAATCTGCCTGAACTGCACAAGAGGGATTTTGCTCTACTCTGGCTGCTCCCACTTGAACAGGGTTACCTGTACAGCAGGAAGCACCTGCCTGTTTCTTTGGTACAGGCAGAGCAAAGACATCGTTGGTTTGGCTGTGAGGTAGGCAATGGGATGTTTGCCAGCCTGAATGTTCCCACACAATTACTGTCCGAATGCCATGTTTGTGACAGCTCACTGGTGCTGGACGCTGTCACCACACGGCCATGGCAAGCGGGCTAGGAGGACTCTGCAGCAGTCTGGCACTTGCTGGTGGTCAGAATGGGGCACCACTGCAACAAGGCATGAAAACAAAAACAAGTCTTTGCCCCAGAAATTAATTTCCTGTCAGCTACCAGCTGATACCAGAAGATCACTTATATGTCAGAGGTATATGCTAATATATATATATATAAATCAATCCAGCCATACTTGGCTAGCAGAAGCAGGAGCTGCTTCTTTTGAGAGAAGCTGTTTCGTTATTAGCCCTCTATGCAAATTGCTTCTAGGAAACCACAGACCAGAATTTCTACAAACATATTGAGGTTAAAGCAAAGAAGGTAGACATGAGAACATATAGGCAGCCTAAAGGCTACCAGGTGGATGCTTCTTTAAGAGGAAGATGACACTAGTGCAGACTTCTGGCTCTGCACAAAGAACGAAAATTTCAAGGTACTTTGCAAGGAATTTGACTGAGTCAGGAACCAGATGAACATCCTGAGACGGAAATGCTTTAGGAGTATGTCTCTGTCAGTCCAGAGCTCCCACAGAGCTTTTGACAGTCGTTTTGGATTTAGTTCAACTTACCTTCAGGATCTTGAACTTTGAGGTTTCTATGGCAAGTTCTGTTAGTGTTGTGCTGTTGTGAACATAACAAATATGTCATAGGTAACTGCAGAACTCAAATGAATGGACTTACAGGACTGCACAAGTGGGGTGGGCAGAATGATGCCAACATGATGCCAGCATAATGCCAACTGAATGCACCCCAAATACTTATGAATTCCCAAGGTCCCCAGTGCCAGTGTGTGATAAAACCATTTCAGCATAGACCAGGTAGGACCTGTTCACTCAAGTACAACCCTCAGGTACGTAGGTGTGCAGCTACAATCACAACAAACCCATTGTATCTCTTTTACATTTTTAAAACCTTATTCTGAATCTTATCTTTCCCCTCTGAGAAACGCCTTCTTGGTATGCAGTGGCAGGGCAAGTGCAGGATGGTGGTGTAAAATTGTTCAAGATGGCAGTGCTTAGCAGCCTATGCTGGTGGGGGACCTTTAAAATGAGCAACTGTGAACAAAGTATTCAGTCTGTACCCAGGTACTTGTCGCATGATGGCTGGACCATTCCGTCTGTGGTTCTGAATTAAGGCTGCATCTGCGGGCAATGCATAAATAATTTGCATGATAAAATCTATTAAGCTAGGGCTGCAAAACGAGGTGTTTGCAGTCATGTATTTGACCTCTCTTGTGACTGCAGTGCTGCACCAGAGCTATTGCTCCGTATTCAACAGTATCTGTGCATGCGCTAAATGCATTAAATATTTACTTCTTACCCTTAAACTTTATTAGTATTTGTACTAAATGGTGGTCATTTCAGTAGGTTTTGCTTGCTGAAAACATGTGCTAACATAAAATCAAATTTTATCACTTGTTGGGACTTTAGAAAACCACTGTTAGTGGATTTCTCCGTCTTCTGTAACACTGGAGCTGGGATGGAGCGAACCTGAATACGTGGCAGCTGTGCGGTCATTGTCTCGGGCGCTGTTTGCTACATTTGGTAGTATGCAGATCCCCCGGAGTCACGATGCTAAGTAGCCTCTTGAACTTTTTCCTTTGCTGGAACTCCAAATATTATGCTCTCACCTCTCACTCAGGGCAGCATTGTTTGGAAAGCTGCTCTTCTTGGCCTCGTTGTCTTTCACAGGGATTTCCTTCTCCAAAATGTGTTTTTCTGATGTCTGGGAGCTCCTGGTGCACTTGTCAGATTGAGTCTCCCTCTCCTTGTCCTCAAATGAGGAATCTTTCCACAAACATTGTGCTTTCTCCTTGTTTCAGCACATTTATAGAGAAGCAAAATTTGCTGAGGTTGTTCTGTGGGCAAAGGCTACAGGCAGTAGAGATTTTGGAGGGGTATATTGAGAAGACTGTCATTCAGGCTGGGACTAAACAGGGATCTGTTAGGGCTGTTCCCTGTTTCCTGAGTGTCCCAAATGAGGGGTCAGACCATGTGGGCATTTAGCCTGCAGAGGTCACCAATCTGAAACAAGTCAAATTCACAGTGATTTTTGACAGTCACAACCTCCAGAAAACCAAGCAGGATGTGAGTCTAAAGTTTTGTGCGAAGGTTTATCTTCAGTTAGCAATAAATCACATCCTCAAATACACCATGAGGAATGGCTAAGAAGAAAAGGATGTGGAAATTTGGTGGATCACAGACTAAATATGAGTCAGTAGCATTTCACTATTGTAAAAATGGTGTGTAAAAATGGGAGTGTTTTTTCTACAATATATGAACAATCTTTTTGTTCTGCTCAGCCCAGGTAGGTCTTTAGCTTGCATATTGTACTTTTTTGGGAGCAGGGTACTTTGAAAAAAAACACATATAGAATTAAGATTCCAGAGGAGAGTAAGAGGAATGATGTCTAGAAAACATCACCTACAAGAAAAAAATTAAAAAATTGTTAAGTCTAGAAACAAGAAAAGTAAAGGGAAAGAAGTTTAAAATCATTAGAAATATAGGGTTAACTGACGAGTTAGTTGAACTTAAACTGTTGTTCATGTTAGGTGGGGCAAGAAATTATGATAGAATCATATGTTGTAGTAAGGAAAAATTGTGTTAAAATGCTTATGAAAAAATTGTGATTTTAGTGAGAGTTAAATGCTGCAATAAAATCTCTGGGGTACTCATAGAAACTATACTTCTTCAGTAAAAGCAGCTTTGGGGGGTGGTTTAACAGCTGTGTCGTTACAGCTATGATGGCCTAAGCATGTAAAAGACTAGGAAGATGTGGTGCTCCTTTATTAAATCAATTGATTTAGCTAGAAAAAACAGACAAGTCTTTCATGCTCACGAGCCATTTCTCTGATCTGAAATCTCTGAATGGTTTTGGTACAGCTGCTTCTGTGTGAAGCAGGGAATGATGTTCTGTAAGATCTCTTGAGGGTCTTTTCAGCCCCATTTGCAATGATTAACAAAATCTTTCTGCCTTGGGATAGATGGGTGTTAAGGGACTGGGGAGGGAAGGCAGGCTATAAAAGCAGATAAAAGAGCTCTCTCCTACTGTGCAATTGGGGAGACTCTCTAAGATTTTCATTTCATGAAAACTGCCTGTTTATTACTTTTCAGGAGTGGATGAGAATCAGTAAATCTTAAACCAGCTTCTCTATTAGTGTCTGATGGTTTTGGATGGTAGCAAGGCTTTATGACAAGTGATACTGCGATAGGATGTGATGGGATAGAATGTTTGCTTTTTCATCTTAGAGACAAATGAAATTCTGGGAGTTTTGAAGGTAGGAGGTCAAATTTTCTCCCATATATAGCCCTAATTATGTAAAGTTAAATACTTGTGAGTCATGACTTGTTTATGAAAATTAATATTCTTTTTTTATGTAAAAATGCATGATCAAAAAATATAATGAGTGTATAGAAATATCACTGCTGGGGTTATTAATGAGAATTAATTTTTATATATTAGCTCCTTTAGGGTAGTAACAAATATAAATCATATTGGAAGAGAGTAGTACTGTAGGTAACTTGCAAATGTATTTCAACATTTTTTTTTTTTTTGTCCTGGATATGTCTCTAAAACAGTAAAAGCATTTACAAAAAAAAGTTCCAGAAGTTGTCAAATAACAAACAATAAAAGGTAGATATGTTCACAGATCTCAAAAACATAATGGAAATAGATATATCATTTTGCTTATGGAGGAGAAATTCATGTTCCTGGAGAGAAAAACACAGAATCAATGATCACAGAGTGATTTGGGTTGGCAGGGACCTTAAAGATCATCTAGTTCCAACCCTGCTGCCATGTGTAAGGACACCTTCTACTAGATCAGGTTGCCCCATCCAGCCTGGCCTTGAACACTTCCAAGGATGGGACATTCACAGCTTCTCCAAATAACCTGTTTCAGCACTTCACCACCCTCACAGCAAAGAATTTCTCCCTAACATCTCACCTAAACCTACCCTCTGTCAATTTAAAACCATTACCCCCTTGTCTTACCACTACATGCCCTTGTAAAAAGTCCCTCTCCAGCTCTCTTGTAGGCTCTCTTTACGTACTGGAAGGCTCCTGTAAGGTCTCCTAGGAGACCTCTCTTCTCCAGGCTGAACAACCCCACCTCTCTCAGCCGGTCTTCATAGCAGAGGTGCTCCAGCCCTCTGATCATCTTCACAGCCTCCCCTGAACTCGGTCCAACAGGTCCATGTCCTTCTTGTTTTGGGGGGTCCCAGAGCTGGACACAGAACTGCAGGTGGGATCTCACGAGAGCAGAATAGAGGAGGAGTATCCTCTCCGTCCACCTGCTGGCCATGCTGCTTTTGGCGCAGCGCAGGACACGGCTGGCCTTCTGGGCTGTGAGTGCACTTTGCTGGATCAAGCTGGGTTTCTCATCCACAAACACCCTCAAGTCCTGCTCCTCAGGGCTGCTCTCAATCCATTCTCTGCCCAGCCTGTATTTGTGCTTGGGATTGCCCTGACCCATGTGCAGGACCTTGCCCTCAGCCCTGTTGAACTTTATGAGGTTTGCATGAGCCTTGTACAAGTTAAGGTCCTGCACTAAATTTGAGGAGGTGTCCAAATCAAAGTGCTAGAATAGTGCCTTGTCAGCATAGCAGACAAAACTAGCCAGACTTTCAAACAGTATCATTTGTTTGACTACATCAAAAATGGCTACATTTATAATATCGAAACTAGCTACATCAGGGTTTATTTTTACTTTTGTTTTCAGATTCAGTGTCTGAAAGAACAGGAACTTTTGAGTTTCCATTCTGATTTTCATGTATGTCATTAAACTGAAGACTTGCAAGAACTCTGCAAAAGCTTCACAGCTCACACACCAGCCTGGCTTTTGGTGTGTGTTTCCAAAGTGTGACCTGCTTCTTTCAAAAGCTGTGCTTCTTACACTGGTAGCAAAAGCATTTTGGAAGACTGAATTGCAGTGGTAATAATAATAACAATGCCAATTTAAGCATCAAGCTAACTTAACTTTCCGAGTTCCAGGAGAAAATATTTCTTGTTTCATTTCAGTTTTTCTTTGTATTCCCATTTTCCATCTCAGGCTTTGAGAAAAACACCTTTTTTTCTCCTGAAATTTTTTGTCTATATTTTTTTTTCTGCGGATCTTCAGATTTCTAAGCTCTACTGAACTTCTGTTACGATGCACTTGGCATTTCATCCTCTGTTTCTTCCACTGAATAACCAAGGAGGAACAACACGGAATAGCAAAGCCAGGAGAATAGGATTGCATCTTCCCAATAAGCTGATGTTACATATAGGTTTATAGTTAGTTTTCTTCTCTGCTTTCCTGTCCTACATACACACATTGCATTATAACTTTTATAGCAATAAAGATATCAGTGCCCATTTTGTTTGCCTTAGATCCAACCTTCTTTTGCTTCTTTTCTTAGGGAAAATGCTGTGCTGTGTTCTGCTGGTGTCACAGAGACTCCACTGAGGACAGGCCCTGTCTCTGAGCCAAAGAGAGACACTTTTGTCTCTTTCCATGCTGTCTTTAGTGATACAGAAAAAATTGCAAATATATGATATATATATGAATTATATATGATTATATATATATGGAAAAATATATATTCAAAATGTCATATATTTTGACTCCAGTTTTGCACTGGAGTGCAAATGAAGTCTTTTTAAGAAGCCTTTTGTGGAAAAGAAGAGAGAAATCAGGGCAATGAAAGTACAGTTAGGGTGTATGGCAGACTTTTTCAAAAGACTTGTAATTGATCTTGGCCCATTCACAGAAGAGGGTCACCAGCTTACTGTTTACTGTGGAGAGTCTCCCTGGTTTTCACAAGCAATCCTTTCCTGATAAAAATTCCATTTAAATTAGTTCCATTTTGGCTTTACAGTAGAAAATCCCTAAAAAATTATTCCTAGTGTTTCTGTCCTTTTTGTCTCATCTTTTCAATTCTCTAATCTACCTGTATCCTCCCTTTGTGTAACTCATGGTTTCCCACCATGCTGCTAGCACTTACTCCAAAATTGCACCGCTGTGGTGGGTTGACCCTGTGTGGCTGCCAGGTAACCACCAAAGCCGCTCCATCACTGCCCTCCACAACTGGACAGGGCAGAAAAAATATAACAATAGGTTCATGAATTGAGATAAGGACAGGGAGAGATCACTCACTGATTATCATCACAGGCTAAACAGACTTGCCTTGGGAAAATTAATTGAACTTATCACCAACCAAAATCAGAGCAGGATGGTGAGAAGTAAAACAAATGTTAATAACACCTGCCCCCTACCCCTTCATCTTTCCCGGGCTCTACCTCCTCCCCACTCAGTGGCATGGGGAAATGGGGAATGAGGATTATGGTCAGTTCATCACAAGTTGTTTCTGCCACTGCTCAGGGAAGGGAGTCTTTCCCCTGCTCCAGCATGGGATCTCACCCACAAGAGACAGTTCTTCACAAACTTCTCCAGCATGAGTTCTTCCTGCAGGCTGCAGTTCTTTGCGAACTGCTCCAATGTGGATCCCTTTCTATGGAGCGCAGTCCTTCAAAACAGACTGCTCCAGTGCGGGTCCCCCATGGTGATAACCCTCCCCATCTGGTCAGAAGTCCTATCAGGAAACCTACTCCAGCATGGGCTCCTCTCTCCATGGGTCTCAGGTCTCTGCCAGAACCCTGCTCCAGCATCGGCTTCCCACAGAGTCACAGCCCTCTGTTGGTCATCCACTTGCTCTGGTGTAGGCTCCTCCATGGGCTGCAGGGGGACAGCCTGCTTCACCATGGTCTTCATCTCAGCTCTGGTGCCTGGAGCACCGTCTCCACCTCCTTCTGCACCGATCTTGGTGTCTGCATAGTTGTTTCTCTCACATATTCTTACTCTGCTCTGCTCTGGCTTCAATTTCTTCTGCACAATAACTTATTTTCCCTCCTTAAATATGTTATTACAGAGATGCTACCATCATCTTTGATTGGCTCAGCCTGGGCCAGTTGTGAGCCCATCTCGGAGCCTGCTGGCATTGGCTCTGCTTCTCTGGAGGAAGCTTCTGGAAGCTTCTCACAGAAGCCACCCCTGGAACCTCCCCCCACTACTAAAACCTGTCCACACAAACCTGGCACAACCACACTTCTGATCTGGTCTTGTGGATGCAGGATGGTAAATAGCCTTATCAAAGACCATTGCTTTAGTATTTCAAAGAGAACTCCAAACTCCAGGCAGTTGAAGTCTGATGAAATGACAAGCAGGGTATTAAAACATAGATGTTTGGGAGACTGACACCAGGAATGCCAGTGGACTTACAAGAGGGTTTGGAGGTACAGCATAGCTTCACGGTTCATGGTTGCTTTACAACCTGTGGCTAGTTCTGCAGCTAAAAGTGACACTTCTAATTGACCACATCACAGTGATGTATGGGGTGCTGAAACATATACCACCTTGTGGTGGAAAAGGGAAGTAGGGCATGAGGATAAAACAACCCAATAAGGAGTCAATGCACAGCCACATGTGTCTTGTGAAAAAAAAATGACACAACTCATTCAAAGTGATGCTGTTACCCTTTTTTATCTGAGGATATTTACCCCTTACAGTTTTAGAGTATTGTAGGCAAGCTAATGATATACATAAACTTGATTAACTAAGTAGCTCTAGTAGCCTTATCATGACAGCACAGAGCTAAATCTGGCCTGTCTGAGAAATTATATATACACTTGATAAGCATCCTTGAGTTGTTTGCTTGTCCTGAGTTCTGTGTTGCCAGTATAAAGCTGCTCCCAGAACCTGAACTACCTGTAGGTTGAAGAGAGTTGAACTGAGGCCCTGCTACACTACACATCCATGGCAGAAATATTTCATTGACTTATCTTAATGGCTTTAGGCAGATTTGCTATGGAAATGATGCTTATGCTTTCATGTCTGCTTTTCTTGTAACCTGTTAGTCACATTCCACAAAACAGAACAGAGGGACAGAGCTCTCAAAGATACTATGTTCTTGAGAGTTTAAAAGTGAAACATGCTATTCTAATATCCTTACTGAGGGCAGGATTGCTATGTGAGATTGACTGTCTCGTTAATCATCAAATAATCCATATGGTTCAGACATTTTCCTAAATGCTCTACCTGTAGCAAAACTTTTCATTACTGACCACATCTTACTACAGAAAGGGTGTCCCAGCTGCTGTGGCAACCCTGTATTTTCCTCAGAAGGTCTGTGGCAAAGACAACTGAGGACCAAAGTCAAGCCTGGTAGAAAGAGATACCACTCTACTGACTACAAAGTATTGCACCAGACATATGCCCAATCCTTTTTATGGTGTGTGTGTGATATTTATATGTGTTATGGTCCGTATCCTTCCTTAAGTGACACAGCACACATTAGAAGTTCTAAAAACAGATGTATTTTTCAAACATCACTTTAAAAAGTTCAACAAACCTGCAGCTAAGCTTTTTTAAGAAGTTATTTATTTACATCCTCAAAGCTCAAAAAAAGCGTCCTTGAATTTAATTTCAGGCTTTCTTATATAAACATATAAAGAAAGGAGGGCTGATGAGATAATTTAGTCCCCTAATGAACTTGTTTGTGAAGGAAGAATAGTGATTGAAATTATTGTTCTGCTAAAGATTCCTGAAGAGTGTAGCTGCATACCCATCCTGTAGCAAAGGACTGCCGTATTTCCAAACCAAACACTTGCAAATTAGGAAGCTTGGGAGTTAAAGATGAAACGTGAAATCATACATACATAAATTCATAAAACATTTAAATTAAAAAAGACCTCTAAGATCATGAAGTCCAGCTGTTAAATTCCTCACCTATGCGGACAGGCACTAAGCTTAATCTCATACTAAAATAGCAGTTGCACATTTTGTTTCTATTATCCTCATTCACCTTGTAGTCCCAGGTCTACACTGTTACACTGTTCAAATCTTGTGCAAACGCAGTGCTATTAATTTTGTCACAGACTGTTCCGTGATAATTGTGACTTCAGTATTTAACTACATCAAAACCGTGGCTGAATTAATCTTCATTATACTGCTGAGACATATGGTCTTCTTAGTAGAGATAAATCTGAAAGACATATTCTCATTTACTCAATGCCAGGCACTCAGGAGATGATTTTTCAGGAGACACAGCCTTTGGTGTACATTCATTCAGAGCTCAGTGCTGGTTGCCTCCAGCTGCAGTACTGAGTGCTCATCACTTTTAGAACAGACCAAGGCTCCCAGAAAACGGGGGCTGGTGCCTCTGATGTCACAAGCTGTAGTGGCGTGCCTTGCATCACGCAGCCCTCATTCCTACAGCCCCTGCACAGCCCTGATTCCTTCCTTGAGCTCTCTGAGCAGGGCAGGAGTACGGCTCTGCCTGCTCAGTTTTCTTTTCCTAACACTGGCAGCGAAGGCAGAGGAGCCACTGGAGACTCACAAGGGAGATTACAATAAGGAGGTGCTGGCCACCTCATTTCTGGCAAAAATCCCAAATTTTGAATGGCAACTTTGAATTCCTAATGATAATTCAAAAGCAGTGCTCCCCACTTTCTGGGATGTTTTGAAGCACAGCGTCTGTCTGCAGGTCTTAGGGATGCTGAGATTCAGGACTACAAGCCGCCTGCTTCTGTTCCCTCCCTGCCTCATTCCAGGCACTTCTGTCTGTCCTATGGCCAGCTCCTTGTTCCTGTGCCTTGTATCTGAGGTCCTTTGTTTTCCGGGTGGCAGTGCTGAAGCAGAGAGAGCACACCAGGATGGGGAGGAACAGTAAGAGGGAAAGATTGGTGCTGCCTTTGCTGCTCCGAGCGGAGGCATGTAAAGTGCATGTGGATGCATATGTACAGTGCAGATGCCTGTAGGAGGAATGAGGGGATGACGTGTGCTCAGCTCAGGCAGAAACTATAGATAACTGTCAGACTACAACACACGCAAACTGGATTTCTTTTTCAGAAGCTCCAAACATAGCCAAATTTGTACATATTTTCTTTAAAGGAAATTACAGGGAGACAATGTATGTTTGTCAGACAACATATGATCCCTGATACTTGCAGAACACCTTCTGTAAATTAAGTGTTTTATACCTTTTTAATAATCTTCTGGCAGCTCTTCATGTTTGAGAGTTAGCCTTCTGCTTTTTCACTGGAGAAAAGATTGAGTCAGAAAAGTAAATTTTAGGGCCAGAAAGAGGCACTGTGATCTTGTTTCCATCTCATATATAACTGGTCCATCAGACATTCTTAAACAAATTCTTCACCATGCAGGTCCCATAGTTTTCTTCAGAAAAAATTCTTGAGGAAAAAAATGCTCAGTAAGGGAGAGTTCTCTACTGTCCTGGGTAAATTATTTTGATAGTTATTTTTATTTATTTGTAATTTGAATTTAATTAGCCTCATTCGGTAAATTGGATCTTGCTAGAAATGTTTGTTTCTTGTCACGAAATGTTTGTTTCTTACCTTATGTAGTTACTTACTGTCTCTTTTTGCTCCTGAACACTGAGTATGGGGCTGGTTTTCACAAACTCTCATCATTCTTTCCTCCAGTTTTGTTTTTTTTTCAAGCGGGACAGACTCAGCTAGAAACAGCACTATATGCTATTTGCAAAGATACACCCAAAACTGTTATCATATTTTCTCCTAACACATGACCATTCCTTAGAAGCAGAAAAATTGGCAGCAATGTGCTAATCACAGTTAATTTAGTGACGGCAGTCAGATAGATTTCTGTCCAGTTGATGAGCTATTGTGAGTGGAAGTCTTTTTCCAGAGTTACTCTTCCCGAGGTAGAAATACATAATCCTGTGAAAAGCCAAGCCACATGCCAGCCCCATCCCTTTCTTACTTTGCTGGTAAAATTGCTCTGCGTTGTTGTGGTGTGGTAGGGGTGAGAACACGACCTCCTCATTCCCTGTTTGGAACCTGGGCTGCTTTGAAGCTGTGGTCTGCATAGTCCTTTTTTGTAGTTCAGGCATTGAACGCATGGTATGTGATCACATTTGGGAAGGAAATGATTCATAAAGTTTAGTGAAAGGAGAGAGCATTAGATAATATAATTTGACCTCCTATAGCTACCAAAGCTACCAAATATTTTTTTTAAATTTTTTTCTTTTTTCTGAGTATGCCTGCACTCAGCTCAATTGCTTTATTTAATTTAGGCATAACTTCTGTTAGGGTAAAGTGCAAATTGCAAAAAGACATCTAACTGTGGTTTCAAGTCAACAGGATCGATTAAATCTTTTGTACCTCGTCCCAGTGCTTAAATGCTCATGATGTTACACATTAGTGCCTTATTTCTTATTTGGATGTATCTGGCTTCAGCTTCACTTTCTAACTGCTTGCTCTGTTTCAGATTAAAATAATTCAGCAGTCATATCTTCCCTTGAAAGCACTTTACTTAAGTCACCTAGATCTTTTTTCTATGCAAGGCAATTTCTTCAGCCTGCAAGTATTTATTTTGGGTTCTTTCCTCACCCTTTTGAATTTTTAACATTACTAGAAGAACACACAGGAATTGTATGCACAGTTCCAGCATCAGTCTCATCATATCTGTAAACAGCGGTAAAATCACTTCACTTAGGTTGGCAACAGCATTAGCTGCCTTTGCAGCAGCTCCTCCCTGCCAACTTAGGCTATGTATTCTACTAATTTTCCACTTAGATCCCTGATTTCTTTCTAGAATCACTCACATTTCAGGATGCAGTCCTTATCCAGTAGCAAGGATTTTCACTCCCTATCCTGAGATGTGGTTGCTTTTTTTTTTTTTTAATCTGTCACTAGACGTTATATACTTGTTGAAAATATACACTGTAATACTTCTTTGCAGCTTTTAAAAGCAGAATGTTGTGCTGCTATCTTCAATTACTTAGTAATACAAGTAATTTTATGAATTCCTGTGTCAGCCAGAGGTGATAACTTCTCAGTGAGCTGGTTTCATTCCAAAGAGCAGATATTCCATACAATTCTGCTAAGTGATGTCATTCCTCTTTCTTATCGACTCTTCTGGTATTTTGCTTGGGATGGGTGTCAGTCTTGCCAGCTGGTGGTTGGCTGGATCGTTATGTTTCCCTTCTCTGAAGATTATCATATAGCAGGTGTCTTTCAGTCTTTGGCTTTCCCCAGTGTCTGCGGGGATTAAAAGCATCTGACATAAGTGAATGACCATGGCCCACATCTGCCCTTTCATGCTCCTGAAGCTCCTCAAGCTTGTAAGCCCCCTTTCCTGCTATTGGAGTGATGGAAAGTTGCTGCTTTGGGTTTGTCTTCGTCCTGCCTCAAACACATGGAGACTATGACAACTCTCAAGTGTTAAAAGGGAGAAAGAGAAAGGGAAGAACACAATTGTTCCAAGCAGTTGAGTGTTGCCCACCCAACTTCCTCCTGTTTCTCATTCACACGTGAGACCAGTGGGCTTGCAGGGGAAGGAGCCCCCAACCTCCTTCAGTGGTGGAGATGGGCTATTGTGTCCTACTGGTGGAAAGCAGAGCTCACAGGGGATCAGAAGAAAGCATGGTTCCGGTAGGACAGCGAATACATGCTCTTGTTCAGTTTTTAAAAGAAATGTTTTCTTGGTTTATGGATCTGTGCAGCTCAACAAATTCAAGTGCTCTTTTCAGGTGTAATTTTGTATTTGCCATGAACTTTCTGACTTTGTCTTTGTTCCCATACATACATTCTCAGTCTCATTTTAACTGTATGCCACTGTTGGCATGAGTGGTGGTGGCAGAAGCACCTCTTGGCTGTACATGTGTCTAGGACGTTGGTGTTCAATTGCTGGGGCAGTGCTTCCTACCATGTTGCTGTGGTAACCCCTTGTCCTAATTCTGAGAAAGTTCCTGGAGAAAGCCTGAAGAGTGCATGGCTTATTCTTGTTTGATGTGAGTGTATGATTCTCCTTCTTTTCAGAGACTGAAAAGAAATCTATTGTGTTATTCTCTTTCCTTTCATGCAGTTCTAACATAGAGCCATCTCCATCTAATAAGAACTGTACACATCTTTAGATTTATTTTCTTTATAATATTTTTCTAAAAAGCACACTATCTTTTGTCTTGAGTGTTGTAACTTGTGAATTTTCCTTTGGGCCTTTATCTTTCCTAGCCAGAATTTTGCACATCATAAATTCTAGCTCATATTGTTTGCTATTTATTTCCTGGTTTTCAGTTTGAATACTGAGGTCTTTCTATTTATTTCTATTTGCTGTCACATATTAATAAACAACCTAGAATGGGTTTTAAAACAAAGTGTCCCTTTTGGGAAATTGAATGAACTCATAATTTTCAGTTTTCAGTTGAATTATGCTTTCCAAGCCTTTCTCTTCCTTTTAATTTTACTCCTGAAGGCAAGAGAAGGGAAGTCTAGCATGTGACACTGTTTTGAAACAAGAACTATGAGTCATAGATTGATATTATGGACAGGAAGAACTCAGAACACAAAAGTATTATATTATTGTGTTGGGTTTGTGTGGCAAGGTTTTGGTAGCGGGGGTTTACAGGGGTGACTTCTGTGAGAAACTTCCAGAAGCTTCCCTTGTGTCCAATAGTTCCAAGACAGACCCACCTCTGGCCAAGGCCAAGCCCATCAACCATGATGGTAGCCCTGCTTGGACAGTGTATTTATGAAGGGGGAAAAAACCTGCACAGCTGAAATTGCAGTCAGAGAGAGGAGTGAGTATATGTGAGAGCAACAGCCCTGCAGACACCAGGGCCATTGAAGAAGGAGGGGCAGGAGATGCTCTGGGCGCTGGAGCAGAGATTCCCCAGCAGTCCATGTTGAAGACAATGGTGAGGCAGGCTGTCCCACTGCAGCCCACGGAGGACCCCACTCTGGAGGCAGTGAAGGAGGCTGTGACCCCATGGGAAGCCTTCACTGGAGCTAGCTCCCAACAGAAGCTGTGGACTCATGGAGAGAACAGCCCATGCTGGAGCAGGTTTGTTGGCAGGACTTGTGATCCTGCAGACCACCCATATTGTTCTGTTCCTGAAGGACCGTACCTCGTGGGAAAGTCCACACTGGAGCAGTGTGTGAGGAACTGCAGCCTGTGGGAAGAACTCACGTTGAAGAAGTTCATGGGAGGAAGAAGGACTGGCAGAGACAGAGTGTAATGAAATGACCACAGCACCCATTCCCTGTCCCCTTGTGCCACTGGGGAGGGAGGAGGCAGAGAAAACAGGGTTGAGTCCAGGAAGAAGCAAGAGGTGGGGGGAAGGTATTTTTTGAGATTTGGGTTTATTACTCATTATCCTGCTCTGAATTGGTTGGTAATGAATTAAACTAATTTCCCCAAGCTGAGGCTGCTTGGCTGTGAAGGCAACTGGTGAGCGATCTCTTCCTGTCCTTCTGTCAACCTATGAGATTCTTGTGATATTTTCTCTCCCTTGTCCTGCTGAGGAGGGGAGTAATTGAGTGGCTTTGGTTGGTACCTCACATCCAGACAGAGTCAATTCACCAAAAATATAACGAAAATACCTTTTAATGTAAGGTCTCACAAGGAAGAGCAGCAATTCTTTTGTCATGTTTGCACCATTTTAGCTTCCCACTGAAGTAGGAAATCCATGAGAGTAGATGCAATCTTAAAAACTGACAGACTTGTAAAAAAAAAAAGAGCTTGCAGATTAGACTAAACAAGGTCTTTGAAAGTGGCAAGAAGGCTTTATCTAATCTGAGGCTGTAGGATAAAACTTTCTTAACCTGGAGCAGTATTTATTGCACTGTATCATATCCGTCAATGACTTTGGACAGGCAGTTGACCAACCTGATGTCACATTAAATCATTTCAGTAATAGTGAAAAAAATAGTTTTGTTTATTTCTGGAAGAACTTTATGCCTGACGCTGCGCCAATTGGAGAATGAGTGGTTTTTCCACCATAAACTACAACTGAGAGAAGGCAGCTTTGTCTGATCTCTATATTATGCATCATTTAAGAATGAATTCTCAAGGAAAGAATCATTTACAGCTGTGGTTACTTGTGTAAGAGAGTAAAAATTGAATGTAGATTTAGATGATTCTGGCAAAGTAATCTGATAGCTATCTGTTGACACAATGACGGGTTTTCCAGATGAGGGAAACACAGTAGACGTAAGCAATCTCAGTATGGAGAAGGATGTTGTGCTGCTGACTAGTAAAGAATTGAAGGGTTGGGGGGTGGAACTGGTTAAACAGCACATGCTGAAAGGAAAATGACTGACCAGGAGAGAAACTAACAGCAGAGTTCAATAACTATAATTTCGGAGACAATTGCATTTTTACTATGAAATTTCATGTTAAACCAGGTGTGTACCTATAAACTTTTTTTCACAGACATTCTGAGTTGGAAGGGACCCACAAGGATCAAGTCTAGCTCTTAACTGAATGGGCCATACAGGGATCAAACCCACAAGCTCAGTTTTATTAGCACCATGCTCCGACCAGCTGAGCTAACCTCCAGGTGTGTTCTCTATGCCATCAATACAGAAGAGGATACAATTCTCACATAGTAAAAAATAACCTGGAGATCAATTGTATGATTGGGATGGCTAGGCACTTGAGCACATTTCCTTCATAAACTGTGCAATTATTTGTTGGAAACTATACGTGAAGATGGAGAACCATTTGTATTAGATGATTGCAGGATGACTCTGAGCCATGAATTTGGTAATGGTTATGAAAGAGGAAAATGCAGGCACACAAATATCAACTGAGATAATTCCCATAAAGAATGAGTGATTTGTCAATAACTCTGTATATATATGTGTATACATCCATGAAATACTTTTAGATTTTACTGAATATACTGTGCATGATTCTGTTTATCCATGTTTTAGACAAATTGACTGAAATGAGAAAACAAAGGCTTCGAAGAGGATAGGAAGAATAAAGAGTTTGTAACATGAGAGGGAAATAAAAGAGTTTGGGTTGTCCCAGAATAGAAAAATGAAGGCTGACTGAAGATATGACTGATATTTAAAAAAATATGCCAATGAGTAAACACAATGGAGGAGGAAGAGCTATTTAAACTAAAAGACAATGTTGGCAGAAGAACAAATGGGCATAAAATGACCATGAACAAATTTAAGCTGGAAGTTGAAAGGTTTCTAGTTATCAGAAAGCTGTCTTTCAATGAAAAAGAAAGCTCTTCTAAACAGTGTTTAAATCAAGTTCAGTAAGTTTATGATTTGCGTTACATGACAGACGTGTCTTCAGCAACATAGGATTGATCCAGTGAAATAGTTGCTCTTAGTTTTACATCTTACACAAAGCAACAATTACTCTTGAGATATAATGACCTGTCTGGCAGCATGAACACACTGCTGAACAGCACTCACATAACTAAAATAATCTTTCAGTCACAAAATGAAGACTTTGATATTCAGTTGATCTCCAGGAGGTTTAAACAGACTGAATGCAAAGACTTGTTTCTGAGCTTGCAATGTCTCTAAGGCTAGCATGCTAAAACAGAACAATAATAAAGCTCAATTTTGTCTGAAAATTGTCACCTCTCTCAGCACTGCCCTGGGGCCTAGTGCTAGCCACAATGCTGTGTGTCACATCTTGAGCTGCCGACAGATATATTTCCAGTCTTTAATAAAAAGTGAGGATGTGAGAACCTGGAAAAATGCTGGTTTGAATAATTGTATCCTATTACTTACAATGTCAGTAATGGAGATAATATCCCAGTGTATTTTAAAAACTGTGAAATCGTCCCTGAAGATGATGGGTAGTGTTATTCATTCTTATTTGTTTAGGTGAATTTAAAAATTAGCCTGGAAAGGAAAAAAAATTGGATATCCAGTAAGCAGGATGTATTTTATACTCATTTTATATTGTGTAGTATGCTTAATTTGAAAAAATGAAAATTGAATATAAAAATCAATATTCTAACAATATTATGGTAGGAAATTGGAATTAGCCTTAAGCTTCTATCTTAACTAATGCCACTATGCTTTTTAGTGTTGTTAAATGTCACACTCAAGGAACAAACATTTTCCTTGGTTGAACTTTCTTGGTGCTGTTATTTTGCACAATAGTCAGAAACACAGAAACCTCTAAACTAAGAAACCTATTCCTTTTGTTTTTCAGTGTCAAAACAATGATTCCTCCAGGGGAATGCCTATATGCTGGGAGGAAAAGGAGGAAACCCATTCAGAAACAGTTAAGTATCATATTCATCAGGGGGCATCTTCCTCCAAATGCATGGGCTAGAAATGAGGTAGAAGGGTTCTCTTCCTCCTATGGTCCCTGATGCAGGACAGACCTTGACTCTTTCTCTCCCGTGAGAAACCCTTGGTTGGGGGGCTTGTTTTTAAGCCTGTCTCCAGAAAAGATGCCAAGCATGGGCACTCATCACTAGGTATCCAAGAGGAGGCCAGTGCTGGTTGTGGCATGTCCCACAGTGCAGTGCAGAATACACTGCCGTGAGGAGTGCAGGGGAAGTGCCTTTTTGTAGCCAGAAGATACTGGTGGGCTAAATGTCAGCTGGGCAATGGGATGGAAGGGTGGCTGTAGCCTGTTGGAAGACATTCCTCAGAAGCCATGTGTCAAGTGGCACCAATGCACTGGCATTGCGCTCCGCCCTTCCCCTTCCCTTGGCTTAGCCTTGCTTGGGGCAAGCCCCGAAAGTGGGTCAGTTCAGCCAACTAAAAAAGCAGACTAGTGATTCACTCTTTGCTTGAAGAACACATAATTTTCAAACCACTATTTACTATGGGGTCATTTTCATGAGGAGAAAAATGTGAGAGCGGAATTGTATTGTGAAGGCAAAGCAGAAAAAGAAAAATGCAATGTGAACTTGTTACTACAAAATGCTTGAAATGGGAGGGGAAAAAAGGTTGCTATCACTCAAATATAAAATGGTTTCCAGACACCATAAACCGCTCTGTGACATGAAGCTTTTAATAAAATCATCCCACATCTTTTGTGCTACACTTGATTATATGTTTATGAAACACACATTTTTACTGTGTTAAAATTATGACTGGTTGCACTGGTGGCCTTCACAGACAATTTAAGGATGAGAAGGTAACTAAAATAGATTTCCCTATTTTCAGTTGTTCAGAACTTCTAAAAATAACCCACTTGGCTTAAAATTGTATATATTGGTCTAGAGTCAAAGGGGATTTCTCTGAATGTTTTAATGACATCTGTTGATATTGTTTGGATTTTAGGCAGTATTTGCTCATTAACCAATTGTTTCCACTTAAAAAAGATATTTCTTTTAGTGTAAAATATATCATAGGTGCCAATTTCAATAAAGATAATGACATAAGAAAATTATTCTTCCTGCAATATTCCTGAATGTTGAATCCAAAATTTATGTAAGATTTCTGCACTACTGTTTCAATATGCATGTAGATATTTACTTTTATAACTGCGTGAGGTATGGAACCACTCCAGTACATGAAATTACCTCTGTGCAGAACTGTTTATGGATCCTTACTTATGTGAGGGAGGACAGTTGCAGTTGCTTTAATAAACATTAAACTTTATGTTTGCATGCTAGCTAGAACTTCACTCAAAGATGGCTTCAAGATAGATGCAATGGCTAAGAAAACTACCTGCTAACAAATGACAGAAATTACCTTATTAACCCTTTTTGAAGTTCTGACTTCAATAAACTCAGAAGCACATTCTCACTTACTTCGACAGAACCAAATTTTCATCTTGGGAACATTTGCAAGTAATGCTACCTTGAAAATAGCTTTGCAGTGCAGGTACTTGAGCATGAGCTTATCAAGCCAGGACCCAGACAATTTTGATTAAGAAACATGGTTTTGGTTAAAACAAAGGGAAATGTTTGGATTATTAGAGTACTGAACTCCCACACTGGAAACAGCAGTCTATTTTCTGTGGTTAGTTACCACTTGCTGAGGATGATTTCTCAGTTCCTAGTAACACTGGTCTCTTCCTCAAACCTTATCTGTTTGTGGGCTTAGTCTCTGGTAAGCCTTTCCTGTGGTGATTCCCTCACTCAGGAACTTGCTCTCATCTGAAGGGGCTCTGAATGCTCCAGGCAGACTGGCAGACAGAGCTGCTTTCACGGTCTATGTCCTTCAGTCCTACTGGTTTTACTGACATTTCAGGATCTGAGATATCTTTGCTGTTATGCTGCCTTGAATAATTTATCTTGAATTTAGAAAGGTACATGAAGTCTATTAATTGAGCAACATATTTAACCACTGTTTTGATCCACGTCATACTTTGTTACAGCTTTTTTCTCCTGTTTTAGAGCCTAGCACAGCACATTCTCCTCCTCAGCTTTGTTCTATTTCCCCACTGTCATTCTGATAGTCAAGGTAGATGCTGCCTGTTCAGGAAAGAGTACTGTTCAGTTGTGAAACCTAATTTTTCACAGGAACAAAAGTTGATGGGTGTTCTTTGGTCACTCCTAGCGATGTTTCCTCTCTTTTAAAGCGTGAATAATATCTAGAATTTAACTTTCTTTTCACAAAGGAATAAGTGAGTTCAGGTGCCTCAGTCTGAGCAGAATACTTGGATTTCAGTAGGGATTCATGGATTAGTCCTTTCAGAGGTCAGGATTTAAAGGACAGAGGTGCAGCTTTGTCCTCTGTGGAACAACTGGGGCGTTTATGGCTATCCATACTCAGTGCATCCCAAGAGGCCAAATCTCTAATTCTACATCAGCTTTTTGTGATCAGGCTGTCCATCCAGATGGTGATCCTACAGCTAGCTTTTAATCCAGGATATCACAGAATTATATTGTTCGCTATGTTCATCAATGTTTTTCAGGCCCAGAAATTATATTCTGAGGTAGTTTTACGGAACAGTGATGAAAATATATGGAGAAGCTCCACGAGAGGATGCAGAGACCCACAAGACTGTGGAAGAATGTGTGGAAAATTTGTTTTACTGGAAGGAGCTAAAATGTTTCAGTCTTCTTTACACAGAACTAGCAGAGACTATCTTCATTAGGTTGCCGCTCTTCAGAAAATACCTCAGGTTCAAGGTCTATTTTTATACATGCAAATAAATTAGAAAACCCTAGCTGTTCTCCTTTTGCCCCGGAAAACTCCCAGATAAGCCCCATGAGCTGTGACTTGTCCTAGGGAATTTTGGGGGCGTATGGACACAGTTCAAACACCTGGAGCTCAGACTGATTGAAAAATTTTCCATCAGATAGGCTTTTCAGCCAGACAGCCGGCATTTTGACTAAAGGAAACATTCTCTACCAAGTGTTTATTTCCTGTGGAAATCTAACATTTTACTGGTAATTCAAGCATCTGGAAATTAAAGAGATCTTGTTTTTTAACCTCAAGCTAAAATCACTGTGCTGCAATAATACTTAGAGATGCTAAGGCAATGCTTTGGGAGAGTTACCATTTGAGAACTTCAGCCACTTTGTCATCTTAAACCCCGGCATTTTGTACAACCCTCTCCATCCACAAAACCTTTCTTGTAATATTTTACAGCTCTTTAAAGGCAAGCTACAGCTGCCCTAGCTGAGTGTATCTATAACTGCTCCAAACTGCCCACTTCAGCCAGAACCATACCAGTGCCAGGGTAAACAGAGACCTTGGGAGGTGCAGCTCTCTCTTGCTTCCTAGTTCTTATTTTAAGGCCCTCTGTGGCATAGCCCTTCCTCTTACTTGGTATCACACAATCCCATCTCTCATCTGCTCTGCCAGTGCAATGTCTTCTTGTTCTGCTTTTACCTTTTCTTGCTGTGAAGAGGCAGAAGAGATAGAAGGTGCCAAAGGGCCTCCTTTCCCTCAAACACCTTTGTCTCATTCAGTCCTTTTGGTTCATAGGAGATGGTGACCATCTACACATATAGAGCTGTCCCTGGAGCCCAGCTCTGCCAGGATTCCTATGAAATGTCCAAGCACAGCTCAGTGGCTGTGGGTGCTGGTCGGTATGTTCGCGATAATCATCTTGCTGTTACTTTGCACTTAGCCTATCTGCTGCAACTCATGGTCTCGCTCTTCCCTTTCCCTTCTTACTGAAACCCTGCTGCCATAGCAAATGATTAGATTTTTCTCAGCTCAGATCGTCTGCTAGTTTAACACTTGGTCATACTTAAACTTATTTAGAGCAAACTTCTCATTAAGAGGGTAGGGCTCCCACAGAGGGTAGGGAGCAGCAGACAGGCTGTAGTTGCAGGAAATTCCTCTGTGAGCTCACCAAACTGGTTTACACTAGTGACGGTCTGTGTGTCATGGGCACACTGAATCATTAACACTCCAGTGGCTCAATGCCTTATGTACCACCGAAACAGAATATGTTCTCTGCGTCAGCTCTCACACCGAGCTCCCACCACACAGGGACTGCTAATGTGGGCACTGTACAGGTACAAGGACTTGCCACTGCAGAGCAGAATTTGGGCAGTTCAACAATGCAAAGAAGGAAAAGGCAGCTTCATTGTTTTAATTACATGTGCTACTTTACTGTAATAGTGTTGTATGGAAAGCAGAGTAAAAGAGGTATCAGAGTGAGTGCTACGTCTCTGCTTACTGTTTGACAATCCCGAGTTTAGCACAAACACAACAAGCACCATCTTCTTTGAGCTCAAAATAAAGGCCATTTGCCTCCAAGCAGCCTGTTGAAGAATTTCCCTGCCTGCCCCTTTCTGTTTATGGCTAGCTAAGCTAAGCTTGCCTTTCCATGGAACTCGCATTGTTCTAAATCGAATCCACTTGGCACCTAGTTGCCATTTACATAAAACTCTTATTTATTTGCACTCACTCCCTTACTGAATCATTTCCTTGAGTTTTCAGGAAGACTGTCCTGTAGTTTCTCCTGTAGTCTTTTTACACCATTCCCTGTAGTCTCCAGAAAACTATTTCTTTTACCCAGTACAAAGGTAGCCCACCTAAATTGCCTCAAACCATCCCTCTCTGGCAAAAAGCTGTCACTATTTTATGTGGTAAATGGTACTGAACAACTTCTGTTTCTATCCCATGTTACTCTTGACAATTTTTACCTCTTGAATTCATCAGTTTAATTTTTCTTAGTGGAATTAATTTTTTCTGTCCTAAATTTCTTCCTTGCTTCAGCTGGTTTGTCAGATGTAAAAACAAATTACCAAAAACATATGTTCTTTAGCTTCTGCTCAGCTATATTCCCATAAAATTACTCTCTGCTGGTCAGACATCCTTTTGGTGTCATAGAGTAAAAAAGAGTATTCCTTCTTTGTCAATTGCATTACTTCTTCCATATTTACTCTCTCTAGCAGAGGAAAGTTGTTCATTGATCCCAATCAACGAAGTCTTCTCCATGTCTTTGAGAGTAACTCCGTGTTGTTGAAGAGCCATATTCCAGTATTGGCAATTTTGACTGAAAAAGCAGAAATTATATATATTCACTGACACCTACCTCTGTCCATTCACTTGTTCATTCTGTCCGTTGATGCTTTCCTCTTAAAATAAAGTGAGACTCTCAAAAGTAGCAATGAATTTTCATACCTACTTTGCTTTAAGAGGTTTTCAATTAACAGGAATTACACGTATAAAACATTGATTTTTGTTTTACGAATACCTATGCATGATTTTTTTTTTAATCTCAGTTATAATGATAGATTAATTCTGTTGTAATTTAGTACATTAAGCACCTTGTGAAATACTACTGCTCAAAATAAGAATTTTGATAAAAGAATACAGTAAATGCATGAAGCATGGACGTGCAGTAGTGAAGTGCAACAGGTCATTAGTTTTACTCTCATTCTC
Source organism: Dendrocincla tyrannina (assembly GCA_035047865.1). Classification (NCBI taxonomy): domain Eukaryota; kingdom Metazoa; phylum Chordata; class Aves; order Passeriformes; family Dendrocolaptidae; genus Dendrocincla; species Dendrocincla tyrannina. Next base: position 89,248,410 of record JAWWMP010000081.1, on the reverse strand, counting down.
CACTGGAATGCTAGCTAGCTACATAAGATTATGATCCTTGGCTTTAGTGAGGTGAAACTGGAAACTGTTAGCACAACCATATTTTTCTTGCCTACCATTTCCAATTCTTGAGTATTTTTCCATCTTTTTCTCCTTGATTTTTCTCTCAGTGTCTCTTTTTCTGGAGAAGGTGCCTCAGGAGGAATGTGTCAATGTGCTACAGTAAGAATTTGGACATGGGCATTACTGAAGTGAGTGGAGGACCAGCTGACAGAGCACAAAATTCCCTGGGATATGCCAGCTCAACTACTGCACTGAGCTGCTGCACACCCTGTGAGAATGTGGATCTGTGTAGTTTATAGCTCCAGTGTCCTATGGCTCATATCTGGATAATGCATTTGACTACTTCTGGGTCCAGCAATAGCTGTCTATGGAAAGGAACCACCTTCTCAAGCTTCCATTCAGGTCTTCTTGTTTCATAGATAAGTCTGTGCTCCAGCACTGAGCACCCTTCACTGTCATGCTGGAAATAACGTCCCTACTTCTGTTGGCAAGTGTACCAGCTTTTCCTTTTCTCACTCTAGAGAAAAACATCTTATATGTTCTGTGAGAGTATCAGCGGACTCCCCAAAATTGAGGTTACTCATTTGCAATATATTTCATCCTAATGAATTTTCACAACTTTTCTAACTTATCTAGTACTGTCCATTGCATGAGAGGAACACAAAATGGGGATGGACTAGGAATGCTTGGCCTAGAAAGCTGAGTAACATTAGTCTTTATGTTTTGTGAGAATTATCAATGTTCTTAAGACAACAAATTCTTATCTTTGTTATTTCTGATGTGGGAAAGTAAGTGTGAGAATGTACACAGGATTTTTGAGCTTGAGGAAAGAACATCTCTTTACCTTGCCTCCCATACTTTTAAAAATCAAGTCTAAAGGCAGGCTCTTTTCTTAATTATCTCCTGACCCACAGGTTAGCTTTGACTCATTAAGTGGAGGGAACTAAGATGCTTCGGTTGAGTACAGTGGGAATTGAATGGATTCGTGCATTAGTCACGGTAATTTTCCTCTGCTGTTCTGACCCTCATTTGCCCAACACAGAAGAGAAACTGTTTTTCCTGATAGTGACTAGAACAGGAAGATAGTACCCACTCCCCTAACGTGAGAGAGTCCTGAGTAAGAGATACCAGCTCTTCATTTGGTTTTCACTGGGTAGATGCGAAAAAACAAGCCAATGTCTATGTCTTTGCACTATGGCGAATGCGGAATGGTAAATCTCTCTTTGTCAGGGGACAGAAACTTTAAAGACTTGAAGAGAAGCTAAGTAAAGTATTCCTGTTATCAAGTAATTGCATATAACATCTCGATCTCTGGTTATACTACCTGGAAGTAAAACAGGTAATCGAAAATATGTTCTCCACCACAGAAGGCCTGCAGTTGGGAATGAAAAATCGAATCCTTCAAAGAGACACAGGGACCGTCTGAATGCGGAACTTGACCATCTGGCCAGCCTCCTGCCTTTTCCACCTGACATCGTATCGAAGTTGGACAAACTTTCTGTCTTGCGCCTTAGTGTCAGCTATCTCCGAGTCAAAAGTTTCTTTCAAGGTAGGTTTCCTAAAGTTATCAACATCCCATTAAAAGTATCTCTCTAATTTATTGTTGACTAAGCCTGAGTAAAAGTAATGAGTAGTATTATATTGATAAAGGCATGGAAAAAAACTGTTATTGAATTTATTTTGTGTATAGGATGTTGTGTTGGAAATGTCATGCGTTTTTCCCCATGCTGTTTGTGTGTTTTTCATGAAATAATGGGATAACACCCATCATTCCTCAGCAGGCTTCAGGAAACGGGAACACATGATTGTAAAATCACTAAATCAGCAAAGAAGCTTGTTACAGATGTAATACGTGTAGATACTTTGAAGTCCCTGTTTGGAGCTGCTCTCCTGCATGTTCAAAATGCCTGATTAAGTATGACATGGAACTCAAGGAGCTCCTGTATTGCCTAGGTTTGCTGTATGCCAGGAGGAAATGGGCTTGCTTGAAAAGCCGAAATGATCAGTGTCTTTTAGGATAAGAGAGGTTCAAAGTTTAAAGTGTTGATTAAAGCTGTACTAGGCTGTGCTTTGTTTTTGTATCTGTCTGGCATGCTGCACAATGAAAGCCAAATGTGCATTTTCAGATGGACATGAAAAGAATTCTTCCAAACTTGAAGATAGTTTGAGTTTCTTCTGTTGCTGAATAGTTCACAAGAGCAAAATCCATATTAGGGATTTAACCATAAAAATCTTCTCTAGAGTTGTTTTTTAAAAAAGGGTAAAAAGTCCATTTGAAGGAGTATCGTTGACCAAAACTTACAGGTGGACTGCAGAAGTAAACAGAAGTATTTTTTAATGAATACTATTCTTCCTTTACTACTCTTTACTACTTCTCCCTGCTACTGTTCCTTAGTCTGCACAGTGTATGTATATTTTTTGGCTTTGCCTGGAGAATACTATCAGTAGTTGCTTCTTGCTTTCAAAATATATTTTAGTGTAATGAAATGCCAGTTTGAAGAGACTTTGGCAGGCTGCAGGGCATTTTACAAGCCGACATCAGATTACAAAGAGTGATATTACTGATAGCAGGAGCCTCCCATGTCAACTGTGGCAGCCCAGCCTCCAGCATCCTGCAGTTTACAGAGTGCCTCTCTTTCCCTTTGAACACATACCTGAGCATTATGGTCCCTTCCTCTGAGCTTTGCTTTCATTTCTCTTGGATTCACAAGCAGTAATATGTCTTCAGCTGCCTTTAGTACTCTTCTGCCAGAGTTTCTCAGATCCATTGTCTCCTTTTCTTAAAGGGATGAGACAAAAGGAAAACAAGTAAAGCCAGACTTCATTATGCTGAAATGTTTCGTGTTTCATGTTTTGAGAGATTTCATTTAATTTAATCCCCAAATTACCTAATTGAACACATCATTTGTGTTCCCTTCATTCTTATTTTTAAATGTTTACATCATGAAACTAAGGTTACAATTAGCATTGTTTATAGTAAAGGAAGGAAACTACATGCCATTTTAAGACAAGAGAGCAGGCTGGAGCTTCAGAAGGGTGGAGTGGAGGAGAGGTGAGCTGTGGAAACAGAGCTACATGAGGAATTGTTGCTAATGTTTGGGTAAGGGCAGAAGCTGCAGCATCCTTCAGGATATCACAATCTACTTCCTTGTAGTTCTGGAGAAATAAGGGACAATCTGCTTTTTTTTTTTTTTTTTTTAAAAGCAAAGACTTTGGTAGAAAGTCACTTAAAAAAGTAAACAAAAATGGCCATCCCAGTGTTTCAATTTTGTTGTGATGAAAAAGGATAGAAGAGCAGAAATGGCTTGTTTGTGGCTTTTTAAATCAAAGGATGGCACTAAACTGGGAAATGTTATAAGTACTGAGGACAGAGAACAGACCAGTGGCATACAGAAATGTTATAAAATTGGATAAAAAAATGTTTCTGGAAAAATGGCTTAGTAAATCTGTACTAATTCACTCAGGGAAAATTTATTCAAAGGAACTGATGTTCAATAGAAAAGAAAAACCTGGAAAAGAGAACATAAAAACAATAATAGAAGACGGACAGTGGTCAGCAAATTGTTCCATGCCTGTAATACGATATGTTGACATAAACAAGAAAACCAAGTGTGGATTTTGGTCGGTTTGCCCAGAGGCAGCGTGTCACTACACAGGAAGGTTATAATCCCTCTCTGCATGAAACCAGCATGACTCCATCTGGAATAGAGCTTTCTGTTGTGGGCATCTCCTGGTCACAAGGGCATTAGCACATATTAAGGGGTTTGGGATAAACACAAGCAAAACTATAAAGCTGGATGGACAAAAAAAAAAAATTAGCTTAAATGTGTACACATTTGTATTCTTTGGCTGTTTGTCTTCATAGGAGAGAATGACATGAAAGGAAGGAATTGCTTAAGATATTTTGGAGTAGCATGATGGAGGGCCCAAGGCATGATGATGTCCAAGATGAAATTTGACTTGGGTATCAAACAAAACATATCTGTAATGAGTTCTTTTTGGGCTATCTGTGATTCCTAAAATGGGTGCAGTGATGATTCAGGATGTTAAAATTTGTAATTTTCTGTGACACACAGTAAAGTGCATATTTTGTCGAAAAACTGTTCTCCGTGTTTTCAGGAAGTTAAGTGCAAATTCCAGATTTTTAAAATGTGCTTTTAAGAATCTTGTTTGGCAGTTCTTAGAAAATATGAGTAGTGTTATTTGACATGTAAGTTCATATGTTACATTGCAGATTCAACCTGTAATAGTTCAGCAATTCCTGTGACAATTATTATTACACACCTTCAACAGTCCTAGTGGTTTTTAGACACACTCATTTACTTCCACTAGGTGTCCTTTCAGTAGCTCCTCTGCAATAGTCAGTGTACAGCACAAACTTATTTATAAAGATCAATAGCCAACTAGAGAGCATGGAGTGACTTCACCATGTTGACTTCAAATACAAAAATCATTTTGCAGAGAATTAGGTATTAGGGGATGGGGAATATCCATCAATCATTTACTCCCTTTTTAGCGACCATTAGATGTTAGTACCTTGAAGCATATGGCCATTTCATCTTAGTTAAATTGTTTAAGCAAAGGCCTGTGTGCTGGTTTAAAGGTAAACCGGCGAGAGAAGTGAACTTGACTTAAGAGAGATTACAAGTCAGAGTTACAATTTACTAAAGAGGTTACAATAAATACAATGATACATAGAAAAATGGGTTTTAACCCACAAAGACAGATGTATAACCCAGCACCCTGGGCCATGAAGAGAACGGTGTTGGTTAGCCCCTGTGCAGAACACCACATGGTCCCCCTGTGTGCAAAGTAAAAGGAAAGGAAAACCTGTTGGTGAGGATGATGGTCACAGTCTTGTCGAGAGTGGCAGTTGCAGTCCTGTTGAGGTTCTGGTCCTCCTCTGGATCAGACAAGTGGTACCGCATGTCCCAAAACCCGAAGATTATGTATGCTCAGGTTCAGGTGGGAATGCCCAGTACCTCCTCCAGAGCAGGGAGTTCCACAATGGGTGATTTGACTCTGTGAGCCATGGGATATTTTTGGAATCTTTGGTGGTCTAGGTCGTTGCAACTGCCTGTTGTGGCAGTCTCTAATGGCCCATTAGCAGACACGACCCTTCAAGCTGGGTGTTGGAGGTGCTGATGCCTCCCCGGAGGGGAGTTGTCACGGCTGAGTCACTGGTGTGAATACAGAAACATCCCTGTGCCTTGCAGGGTTCTTTAACACCCAGCTTGTAGTCTGAGGGGTCAGGTGTGCCCTGGGGCAGCTGCTGCAAATGATCCATTATTAACAGTTCATGAGAAATGACATAGAGGGTTTAGAATACACAGTTTTGGTTATGCCCACACAGTGATAAACTGGTCCCAGCCCCTGTAACTAGGACAGCCTGGTTCCTTTCCAAAATCTAGATCTAGTTGTTGAGACAGATATTCCTAGGATTCAGTTTAAGTTATTGTGGTTGACTCCCTCCCTCATTCTTAGAAATGTTCTCATTTTGCTTCAGAACAAGTCTTCTGTCTACTTGTTTTAGAGTCTTCATATCTCTGTTATCAGTTGGCAGAAGCTCTATTAATAGCCCCAGTCCCTCCAAGCTATATGCATTTAGTCATTTTGCATTTTCCTGATAAGCACTTAAAAATGGCTTGCAGCAATAACCTTCCAATCTCACCAAATCGCTTGTATAAAGCAGCATGGATCTGAACCAGCACTTAGACTTAGAGACAAGAACTGCTACAGGAAAATGTGACAGTCACTTGACCCTGACAAAGATTTGCCTTGGGTGGGGCTCCTGTGAGAGGGGAGTGGAGTAGTACTTAGTGTCTGTGACCATTTGAGCTTGCTGGGCCTCTGTCTTGGACATATTCCATCTTGGTTAATTGTAGTCTGTCTTCCTTTACTGCTCTTGACAATACATCCTTTAGTACCTCTTATTTCTCAGTATTTCCATTGGTGGAAAAATTATGGTCTTGCTCCACTTCAAAACCAACTCCCTTTTGTTGGTTGTTTAAATTATTCCCATCTAGTATAGTTAATGATTTTGTAAATAAATCTCAGACGAAGAGCACCCTGTTTTCTTAGCATCTCATATCCTTTCTGAGAGAGAGCTAACTGAAGTTTCCCCGTACCTGTAAAAAACCAGGTACAACAAAGTTAAACCTTTTACCCATAAGAATTCCTGATAAATAATAGCTGATATTGTTGAGTACAGCCTTAGATGGCAAATGTAGAGACTTCAATATGGATGATTTTTTTTTGATTATTCAAGAAGTGGGGTTTGTTTAAATCCTTCACTACATAATTTATATAAAGCAGAATTTAATTCAATAGCTAGTGATTTTTCCCATCTGGACATTCTTTGCATGCACAAATGTGTATTTATACACACATATACACATTCAAACACAGAGACATGCATGCACACATGAAAACAGTGTCATCCCAACAAAATTTCCTCCACAGTATTATTTTGAACCTCTGTATTTATTGCAGGCTTCACTCTCTTCTCTGTATTTACTTACTTGCAGATTTCATTTGATTTTGAAAGCTAAAATTCTGATAGATTTATGGATGACTAAGTAAGAAATGTAGAGTGTCACAGATGAACTCTGTGAATAAATATATTAAAAGTTTCTGTAAGTCTTCTATTTAAACTGTAATCCAGATCTTTGCAAAATTAGCAACAGTCAAGCATGAAGACATGTTGTTTGACCTGCTTTGGACTAAAGTTATATATGGATTTTAAAAGCAAAATAAAGTTTGAGAAATTACTCTACAAATGTTATTTCATCTGCTTCCACATACAATTAAAAATTTTAGAAAACAGGCCTGTAATGCACTTTTCTGAGCAAAGAGTAAGCTATGCCTAAACCTGATGGTCATTGTGTAAGGTGTTTGTAAATCTGCAACATGAGTGATTCAACATCCAAGATGGAGCTCTCCTGCTTCAGTTTAAGCCTTCCTTCTGTGGAAGAAAGGTTTGTTTCCTTTTCTTGTGGCACCTCAGCTTTTTCAGCTTTGACAGCCACGAGGTTGTCCCATGTTTCCTTCACTCTTCTTCAGCTAAGACAGGTCTGCTTTTTATTTAATTATTTTAAAAATTATTTATTTATTTCTCGAGGGCTATATTTTCTTTATCATTTTTGCTCAGCTTTTGTCTTTTCTTTCAAGACTATTCTAGGGTACATGGAAAGCATCCTTCCATTTTGCATCAAATGACTAATTTTCTCACAGTATGGTTTCTTAAGTAAACTTAGTCCCCTTTCCAACCAAAGTTTTCTGTATACTTATGAAAACATTGTGAGAGAGAAACAATAGCCTTTTAAAGTTATGAAGACATAAAAGCTATTCTTCCCATTCACCTGTCCAGTTGTAGAAGGTAATTAATTTAGTTTTACATGGTAACATATCCTTGACAGTCCTGTTGATTTCTATTTTTATCTTTTATTATGTTTACTTGTTTTTAAAGAGGTTGTTTGATGGGTTTTTTCACTACTTTTCTAGGAATCGAAGCTCAGGTAAGTGGTCCCACTACCCTTTGGTTTCCTCTTCCCATGCTTTCTAAAGATAAGCTCCATGTTTATCCTCTTTTGGTCTTTCAGAACCTCCCCTTTATGTCAAGATTCCTCATAGCTGAATATGTAATAGCTCTGAATATGCTTCAGCACGTTCTCAGAATACACCCCAATGAGTCTCACCAGATGCAGTTAAACTCATCCAACACCTGAGGTGCAGCCTTGTTCCTGATGTTTAGTGTCAATATGTGTCTGATCTTAGCTGATGGAAGCAAAAGGAGGCAAAAACCACTAAACTATCTTGTTCTCATTATCTGTAGCTTCCCCTCTGCTGAGTAGCAGAAAACTCTTTTCCCAGCCTTGGTTAAAGGACTATCAGCAAGCTTTTTATAACCTTCCCTTTCTTGCTATATCTAATTTCATGCATTGGCTTTTCTGTTTTTCTTCTTAAATATTTGTGCTTTGTTCTACTAATTTTTTAAAAAGATTTTCTGTGAGCTTCTGGGCACTGAAGAACTAGAAATTTTGTTAAGGTTTCTTATATTTCACATTCTTCACTGTCACTGAGATAGTTTACACTTGCCTCCTACTTACTGGTTTGTTGCAAGAACATCCAGCTCCTACTTCCCTGAGATATCTTGTCCTCTGAGATTTTTCCAGGTGTACCAAAGTCTCCCTTCTGTGGGTCCACTGTCTTCATATTGGTGTGCCTTCAATTGCTGCTGCTGGAAAAACCATCGATTCCACAATTTCCTGGTCACCTTCACCACGCTGCCCTTCCTCCTTCTGACCCATTTGTCTCTTTCAGTTAAATCTTTTTTATATATTTATTTTTTATTTTTTTGGCAGGATTACGCACACTGTGTGGTTTCTGTCTTTCTCTGATTTAGCATTTATGTTAGTGGTTCATTTCCTTTTACTCATTTATGTGTTTGGTGTGATCCAATTCCCATCAATGTTTATCTTTAATGGAAATTGAATTTATCCCTTTTAAGATGCAAGTAACAAAGGATTCCTCCCAGCTGGCCTGATTTTTAATATACTCAATTACTTGCAGTATGTAAATTTCAACTTTTCTTCTTCTCCTCTACTGTCCATAGCTGTTGCTCTCCTAGCTCAATAGCATACTACTATGACTCAGATTCCTTAGGTTCATCCTTTAGGGTTGTAATATTTGAATCTTTAGCGCTGCAGTCACCACTGCACACCTGTTGCTGTTGTGTCATGCATGACACTCACAGAAAATTAAGATATTAAACTTAAGATGGGTAAGGAAGCAAAGAGCGATCTTGGTTTCAGTCCCTAATCTGTACCATAATGCTGGTCAACACTGCTGTGTAAGTGCTGCTTACCTGAATCAAAGCTGCTGGTCTGAGGAGCCAAGATTCCATGGAAGTGCATGTACTGGAGTTCCCCAGCATCCCTTTTCACCCCATTGATTCCTCCTAACAGCTCTGTTTTCCCAGAGCTTTCTTTTCAAACTGTCATCTAAAGTGTTTGATTGTTTGTTTGGTTTTGGTTTTATTTGGGGTTTTTTGTTGTTTTTTTCCCCCCCCAGATTGGCAAGTTCTGCTTCTTTGGTATAAAAATGTTTTTTAGATTTTACTTTGCATAAGCATGAAAAATTTTTCCACAATGAGATTCAACTGATTCTGAAGCTAAATTCATATGGTTGGAGTTTATTACTACAATTATGGCCTATACTGAATACATTTCCATGGGAAAATTTCTTCTTTCATTTGTTAGCCAGTTTCAGCAGCCTGAAGCTTTCCCTTAAATTTAGAACCATAATCTTAGTGAATCACAGATTCACAGAAGGATTGAAATTGGAGGACACTTCTGGAGGTCACCTGATTCAATCACCCTTCTCAAGCAGGGCCACTGAGAATCAGTTTCCCATGAATATATCCAGGTGGCTTTTGAATATCTCCAAGGGTGGAGGGTCCACAACCTCTCTGGGTAACTCGTGCCAGTGCTTGGTCACCCTTACAGTGAAATGTGTTTCTTGACATTCAAAGAGAACCTCCTGTGCTTCAGTTTATGCCCATTTACTCTGATTCTGTCACGGGACACTTCTGAAAAGAATCTGGCTGTTCTTTGCACCCTTTCTTTAGGTATTTATACTAAATGAGATTATATTAGCTCCCCCCTGAGCTTTCCCTTGTCCAGGCTGAACATTCCCAGCTCTCTCAGCCTTTCCTCATAGGAGAGATGCTCCATTGTCTTCATCATCTTCGTGTTCTTTCATTGGACTCTCCAAGTATTTTGTAATGGATATGTTTAGAACAGATACAGAAAAAGTAAAATCATAAAAGATTTGAAATGCCAATAAAACATTATGAAAGAGGCTATGCTAAGAACAGGATAAAATGCCTAAATCAACAACCATGGAATTATACCTCCTTGATTCTACATCTTCAATGCCAACAATCTTTTCTTGGTATGACTTGCATATTGATTTCCACTATGTAAATAATTAGAGGCTTTCAGATTGTTCATAAACTCTTGGTTTTTTATGAAACCTGTACTTGGGGTTACAAATCTAGGATTTCAATTGTGTTTCTCTGCTTAGTTAGGGTTGAAGCTGATACCTTGAGCCAAGAAGTCCCCAACGTATTTGAATATTTCAACAATTACAAGTTTGTTTTTTAAAGACATCCTCTACTGATTTACGGCATTCCCAGTCATCTCCTCTGAAACTGAATGCCTGAATGATTTCTTTCTTGGAAAAGAAAGGACTTCTCTTTTTTGAACACATACAAAATGTTTAGCATGTGTATTGCTGTAGTCCACAGTGACAGGTTATTAGATTGTCTATAAGCATTTCGGTTGTTTAGGTTTCTTAGGGCAGCATATTGAATGCCTTGCACTGAGGAGAAACGTTCATGGTCAGCGTGGGTAACAGGGAAGGTTATTCCTGTAGCTGTGTTGAACCATTGCCACAACATTTGGAGTGTTTTGGCCAAAAAGGGACAGTTCATGAAAGAAACATTTTCCACTGTCTACTGATCTCTGATTTTACCATCTTCATAGCAATATAGCAATTGAAAGAAGGAAAAAGTGTTCTGCTATGTAAGAGGTACATAAGTAAATCATTGAAGGAAGACTTACTGCCTGCAAGTCATTATCTAATCATGTGCTAAAATACTACATCAGTGAAATTTTAGTAGAAATGTCAAGACTTTAATCAGGATAGCTGCATTTATTCATCCCTGAGATCTGGTAGGACCCATATCTGGAGAAGCAGCTGCACATTGACTCCTCTCCACATTACCCATTTTCAAACAGTGGATTATTTTGACTAGATTTTAAAATATATTTAATTGCCAGAGAGACCATTTTATTTGAACATATTGCTTATACTAATGGTTCACTATTTTTTCCCCCCCTTGTTTCCTGGGAACACCATTCATTCCATGTAACAAATAACTGAGGATGTTTTATACTACACATCCTCTTGGATAACCTGGAGCTCTCCTTGACCTTGGGAGGCCTTTGCTGACTCTCAGAGGAGAACTGTATCTCCTCTTTGTGCCTTTTTGTAGAAGGGTGGACCTCCTTGTGCTGGCTAGCTTTCTCTTCAGTTTCCTGCAAACAAGATGGGTTTTGCAGCAGTAGCGTTGATTTACAAGCAGAATTTGCTTCAGAACAAATCTGTATTTGGGAAGAACAAGGCAGCTTTTATATTGCGTGAATTCCTGTCACCTTTGTAGATCAAGGGAACCTGTTAGTGCAACACTATGTTCAGTGCCATATTCTGAGACTGGTTCTAAATTCCGTACCTATTTTTTGTGAGTAATGGCAAATGAAGGATCTTAGTTATAAATAAGTTTCAGATCTTTCCTGGTACTCCTTGGGTACTCTTGTCAGGTACTGTGGGTTATTTGTATTGCCAGACCTCACAAGCTCAGAGCTGCTAGGCTGAGTCAGTCATCTGCATGAGGAGGGCTGAACTATACAGATTTTGAGTTGTCTTTGGGAATCACACCATCATTAGGACTCTTCTTGAAGAATTTTCTCTTGCAATTCTGGATCAATATTTTGTACAACTTTTTCATTACTGGATGCCATTCAAATGAACATCCCTGTAGATTTCAATGTTTCTCCTGATATAATCAAGACTGATTAGAAAACCAGGGAGCTGTAAATGGCAAGTGACGTGAGGGCAATCTTTGACTGTTAGATTTCTTCCAAGGGCATTTGGCACTGGAAGAGTTCTGCTGTTTCAGCCAATAGTAGATGTACACTCAGAACCAGACACATGGTCAGAGATGCACACAATGCCTGGTTTTATAGGTGTCCTCACAAACCACAGCGGCTATATTGGTCCAATGCTAGAGGAAGTCCCCAAAATATTTTGAACCGTCAAGTGAGGATCTTCGTCTTTCTCTGGCTTGCTTAGTCACTTCTAACTCTTCTGAGTTGGTAGGCTTTTGTGCTCAGCGTGTTTGGTTAGCTCACACTGTGCATTTCATGTAGCATCAGTGTAAATCAGCGTAGGCATGTGGCAAGGAAAAAGCTGTGTCCATCTGATCCAGGAGACTGGCATACACAGTCTTGTGTCCAGTGATTTTCACCTTGCCTGTGCATTCTGCTTGCCTAACCCTTCCTCTGCAGCTAAGACCCTCCTTGGCCCAGCCTGCTACCAACTGTTGAAATACCCTCAAAGTCCCCCATGGATCAAATTCTATTATCCTATGCTATAGCGAATGGGCTTTCATTGATCTAATTTTCTTGAGTTAAATTGTGTTTGGATGTTGGAGATTGAGAAAAAACTTAGTACGTTTAGTTACACTGTTACTCATGTTTTCCTTGGATATGGAAGCAGGACTAGTTTCCACCACAGGAAAAATGGCATTTTTACTCTAGAAGTTGCTACCAATTGCAGTGACTGTAAAAGATACTAGTGATTGTTTTGCCCTAATCACTGCTGTAGTAGATGGGAGGTAAGAAAGCATTCTCCCAGGCATGAACTTTGGCTTGGTTTACACTTGTTCTCAGCTTCATGAGTGATTACCATCTCTGAGAGGAAGCGTGTATCTTTACTGTCAAGAGAATGATTTACTTTGTTTCTTATTTTAAACACAGATATGTTTTAGAGGAAAGACAATACTTCTTATTAAATAGAACAAAGAATTCAACTTGGCATATTATAATTTTGTAGGACTTTGAAGACAAAGAAGACAAATAGTTTTAGGCTAGAGAACAGTGGGGAGATTGTCCTCCTAGCTTCCCCTCTCACTTTGCTCCTGCCTGACTTTTGGGTTACAGCACACAGTCAAGCTCTGCAGAGAACTCTGAAACAATGAGATCACAAAATCTCAGAATCATTTAGATTGGAAAAGACCTCCAAGGTCATTGAGTCTAACCTGTGACCAATCACCACCTTGTCAATTGGACCATGGGTCCAAGAGCCATGTGCAGTTGTTTCTTGAACACCTCCAGGGATGGTGACTCCACCACCTCCCTCGGCAACCTATTCCAAAGCTTAACAACCCTTTCCATGAAGAAATTCTTCCAGATGTCCAGCATGAAGCCTCCAGATGCAGCTTGAGACTATGTCCTCTTGTTCTGTCACTAGCTGCCTGGGAGAAGAGGCTGACCACCCCCCCACACCTGGCTATAACTTCCTGTCGGTAGTTGTAGAGAGTGATAAAGTCTTCCCTTCTCTCCTCCAGGCTAAACAACCCCAGCTCCCTCAGCCACTCCTTAGAGGACTTCTTCTTTAGGCCCTTCACCAGCCCTGTTTCCCATCTCTAGACATGCTCCAGCATCTCAGTTTGTTTCTTTTCCTGAAGGGTCCAGAACTGAATACAGGATTCAAGATGCAGCCTCACCAGTGCTGAGCACAGTGGGACAATCACTGTCCTGGTCCTGCTGGCCACATTATTTCTGATGCAAGCCAGGACAACAATGGCTTTCTTGGCCACCTGGATACACTGTTGGCTCATGTTCAGCCAGCTGTCAAACAGCATTCCCAGGTCCTTTTCTTCTGGGTCTCCTTCCAGCCACTCTTCTCCCAGCCTGCAGCATTGCATTGGGGTTGTTGTGACTCGTGTAGGACCTGGCACTTTGCCTTGTTCAAACTCATATAGGTGTTCTCACTCCATTATGATCCAGCCTATCCAGATCCCTCTGCAGAGCCTTCCTCCTCTCTGCCCTATTAAGTGTCATCCACGAACTTACTGAGGGTGCACTTGATGCCCTCATTCACATCATCAATAAAGATAGTAAATAGGACTGAGATATTAAACAGGATGGGTCCAGCAGCAAGAAGCAGAGTGGCTATGTCAATCTGGGGGCAAGGCCACATGAATTAGTCCTTCTGAGAAACACAGCTTACTAGAGTATGTGCCCTGCCATCCCAAAACAAGCATATTTTTTTCAAGCTCCTACTATCTCCATGTAGCAGCATAAGGCACTGTGTGTCCACATCAAAACCCTGAGAGTTAGCTCAAAGATCTCTGTGCTAAACTTCATCATGTTCAGTTCAGACATACTTCTCTGGTGCTTGAAGGTAACTCCATTCTTTTGGGTACGTGCAATTACATTGGCCAAAGCACACCTCAGGATGACACTTGTGGTCCATGAAGATGAAAAGCTGTAAGTGTAGGCTCAGACCAAGGCAGAACACACATTTCAGTGCATGTAAATCCCTTCTTTTGTCATGAATCACATCATCAGGCAAAAGCCAGCAAGCTGTCCTAAGACCATTTGCCAGACAGCAGCATGGATGGAGGTTGGTGAGAGCCATATGACAGTATTATTATAGTTTCTTCAAAGACAACTCTTTCAGAGTAGTGCAAATACAGACAGGAATTATTTCTGAAGAGACTTTTTGGAAGGCAAACTCATTAATATTTTGAAATAAGAGTCTGCCATTCAGACATAAATCTGAAACACTTCTTCCTTTTTAAGACTTGAAAAAAATTATTTGAATTACAAGACTACCATTTAGCTTTTGGACTTTGTAGTACTTTTAAGGAGCCACTTCATGAAGTTCTGAAATGTTACCTCATATGCCTCACTGGAAATGCGTGGTGGTTGCTGGGGCCCTGAGGAGATAATGAAATGCAGTCTGAATGCTGCACATGAGGACAGGGAAAATGTGGATGTTATAAGGATGGGACAAGACTTGAAAATATTTTGAATTGTGCTTCCTAGCATTTTTCCCTATTACGATTTTCAACTGAAATTTTTGCCCCACAGAAATCAACTAATCATTTCTCTTTCTTGCCCTTTTTCTGAATGAGCAACTTGCTCTACCACTTCTGTGGGCATCTCTATGACTGGTTTTTTCCCATCAAGGCCACCTAATAGTAATAATTCTTGGCTATCAAATCTTTACCAGCCCTCTCTCCTCTTTCCCCTACAGCCATCGTTCATTTTCTTCACATTATCTTTTTTGGACAAAATGACCTTTGTGAAGTCATGACTGGGTCACCACTGACTCCTCCTGCAGTAAAATATTTTCTTATAAGCAGAGCCACAGGTGCCTTGGAAGTGCATAGAAGGATGAAAGTAAAAAAATACATTGATTATTTAGTCAAACCCAAAAGTTCATGATTTACCATATGGTTTTTATGGCTGAATCCGTGCAAGACATCTGTCTTTCTAAGCTGTGACTAGATATTGAGGTACTTAGAAATCATACAATATAAGTAGGGAGCTCACTTCTGCAAAGCTTGCTCCACTTGTCTATATGGTAGCCCTACTGTTTGGCTCAATGGATTGCTCTGAAGGGCTTCTCTTCATTTAATTGCATTTGGCTTAGTGTCTTTTTCACATTATTAGAAAGAAATCCCAAGTGACTAACACAGATGTTTGTCTTCTCTATCTAATGTAACAGTAACATATTAGTCAGTTCTCTGAACATTCCCTGCCATGAAATGAAAGTTTTTTAGATGAGGCACAACACGTTTCCCCCTTATAAATCCACTTTAAATTTTATTATAATTTTTGGTGCAATAATATAGTTAGTATAACTGACTAATTTCCTAAAATCTTGACACCTATATGTGTAGAAGTGAAAGCAGAATGCATATCAGCAAACTAAACCAAATGCTCACTAAGAGAAGTTACAAACAAACTTTAAAACATCTCTTAAAGAAGCTCATAATTACTTTTGTGAAAATTCCACACTATACAACTGTCTCTCCAAATACGTATTTTTATGAACTTACTGTGTCCCTAAAACTCTATTGAAATCCCCTAAATGCATTCCCTTTTTATATCTGCATGGAATATATCAAGTTGAAGGTAAATGTCTGTAGTTTTTTGTTATGATAAATGAAATGTTCGCTATTTCCATTTACCTCTGTACCTGCAGCATGAATTGGCTACTCACATATTGAAAACAGCTGAAAGAAGTTGAGAGCAGAGGATTGAAAACAAGCAAAGATCAAATCTAAATCAAAACCCAACATATTTTAAGTTTTCTTTTTCTAGTCCATTGACAACTTCATAACCACTTCACTACTGTATAGTTGCAAAGCGTATGTCACCTTATATTAATCTTATACATTCCCCTGAGTGTTTCAACATTTGTACAGAAAATGGTATCTTCCGTGTGTTGGTATTATGTTGTATGTCAGTGTCAGTGAAAACTTGTCATAAACCCTCTATATTTTGTTCAAATAATTTATTAAACTGATATTGTGCCATCAAATGACCCCGATAAACCTTGTACAGAAACCAGAAAAATAATAATGCTTTATGAAAACATTTCTTGAGAGGATAAATAATTCAGCCTAGAAAATGCATCTTGAGCTGACGAATGTAAAGATTTATGTGGAAAATATTCCCATATATTATTATGAGGATGAAGACAGTAAGTGGAGAAAAATGGAATTGCATTTTTTCTTTCAGGTCTTCCTCTACATTGCTGCATATAGAGAAAGGCTGTACATCTCAAAACAAGTAATATTTCTGAGAGGAAATTAGCGATGTTTGCAATGACATAGTTCTTAAAGGGGCAGTCATGCAAGGTGTAGAGCACTCTCAAATTACGATGTGTTCAACAGATGTTGATTGTTTTCAGCACTTCTTCAGGACTGCTGGAACTGTATTAAACCCTAGCAATGTAGTTCTATGTATCCTTCTAAGGGAAGAGTTCTTTCCTGTGAGCCAAACATGCTGAATAACATGTCAGAAACTTGGAAGGTATTGCACATTGCAACATTCATTCTTCATTTTTATTGATGTTAGCAAGGACTTTAGAAGTATTTAATAAATTCGGTAGTAAGTGCTGTATCATTTGGAGACAGCGATACACCCTGCATTTGTTGCTGCCAACTTGTGGTTAGCAAAGCAGAGATAATGTCAGTTTGAATGGTTCTTTGCCATCACACTTTTGAAGTATCATGATGGTAGCTGATAATGTCTTCAAAACTAGTAATGTGACTGGCAGAATGAGATGGGAGGACAGGTCAGTGCCTGGACAGAAGACGTGCCTCTTGCAAGAACACTTAGTGCAGTGGCCCTGAGTTCCAAGAGGTCACTTGGACAAGAGGAGTTTATTTATTGTTTCTTGTCTTCATCTAGTCAAGTCAAGTCATGATCTCCAGACAGGAGTTTGCTTGCATACTTTAGCTATTCGAGCCTCAGCAGATGTTCTGTCTTCTGAATCTCCGAAGATAATGTTCAACTAGTTAGTTTTACTGCAGGAAATACAGTGGTACAGTTTCTCCAGCTAGAGAAAAGCTGCAAACGGAATGTTGTGACTCTCCATGACTCTCTTGCCAAATGCCAATACAACAGCATGTGAAAAATATGTTGGGGACAACTTTTAAGTTGTATATTCCTGTGCCCTAAACTGCCTGTAGTGGAGACTGGGAAATGTAACAGAAAGTTTCCAAGAAAAGAGGACATTGAGAAACTTAATCTCCTTTCCACTGAGGCAATCTGCCAGGAAAGACCTACTGTAGACACAATTTGGGCAAAAAGCCTCTTCTCAGAAAACAACAAGTTTGGTTGGGGAGGAAACATAAAGACAACTGGTCAAGTCCTTAATTCCTTGTTATGTTTTGCTTAACCTTGGCATTAGCGGAGTAATACAAGACAGGCTTTCAAAATCTGGCCCAGTGTTTCAAAAAGACTTTGCCTGAAGTTAAATGTATTTTTAGGAATCAAAGCAAAAATGCCAGTGAAAAGGTTGAAGCCTGTGAGCTGTGAGCTCACACCTTCACCACTCCAGTAATTTGGCTGGAGAGTGTTTCATGCTGGTTAAATAGGGGACCACCCAGCCATAGCCATATAGCCAGATTAGCAGTGGTAGCAGGCTCCTGGAGGGAAAGAACACTGGAAAGTGAACTCAGATCTACATGAAGATAATGGGATACATGTGAACAATTTTGGGGATTTTATCAGAGTTCTTGCATGTCAAGCTTTTAATTAAATCTGCCAGGTTTACTTTTCCTGTATGCACTTCTGCTGTTTACCTTAGTCACTTTTCTTCCTGTTTTCAGTGCCTCTAGTTTGTTAACCTGTTTTATTCTGAAATCTTTGAGGAATATCTTCCGTTTCTTTATCTCTAGCAGCCCTTTTAGAAATAACCCACCTTACTATTTTTGAAATTTTCTTTTTTCACATGTTCCTCATTTGTAGATTTTCTTGTTTACTCCATATAGGTTTTTGCCCCTACCTTTTCCTTTGCTACAACATTCTTCCTTTTCTGCATATTTCTTGCTCCATTCCTAAGAGCTTTTTCTTACATTTGCCCTCTGCCATTCCAGAACTGGATCTCCATCTTCTCTCCTCTCAAGTAACAAACTGACTTTGGTGGGAAAGTGATGATCTCTCTCTCTTTTTTTTTTTTTCTTTCCTTTGCTAGCAAGACATTGTTCTCATCTCCTGTTGGGCAAAACAAGGACCAGGCAAACCTCTTTTCTATTCTCCTCCATGCAGGCCTTTTGCCCTATGTGGTCTGGGTGTGGTGAGCTCAGATAGCCTGCTGATGCTTTCATTGCATGGGCCACAGGGAGGGGATGTACCTTTCATTCCCTCCCCTACACAGAGCCCTACCACAGCGTCAAGATGACGAGAATCACTGAAGCAGAGGGATGAAGCCTTAGGGCGGGAGGGGGGAATAAATAATGGATTGTTCTCAACCCTCCCTACTGCATTAGGCTGCCAGATGATTGCTTATTCCTTGCTCCCACCCACACGCTTCATGCCACCACCAGCATTTTCGGTCCTTTGTGGCTGAGGTTGTGGGCTAGTCAGCTGATGAGTCAGCTCTGCTAACCAGTGCTTTTCCAGCTCCTCATGTCAGGGATAGCTTTGGCATAAGAGTTTCAGCCAGCACTATCTGCACGGAAGACGGGGGCTGCTTGGGCACGTTACCATTCTGCAAATAAAGAGCAGGTTTCCAGGAGTGTACAATTCATCTCATCTTGTTCTCTTTTCTGGTGCAGGAAGTTTTGAAGCTACACCCTGTATACCATCTGTTAGTATGGGAGTGTGGAGTTAATGGGAAACTCAAACTTTGAATAGGTCAGGAAATTCAAAAATTGGTTCTCACAGCAATTAACTACATGTTGGTCTCAGATGGTACTTTAGCTCATTGGGTTAATGTACAAAATGAATCTTGAGCCACAGCTGAGTTCCCCCACTGCAGTTGAACTTGGCGCAGGGGCCGAGTGGGAGAAGAGAGGATCAGAGCTTCAAAATACCTTTGTGCCTTCTCAATGCTGGGCAGGCCTGGGCCTCTTTAGTGCTTCCCAGGGGTCAGAACACCCTCCGGGACTGGCACATGCAGCATCTCACAGCTCATGTCAACTGGGAAACATCTGGCCAGTGGAAAATACATCAGGCAGAAGCATGTTCCAGCTGCCCCATTCCCAGACTGCCCCTTCCTGCCTTGACTCCATCAACTCCTGGCTGTGTTGCCATAGCTGGGGTGAAATGGTCAGGCACTCCAAGTCCTTTTCTCATTCTCCTCATCAAGCAAAGGCTATGCTGTGCTAGGACAGGTTGTGTGGACCACCACTTGTGGAAGGCTCAGTCATGACTACTTGCATTAAACTAATTTCTGCAGCTACATTATTTGCTGTCCTTTTCGGTCTGACTAGTAGTAGGATAGTTCCAGGCAGCCTTCAGCAGTCCTAGACAAACTAGACCTTAATTTACATTGCAGTAGCAAAACATGTTTTTGCTCCTCTTCCAGACAAGAACTGCCTGGAAACCACTAGGTCATTATAGAAAGGTAGCTGAACATCAAGTATGTACAGTACATTGGGGCATCGTGAAGAGGGTGAGAGTAGAAGTGAGTTTGTGAGTGTGCTTGTTGCAATTTTTGTAACTGAGTTACTCAGAAATCCTTAAATTTTGATTGTAATGACTGTAATTTGTCATAGTACTTAAACTTATTTCTAATGAAAGAATACCTCCTAGTAGCTATTTAAAGTCAATTTATTTATTAAATAATGATTTATAGTACACTAATATGAAATTGTTTGATTTTGGATTATTAGTTGAAGTGAACTGAGTTATATTTCTCTGGATAATTTTAAAATTAAATAAACTTCACAGAAGGATTAAAAAAAACCCTATATAGGCAGATTTGCAGCTAATCCAAATTACTGTATGCATGTTCTCTTATATATATGCGCGATGTACTGATCCTTGGCTGTCAGGTGCAAGATATTAGAGCTAAGGAGAGAATGAGGAAAGCTTGCAGTAATTCTTTGGAAACTGGCATATGAGAAGTCATTGTTTATCTTGATTTCATTATACTAAATTACTGACCAATTCTTTCTCTAGAATTGCAGATCCAGCAGGACTTAGGCACATGTATGCCTTCTTTTCCTTAAAAAATCGAGCAATTAACCGCACTGTCTTTGAGCAGAAGAGGTCATATTCTTGAAAAAAAGATTGCAAATATTTTATTTTCTCATAATAGGAGATAAAAAAATACTCTCAGTAAGGCAAGATGTTTTGAGGACCAACTCTGTGGCCAGACTGCTGAGCAGTACAGAGCTGAGAAGCAAGTGTTCTAGTAGCTGTTTACCCTGAAATACCCATAGGTAAACTCATTTCTGCTGTTACCAATGATTTCTTTGCCAACTGCCCCCAGAAGAGCAGTATAATTTGTTTGTACAGGTAAGGTAGCACAACAGCATTCTCATGTATCTCTTTCCATAACCAAAAGGAAAAATTGCCATGTTAGTTAAATATTTGCATTAGTATCCAATGCTCTTTCACTTTAGATAAACTTCTTGTGCTTTAGCCAAAATCCATAAATAGGGACAAAGTCACATGTCTGTTTAGGCAGGAGTTGATTCTGTAAATTTTTTGTTTCCATGGGAAGTTGTTGCAGTGGTAGGTGAACGGACACAAATCAGGAACATAGGACTCAAGGCAACATTTTCGTAGGTCTCAGAAATCATTGAAACTGTGGCTTATCTTCAAAAATGCCTGCAGCTTTGTCTGCACTGGTGCTGTTACCCTCGAGGTCACTCTGGAGGCTGTCAACACCCTCTCCTTACAGACTGATGCGTTTGTCCCATTGCCTCCACCAGCACTTTGTCTGAGCTGCGAAGCTGTGGTGATGCTCAGTTTCCTCGGTTAAGCCTGTCTTGCTGCCCCATCTTCCCATCCATGATGTGAGTGCCTTGATCTCTGACAGTGAGATCCACCTGTAGTATAGTCACAATTATCTGTCCAGCTTCCAACCCAATTCCTCTCCATAAATACAGGTGAGACCTGGAGCACAGACGAGGCCAATATTGGAGTGTCATTAGTTTCATATCAAAGCTAGACTGGTAGGTTACCTCTTGTGTAAATAGCAAACTGCTGTGCAGATGGGAGGGCACCTCTCCTGTTGCTTGAGCTGGGTGAAAATACGTACCAAGGTTAAGCCTAAGTGTAAAAAGCCATCATTCTGGATGAAGTCAAGGGTACCTCACAACATGCGGGTGCATCTCCAGAATCCCTGAAGCACTCTGTAGCATGTATGGACACACCTGAACAAGCTTTCACCTGTTTAGTCTGTCTAATAATAGCAATGAACTTGGAGGACAGTGTGCAAATGAGTCATCTCATCCCACACTATGAGTCCTCAATAAGCTTAGCGCTGTGCCCTCATTCCTATTGTGACTTACTTAAGCTGGATTATAAAGATGGTTTGGGCAAGCCTGTTTATGCTGCCTTTAAATGAAATGTGTCTGTATGATAATCCTCACAAAATATCAATGAGCAGTACAGTCACCATAATTTTTTAAATTCTAGGCTCCAAAGTAATTTAACAGCTTTTGAAAACTTTATTTCAGGTAATTAGTGCAAATAATTAATGATGGAACAACAGTCGCTTTCATAGTGTTAACTGTTTGCGAAAATAGGCCAAGCCCCCCCTTTCATTGGATAGAGTTGACTTTTCATAAGAGAAAAAACATTTCAAACTTTTTCCTTTACTTTTCCAACTGTCCCTCATTGCCCCAAAGTCATTCTACCTACCACCTGCAAGGCACATCCATACAGCACACTACTGTGTTGGTCATTCTCAGGAGACTTGGCTAAAATAAAGCAGGATTTTCTGACCTAGGAACAAGCTCTAGCTACAGTACTCATACTATTCCTTCTGAATCAATTTGTGAGCTGTTTCCTGGTCTATCATTTCTGTGTCCTTGTGTTTCTAACACTGCAGCAGGGCGATGTTTATTTCAGGGCAATCTCTCTGTTGTTTATTGAATCTAATGGTTGTTTGACTGTTTACCGTGGCTTTTAAATATCTTAATTAGCATAATTCACAGTAGCACATGGTTGGCAGACATGGACCTTTAAGATAATATAAAGGAACAGGCTAACTAAATGTTTGTAAAAGGTGCCAGTATAGTTTAGCTATTTGACTCCAGCTTTTATTTAATTTTATTCAGGCAACTTTATTCCATCCAGATAAAACTCCAAGCTATACATTTATTCCCTGCTCAAACTGAAATAAAATAGCCTGATAACATATTTGGGGAAATCCCGTATGATAATATGTGTATGCCTTATATCTGCGTGGGTTGAAAGGATGAGTTTCCTCTTGAAAAGATTTCTGTGAACCTGTATTGCTATAGTAAGCACTGGTAGGCGAGGGGTTGCGTGACTGCAGCAGACTCATTTGTGACCTCAGAAAAGTGGTTATGAAAGTGATCTCTTGATCAGAGGAATAGAGCTCTGCTGCCTGCCAGACCAGCAAGGCAGAAATGAGCCTCCTCCCTGCAAATCTGCCCCGGCAGGAGAAAAAATGTTCCTCGTTTGGATGCAGCACAAGGATTCCTCTGAAAAGCACTGGGGCTTAAAACAAAGTGGGCTCTAGAGTATACATTGTCTCCAGTTAGCTTTCACATTAAGAATGTGCAAAAGCATCATTGCTTTTTTGTGACTTGCAGTTTTTGTTTTCTGCCTTAAACCTGCTTGTATTTTCCTTTGCCTCGTGCTAATAAGTCTTGTTTCAGTGGTTGTTGGACTGACACTGACAGTAAGCCACAGTGTATACCCAATCATATTATAAGTGGTGAAAAAGCAATATAAACTCATGTTTATAATGTCACATAATGAGTGTAAAACAGACCAGATGAGTCAGTAAGTAAAATATCACTGTTTTTCGTCCGGAAGACCATGACAGAATAGGAAGGACTAGAATTAATTTATGTATAATAATGCTTTTTGTATGCACTATTCACCTAGCATTGAGCACTCCGTGAAAGCTGTGATTTGCTATAATTGCCAAGAAAGTCAAAGCTACAGTCGTATGTGTTTCATGAGTATGATTCTTGTCCTTGTCCCATAAGGAATGCCAGTTATTTCTTTGGTAACTTGCTATGAGTCAATGTAGTAGGCACCTTTGTTAGAGTCAGATTTGCCTGTTCAAGTTAACAACACATATGCAGAAGAGTTGAAGCTGGAGAAAGGGTTTTATTTTATTAGCTAGGACTTTGTTTCTGAAATACAGAACACTGGTTGTTCCTTATCTTCACACGGGACAAGTCTGATAAGAACTCTGTGACTGCCGTTTAATTTTATCACCATATCTGTATAATCACTGGTTTAAAAATTGAAAAGCAAATCAAAGCAGGGACATAATTTACAGTCTCAGAGTATTCAAGTTCTACCTTTCCTGCCTTTTGTAAAGACAATATTTTTTATTATGCTTAGGAAATTTGAAGGTCCTAATTCTGGTTGTTGACCTAGGGACTGTGGAACTTTTTTAAAAGACTTAATTTATCTAGTTCTAAGGGGAAGAGAACATGTAAACTCCCTACTGGCCTACATAGGGTTATTAGAATCTGCTTGGGCTCTTTTTCTGAGCATGAAACCTGGCTGTCAAAAAAAGTAAAGCAAAACCTTTGTGAGGAAGTGAAAAATAAAGGTTCTTGTAGTAATTGAATGTATCGTGCGCATGCATTTTCTACTTCTGCAGAAGGTTCCTGTTCTGTAAAGCAATTTATTTTTGGACAAACCATAATGTCTTCTCTGCAGGCCCTCTGTCTTACAGGGGATTCCAACTGGGAAAAAGGTCCATCTGTTTGGATAGCTTTGCAGGACTAGTCTTTAAATGCATACATTAAAATCTTTGTGTGTATAAAAACACATTTAACAGATGCAGGAATTGTAGCATTATCAGTTTAGGGTTCTGGCAGTTCAGTTTTTGACTTCTGTTGTTGAATTGTTCTTCATTTTGAGCTTTTTAGGTAAGATTCTAATGTTATTGGTTTTCTTCACCATTCTAAAAGGCTCTGGAATATAGTTCAGTGTTTTAAAATTACCCTGAAAATTCATTCTGATATAATTTTTTTAAACTTTTAGATAATGTTCCTGATGTGTCATTTGCCTGTATCTTGTCTCAGCACAGTTTTTACTTCCTGAAGCAGAAAAGCCAAAGCTCAAGGACCTTCTCTCAGGCCTATTTTTCCCACAGCTCATTAGGTTCATGTAACCTCTCAAGGGTTCATGTAGTCCATCTCTTCATGGCAGCCTCTGCAGACAGCATAGAAGCAAAGCAGCTCTGCCTTAGAGAGTGCCATGTTCTGTGGGGTGTGTGTGTTCATTGGTGGTTGTGCAGCAGCATGCTGTGATACCCAGCTGAATTAAAGGCACAGATTCTCGTATTTCCTCTGTCAAGTGCATTTGCTTATTTAAAGTACACTGGAAAGCAAATGTGTCTTCACCTTTAATATTGGATACAGTATGGCTGCTATATAAAGCAGATATTAAAGAATTGCTCTTAGGATATTTCTGACTCTAAACTGTTGGATCCAGATTTGGTTTTCTGGGTAACACATGCACATCCTGTGCACTAAGGTCTCAGTGTGAATATTTTAGATGCAGTGTTTATTTCATCTTAGAGGTTTCCTTTATCCTCTCCAGATCGTGTGCATTGGCTATTTTTAAACAGTCTCTTGGATGATATACTGGCCCACTGACACATGCTCTTTCAACTCTCTTCTAAGGGATACTGACTTAAAATCCTCTTGGAGCTAGCAGGTGTGAATTTAGCCTGTGCCTTTCCATGCAGAATGCTGCAAACAAAATTATAAAGGGATAAGGATGTTATAAAAGCACTAGAAAATGAGGAGTGGAAGCTCAGGAGATAGTCTGTTTGAAACATAGACCTGGAAGAGAGGTTATCAAAAAGGCTAGCAAAGATTGTGCAAATCTCAAATAAGTTAGTCATTGTCAGGTTGCTTTAATCAAGACGGGGGGAAGTCCTTTTTTATGCACTTTCCTAGTTGCATTTATTTTCATGCTTTGTTTTTGATTTGATTTCATCCCTCAGGGATTGATTGCTAAATGTTCTAAACTGCAGATCTAAATTGAAGAGTGTAAAATGGTGCACATCTTTCGTAGCCAATAGAGAACTAAAAATGTTCTGATATTCTTCAGGTAAACGTGTTATCAGAACGTCATTGCATTTCTTCTCTAAGATGCAATTCTTACAATCTCCTTTTCAAAAGTGGGAAAGATTCCAGTAGACTGCAGTGAACAACTTATGAACAACTTTGCTCTTAGGTGTCTTTTCAGTAAAAATGGTCCCATTACTTATGTTTCTGAAAAATGTTTCAGACTCAGATTTATTTCAATGGGCTGTTTATCATTAAAGAAATTTTTTGTTGTTGTTTGGATGCAGTGATTAGTCACAAGCTGGTCTTTCATCATATGTTTAAATTTAGTCACATACAGGCTTCTATTTTTTCTTTTTGTCACTTCTGTGATATACTTTGTTTCGCGTCACAGATGCTGCTCTTGTTCATCTGTTGTTTATTTTCTGTCTGCAACAAATTTTGTGGACAAGGTCATGGCATTGCAGTGAGAATATAATTGCATAAGAGGTGCACTACTGTGTCACACCAGTGGTCCATCTCGTCCAGTATTCTCATCTCCAAAATTCATGTCTTTAATCTACTTTAAAGCATTCTTGTCCCGGTGTTACCAGGCACTTCACAGCTCTCATATTGCGGGATTTGGTGAACAGCAGTTTTGCATTCAATTCACCCATTGCCCTTACAGTTTTGTAAACCTCTTTGTTACATCTCCTCTCATCCTTCTCTGTAAAGTCAAAGCCATTTTAGCCTCTCAAAGGACAACTGCCTCTGTTGTGGACACCAATGTCCATTGCTGTATTCTTTTCCTTGGGAGAATCAATCCTGGAAAAATGGCCTAATGATGGTGAAATGGGATGACCCATATCAAAAGAGGACTGCACTCTTGGTCATAGAGGAAAGAAATGCTGGGAATTCAGACGATATAGAGAACCCAGGTTTTTAAATATACCTGGACAAAGGAAAATATGAACAGCTATTCAGCCAACAAGCCATTATGAAGGACATAGAGGCTGTCTGCTCCATAGGTCCCAGAATCAGTGTGTTCTGACGTGCTGCTCCTCTGAATACTTATATATATCAGGATCGGCGGGATTTGCTGAGATCCCACTCAAGCAATCAGGACGTAACAGGTCAGAACACACTGCAATACACTTAAGGTGCACATGGATTAGTTTGGTGAAGTCATGAATGAAAACATAAAGTTACGTGGATTGTACCTCCTGAGATCCTTAACTCTGGAACTAATTGATGTTAAGCAGTCTTTCTAAGTACAGAATAGTTCTCTTAAATTTTCTTCTTTTCTACTGTAAACTTATGTTCTATATCTCGACTCTGATTAATGGACATGTAATTTACAAACTTAAGGGGCAAGGAATTTGTTGGAATCATCTAATTTTTGTAAGGGATGTGGGTATTGCTTTGAAAGTGGACTAAGCGGTTTGCAGATTTCCTGCTCCATGCTGTTGATCACTCAGGCTTGCAACCCATTTTGTAATTTGGCAGAATAACCCATTTTTATTTACCTCTTATATGTTTATTTGAAAGGGTGTGTAAGCAAATACACACTCAGACAAGTTAATATATTACAGCTTAATAGAAGAATGGAATAGTACACAGATAAAATTAAGGCCCTAGGACTGAACCTATAAATCAATAAGTTTCCATCATCAAATCATTGTATTTAATGTAGTAGGTAATCAAATGGAATTGTGAATTTAAACAGAAAAATTGTCACTTGGAATAAGTCTTATATCTTGGGATAATTTCAGAGGACTGCATGTCTTCAGCATTCTTATAGCCAGTATAGTCTACCAAACCAACTGATAACTCAAATATTTACTCACAGTGATTCAAACAGATCTCTAAAGTATCTCTTTTCCCAATGCACAACGTGGGGCTGTCTGTTGGGTAGATCATCTCTTGACTCACACGAAGAGAGAAAGGTTGCAACAGTAAGCTACAGAGAAGAAATGTGCTTTCTAGACAAGTTCTTTTGAGTCTGTTGATTGTATAATTAGCACGCAATTTGGTTTCATGTGGAGACACAGCTTTTCCTTGGATCTGTGATCCGTCAGAAATTGAAATGAGGAAGATGTTACAGTCCCAGGCTACATGAAAAAGTGACATACAAGTGTGATTTCTTGTGAGCCAGTTGTGTGAGATATAGATAGAATATACCATGAAAAACCATTATATAAGAAGACCTAATAACTTACTTTGCATATTCTTCATTTGTGCAAACTTTTTATGACAGCTACTTCACCATTCTCAGCATTTCTTAAATCATTCTACATATTTTATAAACCAAGAACTGTGGAAACAGAACTTACCCTAATGCTCGTTCACCTAAAATATTAAGCAGCTCTTTACCTTACCAAATTGATCCTGCTTGTAAAACACTGAAAGTGTTCCTAGAGGGAATGTGAAATATCCATTACTGGGGACACTCAAAAACCCTGAGCAACCTGCCTACCTGAAGTTAGTTCTGCTTTGATCAGGATGAGGCCCCTTCTAACCTACAACTTCCTAAATCTTTGTAATTCCCTATTGTGACTGAATTAACAGACCCGGGTTCTCCACAGGTAAAACACTTTTCTAAAGTTTTACAGGACTCTTGCACCGCAGCACAACTGAATATTTGCAGGCAGTTGTTTTCAGCTTCTCGGCTTGCCTCATCTACATTGTATTTTCCAAAAGCACACAAACCTCTTTTTCACACACAAAAAAACAAATACCCTGACTTGGTTACCTCCACAAGAAGTCCTCAGTCTGTGTTTCTTCTTTCACCCGCACTTGGATTCTGATGTTGCCTTTTCACTGGACTACCGAAGACTGCCTGCCCTGGCAGCAGTTCCATGCCAAAGACTTGGTCTGTTGATCATGAATTCCTACCCCAAACTGATTCTTTTCCTGACATGACCTTGCTTAACAGTTAGATCAAGAGGGAAAAGATGAGACTGATGAGTTTTAGAGGGCAGTGTGAGGAAGATGGTGGAATTTTCTAGGAACTAGAAGAAAGCACACCAGGACTTGCCCAAGGCAAGAGGCTTGCCCTTCTCCCTTTCTTGTCCGTTGGAAACCCTTTCTGAGATCTCATCCTTAATATTTTTTCTGATGACTGCTAAATCTTGTAATGAGCCAGATCTCCCAGGGCCAATGTTTGTAGGAAAACTATAGGAATGTGAGTTTTTCCCTTTCTTTTTTATGTTCTTTTTTTTTCTTTTTTAGAAATAATTTCCATGTGTACTCTTACACACACAGATGGCAGTGGCAGCTGGATCGCCGTTTTAGAAAGTTTATCTGATCTGCAATAATTTCTAAAAACACAAAACCCTCCAGTGGAATACAGCAAAACTGACCCTATTGACGATCGCTCCAGCAGAGTGTTTTACTGTTTGCAAAAGGATTTGGCTTCAGGGAAACACTCCTCACCCTTCGCGCTGTGGGCTTTCTCCCCTCTCCCTGCTGCACAAGAGCAATTTTGCTGATCCTTTTCTTTAAGCTCCTTTGCTTTTTTTAGGCAACTTCCAGATATCTGATACAGTATATAATGAGGAATTAGGTTCCATTACATGAAGGCTTAACCTTCTCGAAAAGCATTCAGCGCTTGCCAGGAGTCATCAATATTTAACAGCTGTTGTTATTATGAAATACTTCATAGGGTAATGTGGCTCGTCTGCTCGCACGCAAGGGTTTGAACGGGCGCCAGGGCCCTGTCAGAGCCGCTGGGAGATTGACAGGCAGCGAGCCTTGCGTGACAGTGGGACTGGGGTTAGTCAGCAGTCTGCCTCCTCCTCCGCAGCAGGGAGTTCTCCTCCCCCTCGCCTCCCCTCCTAAAGGGCTTCTCCAGGCGGGGTGGGACACGGGCTGGGGGCTCATAGGGCCGAGGTGGCCCCACCAGCTCCATGCACGGGCTGTGGGGAGAAGAGGGCTGCTGGGCAGTGGCATCTCTTTGATACCCCTCTTGCATGGGGTAAAATGGATGAGGCTTGCTGGGAAAGGGGGACAGCAGTTCTGAAAGAAGGAGGGGACGGGATCTGGAAAGCAAACTGTTCAGTTTGTACCTTAAATAAATGTCATGCTGTACTTGAGAAACTTCAAAGGGAAGTCGGATTTCAAAGCATCTCTTAAGAAGAAGCAGACTGAGAAAACCGCTAAGTTGGGAAGAAAAACTTTGCATTACTGCTAGTATAATTTCATCTGGCATTCTGGTAGCCTCTGCAACAGGACAGAGAACCATACAGCTTTTGTTCAGAGGGTGCATTTTGGTGCTGATTTCTTCCCTGAAGCATTTGCGCAACCTGTATGTTGTGGCATTTCTAAGTGCAAAAGTCACCTTCATACTGTTTGTCAGTGTAAAATAACTGTTTCTTGTGCTGTATATTGTTTCATTTTAGTGTCCATCTAATGACCCCCATCCTAATTGTTACCCAGTGTTCTCTGTAACACAGCCAGAGGAAACAGACCATTTCAGTTCGTGGCTCTAGATTTGTTAAGAAAAATTGTTCATAATGAGTGTTTCCTAGTCAATTTGTTTTGTTTTCTTAGTATTCAGAGTAACACGCATAGCTGATTCTTCCTGCAGCTAGAAGATCCAGGAAGAAAGACCCTGTTCTCACTTCCTTTCAAGTAACAGTTACCAAAAGTAAGACCTGCATTCATAAAGCAGTATCTCTGAATCTGCAGGCTGGATTTGGGTATTTTCATCTGCCTGTTTTAAGAAATAATTTATGCCCTGGGCATCACTGGAGAGAAATGGTCCCACAGGTACTCCTTACAGAAAGGCTTGAAACTGCTTCACCTGTGTCATACTGAGTCTGAAGAAGACAGTACAGTCCCCCTCTTGCACCCCAAATCAACCCTGGGAAGGTGTTCAGTTCAGAAGCTGCACCCCTTCACTACTCAGTTCTCACCTGTGCTGTTGCTTGATGCAAGAAGCCTGAGTAGTGCAAGGCATCTGGGGTGACTGAGGTACAGTTTGCCCGCACATTAGTTTTTTACAGAGCTTAGCTTGGCAGGTAATTTCACTAATTATTTTCTGAAGAATGAAGGTCATGCTTGTGTGGGATGAGGTACAGAAACACTCTGGAGAATGTAATCCCCTGGGTTTAAAAAGTATGGTTTTATGAGGGTTCTGAAGGCTCCATCCCTTTGAACTAAAGAGTATTCTGCAATGAATAAATGTTCTGTTATTTTTGAGGGAAAGAGAACGGCTGGTTTCATAATGCTTCTGTAGACCAGGCTAGGCAGCTTTTCTCTGCTTTACAATATTCCGGATTTGGTTTTCAAGCCAAGAGGTTTGCAGATGCAGATAGCAATGCTTGTATCAGAACTGGAGGCTCAAAAGAGATCTTGGGTTTTTATATTGTTCTGGGCAGAGACAGTGCAGCTGTGAAAGACTCAGCAGCACTGTCTGAGACAGTCCTGTGCTCCTTCAGCCAAAGTTACCATCCCCTTTGTGGACTTTTTTCTCTCCATTAATTAACTGTCAGTTCTAACTCTACCTTATTTTTTTTGCTTTGCACTCCTTTCAATGCTTTCAGATCAGAAATTGAAACAGAGCTTTGACCTTTCCTCCAGGAAATCATATTGGCCATTTTTCTTCTTTTTTTTATTCCCTCCTCTTCGTAGCCCCCTTTCCTGTCCCCCTGTATCTTTCCAGAGTGTTTTCCTCCTGTAGGACCCAGCATTTCCAAACTTGCTGGGTTTTAATGTTGCATGGGATTGCACCATGTTCACTAGATTGCATGACCCTGCAAAACTGTCAGCCGTGGTACATGTATATCTGGTATTTATCACTCTCTGCTATCAATATGCTCATTCATCTTCTTTGGCAGAACAGCTCCATCTTCTGTTTTATTTTGTGTTCTGGAAATGCAGGCTTGATATGTTGTGCTCAGAAAAAGGTCTCTGGCGTTACCACTTCCCATCTCTTCAGTTTGCTAGTTTTGAACCTAGTAGGGGAGCGCTCTTTGCTGGATTGCTGACCGTCTAGTTTAGAGTCGCCTCTCCCACAGAAAGCAGTCCCAGGCTCCATAAAGCTGAATCTCCCAATTTTTTTAACAGCCAGCAGCATTCATTTGACTGCCTGCAATATTCGCTTTTTTCTTACCCGATTCTCAATATACGGGAACTCCAGCAGCCCGTTTCTCCCTCAGGCCATTGAGTCACCCTTTGCTGTTTGTTAGTTTTCAGTTTTCTGCAGTTTGTTCCTCCCTGCTTATCAGAGACAGTACTCCTGTATGCTCCAACCCTTCATTTGTTTTCATCATCATAGGCTCCAGTGTTGGTTCAGAGAGAGAGCATTTTATGTGATGTCTAAGTTTGATCACAGCTGTCTTGGCATCAGTGCCTTTGCTATCAAGACACTCAAGATAAGCAATACTTACTGTCCTTCAGTTCTCTCTTGATTCTTGGTGGTGACAGGGTTATTGTTAGACTGCTCTGTTTTCCCTGTTTTTCTGCCTAGTCAGATAACATCTTGCAAGTTTCCCTCATTGGTCCGTCATGTCTTGCTTTTCCTCCTCCTCATCTATTTCGGTGATCTGTGTGGTTTTCTACCTGTCTAGCTCTGCTTTCTCCAGGTGACAGGCTATCACCAGCAGCAGTATCTCTTCTGAGCTGTCACTGCAGTATCAGCCAACCCGTGGGTGGATGAATCGAGTATTTCCAGAGCAGGGTGGCAGAAGAAGAGTGAGCAGTGAGTGACAGCTCTGTTGCCTCAGGTGAAAGGAGCAAGCACTCCCATCTCCGAGGGGCATTCGCTTCTTGGCACAAAGGGTGTTATTTGTCTTTGATGGGGCAATGGGTCTCCTTGCAGTCCAGGCCAGTGAGTGGGGCATGTTATGAAACGGATGTGTGTGGCCTAACATATGGGTAACTCTAACTGGCAAAATAACATTAAAATACTTTCCATTTGGAGATGGAATTTATAGTAGCCAGACGAACTGCAGAACAAACATCTCTTGTGCTTCTGCTGCTGTGTTTGTATGAGCCTGAAGGCTAACAAACAGGCAGGGAGCTCTGGCCTGCTCAGCTGGGTAAGATAATAGTTTCCACTAATCATGAAGTTCAAATGGGTGGAATTTTCACAACACTGAAAGAGTGCATCAAAGAAATAAACCTTCATTTCCTCTCACTCCTCCCTGTCTGTCCTTTAACCTGCACAAAGACTGCAAACCACCTTGTCATTAATTACCGAAACATCTTTTCTATGGAAGAGGCCATGGGAATAGGAGTCAGACTTTTAAAAATTGTTGTCACAAGGTATTTAAAAGACATGCCATTGTGGCACTTAGGGACACGGTTTAATGATGGACTTAGTAGTGCTGGGTTAATAGTTGGACTTGGTGATCTTAAGGGACTTTTCCAACCCAAAAGAGTCTATGATTCTATTTCTGTTCTTATAGACAGGGGTAGCAGAAGGCTTGGCTGACCAAGGGGGGAAAAAAGAAACCGTTCCCAATTGGTTTAAAAGGTATACCAAAATAAAAATGTCGATTTAAGAATCTGTATATCCTGTTCACAGCAGCCTAGCTTACAAGACTGAAATCCCAAAATTGTTTTGTCTGGAAAACATGGGTAGTGATCTGTTTTAGGCAGCTTGGGATTTTCCTTATGTGTTTTCCCATGCCCAAGGGAGGGATTTATTACATTTAATTATACATTCAAGATGATTGCCTTGGGGTAATGACAGACGTCACTTTTGGCAAATATTTACAGTGTAAGCTAAAGCACATCAGGAATGTTCAGTCAGTGTTGTTCTGCGTTGCAATCATCAATTGTAAAATGCTGATGTATCTTGCAGCAGTCCCTCACTAGGCTGTTAAATTGATAAGGGGCTCTTGCACAGGCTCAGGAGCATTAGAGGCTTGCTGTCTGTCTCCTCTTTTTATTCTGATTTGCTATAAACTATTTCTGCCCCATCTCAAACCTTTTTTTTTTTCTTTTTGTTTATTAGCCATCCCTGGCTGTAGCTATTCCAGCTTCCCTTTAGCTGGAAGGGAAAATGTGAATCAAATGTCCCAGTTAATCTCACCGGTATGCTCTCCTCTCTCATTCTCTCTATGAAAAGGAGAACAAACAGAAAACTAAATCTCGCTTTGCTACCAGGGTATTTGTATGACCCATGTCTAGAATGTGGCAGTAGGAGTGAAGCTGACTTAATTTTTACTGACCAAATTATAAAGACAGGTTCCTGTTGTATTCTCTAGATTATACAGAAACTAAATTATTAAGTGATGTGAGCCTTCTCAGAAATTTTTTCATTATCCCCAGCAACGGGGTTGTATTTCAGGGATTTTTCTGTAGGATATATTGATAGGAAGACTTGGAGTATTCAAATCTAATTTAGATCAAGCAATGTGCAGGAAGAGAACTCGCTAGTTTAATCTCCCATGAAAGCTTTCCTCATTATTAGGAAAAATGTATAGACTTTTGATCTGTGGTGAGAGCTATTTATGAATTTTATGCTGTAAACTACCTGGTGAAAACAAACTCTAAACCTCTGTGTAAAAATAAAGCAGTTTAAGAACATTCCCTTGACTCTTACAGTCAGGCTGAAACTTGTAAAAGTGAGTAGGGTAAAGTAAGAATGAAAATAATCTGATGTCAAGAAGGTCAGCATTGAAAATAAGAAACTTATTTCAGTCCTTTGTCTTCTGAGCTATATAGACATTTTTCTATATTGTCATAATACATATTTTTATAAACAAAACAACTTGCTAACTTTCTTTTGTTTCTTTCCTGTGGGTTTTGGTTGTTGCTTTGTGTAGAGTAGACTAATAGAAAAAATATGTTCAATAAAAAATGTGATAGGTATTTCATATAAAAAACATCTGGACTGCAAAATATGTATCTATATCCTTTACAGCAAAAGAAAGTTGTCAGTAATGGAGATCCAGACCACAAAGACAGTAACTCCCGATTAAGTCAATGCATGTTAAGTGCCTAAATGAGAATTTTAGTCTAGTGGCCCTAATCGCTATGATTTTTAAATTCATAATAACTCTTTCCAACAGCCATTCAAGAAAAGCACTTTAAGAAGCAAGTTGGCCAAACGATAAAAGAAGACAATGTATCTAACAAGACTGCTGTACAAGAAGGTGGACTTCTACTAGAAGTGAGTGAAAAAATGCTGTTTTCCTGGCTTTAATGTATTCAGTTTGATGATATATTTGGGCTGATGATTTGTGGCAGCTTTGAACAAATGGTCAGTCTTGGTGTGACTCTTGAGAATCACACTTGTGAGTGCTTCTTGCAAGAGCAAAACTGGCAGTTCTGACAGTCACGGTCGGTCTCCATTTGGGCACACCTTGCACCTTGCACCCTTACATCCTCAAAATTACCAGTGAACCCCAGCCGGCCAGTTCACAGTTCTTTTTCACTTTTAGGTTTATTTTATTTGGCCCATATTTTGAGGATGTCAACATGAGCTTTCCTGGTTTCTGTTCTGAGCTGAGAATATTTTAGGATATTTTAGTCTATCCGACTGCCTCAATTCTGTGCTCTGCACACACACTGTGTGTGCAAAAGTTATTCCTTCTCTGTATTTTTATTCCCTTTCGGATGATTTTATATTGGCAGAGCAGCATAAAGGGGCCATACTGTTGCTACGAGTTGGATCCGCTTATCTGAAGGAAGAATTAATACTGTGAACTACTGAACCAGCTAGAGAACAGCAGTCCATCCCAGATATATCTGCATTTCAAACACATGATGTAATAATGCCTTTTATACTCTGAGGTCCTTGGGAATTCCTATGGATTAAGACTATACATGTATAGTTGTTTTGGATAGGATAATATTCATGGTATAAAAATTGTGTCTTAATGGCAGCCACAAGATACACGTAAATGGTAAATAGTAGCCTCCAGCAAATAATTGCTGAACTGTTAAATTAAAAATGCATAGTATTATGAGATCCAATACCATAAGTCATTCAAGTCTATGGAATGGAAACTGGCACCCTGCTTTCCTTCCTCTTAATACTTTGGAAGATTTTAATTTTATATTTCAAAGCACTTTACACAGAGGCATCTGATTAATTAGCACTAGTGCCGAAATGAGATATTTCACGATCAGGTATTATTTTTCAGTCATTTCCATTCTCAATGAATAGGGAATACAGGGAGTACAACAAACGATAAATATGGTGAGTATAAAATTTTCAGTGAGAGTCTCCTATATTTAATCAGTGCTTTGTTGGATGTACATTACATGCCTACAAGTTATAATCATTAGTGTTCTTCAAACAGTAGCCCTACTGCTCTGAGTACATGGAGGGAACCCTTGCACACAATTTCATGTAGGCCACAAGAATCTAATACAGAATATGCTAATGGTCTGCTTACTGCTGGCTATATATGACTAACATTCTCTTTGAATACAGGGTAGATATTTTATCCTGGATCAGAGTTAATGTGATCTTTAACTGGTTGACTAAGTGCATATTAATATGAATGTCCTTGCCAGCTCTATTTATGGGTGTGTCTGACCTAGAATAAGAGGGCGAGTTTTCCTTAGGGTTTGTTGGGAATGTTCTCTGGGGACTGAGTTTGGCTCGGATTATCATTCTGTGGTTATGGCACATGAAGAAAAGTGGGTTTTTATGTTGTCCAACCAAATTCACCATGTTGGTTATTAGGGACTGTGGGATTTTAACTAAATAGTCACATTTGTGATTCCTTCCAAGGAGAAGCAAACAGTGGCTGCCGTGCTTTGTATATTGACTTGTGAATCTGACCACTTTATTTGCTCTCAAAACATATTTTTCAGCTGTCGAAAGTCACTTTCCATCTCTTGACAACACCTTCCACTGTGCAACCTCTCCTAGATGCTTTATATGACACAAACCAGAATAATCTGAATCACCAAAATGTCTGTGAATAATGCTCTTTCCGGGTGCAATGTTAATGGAAAACCAGGGATAATTGCTTTTTTTTTTTCCCCTAGTGGATATGATCACTCTGCTGTATGTGTAGATAGAAGAAGTATGGAATAGCAAGAACCCTAATTGCTAGTAAATAATGTATCTGTGACTCTTGAGTCTTGGAACAATCCAGTACTTCCCCTTTCAGCTTGAAAAAAACAATGGAATTAGGCTGTCTTCAAAGTATGTTTAAAATGTTTTTTATTTCTAAAGGCCTTTACCACAACATGTGTTTTCTATTTAAGACTTTATGGAGATTTTTTACAGCTATAATCAAATAGCTTTCATCAGCAATAACAGAATAAACAATGATACCAGTTTATCAAAGACTTTTTAGTGAAGCACAGCAGGTATCTAAATAAATAATTTTTTCCATTGTGTTAAAATCATTTCTTCTGGATAAGAGAGTCTGTTCTTCCCATCTTTGTTTCTCTTTGGAGGGAAGACAGACAAAGTTCTAAGAATCAAAGTCTAATTTTATTAATTTCTTTTTTTTTTAGTATACCCCATTCTCGCAATCTTTACGTTCCTTGGAGACTTCAGATTCCAACAGCTTGACTGCAGTAATAATTTTTAACTTAATACTTACCAACTATTTTCCAAGACAGGTGGTTTTGCAACTCTTGTGCCACATACCTTCAGGCAGAACAGGGCCACATTCAGTTTCTGAAGCCTGTTACTGAATACTTAAGAAACACTGGGCCAAACCCATACCAGAAAAATGGGGAAACAAGTTGTATTGGCAGTCAATAAATCCAGATAGAATTTATTGGGTGATGGGGTGGAGAAACACAATAAAATGGTGACTTGGAAAAATAATGAATCACTGGTGGGTATCTAGGCAATAGCCTTGATTGCAGTAACCATCCCATGGCTGTTAGCCACCTCCTGCTCTTCCCCCCAGCTCTGCTATACTTGCAGTCTAAGTCCAGGCTCAGAGTCTACACTGCAGTCCATGTAACTCCTCATCCCAAACGAGGGTGTATGTCGTGTGTCATACTATCTATTGGAAGAATTAAATGTCTGTTGTCAAGAGACAGGGCCTGTATGGGTTTGTTTTCCCAATGACATGCAATCAGGCCTCTGCTCATCCTCACCACTGACACTGCTTCTTGAGTTATCTTCACTTGCATACTCAGCAGCACCCTGCTGAAATTGTCACTTGAGCTTTATTGACCCCTTCACAGTTTCTCCTACAGTTTTTCTGCTTGTTATTGAGGAATCAAAGATGCTCAAGTGTCTGTCTCAACCCTTGCTGTTAAGGACGTGCCTTGAAGGGCTTTCTTTCCTTCTTTGTTATGTCTGTTGGTCTTCTATTATGCTCTTTTAGGCTGCAGCATAGGATTTATGGTATCCGTGTCTCTAGATGTACTGGACATAATTCTTTTCAGGTGTGAAAATAACCAAAGTGTTTTATAACCAAAATGTCATTAAAAATTATAAAGAAATATGGTTGATCCAGGGAGCTCCCAAACAGGTGCCAGTGGACTAAGACTGCCTGGTTCCATCACGCTCCTTCTCTCTGATGAATACTGATAAAGGCCAGACTTGACCTATTTTGTCATTTCCATGCTCACTGGCATCTCAGACCCTTTCCATGTTGATTTCAGGACGTTCCAAGCCACTTTTTTTGTGTAGGTCAGGGTCAGATTTCCACGGGTCCTCTACTCTTAAGGCTTCAGGGCCTAAAGAATCACCTTTCCATGGTTTTGTCTCATATTTTTCTTTATGGCTGCATTGAAGATGCCAGACTATGCTGGTATTTCTTATGCAGTGACACTGTACATTCTGTTTAATGCCTTTATCGGTGACCTGGATAAAGGGATCGAGTGCACCCTTAGTCAGTACGATACAACAGAGGTCGGATGGGAGTGGTGACCTGCCTGAGGGCAGGAAGACTCTGCATAGAGACCTGGAGAGGCTCACTACTTACTTAAATTTTTTTGACAAAGACTGTCAGGTGTCTGGCATCTTAAATATCTTAAAAATTTTAAAATCACAGATGTGTGGTCTTTGACTTAATAAATAAATAAACAAATAACTTCTTCAAAATCATGAAAACTAAGTTTGATGGTGCAGCCCTTATAACTCTCCACTGGTGTTAATAATCCTAGCTTCATTACATTAGCTACTTAATCATCTAAAGTTGGGTTTTCCAAACTGAGCTTCCCTGTTTTGTAGGCCTGCTTTTGTTCTGCCACTTAGTAGATGAATTTTGCTGTAAGTAACAAGACTAATGAGGCAATTCAGGTTATCTAGCAACCGAACCAGCAGCATTTGTGCTTTGACTGTTGGTGCAAAACTATAGCATAATCAGGTGTAGGCCTTTTATCACGCAGAACAGGCACTTTATCACACAGAAAAGTCCTTTATCACTTGCTTCTTCATTCCATATCACAGGTTTGGGCACTATTGTGAATAGGAACTTTTGGTTCTTATTTAGTAGCTCCTGCTGAAGTCAGTGAAGGGGTTTTTTTTGACAGCTTTAATAGCAAATAGAACCCAAGTGTACTTAATCAAAACCAATGAAAGACTTTTTATGCAAAGAAATGATTCAGGACTTGATACAACGCAAGTTCAAAGCATATATTTTAGCATTATGTTTTACCTTAAAAATGGGTGCAAATAATAAGCTTTCTGGGAGTTACTTTGGAGAGAGAGGTGTATGCACACACTGGCACTGAAACATATCTCCTGGTGGCCTCTACTAACAGACTGAACTAGAGTTCAAGTTTCATTCTGAGCGAGTTGGAAAATGATACATTAGAAAACATCCTATTGGTGCTGTTCTTCACTCTGCATAAGGAAATAACATAGGAAACCCTTTTCCCACTTGGTTTCCTGTCATTTTTTTAAACTTGTTAGTGCAATTCCACTTCCTCCTTCCAAACTGATTTATGTAATCAGTACTTGATAAAACTGTACTCTTGAAAAAGGTACTCCAGTTTGAATTTCAGTCTGAGAGCAGGAGATTTTACTCTTCCTGTTATTTTTTAATTTAAACTTGAAAAGGAAAACTGTGAGTCCAGCAAAAGCGCATGGTTATTATATGGGGCTAGGACCAAGGCACGAACTCCAGAAATCAAAAACTGGTAGACAGAGACTTTTTGGTTTATTCTGGTTTGGAATTCCTTTTCAGCTTCCGATGGTGCTGACTCTCTTCACACAGTCCTTCTAAAGTAAATCCTGTCCGGTGATGATATACTGCTTCACTTTTTAATCTGCTGGTTTAAAATGGAGCCATCAAAAATGGAAATTCTCACAAAAAGCTCACAGTGTTAGTGTGTGGGGTTTTTTTCAGTTAATACAACTTTTAGAAGTTACCCAAACAACCCTTTTGCTTTCCTTTGTTTTCAAACACAAACCTTCTCCCAGTAATTCAGATGACATGATTTAAGCTGACATTAGTCACTTGGTATGGCTTACAGAGAATTTATCCATGAAAAAAAGAGCGCCATAAATGGGGTTAGGAGTGCCGGTTTATTACATGCGTACATTCACTTTTTTCTTGCCAGGCACAGGCAAAACACAAAGGAGCACTTCAGAGGCCCTGGTCCCTTTTTTCTTTCTTTGCAAATAGGCATATTTCTAAAATCCAGACTTGAAATTTGGCATGGCCACAGCTCTGTGAAAAAAACATCCTTTCTGTTGCCCTTTAAACAAATAACTAATGTTCTTGCTTATTCCTTTCTTTTTTTTTTTTTTTTCCTTCTCAAAACCAAATCTGGACAGAAAAGCCACGACCACTAAATACTGTTTTCTCTCTCTCCTCCAGTCCTTAGTGCTACTGTTATGACTATAACAATCATGATGCTGCCACGGTGCTGAGGTTTCTGAAATGCAGGAGGTGGCACCACGCAGCTTGACAGAAGCACAGAGCGAAACAAAATCATGTTATCCTCTCCCTTCAGATTTTCAGCCTGAGTTTGAGACAAGTGATAGAAGACGAATTTCAATGGGCAACACTGTGTGGAAATAATGAATAAAGTGGTAACCACATTCACCAGTGCACATAGTGTCTGAGCAGCTTGACTTTTGCCAGGACTTTTGCAAGAGTTTTAAGAAAGGATTTGAAGAGGAAAACCAGGTACACCTGCATTGGCTTGCATGAAGCCTTTTAGCAAAAGAGAAGATGCAATTGAGTGCTTGTTTGCAAATCTTGTATATGGGTGACATGTTGGCCTGATGAGAGTTAGTACTGAGCTTCTCCAACATGCAATGGCAGATTATAATTGAGAGGGGAGCAAGCTGGGAGTGGATTAGAAGATCAGAACAAGCAGCCTATGTTTACTGTGATAGAGCAGGGGAGTGGGCATCCAGCACAGGTGTGTGTCGAGGAGAGAGAGCATCCTCTGATTTGCACTGGCATCAGGAAAGGTGTCTTCCATTTGTCAGGACAGAGGAAAACCTGCTGTCATGTGAGGAGGGCCAGCTGAGAAAATTTAGTTGCACTGGTGAACAGAGCAGCTGTCCATCCACAGCATTAAAGTAAGGAATCAATAAGCTTTGGGCACAGACCAGACAGATGTGGATCTGAATTCCAGGCCACGGTTGCTGCCCTCCAGACTGTTCATCACAGCCAACTCCACCCGAGCTCACTTTTCACAGCCGCTTCCTCTGTTTCTGCTCAGGCTATTTTGGTGCCTCTTGGAGACAGTCCAGTGGCCACATAACTTCCTCCTCAACAAAACATATTCTCCCGTTTCAGCTCTGTTAGGTTTTTTCTCTCACTGACTTCAGAGCTAATCCTTCTGAACTGTTCTCGCCAGTCAATAGGTTTGATATCTGTATGTGAGCACTGCATCATACAGATGCACCTGGACTTAGCCTGCTACTAGATCTGACTTCTTGCATTAAAGTGACAAAGGCAAACATAGCACACTGTTCATGTCATAAAAATTTCTGCATGAACATTTGTTTTTGAGAAAGTGTTTTTGAAGATGGCAATGTCAGGTATTGCAAAAAAAACCCCAAAACATAAAAGAAATACAAATAGACTTTACATAATTGCAATCTTAAATTGTTTAGCTTGTTTTCAACTAGTTGAAGTGAAATTATAAGTGAACAGCCTAAATTGTATTTACAGATGATACTTGCTTCCAGTATTCTCCACTGAGAAAAACTGATGAGCTGCAGCCTTGCTATCTTCTCAGTAAGGTGGAGTGATGAGCAAGAAAGCAGGTCCAGCCTTGACTATGTGCAGTTCTGAGAAATTTTGCAAATTCACAGTGATTATGTTTCGTGGGTATGGAGGTTTTGAAAGAAAAACTTACAGATTTTACTAGAAATGTTGAGTACATCTCAATTTTATTTTGTCTACCTTAGTTAATAAAACTTACATAAATTTTTGATGGGTTTGAACTGAAAAAAACCTTGCTATTAAAAGCATGATGCTGACCATGAAGTGTACTCTTTCCTATAAGTAGCAAGGATACAGTACTGATTTGGGTACAGGAGAACAGATAAGCACCCTTCAAATAGTTCTGTTCTCATTCCAGGAACTTCAAGAGAAATCACCATCATTCTGATTTTTAACTGTTCCTGATATTTTATGAGTAGAAAAAAAAAAGCTAAATTAGATAGGTTTTGTATACTGTTGTAATTACATTCTTCCAGGAATTCCTAGCTGCAAAAGCTGATGGTGACCAACAAGCAGGCATTTTCCCCAACCTGTTCTGCATCCTCCCCACTCCTCCCAGTACTTCAATGCCCCAGAAATTCTCCAGTAACTGAGACTGGGCTTTTCTTAGCAGTACGAAAAGAAATGTCTGCTCAAGCTAAAGCAGGGGCTTGTGGAAGAGAACTGGGGAAGGGTTCATTTAGTCTATAAATGCAGCTTAAGATTTGCGGTCATTGCTGCTGGTTAGGGGAGTTGTCCCTAAGTGTCTATACTTACCCTCCTCCAGCTGACCCACTGTCATCTACTGAATTTCTAGTTTAGAATAAGTATTGCCTGCCTCTCTGGGTCAATGTAATGCCTTAATAGCAGAATTCACCCCTGCTGTCAGTATGGGACAGGGTGTGTTCGATACAGGATACTCAGGATACAAAACAGCATAACTCACTCAGTAAAACAGTTCCCAGAGTCAAATTCAGAGAGACCACACTTTCTAAAAATTCTACTGACCTGAAATGGTGTTTATAAAAGCTGGTTTCACATATATTATCAAACAGAACATGAAATACAGATTGTTTTGTCCTTCTCCCCACCCCCTGAAAGTTTTGTGTTAGGAAATATGATACATTGTGCTAAATACACAGAAAAATATTGCTCTGAAATTAGGACGTCACATTCTGTTTACAGTATATAGGCTACAACAGCGTCTCTTTTAAGTTTTGATTCCTTTCAGAAAGAGATGTCTGCCATTCATGCTCATTAAGAGTTTGCAAGTACAAATAAAAGTCAGCTGTGGATGGAATATTATGACGGCTTCTTCTCTTCAGGACTTGATGCACTTACATGTAAATAACACTGAAAAAAAAATCCAGACATTTGGTACTTACATATGCCTAATTGTCCAACATGTTGGATAAATATTACTTGAGACTCTTCTCAGTAAGCTTTTTTCTGTGAAAGATAATGGTTAATCTTACTACATTTGTTATTGCAAAGTCTACCTAACTAAATTTGTTATTACAAGTGCAGAGTAGTGAGCAATTAGTGCTTCATTTGGAGTCTTCTCAAATGGACTTAATCAGGCTTGCATTTTCTATATTGAAATTGTTGAAGAGAAGATTGAAAAGCTCAGAGCAGCTGCAGAACTGAGAAAGAATGAAGAGTTGAACTTGCACTGAAGATACGATACTGCCCCAGCTTTGCTTTCATCTGTGAATACAACATCTGCTTTTGAGGAAGTGAAATGAGAAACTGCATAAATCAATATAAAGACTGTTTCCATTTTCAAGTGTAGTCCAGGGCAGAATATTTGTGCAAGAGCATTGACAGGAGGGTTCCATTACTAGTAGAGTACAATTTTAAATTTGACATCATGATTAATGAGGAGGCTTAAGGAAAAGATATAACAGATTATGTAATAATTTAGTATCCTTTCATGATAATTGCAAAAGTAAACAGTATGTTATTCATCCAAGTACTCACTAACATATCTAGTAATCATCATACATATATCTGTGTTCATAAAAAAAAATGCTTTCCCCCAACAATTTTAGAATTAATAATTTGAATATTATTCTTCTTTAGATTATTAGAAATAGTATCCAGTACTTGCATACTGTCCATTAATTTCAGGTAGTATTCATATTCTTGCTTCCCATATGAAAAACTAAAACATAATGCAAAGAAAACAATCATGAAATCCTTACAATTAAATAAGAAATAATCCACCAAACCTTGTCATCAATAGAAAGCATTTTTTGTGATAATATTTTATTCTAAACAAATTAGTACTGAGGTATTTGGTGTCACCCATGAATTCACTTTTGCAGCAGCAAAACCTGTGAGCTAATTAGTCCACTCTGGAAGCATGGTCTGTATTGTCATTTCCAGTGTTTGGTGCTTGTGAAAAAATCAGGATTTAATTGGAATGCATTTCTTTCTAGTGTAGACCACACCAACTACCTGCACAAATTCAACTGATCCTTCAGCTCTTTTTTCTCAGTCCCACCTTGGGCAGAGCAGTTGGTTTTGAAGCGCCAGGCGCATCAGGGGCCAGCAGTTCCTCCATATATTAACAAAGAAATGCCCTTTCCCAAGGACCTGACACAGACTGAACAAGCTTTGTTACAAAAGCTTAGCTTGGAAGGGAAAAATAATGGAAGAAAAACTGCATTTACAATTTTGCGTCATGCATTCAAAACAGCTTCAAAGGCAAAGTTGTTCTTGATTGTGTCCAATACTTATTACAATATCTAGCATATAAAAAACATCACCATGGTTTAAAATGTGTTTACATGTGTGCACACATTGCAATCTCACCCTCCAGGGAACTACTATGTTTTCTTGAAAGTTTATAGCTCACAATTACCGGAGTGCAATGACTTACATTTTCCTAACTGACTTCCAGGAGGCCAGTTTTGTCTGCTGCCTCTTACGAGCCACAGTGTTCCAGCTCCCTTGTTAGACTGAAGGCATATGTAAACAAGTATTTCCAAGGTTTCTGTAATTCCTTGGTGGAAGTGATGGGATACTGAGAAATGGAATAATGAGAAATTTCACCAGCTGAGTGATCCACAATCATCTGTGTCTTTCAAATGGCACAGCCCTTCACCTGACAGTAAATGGGAGGGCCAGGGCTCAAATCTATCTGACATTGTGAATGATCTTGTTGCTCTTGGTAGTGCAGCACTA
Source organism: Dendrocincla tyrannina (assembly GCA_035047865.1). Taxonomy (NCBI): domain Eukaryota; kingdom Metazoa; phylum Chordata; class Aves; order Passeriformes; family Dendrocolaptidae; genus Dendrocincla; species Dendrocincla tyrannina. The sequence goes on along the minus strand of JAWWMP010000081.1, from coordinate 89,203,809 downwards.
GATGACGAATTTGCATATTGAAAGAAGCCTCAGATGATATCCAGGGTAAAGAAGACAGGCAGGAACATGAACTTTGTTTTATCTGGGCTGTCAGGAGGAGTGAAAAGGGCATAATGATCATATATACGTACTTCTTTGTATTTGAAAACAAACATTTCTGCTGTCTATGAAAACCAGTTGATCAGATTGAGCACTTTCTCTACAAAAGGCTTCCCATATAAACCCAGTCAGTAGACTTCAGCCTGTACTTCCTTTCCTGGCTCAAATGATGGAAATTTGTCTTCTGTTTTGTTTCTTTTGCCTGAAAACTAAGCAGTACACGCAAGCTCTTGATCAAAACTGAATGCTAAAACAATTCTACCACTCCCTTTTGCAAGAAATGGTCCTTACTCATAGAACTATTCCTTTTGAAGTTGCTTTGTAGATACCAGAGAAATACAAAAAAGTCCATAGGGCTAAGAGATACTGTACTTGTTGAGCAAAGGCCATATTTTGATGTCACCAGATATGCCATTTCTGAATATTCTTTTATGGGAGGTTTTATTTCAGGGTTAAGTAAGAGTTAATTTTTTCATTTTTTTAATTTTTTCATTTTTTTTCAAATTTTTTCAAATTTATTTTTTTTTTTAGTAAAGAGAACTTCAGGGATTCTAGAGGGATTTTTGAGAAGGGCAATTATGAGTCCTAAAAACACCAGTGGAAAGAAATACTGATTCACTAAAAAATGCAGATGAAGACAGAAGACACATTAACTGTCTGCGTTTCCCTCCTAATATTCATAAGAACGAGTATATAATTTCCAGAGTTTTTAAATAGCTACTTATTTAGATCACTAGAAAATTGCCCCATCCCACATAGGATGCAAAAACCCAGCAATCCACTGTTAAATGAAGCGGTTCCAGATAAACTGCAAGCCAACTGACCCTGGAAATTTAGTACCCAAGTTGCGTGACTTGAAAATCTGTTCAAAGCAAGGCATGGCTGCAGGCCTTGACTGTTGTACTTTAGTAGCCATAGTAACACGGTCTCTGGAGACCTAATGCTAGTGAATTTTCCTTTATTTCAAGGAAGAGTAATAAGAGAAATGTGGATTGGAAATTGTTCTCTCTCTCTTTTTTTTTTCTTCCTCCTTATTTTTACTATGCCATGACCTTGACCAAAATATCTTTGAAGTATTTTCTGGCTGGTTTTCTGCTGTGAGACCAGGAAAAAAAAATCAGGATATATAAAGGATCTTGCCAAAGGAAGTCCTATCTTCCTCAAAATATTTGCCTTCATTCCCAAAGAGAGCCTCTTGACTAATAATGTTTCAAAAACTTCTTAATGGAAAGGAACTGATAACTTTAATCTCACAGCTACTGTGGGCACCAGAATGATATCATACTTTCTTTGAACTGACAGATTAATTGTTTTTTTGTTTCAGTAGCAGGTGCAGCTTTTCGTGAGTGCATAATTGGATGTATATGTTTTTTCAAAAGAGCACAGGCCCCTGCCTGGTGCCAAGTTTTGAGGGGTTTTTTCTTTTTTTTTTTCATTTGGGGAAAAAACCCCACATGATTTCATTTTTTAAGTACAATGTAGAAAACTCTTGTAAGTGTTTTCAAAAAGCCAAATACAAACAAACAAATGTTCGCAATACATACTTAAGTCTGTCTCACATGTTTCAGCTATTATCCCGGATTACAAATTCCATCTGTCATTGAATCCATATGGTTTACCAAATGGCAGCTCCAAACCATGTATTTTTTGCAGATTTGAAGTGAGTTGTTTTTTGTTGTAAAAGTTTTAAGGTCCATATAGTTTTGTGTGTGTGTTTTTCCATTTGTGCGTGGGTAAAAATATGTGGTACTGCTAAAAATTTTAGCATGCAAGTGGACTTTACCGATTGAAAGACACTAGTTGTTCACAAAGCCAATAGCGCTGAGTAGTGGAGTTTGGTTTTTTCATTCTCTAAATACAAGAGCCCTATTTAGGCTTTCCATTATTTCTGCTGGAAGGATTGAAGTGAAATGAGAAGAGCTGCCTTTACTTTTCTTTCCTGCCCCCTCAGTGTTTTGAACAAACACATGCTTACCTCAGTGAGCAGGAACTGCACAGGTATGAGGTATGAGGCTGGTCTGAATCCTCTTTCTCTTTTCCCCTCCCCAGGTTATTGATTACCCAGGCAGATGGCTGCTGTGGTTCTGGCACAGCACACCAGAGCAGCCTCCCATTCACTGGGAAGGAGAGAAAGCTATTGCTGAGAATTATATATCAATAGCCAAGAATGTTTAAAAATTGTAAGTGGGGCCTTATACTTTGCTGTCCTGTTTAATGTGAGACCCGGTAACTCAGAACAAAAGAACTGGGAACAGGTTTTGTATGTTCTCATGGATTGAAGTTGTCTTTCTCTCCCACTCAGTCTAACAAATCACTAGGCTTCTGGCCAGAAAAAATGGAAAAATCTCTATGCATTTTTACTGTAAAGGACTTCAGTATGGAGTTATATTTGGTACCTGAGAGATTTATCCAAGATGTTGGAAAAGATATTTTCCTACTAATTTGCAATCACCGTTACCCACTCAGGGGTACCAGACCTGTGCTAGCAAACACCCTCCTCCTTACCCCCACCTGTGGCAAGTAGATAAGAAAAATATAAATCCCAGCCCAACTCTGACTCTATTCAGTGTCCTCTGTGCTACAGATGTCTGTTTTCACACTGAACTACAGTTTAGGGCAATATTGAGGAAACTGAAGATTTTGCAGTCATGAGTAAAACTCACTGGTAATGAAGTTTTACTTTATGTCCAGTTTGTCTCTTTTTAACTTGACCTAAGCAGCAGATTTTCCTGCTAAAATGGGGTTTAGACACAAGAAATTTGTGTTAATCCTCAGTAGACTCATGTGGCTCCATAAAAGTTGTTTTTGCACCAAAGTGGGTATTGATTTTCCTGTTTGCAAGGCAGAGGATCACATGTTGCATTTGGTGTCATGAAAACCAGGCCATGCTCAGTTAAGAGATATAAACTCAGGAGAGCACACCAGCATTTTGAGAACGAACCAAAAACAAAGCAGGAGGAGTTTGTAACTCTCCTCGTTTACATACATCCCTCAAATTTATACTTATTTCTGGCTTAACCTGAACACATGGCTCCCTGAACTTTTCCTCCACTTCTTTCCTCTTGCTCCCTCCTGCTCCTTCCTTAATACCTTCTCCGACCTCACAGATGTAATTGCCAGTGCACTGATCTGAACCCTTCGAAATACACATGGTCCCATTTCCCTTTCCAGTTTTTACAAACTGCTGCACCTAACCCAGCCTGTGAAAGAAAAACTTGTATAAAGAAAAACCTTCCTGCCTTCCGCAGTGGGAAAGCAGGTTTCAGGTTTTAAAGGCAGAGGCTGATCTCCTAGGGTATGTGTCTAGGCCTAAAGAGCATCTACTGAAGAGTATGTATTGAAGATTAATTTTTGAACAGGGGAATTTATTTCTTGATTCATACAAGCAATTCTTGGCAAAGGCAGATGTTCCAGGGCTACTTCCTACAGTGGCTGAAAAAATCCAGCTTGCCTGCAGAACAATGAAAGGTATCTTTTAAGGATGTTCAGCACGATAACATGTGAGATTCTTTGATCGTATTCAGATTTGTGGCCATTATTTAACCCTTTCCAGATAGGGCTTGGTGAACTAGTTTGCATAGGTTAAAAACTTTAATTAAACTTTAGTAAACTTTAATTTCTTTAATTTCTTGTATGTTCTTAGTTTCTACCTGCCCCAGCTTCATGGGCACAACTGGAGATCTTTTGGAATATGCACAGTAACAGCTACAGACATAAAGGAGCTCCCTTAAATGTTCTATGGTTATGTCTGTGGAAATTTTTAGTCTATCCAAATTAAAAGGCATGCCAGATGTTAAAAATGTAATAAAACTCCTAGTATCACATCGCTGATGGTTTCATTGCTGTGAAGATGAGTCCAAAGAGACAACATGCCAAAACTGGCTTCTTGTATCCATTTGATGTTGGAAATGTATATGACAGATACCACCTATAGAGGTTCCTCTCAGTGCAGTGAACGGCAGAGATATGAAGATGTAGAAATCTTGACACATTGTCTTCTGGTTGGTGAGGTGCTGGGACAAATTTGGGCCTTATTTAGAGCAGAAAATAGCCCCAACTAGCAACTAGCAACAACTGCTTGTGCTTGAAGAGTTGACAAGGATACCTAGTATTCAACACAAGCCCAGCTAGCCAGAGATAAAGCTTATTCTGGAAAGGATATGTATCTGTGGAGCTGACCTGGAGTGAAACAAGATTTGCCCTTGACTATTCTTAGCAATGACTTATTGTTAGCATTGACTTGATTGAATCAGTTGCTGCTACAGTTCTTTCCAAATGTGGGTGAGCCATTACAGGCTCTCCACTACAATTCTCCAATCATCATTTCACAGGTTGTTCAAGGCACAGGGCCTCTGGCCAAGGGTGGTCCCACAGGACCACTTTTCCAAAGGTGCTCCACATTTATGAGTGGGGCCAAACCTTCTGAGGAGGTCAGTCTATTGTGCGCTGAACTCTTGAAATTGTGCCCACCATTGTCACAAAGGGAACAGCCTTCAAGCAGTCTTGGAAGTCTGGTTCTTATTTAGGAACCAAAAAGAGAACCAAACTCACAAAAATATGTCAGTGTATCTGGTTACTGAGCAATGGAAAATCTGTCCTCCTTGTGCTTCGGGATTAACTAGGATTAATAGGCACATCAGTAAATTGAGAGTAAGGTGAAGCAAGGATAATAATAATAATATAGCAGTATTTCAGCACCAGCTATTTGAACTGTAATCTCAAAAACCTCAAAACCATCACTGAGAGGATCTAAATTACCTTGGAATGCAACCTGCTGGAGTGAAGATACATTACTGAGCCTTTATCAAGGGAAGAAAGGCAAAATTATCAGTCTTCATGTGTCATGATCTTGATGTTCACATCATGTATTTCATTTAAGCCTTCCTTTTATTTTTGAATTTCTCTGGTTGCTTTCCTTGCATCACCAAGTCTATATGAGTTAATGTAGCTCTTTTCTAAATTAAATATTGTTCTGTACCAATGAAGTATTTATCACCTACTTTTTATATTCATTGTGTTTATGCAATTACACTACGTGTGCATTTTTATAGAAGCTTAAGGAAATGGCCATACTTTAAAATACAGATCCAGTGTTAAAGTCATGTATTTAATTTTCATGTTGGAGATTATTATCTATATGTATCAATGCATATATACTAAAAGCAATTACTATGAATATGAAGGTTTAAATTCAAAGGAAAAACAAAGTAGTTGGCTTGCTATTAAAATTTTAATTCTGTGAAATGTCAAAATACAATTACGCAGATAATTAAGGAGACAATAAACTAGTAATGTAATATGGTAATTACACTGTAACTAACTATCTTAACTTTTTTTTCAAAAAGGAAAACCAGCATGTTTGAGGTTGTTATTCATTTTTCATGCCAGGGAAAAAAAAATTTTTCTACGAAAATTTGGTGTCCATCTTTCTGCAGAGTGATTTTTTTCATATCTAGAATATTCTTAAAATTACTACACTTATACCAATTTTATTTTTCATTTTCTGATTATCTTTCTAGTTAATTTATTTTCCTTTTTCAGTCACTGAATGGTTTTGCATTGGTGGTGAGTGCAGACGGAATGATATTTTATGCGTCATCAACAATTGTGGACTATCTAGGGTTTCATCAGGTAAATATATTTACAGATATTTAGAATACTTAGTCTCTGTCATTGTGTTGACTTTCTTGGTGTCACTTCTGCTAACTGGCTTTCTAAAATGTAGCACTGTATGTCGGTACCTTACCTATCTTACCTTTCAACTGCTGATTAGACACACACTATTACTGAAATTATTTTACTGTGACATTTCAGACTAATTTTGTTGTTGTTGTTGTGATCTGACAGGTGAAGATTTATTTCTTGCAGTTGTTCCTTTTGTAAAGCTTTTGTTAACAGAAATGTGTGATCCATTGTAGAAGTAAGATTTAGCTAAAAGTTTCCTTTCAATTTCAGTACAAGGTGCTGCTTTCCTAGGCTGGCTGTCTGTGTGTAATAAATATATTGTAAAGTCACAGAATTACAGAACAATGTAGTTGGATAGGACCTCTGAAGGTCATCTAGTCTAATCTTCTGCTCAAAGCACATCCATCTAGACCAGGTTGATCTGGGAGCCATCTCGCAAAGTTTTGAGTTTCTATGACCCTTCTGGAAGATGCGTTCCTGTGTTTAGTGATGCCAACCACAATTTTTTTTCCGCTTATCATTAAGCCCCAGTTTTCCATGTTGCAATGTGTGTCTGTTCCTTCTTCTGCTCCCACTTTGTTCTTCTGAGAAGAGTCAGGCTTGGTCTTCTCTTCATTCACTCATTTGGTTGATGTAGACAGCAGTAAGTTCTTCCTGAGGTTTCCCTTCCAAAGGCTAAACAAACCCTGTTCTTGTCTCCTCATACATCATGTGCTCCAGCCCTCTTATGTGTCTTGGTACCACTCTTCTGCACTCATTTCAATATGCTAATATCTCTATTTTCCTGGGATACCCAAATTTAAGAGACAATTTTGCCTTTGTTGAACTTCCTGGGTTCCTGTCAGCCCATTTTTACAGTCCACCAAGGAGCTGTTCTGCTCTCTCCAGTTGGTACTCTCTGCAAACGTGCTGAGAGTGCATTCTATCCCATGATCCCCTAACCATGAAATTAAACGGGGTTTGTTCCAACATTAATCCCTCGGGGATGCCAGTTGTCAGTTTGGATGTTTTTATGACTCACATTTGCATATGCACAAAAGAGCTAAGAAGAGAAAGAATCATCTTAGGATGTGAAGGGAAAAAGAAGATGTTGAAAAATAGGGGCATCTAAAATAACTCTCCTCAGTCAGTCAGCTCTGAAGGTATCCTACACAGCCATTATTTTAATGAAATTATCAACCCAAAGATAAGCGTCTGTCCCCCTACACTTACTAACTAAGCATTCCTTGTTGCAATTGTTTCAGACTGATGTAATGCACCAAAACATATATGATTACATTCACGTGGATGATCGCCAGGATTTCTGCAGACAACTGCACTGGGCCATGAATCCCCCCCAGATGTTGTCTGGACAGCAACTACAGACAGAAACAGGTGGGATTGTATATGTTGGTTGGAAACATAGGCACCACTGTACAGAGATGTAGTTGCACTCCACCTATGCCCGTGTCTGTACCATGTCAAGTCAGATTCTTCACTGGCAAGCTACATAGTGGACTTTTATTTATATCATTGTCTCATAGGCGACATTTCTTCCTGATCCTTGGCATTTATAGGGTAGTGTGTGCCATAGAGGCCACAAAGTTGTGTTCTTTATTTTTCTCTGACTAATGTACCTACAGATATTCTTACACACGCAGAATGAACAGCATCAGTCTTTATCCTAGCAACCTGTTGTTGACACTGATCAGGACAGGAGTGTTCCTCTCATTAATGCAGAAAAATCCCACACAAAATGTCTGTGTACAGAACCATGGTGGCAGCATCATTACTCTCTGCCCATTTGTTTTCCCATGCAAAATGATGTAGGCAGGAGTCTTCTGAAGAACAAGTAGGTTTAGCAACACACTTTTTCATCTGAGGCTGTATTTTCTCAGGATGGCAGTGGGATGCCTGTGCTCAAGGTTTGTACTACATGAGGCATTAAGCTGAAATCACAACTGCAGAACTCAATTGGAATTCAATCAGATTGATATTGTTAACTTTATGAAAAATTATTGATCCCAGCAAAACGTATGCGTTTCACCAGAATGTGAGGAAGTATTTAAGGAAATGAATTGGGAAGCATAGTGACCAGATCGGTGAGGAGAATCTTGAAAGAAATCCTTCAGCAACCTTTATGGAGCCCTCAGGAACACAGTCATGAAAGCAGTATTTCTTTAAAACAGTTTCTGTGTTTTACAAGATACCTGAGGAATCTGGCCAGAATTTGTAGGAAGTACCCAGAAAACAAACTAAACAATATGCACTAATATTTTAAGCTATAACATTTACAAATATTTGGAATTTTTGTTCTAATGTATATTGTGGAGAATTTCAGTTCTTGAGTTCACGCTTTTGTATAAATATTTGTGTCTTTTGGGAAATATTTCAAAAGCTGTGCACTTGTAGTCCAAAACTGGAAAATGCATCATTAAAAATCAAGTAGGCAAGAGCTGAACATTAGCTAATCGGCCACTCTTCATTTTTTTGTTTTGTTTTATCTTGCATTAGGATTTTTCCTTACTTTGTTCCTTTTTCTAGTGCATTTTCTGTGATCTCGGATCTCGAAACCAGCAACATCTGTTACCGTGCTTTGCATCATTAAAAATTACAAAAACTCAGGAAATAAAGTTTCTGGCGAAACTCACGTGAATCCCATTGTAGAGCTTTGCTTTTTCTTTTGGCAGGCCATGTGCAGATGTATCTATACATGATACAATTTAATACTCACCTATCCATAAAGCAACTTTTAGCAATTTCCGTAGCAGGTTCTTCAACTGGCAACAGAACATTTTCATTATTTCTTACTGTGATCTGATACATGTTGCCTTCACCGTTGTTCCTAGGAGAAGAATATATTCTCAGTAAATTGTTCAAAGCACAAGAGAGTGACAGCATGGCAACAGACTACTCTTCCTTCTTAACTCGCTGTTTCATCTGTCGAGTTCGCTGCTTGTTGGACAGCACTTCTGGATTCCTTGTAAGTACAATTTCACTTGGATGACTGTAGTCATGACAGACTAGATTTTAATGACTTCATATGAAAAATTCTTCAACATAAATATTAAACATAAATATTGTGGAGAGCCGGGGACAGGATACACTTTTCTTTGGCTGGGCACTAACAAGAAATACCTAAAGATAATTATTAATATGTGTAAAGAGTGATGGGAGAAGAGAAAGTTGTAATATTTGAAATTGAAAGAATCGAAAAAGTTTTATGTTTCAAGCTCTTTGGGGCAATATCTGTCATCAGTTTGTATTGGGCATAGCACAAGATTGGCAAGCCTGAATTTCAACAATTAACATTTAAGCACAAACTATTTACTTTAAGAAACAGGACTAATAAGGATCTGTTTTCCCCTTTTATAAAGAGTCCTTTAATAAGAAACCGCAGAATGAGAAAGTCTCTCACATGCTCCTTGCTAGGAGCAACTCATTTCTAGAAATCACTTCTCCATTTGCTTAGTAAAGACCAATGCTGTTTCTACTCATGGGAAACTATGGCACGTGCAAAGAAAATGAGAGGATCAGCATGAGGTGGGGAAATACAACTTCTCTCTCAGATGCTCTTCAGTTTGCTGGAAGATGATGTGTCTTAACAGCCATGCCAGTTAGTCGTTTCTGCATCCCTGTTTTAATTGTGTAGCTCTGGAAGATGCCTGAGTCAAATGGGTTGATTTTATTCTGGTCATTTTTGGTAGGTAATTTTTTCACTGAGGGGCAGCAGCTTGATCTCTGCCTTCTGACTGTACAGACTTTTGAGGTAGGGATGGATGGTTCCTTCCAAGCTATGTACTTTGTATCCGGCTGTCTGGGGCCTATCTTCTCCTTTGGCATCTGTCTGCACAGTCCTTGGGTTGTGTCAGTCCGTATACTTTGCAAAGAAAGTGCAGGGCAAGAGGAAAGAAACTAAGAAACCATTTCACTGGAGAGAACAGAGCATGGAAAAATAATGGTTCCAGCTTCAGTGAGGTACAGAGGAAATAACTGTTTGCATCATTGTACACTGCCTGTCTCAGTGAACAGAACATAACACAGAACTTCGACTTTGAGTACACAGAAGAGAGAAAAAAAATCACCCATCTTCAAATGTCTCCTTTTACTGTTGATAGAATCTCCACCCACTGTGCCTCTGAAGTGGCATGGTTCAAATTATATGAAGATAATGAAATTGCTGTTTTTTCTCCCTGATTCAAAACTGGTTTTGGTGTTAAATAACATGGTCCATAGGTCCATTGTATTAGCATTTTAAATGTTTATACACTAAATGCTTAACATAACTTTTTTGTTGTTGTTGGGTTTTTTTGTTTGTTTGTTTTTGTATACCAGACAATGCAGTTCCAAGGCAAACTAAAGTTTCTCTTTGGACAAAGGAAGAAGTCCTCATCAGGAACAGTATTGCCACCTCAGCTGTCCTTATTCTGCATAGTGGTACCACTTCTGCTCCCTTCTGTGACAGAGATGAAGATGAAAAGCCTGCTTGTGAAAGCGAAACACAAAGCTGATGATGTAACAGCAGTGAACACAAAGTATTTACAAATTAATCTTTTGGCATTTATGGGCTTCGTGTTTATTAAGCATGCAAAAAAGCACAAATTATCCTAAAGAACTCTCAAACTCTTTCTTGTAAAGTGAATAATTTATCTGGACTTAACTATTTAATACAAAATAAAGATAATACATTACTATAATACAATACAATATAATGCAAGACAATACAATATATTGCACTTTATTTATAATACATGTTGAGTATTATATTACTATATATAAAATTTTATATTAAAAAGGGAATGTTAGGATATCTTCCTAATCTTCATAAATTATCAACATAGTAAAGTCATTCTACTAGCTGTAAAAATGGAAAAGTATTTTTACTGTGAGTTTTCAAATTTCAGTATCTTCTGGTAACACAATTATTTGGACTTGGGTATTTTGTTAACAAACAAAGGAAAAGGAAAACTTCAGAAAGCTGAATGTGCGTGTCTGGGGGTGTTCACACAGAGGCTAATGATTTGTACTTGGGGTATGCTTTTATCTTTCAACAGAAGTTTCATAGACACAGAAATTGCACTAAATGGCTTGGGGGTAATAATTTGGTAGCAATCACAAAAGACCAGGACAGATTGCATTCAGACTAATTTCCTTCCTAACACCTAGTTTTGTTACTCTTCTATGATTAAATTTTAGTTGATGTTTGGGGTTAGGATTATGTTTTACCCTATTTGGTTAAATATAATGTTACAGTGATGAGGTCAACTGCTGTGAAGCAAGATGCTCGTCAGTATAACTGACAGTATCATAATTTGGCTTTTACTTACATTATGTTTGTGTGCATGTGTGGATTCACTATCCAGATGTATAATGTGGTTCTAGACCATACATGCTTTTGACAAGAACTAAATTGCTGGAAGTTAGGTATAATGGAATATGCAGGCTTTTGGAGTAGAGTTGAAAAGTCATTTCTCCTTGCTAGTTTTTTCAGAGGCTCAGGTGAAATTAACTGATGATCAGAATTCAGCTGCTAGAAGAGAGGTGCTCTGCTTAAGTTTTACTATCCGACTGCACAGTGACCACGGGTTTGACCAGAATGAAGCAGTCATTCAACTTTAGTGTTTCCTTTGGTTCAGGCCTGAAACATAGGTAGCCAAGGATGTGGGCAAATCTATATATTAATCTTTTTTTCTGATGATTTTAAGAAAGGGAAACATTTGTAACACAGTGTTACAGACATTGTACCTTTTTCAAACCCTAATAAGCATCTTCAACTAAAGATTGTAAGAAATCCATTCAAATCATATGGTGATTATTGCAAATTGAAGTCATACAAACTATTAAATGGTCACTGTGATGTATGTACCTCAAATGTACTTTGGAAGGCAGAGCAGAATATACACAGCATTTGTCCCAATTCAAGCTGAAATTTATTGTTCCAGATATAGTAAGTCATGAGCAGAATATTCCTAAACATAGCTATTTCTCTTAATTGAATACAGAACTCCATGACACACTAGATTGAGCAACCAAATGATGCAGGAAACAGACAATTATTAAGTGTTAGTTACTCCATACTTAAACCATAAGTCTTTGCTAATGGTCAACAGCTTGAAGATTGTGTCTTTTAGAGTCTGTGATTCTACTGGGTTGCCATTCACTGACAAGGAATTTTCCATGTTTTCTGTCCTCTGCAGCTCCAGTTCGAAAGGCAGTTCAGGGCTGTGTGAAGCAACAGAATTGTATGGAAGAAACAGTTACCACGAAGGTGCTGCTTTCAGTAATGCATTACAGATTGCTGAAAACCAAATCAAAGGTGTGTCTGCTAAGTACTTCTGGATTATATACAGTTTATGGAAAAAAAGCCTTATCTTTTATTTTCTTCTGCTACGATTTACAGGTTTTGGTCTCAATGCTCCCTTTTTTCTTCTCTCTAACACTTCTTTTTTTTTCTAAAAAAAAAGGCAAAAAATATTTGTCCACCTCAAAAGATAATACTGAATTGGTCTTTGATTTCTGAGTGGGCAGAAAACTGTAGAGAGAGATAAGCAATCACAGTAAATAAGAATACTCAACATATGCTTTCCTGAAAGTGGCAATACTGAATTTAATAAATTATGTGAAAACCATAATAATTAATACAACATCTATCCCTCTTTAAGGAGAACTGGATGACATGTTACAAATGCTAGTTTTCCCTGTAGATTAGAAAACAGAGGAAAATAGAATGCATTGTCTTTAAAAGTCACAAGTTGCTTGCAGCTTTGACTCATGCTTTTCCAGTGCCTGGCTGTGGAAAAATTATGGGTCTATGCTGTATTTCAGATTTTACAATGGATAAAATTTCAATGGTAAGTCTACCTCACTGGGCAACTTCTTCCTGAGCAGAGTTGTATTCATCCTTATATCTGCTGGAAATCTTTAATGTCTTTAAAACCATTCCCATTTTTTGTAAATTTTCCTATTGGTATAGCACTACTACTGCTGAGAGGGAAAAATTATAAGGAATGAGTAATACTGAAAAATCCTTGGTTACAGTTTAACTGTCTCATTAGACTTTTCAAATTTTAGTTTTAAAATGTAATTTGCCTCATTTTGCGGCTTTCCTATGCTGATGATTCCAGGACAGCAAACAAACCTGTGAACATTCACCTGTAGTTTAGGTAAGAAAAATACTGAACACTGCTTGTATTAAAATAGATTTTCTTTTAAATTGTATAGCAAAGAATAATGGAGAAAATGGCATTTCTCTAGTCAAAGTACAAACAAACGAAGATCACTGGGTCTGGGTTCAAGCTAACACTCAACTTCTGTATCGAAGTGGTTGTTCAGAATATGTCCTTGCCCAGCAGCAAATGTTAAAGTAAGTATATTTTGCAGTACTAAAAAAAAAAATAAAGAGAAATTCAGAAAAATGAATGTGTTCTTTATGTATGAGATCTTTAAAGGGACTGCAGTGACCTAAGAGAAGAGCTGAATGAGAAGAATTTAGTTTACTTATGATATGGAAATGCATTTCTGTCTTGGAACATATGAAATAGCTGTTATAATCCTAAACAACATTTATTTTCTGTCTTCAGTCTTCTTATCTTCTGAAGTTCAGCGCACATACATACTAAGACAGAACCAAAATGCTTGATTATTAATATGTTTTGACTTTCTTGCACAAAAATGTATTTTGGGGTTTTGATTTACTTTGCAGCTGAAAATCTAGTGTCCTAGTTTTTCTACTTAACAACATTTGATTATATTAAGCTTTTTTTTTTCCTTTATGCATAACAGCTCATGTTTTTAGTAGTGTATATGCAGCATAATCTAATGAAGGGTGCTCATATTCATTATATGTTTGTAGATAGATACATCCAGTTGCCTGTAGGCTCAGTCACGGAGTGCAAATGAATGTCACAGATTTGCATGGAAAGAGGACATCTCAGTTGAGTTTTATGCTTTCCTCCCGAATAGGCTTTTCATGCTTTCCCAATGGGAGTGTCCCTTCCAATTCCTGCAGGCATTGTTCAGGTATCTCTTCCAATTGGTCTGAGGGAGGACATAAGAGAGTGTACTGAATGAGGAACCAAGAGTTGTACATAGCCACCACCTGGCCCAGTGTTAAAAACGTGGCTGTTATCACAGATTTTTCCTTTCGAACATCTTGCAGATGGAAGAAATAAATGAAAAAGTCTTTGAACTTCCAGAGTAGATACTCCTTGCAAGGCAGTGGAACTCCCAGGATCCTTCCAGGATCCAGGAATAGCAGAGGAGCTCTCACCTGAGGATGGTGGGACTTCTACATTTATTGGGATGGTACAAACATCATCTTGCCATGTGAGAGAATGAACTTCTATTAAGAAGCAGATTAAAAGGAGCTGTTTCTTGTATCCGTGTCTCTACTTCTAAATTGGTTTTTTATACAATTAAGCACGTTTATTTAGTTATGTTTTTGTCCTCTGAGTCCTTAAAATCCTTCCTTTGCGATAGTTCCCGCAGACAGAAGTATTACAAGACTTGGCTTTGGCAATTATATTCAGTTCTGCCTTCCTGGTAGTCTGCAGTAGACTTTGTACTTGCTACTACCTTTTTTTATTATTTTTTTTTAATTATTTTCATTTGTTAAAATGCATGCTGTCTTCCTGGAAACATACATGCTTAAATGCTTTTGGACAATATTCACTAGATACTATTTCACTGTAAAACTCTGCATTTGGAGGTTTAACTTTTTTTGACTACTGCATTTTGTTCAGTCATTTGCATCCCAATTTGATAACTTTCTGAGAAGTTCATTCTGCAGCAAACTTGTATCAGATCATTTTCATGTTAATACTGCCAATAATAAAAATAACAATATTTAGAAGAGGACTGAACATATTTAATACCTCATTAAAAAAAAAAAGAGAGAGAGAGAAAATACTCTCGTGGTATACATTTATTACAGTGGGATGTTCTCTGTTTGCAACAACGTGGACTCCCTCTACTGGAAAATCCTATACTTGCACATTGATTCAATACCCAAGGAAAAAGTTCTATCCATTGCGAGCTAAGAAAAAGCCTTCTAAACCCCTTACTAGCTCTTCAGGTTTTCACACTCAGTTTCCCACTGAGATATCCACTTCTTATTTGGAGAGGGATGGGGTGGTTTTGTAGCACTGACCCAAGCCTGCTTGGGAATCAGCATATTAGTGGATTCAAGACCTGAACCTCAAGATTTGGACCCCAGGTTCTGAAAACTGCTGCCTCAGGCATGGAAAAGCTCAGGCAACATTCTCTGCCAGAGCTCTACTCTAATGTTGAGTACTCCAGCTATAGGTCATGGAAAATTAAGTCACTGGCCATCTCAGAAAACATAAGACAAAGATCGGAAGAGCGTC
>JAWWMP010000081.1:89178120-89188581 GCA_035047865.1 Dendrocincla tyrannina | reverse complement strand
AATTAAGTTAGACATGTAGAATAAACCTACCCACAATGTGAACATCTGTGACTATTCGGACATTTAATTCATGCTTTTTCTTTCCTCTCAGCTAACTCTGTGTTTTCAAAATATAAAACCCCAAATGGTTCCCCCTCAAATCAGTTGGATCGGAAAGTTCTTATGTGTCCAAATAGTTCTTTGTTAACAAAACACATCTCATTTAAGAGAGTGTTTTTATTTTATCTCTAGATTTTTTTTACGCACAAATATTATTTAGATATATTTTAAGGGAAGAACAGAAGAGTAAGGTAATTACCATATGGTACTACAGTATTTAAGGTGTTTGTGGACTGTGTGTCTCAAAAGGAGGAGCAAATGCATGAACAAACTTAAATGAAGCAGTGCCACAGAAAGGTAGCTGTGCACACACATTGAGGCCCAGGTTCAGGGGCATTCTTTTTCACTCTCCTGCAAATGCAAACATTATATGGACAAGAGTGTGAGAGCCCCATACAGAGGACAAAGTACTGCTTGTAATATATGTTGAGCCACTCTGTTTGTATCCCAGAAAACAATAATTTAGAAACCTATGATTGACTGATTTTTATTTTTTTTTTACTGTTATTGAAAGGGAAGAAGATGAACAACTGAAGATAATAAATGGTTTTGCCAGTTTGAAAGGAAACCTGGAGGGTCTTTCCCGTAACACTGCCATTGAAACTCTGGGCCAGTGGAAGCATCTTAACTGGGCAGCAGTAAAAAATGAACAAGATAATGTAAAAGTGAAGTTTGAGCCTCATACTAATGGTGAGTGTTTTATGCAAGAGGAACCCCTCAGTTCTAACACTTCAGTTTTAGGCATTCAAAACAACGGCACCACAAACAGTAGCTGGACAGTAAGAAACTCGAGCTCTTGTTCTATGAACTCGCGAATGAACACATGTTCAAACAGGAGAGCTGGATCATTCTACAACAGAGACCAAAATTTCTTAAATTTGGCATCAACGTGTCCTTCCCACTGGGGGAGCACAGAAAATGGCCAGTCTTACTCAGGTGTCCAACAGTGCTGTGCAGAGCCCTATGCGACTGACCATCTGAAACTGCAGAGACCATTAATATCCTCCGAGCCTCCCTATGACACAGCCATTCCCTTGGAGACGCCTATCAAAATGGAATACGATTCGGATTCTGAAAACATTGCCGATAACTACCTGATGTTGCAGAACCGAGCCTGGCTGGATGAGAACAGCTCAGTGAGAAAGCAGGTGTGTAGCTACCCCAATAGAGTGCGCCTCAAAACGGAACCGGACCTCTGTGAGTCAGCCTTGCCTTGCCAGAAGCCAAGGCACTGCCTTTACGCGCCACACAATTGGCAATGCATCGTAGCAAATCACCCAAACAACCCAAACTTGAACCGATCTTGCAAGGGTTCACGCAGCAAGGAGGTGGCCCCGTTTTGCCCTCAGAACTCCTCCATGTGTTTGGAAAGCATGCCCGAGCTGCCACACACAGCTTGCTATGGCCATTTCTACAGCCCCAGCCCAGGGGAGGAGAAAGAACAGAATAATGAGGTGTTTAAAATGCCATGTGAATTTAGAAGCCCCTGCTTGGTTCAAGCAATCAAGCGTGAGCCCCTGGATTCTCCACCGTTGTCCAACAGTGGACAGAACAGAGTGCACATGAGCTTCCCTGAAAATACATTAGCAGGTCCTGTGCCTCATAAAACCATTGAATGTACATTTTTGCAATAGATTTTATAACATTTGAAGTATTTATAATGTTAAAAGCAAGAAGCTGTAGATTCTCTTCCAGTTGGGTTAAGTGAGTTACTAAAATGAAAAGCCAGTGGAAAGATTTTGAGTGTGTGTGTGTGTGTGTGTGTGTGCACACCTGTGTATGAGAAAAAACAGACACAGACACACACACTCTATCCCCCTTACTGCCCTTCTCTTAGTGATCTTTGGAAAGAGAAAAGAAAGACAAAACCTCCGGCACAGAAAAATAATCATTACTTGCTGCACCGGTGTACCTGAAAATTTGTCTTTATCATCTTTCCTCTCTTGTCTACAGTTCATTACTGAGGTCTAGCAAATTCTGTTTCCTGCTTTCATTCTGTTTGTGTTTCTCAAGCTGATGTGATGCCTCTGTGCAAATCAATAATGTTTATGGTCTTCAGTGTGGCCAATTTACCTTAGGAGTTTTTGCTTTTCAATTTTTTCTTCTACTCTAATATGACAGATCAGCTATTCCTTCATCTCAACATTAAATTGGTGGCAACAGGCAAGGGCTTCCCAACACAAATTCATAATTTAAAAGGACCACATTAATAAAAACAATGACTTTCATAAAATGCATCAGAAATAATTTCACTTCAAAATTAAGTTATTCCCAAGTTTCCTTGATAATATTAATGGTCTAGGATCCATGTTTTTCCATTTTAAAGCCATCAACCTTTCATCTTGCTGTCCAAAAGACTGAACAATGGGATGTAATCCATTTCTTTAAATGAGTTACAAAATGCTGTTAAAAGTACTTGATAAGAAAGTATTTCTTCAATTATTTTCCTTGCTGTTACTTGCAAATTAACAAAGGAAATGCACTTTTTTATTTGATAGTATCTTTTTGACTGGTAGCAGCTTGTTAGATATCATCACCTGACATCAAAACCAAATCCCATACTAAGATTGTTTTCAAAAGCATCCTAGTTTCAATCCCAAAAGGAAACCTTGATCTCACCGAGAGCTAACTGGTGGATGTATACCTTTCAAAAGCATTTTGGTGCACTTTAGTGCTTTTGAAAACAGAGCGTATACTTTTCTTTGAACCCAGGCAGTAATGTATTTCCACAACAAAAAAATCTACAACTTATATTTTGGGGTTTTTTGTTGTAGTTTGACTCCTGCACTAACTTTTGTCTTAAAATTGCACTATTTCAACTTTATATCAAGTTCACCTTTATAAAAACCACATCATTTAAAAAATGTTTAGATGTATATGTGCTTTTTGAAAGAAGCCCTATAATGTTTTCCTTTTCAAAATGTTGCAAATAATTATAATGTCTTCATTTCTATATCTATTAGTCAGTAAGGGCGTGGCCAGAAGAGTGGTGTAAAATTCTCCCAAATGCTTTAAATATGTGGGGTAAGTGTACTTTTTAGGTAGTGCAATGGTTCTGCACCCAGGAGGCTGCTCTTCTCCAAGACTGTCTTTTTTGATAGAAATTACTGCCTGTACATTAGAGTTGGCAGATGTAAAGATATATATTCTCTGCATGTCAGGTGGTTATGATCAGTGGTTTGATCACAAGTGCTGCACTTTGCACTGAAATGGAACTTCCTGATGACTGTGCTGCACAAGGCAGTGTTCCTAGCAGAAAGGCAAGACTGGACAGTAAAGAGGGGCAACAAGATCTTGCTGTAGCTCAAGTCAGATCTGTCATAGTCCAGCTGACCATATCCAAGTCATGACAATATTACCCTTTTTGTGTGTGAGGTAAATCAGCTCCCTGTTGGGTATCTGCTGCCTCTTATTTGAGACAGTCTTGATATCCTTGCCTTAATACTCCTGCCAGTGGGTGCATTGCAAGATCAGAGCCCATTCTGAAGTGAGACCACAGTGGTGGAATTTACACCACTCCAGTACATCAGTGTTCACATCACAGAAATCCAAGCCAAACTTCGAAAGTACTTGTAGGAGAGCAAACTGATTACTAATGTAGAGTGAGACTACCATAAATCAGTGTTGCTGCACAACCTCTGCCTCATTGATTCACTATCCACATAATTACAAGCAGCTGTTCTTTTACACTCTCAGAGTTGCTGTCATAGTCCTTTGCTTGGAATGTAGCAGTGGGCACTGCTTGTGTCCTGGTGCCAGGCACTCTGCTGTGGCATCAGAGCTGCTGGTAGGGGTGTGCTGTGAACCATGTAATATCTCCAGTCCAGCTCCATGTGCTGCTGCCTGGCAGAAGTGAGATAATGGGGAGACAGTGTAGTGTGGGAAAGATGGCTTGGGGCAAACGGAGGACAGGTCTGCATGACCGCTGAAAAGCTGCTTGTTTAATTCCACACTTGGAATCACTGTCTCACCCCTCTGAATGAGAGTACCTGGGCTCAGTTTCACACTACCTTGCACCTTCTCTCATCATTTGCATTGCTGAAACATGAACACTATTACCTTCATCTGGACATGCTGGTGCCATTTTGCATGATAGGAGTGGTTACACCAGGTGCAGCTCTGTAGGGGACTGTGGCACTGAATGCCTTGTCTGTGCTTAGAAATATTTCCTGGTGTGACTACAGTGGGATTACTGTACCAGCCAGATTTCTCTCTTCAGTGCAGAAGCAACTCATACTAGCAACAGAAGTTCTCTAAAATTCTCCCTGTTACAGAATAAATGCTTTTTTGTTGACATAAATCTGTCTACCCTGGCTTATGTCAGTTAGAATTATTTTTCTCATGTTTCAACAAACCCAGACACATTTTTACACATTTTGATTGATGATGTTGCTGAAGGTTCTATGTGTAAAGGAATCTAATCTGATACAAGAGATGCAATGGCCACCCAGGTGGAAGGACGAATGCATGACTCAAAAGTGAGATGTTACCTTCTGACTCCCTGCTGTGTAAATTCAGTCAAGTTTGTGTCTTTAGCATTCCATAAAGTCTGAACCCAAGAAAAACACATATCCTGCACACCACATTTGAATTTAGCCCACTTAATTTGTGGCAGAGCTGTTATTTCAGGTCTCATATGAAAAAAAGTGGTATCAAGTAGATTCTTTCTAGTCGAAGTTATCACACATGAAGTGCAGCACTCTCCCAAGAACCAGGCTTATGAGGAGATCAGCAGTTCATTCCCTTTTTAGACAATTGTTAACCACTGTTGATAGTAAACAAAGTTCAGTTCCTTCTAAATTCTTGGAAAGAACAGAGAAAATAATCACTTAAAAATAATCTATGGTTATTTGTGTTTAAGGCACAGATATTCCTTCATCCTCTCCCCACGATATGTGCCCTGGTGTGAGTTTGAACTGAAATCTGACATTGCATTGTACCCTGTTAAATTCCCACTGATTTAATCTTTTATAAAACCTTTCTGTTTCGACATTAATGACCTCCTGGTACTGACCAGTAAATAGCATGAAAAACAGAGAAGTTCTTTAAAATGGTTACATTTTCTTAGTGGTAGTTGTTGCTTTGGCATTATTTTGAAAACTAGCACTGAGAAGTAGGGTTTAAGATTTTTTCAATCACTTTTATTTAGATTATATCCTTAATAAACTGGTATTTGCACCTCTTGAGTGCAGCCCTAAAGTCTGTTTTAGGAGCCTCCCAATGCATTTATTGCAGCAACAATAAAAAATAAAATATTCTTGTAGAAGAAATGCTTAGTCAATGGTTGCCTAATAGGAACTTGGAGCATTCAGGCTGAAGGAAATGCCTGAGGGATAATAAATTCAAACTTCTTCAGCCATAAGCTCTCCAAAGGTTGAGACAGAATGAATTCATAGATATTCTGATCTTTGGGGAGGGTATTTTTTTGTGTGGAAGGTGAGCAGTTCTAAAAGCTGTAGGGAGGTGTCTCCCCCAGAGAGGTTACTTGGTCCACAGGTAGCAGAGACTATTATCAATGCTATAGCTGCTGATCAAAGTGAACAAACTTGACTTGACTGAGAATGTGGCCTGATTTCAGGTGTCAGTGGACAGCCGCTGAGCACCATACGAACCTTAGTCCAACACCATCGAAAGCAACTATTTTCACTGAAACCCAACATGATTTGAGATAGGGGCAAATTTGTACAGAAAAAAGAGTAGATTTCCCTGCAGTTACACTGGTGACTGAAACTGGGGCAGACCTCTGCTGCAGATAGCACTATAAATAATTTATATTCACTTTAGAGACTTTGGACACCTAAGTAAAGCTTTGTTTCAAAAAATCTGAGCGAGGGCAGCGCTGTGTAAGCAGTAATCTTGTTTCAGTTGTCCTCAGTTTGGAAATTCAGCTAGGGAAATGAAACATTAAGAGACTGTATCTAAATTCTCTGTAGGAAATGCTTAACTTCCTACCCATTGATTGTAATGTGGCAATGCAACATATACCTTTACGGTTTAACCACACTTTATTAAAACACAGTGATGGATTCTTAAAATTCTTGGATCTAAGTCTGCTCTGAATGGTATAGGGAAGTCTGACATTTGAGCATTAGCCAGTTCAGTAAGACTTTAGGTGCTGATCCTTTGATACAGTATTAAGATCGACAGGGCATGTGCAATTCTTCCAGAAATTCCTAGTACTTAAAATACTTAAAAGGCAACAAGCCCAAGGCAAGGAATATTCTGTGGTATAAGATCAGCTAGAAGTTTTCTTATCTCTTTAGGTTGAAGCCATAGTGGAATTTAAATAGGACAGCCTCACTCACTGTAATTATTTCAGAAAAGCCATTATTTTGTCTTAACAAGGTGTGATGTTTTAATTGAAATAGAAGACACCATTTCCCCTACCCGTGAATACATATCTTGTCTTAGATAGTGGTAAAAAATATTAACATAGTCATTTTCTTACATTAGTGTCATATAACTGAAACCCCCAAACTTAGAATGACAGGGATATAGAACAATTGCTCTATTCTTTCTGCTCTTTTCCTCTCTTTCTCTCTACCCTCTTAGTGCAAACGTTCAAAATGGACATACTTTTCTGATCATATTGAGACAATACCCCTAAACCTATACCAGATTGTAGAAAATTCCTCATAAGGAGTTTTTCTCCCTGGAGTCTTCTCTTCTAAATCTTACAGTCTCATGTGAAATCATGTGTCACAACTGAAACAGGTGTCTGTAACATGTAGTGAGAAAGAGACTGTGCTGGTGGCCATGCTCAGGATATAGTCACAAGGCTTTTATCTATCTGAGGGAGAGTCATACAAGAAGACTGCACCTGATAGCTCATGTTCATAGACACTACCACCCTGACAAATACATCTCTGCCATGTTTCAATGGCATGTGGTGTATGTTCTTGTCATTAAGAACACATTACCCTATAATGCTACCAGAAATGCCTTTGAACAAAGTCATCAGTGACAGGCTGAGAAATATACTAAACCTACAAAGTACTTTATTAAAAAAAACCCAAACATATGGAGATCCAAGCATTTGCTTGTGCTTAGGCAAAGACTTCCTCTGAGTGGAGGTTTGGAGGGGAAGTCAAAATATTATTGTTAAGAGAAATTTTGGGGAGAGAAAAGATCACCACAATTGATATATTGCTGTCAAGGTCTAATAATTCTGTGACTGCAGCATTAATTCTTTACCCGGTTAAAAACTGTGGACTGAAATCACATTGTTATTTTTTTTTCTCTGGAACCGATTTTGTAACTGTTACAACTTTTCAGGTTAAAAATAATTTCTTGAAAACACGGCTTGAAGCAATTCAATGCTAAGTTGCATTTGTCAGTCAGAGTGAAAACATCCTTCTAGGAAGCATGAAGTGCTTCTGTTCTTCTGGGGTTAGTCTTCCAAACTCTGGCAAATTCAGTGTGTGCATTAACTCTCTTGCTGCTGGTAATTGTGAAGCTGATGCTTCAGCTGTGTAGTCTGAAGTTTTTCAGGGTTTTCTTTGATACAACAGGGCTCCAGAGTCAGCTCGTTTCACATTTGTACTGGTAGAATTATGGTATTTCAATGACTAATACAAAGATGTGGCAGAAGGCAATAGAAAGAACATCAGCTGCTTAGCTAGTTTTAGCAATTAATGTTAGTATTTAACTAATTAAAGGGCCATGCTAAAAAAAAAATTATTGGGTGAAGTTCTGGTGTAGAGCTCCTCATTTTGCACCACAGGAGGGTGTCAGCTCTCCCTTCTGAACCTCTTTTTTCCTTTTTTTTTTTTTTTAAACTTTTGAACCATATGTATTCTCTCTTTGTTAATTTAAAATGTGAAATAAGGAAAGGCAGGCATCAACAGTTGTGTGGGGGTTTTTTATTTTAAATTTTGTCTTTCTAAGAAAGAACTTGAAAAAGGCAAAAGTTATCTCAGTTCACAGTAACAGTATTCAGTTTTGCTTCTACTCTTATCATAACCAAGAAGATTCTTCCTCTCCATGGTTGACAAACTTCCCTCTTCTGAAAGGGTCCTTCCTCACACCCCTTCCCCCCTGAACTCCTTCTTAACAAAACCAAAGAACGCTTTCTTCCTTAAAGGCAGTTCCTTTCTCTTCCTCTAGCTTTTCCACCGTTTTCTTGTACAGGATGGTACATTTTGGTCTCCACTCTTTCTGTTTTCCATGTCGGTAGCTTTATTTCCACTTTCAGCACACTTCAAAAGTTTTGCCAAAAGAACAGTGTTAAGCAGAAGTGCAATCCCCCATCTCTCCCTGCCCTCCTTATTAAGACAGAGGTACTCACTAATTACAGCTGTACTCCTAAAGCAGAAAAAAAGATCACTTTGCTTGTGAAACATCCTTTCTTCAGGAGGCTGTACTGTCAAGAAACTCTGAGCTACCACCCAGTTTAGATCTGCAAGTATAAACACACTGCCAAATCCTTTTTCCTTAAGACATGTTATCTCTTTCAAAAAATCAAGGAACCCGTTTTCTCCTTTTTTGCTTCTTTTTTCTACATGTGTTTATTCTTTCACTGTGCAATTGCACTTTTGTTTTTTTTTTTTTTTTTAAATAAAAAAGGGTATGGAAGCATTACACAACATGTATAGTGCAGTGTTTTCAATTAGTCCATTTTAGATTTTGAGATTAGAACAACAAATAATCAAGCATTTTAACGTGACTCCATGTAAAAAAACTGTTACAGAAATGCCCATGAAAAAAAAAGTACCAATAATATCATCACTGAAGGGGTGATGCCATCAAACTTCAATAATAATCCTGTATTAGAAGTGCCATTGCTGCTTCTTCTGAAGAAACACAGTGGAAGACAAGCGTAATTCCGAGCAACCTAGTCTGGGAAAAGTGTCCCTGCCTACAGCAGTGGGACTGGAACTAGATGATCTTTAAGATCTCTTCCAACACAGACCACTCTATGGTTCTGTGGTTAACAAACCACAGTAGGTTTGGTAGGTAGTAGGTACATGGAGTTCTACCAACAGTTTTGGCCTATCTGGCATCCCGTGATCCCCACCAACTTTATTTTTTTGGGGGGAGGGGATATTTCTGGAAAGAACACCACAACCACCGTAGCACTATTGAAAAACATGCTAAATGAGGTGGGTGATGCCTGAATTGGGGACGTCGGTAAGATTTGCACGCTGCCCACTTGGAGAGGTGAAGCATTCCAGCAGGCCAGCAGCAGGATAGGCACTGCTCCAGCCCCAGGGAATCCCATGGGATCCCCTTTAGTGACACGTCACCCAACCAGCACCACCGGCTGTGCCGCTTCATGTATACGAGTATCGTGGGTGTCCCGGTGTATCCCTAACACACCTGTAAAATGTATTGTGGCTAGTTATAACCAGGCAGTGAATGAACCCTGGGTCGGACATTCTGGCATGTTGTTTAAACCCGGCGCACTTTTCTGTTGTGTTTTGTACTGTCTCCTCAGCCTGCTTTTAGAAGGAACTTCCAAGCGTACTTCTTAAATTATATTTTACATTTATTGCCAGCCAGAAGCATAAAGCTGAGACATTTTAAAATAAAATATTTGCATTTAAATTAAAGTTGCTGCTGCTGCCGCATGTGTTTCCTGCCCCTTCCCAGGCTGGGCCCAGTAACCCCCCCACACTGGGCCCAGCACTCCTGCACCCTACGGCTGGTGCCAGCCCCCAGCCTCAGCTGGTTCCCAGTATCCCCTCTGCACTGGTTCCATCACCTGCCCACGCTGGGCCCCTCCCAGTATCTGCTCTGGATTGGTCCCAGTACCTGCCCCCAGCCTGAGCTGGTCTCAGCATCCACCCTAAACTGGTTGCCATATCCTTAAACTGGTCCCAGTACCCACCCTGAACTGGCCCTAGTACTCACTTCAGTGGCCCGAATGAGTCCCAGTGTCCAGCCTAGGCTGGTGCTGGCACGCACCGTGGGCTGAACTGGTCCCAGTATGCGCCCCAGCGTCCCCCCGGACCGGTCCCGGTATCCCTCCTAAACCGGCCCCAGCCTCCATCGATGCCTGAGCTGCTCCCAGCGCAGCCCCTTGGTGGGCAGTGGCGCTGCCCGCACCCGGCACTGACTCACGGACGGACAGACACACGGACAGACACACAGACAGGCACACAGACACACACACGGACACACGGACAGAGGCACAGACACACAGACAGACACACGGACAGATGTACAGACACACGGATGGACACACGGACAGACACAAGGACAGACAGACGGATGGACACATGGACAGACACACGGACGGACAGACGGACACAGGGACACACACCGACACACAGAAGGACACACGGACAGACGGATGGACACATGGACAGACACACGGACGGACAGACGGACACAGGGACACACACCGACACACAGAAGGAC